>JBBGZY010000451.1:6417500-7130703 GCA_037952925.1 Lithobates clamitans
AGTTTAGAGGTGCGCCCGTTCAACCCATGCAATTGCATGTACATTGCTTAACATTTACTAAGATTTTGGCCACGCAGTGAACAAACGCATCAGCCGCTCGCACATGCGCACTGCTTACATTGATCTCATGCAGTTCTAAACGTACTTGTGGGCACAGCAGGCTTTCTCTGAAAAAGTTACTTTCTCATTAAATTTTGGGCATATTTGTTACTTGGGCAGTTGTTACTAAACTTCCTGACATCACCCCATAATATTGACACCTCCATCTTCTGTCAATATTGATTTGGAGATGTCATGCGCCATGTCCATAGTGGCGCACAGATTGCATTCTCCCATGCTCCGAAATCGCTATAATAAGCGAGGGATTCGCGCTTTGTTACCGGCACCTCGCCGTGTGCCTCTACTGATGGTGCATGGCTTTCGTAAATCACCCCCACTGTGTGTTTTGTGGGTTTAGAAAAATAGATGTTTGTAACTATACACATTTTAGGCATGGGTTCATAAGGGACATTTAATTGTTATGCCTCTACGTGTCATGGCTTTAAATGTTGGCTTTTAGAGGGGTGAGATCACCCCATCTGAGGAAGAAAACAGCCACACAGTCTTGGGATACTAATGTCTCATTTGGCCTTCATTTTACCAAACTCAAACTTTGTAAGTTACTGAGTTTGGGATGTGTATCTAATGTTTTAGAACATGACGGTTTAGCCACAAAAAAGGAGAATAATGCAAAACATACATGTTATACACCAGGAGGTTTGTTTTAAAACCTTAAAACGCACATGTGTGTGTGCTTTGAGTAAAATGTTTTTTACTAAACAATGTATGGCTTATTATTTCATTGCTCAATACCAGTGTATTTTGTAAGTTGTTGTAGTTACAGTGACAATGTGCTCCTAAATGTGGACAACTCCTGCAATTTTTAGGACTCCAAAAAATTTAAGGAGTTGTAAAGGCATAATTTTTTGAACTTCGTGTATTAGATCCATTAAGAACAAAAACATTGTGTATGTGTCGCAGACCCACAGCACACCATAATAGTTAGGTGAAGAAGATATTGTCACCTCATATAGCAATTAAGGTACATTTGCACTATTGGAGTGAGTGGCCAAAATAAAGCCCATTTGGGAACATATTAGACATATAAGAAACACAGACAACAGTAGTTCAAATGAAATAGTAGTTTATGATCTACAAAAAAATATATAGATTATTAGCTACAATTTACTGCCAAGCCACTGCCCGTCTACCCACAAAATATTCCAGGTTTTTCTGTCGTAAATCTCGGGCAATTTGTAAGGGCAATCCAGCACAGGGATTTTCCATAGCCTCTTCAGCTGGGCCCACAGGCGTTGCCAGGGGGGCGGGGGGTGTGGGCCGCACCGGGTGACACCCGCCAGAGGGGTGACACCTGTGGGCAGCGGCACCGCTCGCTAACACCACACGCCGTACAGTCCTCACCCCTACACAGCGCTGCGCACAGCGGAGTGGACCGAAGCCGCCTCCCCCTCTGTTTACGGAGGAGGAGGAGTCCCAGGGACACATGCCGCTGTGCCTATCCCGCGCTGTTCTGAGGTCTGTAAAGTTGTTATCCAAATAGACATGTGCTGGGTGGAACGCTATGGGAGGGGGGTCTGCACTGATGGAGGGATGGTGGTCTGCACTGAGGGGAGTCTGCATTGATGGGGTGGGGGTCTGCACTGAGGGGGGTCTGCATTGATGGAGGGAGGGGGGTCTGCACTGAGTGGGGTCTGCATTGATGGGGGTCTGCACCATGGGGGGTCTGCACTGAGGGGGGGTGTGTGCTGATGGAGGGGGGTGGTCTGCAATGAGGGGGGTCTGCACTGATGGAGGGGGTGGTCTGCACTGAGGAGGGTCTGCATTTTGGGGGGGCCTGCACTGATGGAGGGGGTCTGTACTGAGGGGGGGTGTGAACTGATGGAGGGGGGGTCTGCAGTGAGGGAGGGGAGGTCTGCACTGATGGAGGGGGGTCTACACTGGGGTCTATAGTGATAGAGAGGGGTCTATACTGATAGAGGGGGTCTGCACTGAGGGGGTCTATACTGATAGATGGGGTCTGCACTAAGGGGGTCTACACTGATAGATGGGGGTCTATGCTGATAGAGGGGGGCTATACTGATAGATGGGGGGTCTGCAATGAGGGGGGCTATACTGATGGAAGGGGTCTTTACTTAGTGAGGGGGGTCTGTACTTAGTGAGGAGGATCTATACTGCGAGAGGGGGGTCTGTACTTAGTGAGGAGGATCTATACTGTGAGAGGGGGTATCTACTTAGTGAGGAGGATCTATACTGCGAGAGGGGGGTCTGTACTTAGTGAGGAGGATCTATACTGCGAGAGGGGGGTCTGTACCTAGTGGGGGGTCTATATTGAGAGGGGGGTCTGCAGTTAGTGGAGGGGGGTCTGTACTGAGGGGGGCTATAGTTGGTGGAGGGGGTGACACCAATTTTTTCCGCACCGGGTGACACCAACCATAGTGACGCCACTGGCTGGGCCTCCCACTGCAGGGTCCACGTCACTTGGCAGTGAGGCTAGGTAGCTGGTAGCATTCCTCCTGGAGGAATTATGGAGAATACAGCAGCACAGGACCTTATGGTTTATCTTGTAGAGTGCCAGGTTGACTGGAGTCAAAAACAGCCTGAAAAATCCCACTGATGATGGAACTGGGCTGCAACATCCTGCCATTGCTCAGGGTTGGAAGGAAACTGTGGATTAAAAAAGAAAAAAGAAATTACTACTTCTGCACATAACATTGCAAGCAGATTTGACACAAACATGCTTAGCCAACATAAGGATACACTTAAATGAGTATTTAAAGACAAAAGTGGAAGGTCAACTTTTCTGATTCCCCCCCCCCTCTGGTGGCCCATTAGACAATTTTAGGGGGGGGGGTAATGGGTAGATGTTTTGGACAGGTAACCCTCTCCACTTCCATTAGAGCTGTTTGCATAAATAATCAGTGAAACTTTGGCCAGCCCCTCCTTACTTACATTATTGGCAGCCCAGTGGACAAGTAAGAAGTGTCATAATCTAAAAAGCTGGATACACACTGTCCAAATTGCAGCACATTTTGACATTATGATTTAACCAATCAATATAATAGGAGGCAAAAACTTAATACGTTTCAATTTGTAGGTAATCAGGCAGGTCCTTGCACTACATGGTTTGGTGAATTTATACAGAAATTTAAACACAAAAGAGGGATAGTGTGTATGGGTTTTGCAAAGTCAGCAGATAGAGTATTTGGATCTGTTGACTTTTTTTGGGGAGGTTCAAAATGAGTTTGGGCCTCTTGCACTCTACCTAACATCAATGACAGCTTGAAGTCTTTTCTGATGTTTGTGGATGAGGCTCTTTATCTTCTCAGATGGTTTGGTTTCAACAGAACCCCTTCTTGATTAGAGTTTAAACACTGCTGATTGGCATTCTTAATTCCTTCAATATCTTTTTACATCCATTTCCTGTTTTATACAGTTCGACTACCTTTTTCTTGTAGATCCTTTGACAATTCTTTTGCTTTCACCATGAACCAGAATCCAGAAACCTCAGTGCAGCACTGGACAAAAGATTCATGGGTCTGTCAGGAGTATTTAAACTTTTAATCGGGGTCATTTGGCTAGTTTCTGTTGCCAAACAGCCAAACACTAACCATGAATGAAAAATGGCCAAGAAATCATAAATTCTGCCAGGAAATGTAAACTTATGAGCACAACTGTATATATATATATATATATATATATATATATATATATATATATATATGTATTTTTGTAACATTTGGGGAACCAGCTAGATCGCAGAACACAGGCTTTGCAATCAAAAGAATGTTTCTTTAATTTAAACAGCTTCACAGCAGCAAAAACAACAAAAAGAAATATTAGTCTGACCGACTTGCAGAGCTCAGAACTGCTGTCACAGTTAAACAGTCCTTGATTGTTCTCGCAGGTAACTTCCCCTGCCAGCAGGCTTTCAGGCAGGACACTGCCACGCACTTTTACTGCTGTACACAAACCCACCATCCACAGTCTCCTCTATACTCCTCCACACCCACCTACAACTTCCTGTCTTTTTTAAACCCACTTCCTCTGACAGGTGAGTTAAAGCGGGGGTCCACCTATCTATGGTTTTTTTTTTTTGGAGTTAATTTACAAACTTTTCTTCTCATGATTATCTACTCACATGTTCTGTGTAATAAGTCCGCCTGTGTCCGATTTCGTTGTAAAGAATAACTTATAAAATTCACTGAAGGCGGTTTCCATCTTCATTGTGGGCATTTGAAGCCCACAAGCATGTATTTCCTGGATGCGGTGAATGCTGGGAGCAGAGATGTTGTGATGACGCTGTTGCACAATGCATGCTGGGAAGCCTGAGACTAGCTCCCAGGGACTGTGGGAGGTCTGGGAGAGGCTAGAAACACGCCTACTCCCATGGGAGGAAAACCAGGAAGTGCAAAGAAGATTAGAAAAAAAAAGGTAATTACGGCGATTTAAATTTTTTTACACAGCATGTCAGCATCTAGGCAAGGAAGAGAATGCATAGAGATAATGTTCAAAATTTGGGTGGAACCCCGCTTTAACCCTTTTGTTCCCTTAAAGGGGCCACAGTCCAAACAGGGAAATATAGCGTCCTTCCAGAACCCAGCCACGGCGTCCTGTACAATATATATATATTGTGACGGTATGCGAGGTGAGATACGCGATAATAGGTACATTTCACCTCGCATTCGTTCCATTATAAGGGACTGAACCGGAATCCAGCCTGGTTTTTACAGAATCTGGTAGCAGGCTGGGTTCCGGTCCGGATGTTCTGGTCCACTGGAGTCCACAGTCAGCTGGTCTTTAAATATCCAGGAAGAGCACAGCAGGTTGCTCTGGTTTTGAGACTCAGAAAGGAACTTGAGTGAGAGGAGCTCTGGGTGTTGGATTAAAAGGTTTGCTTTTCTGTATGTTTTTGGGTGACGGGGACCAGCCCCGCACTGTATAGAGAGCATTTGAGTTACTGTTTGTTTGTTTTATTTTGCAAACCTCCTGCAAATAAACCTGGCATTCGCCAGATTTTTAAGGAAATGTCCGTTTGCTGACTGTCATTCAGAAAAAGGTGATCCCCACGAGCTATTTCTGAAGATGCAGGAAATGATAAAGGAACTGCTACAGACCAATGCAGCTCAGCGGGAAACCAACCGCCAAGTCGCAGAGGCCGCTGCAGCACAACAGGTGGCCGCTGCAGCACAACATGCAGCACAACAGGCAGCCCAGCAAGAGATGCACTGCCAACTCGCAAAGGCCGCTACAGCACAACAGGCGGCCCAGCAGGAGATGAACCGGCAGTTCGCAGAGGCTCTAGTGGAACTGAAAAAAGGGTCCTCAACTCCTGTGCCAGTGGAACCAAAGATGGTACGTGCCTCCTACCACCTACAGAAATTGACATCTGCCGATGATGTTGAGGCATACCTTGCGACTTTTGAGAGAGTTGCTGTCCGCGAGGGATGGCCAAAAGAGCAGTGGGTGGGTCTGTTGGCCCCATTTCTAACAGGAGAACCCCAAAAGGCCTATTTTGATCTAGAACCAGATAAGACCCAGGAATATGAGACTCTAAAGACAGAGATACTCGCATGCTTGGGTGTCACCATGGTAGTCTGGGCCGAGCGCGTGCATCAGTGGTCCTACTCCAGCAACAAGCCACCCCGTTCACAAATATTTGACCTGGTCCACCTCAGCGGGAAGTGGTTGCAGCCAGGGACCTTGACCAGCCCTCAGATCGTGGAGCGTGTGGTAATGGACCGGTACCTGCGTGCGCTCCCTGCTGCCCTGAGGAAATGGGTCAGACAGGGGGACCCCAAAACTGCAGCCCAGCTGGTGGACCTAGTGGAGAGGTACAGTGCTACTGAGGACTTGGTGAACCCATCTACGCCCCACTCCGGTGTGTCTAGGGGTGCAACATCTCCCAGCAGTTCTGGTAAGATGGTTCCGGGGTTCAAGACCTAGAAGCTAGCTCTCAGCCTGAGGGTAATGAACAGGAGACCCCCTCTGACCCTACCATTGAGAGTAGCCAAAATGTCGTACCCGACTTAGAGGTCAGGAGAGAGTATTTCTGTACCGAGCAACTGCAAGAGACCACCCTCATGAGAGCCAGGGAAAACGTTAAGATGTTGGATGGGGAACCTGTGGATCCTGATTGGGTGGTGTCTTTCCCCTACATGGCCGCTAAAAACAATTTATTGTATCGAGTGATAAAACATGGAGAAGACGAGGTAGAACAGCTACTGGTTCCCAAACCCTTCCGTAGGGTGGTGCTAGACTTGGCCCATGGTCAATGGGGGACATTTCGGGGTCGAAAAAAACAGGGAGAGAATCGCCCAGAGGTTTTTTTGGCCTGGGTTGCATGCAGATGTCAAGGAGTACTGCAAATCGTGCCCCGAGTGCCAAATGTCGGCACAGTTGCCCCATTTTCGCAGCTCTTTTGTCCCTCTATCTATAATCGAGATCCCCTATGAGAGGATTGGCATGGACCTCGTGGGACCGGTTGTGAAATCTGCCCGGGGTCACCAGCATATTCTGGTAATCCTAGACTATGCAACGTACTATCCTGAGGCCATACCCTTGCGCAACACCTCCGCTAAGGCTGTCGCCAAGGAATTGGTTCAGGTGTTTAGTCGAGTGGGGATCCCAAAAGAGGTCTTAACCGATCAGGGCACCCCATTTATGTCTAGGGTTACCAGGGAACTGTGTAGACTATACAAAATCTCCCATCTCCATACCTCTGTCTACCACCCCCAAATGGATGGTCTGGTTAAAAGATTTAATAAAACTTTGAAAAGTATGCTGAAAAAGGTGGTCGAAAAAGATGGGAGAAACTGGGATTTTTTGCTACCATATCTCATGTTTGCCATACGTGAGGTTCCACAGCATCCACAGGCTATTCCCCTTTTGAGCTTTTGTATGGTAGACTTCCCAGGGGGCTGCTGGATGTCGCCAAAGAAACATGGGAAAACATTCTATTGAGCTGGCCAGAACCAGTCCTTGAGGACTATTCCTATTCATATTCCTTCCTATTTGACATTTTCACAGCTCTTACTGTGAAGAAACCTTTCCGTATTTAGAGATTAAATCTCTTCTCCTCCAGAAGTAAAGAGTGCCCCCACTCTTTATATACCATTGAAGGTGTTTGTTATATCTGACTGAGGTGGTATGGCAGATCTGGACGGGTTTGTTACCTATAGTGCTCCTGAATACTGGACTTGTGAAAGAGCGGTGAGCCCAGCATATCCTAAGTATGCCAGTACTAGACTAAAGGGCAGCTAGTCATAGCTTTATACTCAGGCTCTTGTATTACCCATCTTAGCAATTCTTTCGGCTCTTACCTTATGTTTGATATAGAAAAAAAGAAACCCCCTTGCTTGGGACTTTTAAGGCAACAACAACACAAGTATAGAGTAAAAAAGAATTTGATCATACAAACATGTAATGATCAGTTAAAAATAGGACATAACAAAAAACAAAAATGCAACAAAATTGCAAGCATAGAGTTGTATCATAAATACTCTCTGATTATTGAAAATCTTCGATACCCGACGCATTTCTGGTTCAAACCCTTCGTCAGGGGTATTGCATAGGAGAATATGTAATCATAGATTGTCTAAAAAAAAGAAAATAAGAAAAGGATATCATAGCAATATGACATGGATAATGGCAGCCCTAAAACAAGGACAAAAAGTTGCTCATGGGACACCTACCATAAGATAAGCAGAAGCTGATTTGAAGGAGTATACTGTACTATGTGAACAGAAAAAGTTGATAAGACCCTGCAGAAGATGGTGTCACTGGAAGCCTGTTGACACTGCCCCCTGGAGTCAACTAGTATCTTGTGGGAGCCCTCCATGAACTGGTTCGTCACAAATCAAGGTGGTATATGAAGTGCAGCGAAGGAGTTGAAAAACTACATGTATAGAGACCCAAAATCATTGATAAAATCAATACCCTACAGCCAATATTTCCGCATCTAACAGAATTGCTCCAGTGATGAGACATTCCGAACGGAAGCGGCAAATCTAAGGACAAGACTCCTACATAGATTGTACTCAGAAACTGGCCTCAAAAGGGCATATAAAAGAGTTAGGGACATGTCAGGGATATGGCCGTGTTGTGGGCAATCCCGCCGGTAACCGTCATGGTTGCGCCAGTGAGTTTCCGTGTGCCTGCGCGCATGCGGATGCAAGACAACCCGGCCACGGCAGTCTGCGCGTGCGCACGCCCTGATCTTGTGGGCACCCCCCCCCCGGCCTGACACTTGTAGTTTGCTGGATTATCAAACAACTTCCTGTGTTCCTGTGCCTTGTATTCTCTGAAGACCCCTGGCTTGACCTCTACCAGCCAGTTTGCAGTATCCCTGGCAACCCGTGCACCTTTGGGCATCGCATCCCCTGTATCAAATCCAGGGAAATGCTGCACTCAGCCGCAAGGGATGCCCTCTCAGCAATCCGGCCTCACACTACAGACTTGACAGGACCAGACTAGAAATATTTGCTTTTTGGCATGTGCAAGGAAACCATTGGAAAACATCTGGCGTGCACTCGCGCGAATGCACGTGCTCACGGGTTACTGCAAATGCCCATAGGTGCCTGTGCACGGCAGATGGCGTGTATGCGACTACGGTCCTGCGACCAGCTGCAACTTCAGGCTACAAGTTTCCGGGTCTTCATCTGCAGGCACTCGTGTTCCTCCTGTCCCTCGGCTCCTTCTGTTCCGATCTTTTTTTTTTTTTTTAAATCCTTTTCTTTTTTATTGAAAAAAAATTACTTTAAAAACACGCAAACGAGCAGGGACTGTTATAGCCAACATCTATGCAGTCCTTGTATTAACCTAATTGTTACAATAATCCACAGCATGGTAAAGAAAAATAAAGCATACATAGACCACACTCCTTCAACAAAGGATGTTTCCAAGTTTTCTCATTTTTTCCCTTTTTTTTCCCCCTTACCCCTACCAATAACCCCCCCCCACCTTCCCATACCATATTCACCCCATACACCCACTCATACTATGTTCCTCCCACATCATCCATAACTTCCATATTTTTACAAATTTTTGATAATTACTCCTTTTCTTATATATATACTTCTCTCTACTGATTTCCTCCTTTACTTCTTTCACCCATTCTTCAGTCGGGGGTTCTTTCTTCTGCCAGTTTTTAGCTATGATCTTTTTCCCTTGAAACAGGCACCTAACTATTGCAGTCTGTGTATGCCTAGCGATCTGTTGTTCCTCCATCAGGCCCAATAGACAGGTCTTGACATCTATGCCCAGCGATGTCATAAATAAGGTATTTATTTTATCCACTATGTCTTTCCAATATCTATACAACTTGGGGCATCGCCAGAACATATGCAGCAGATCTCTCTCTCCTCCACACCTTTGGCACCCCGCATCCAACCTTTTACCAATCCTGAACAGTTTTAATGGTGTTAAATACACGCTATATATCAAGTATAGATGAGAGACTGCCTGTGATGGAGAGAGGGAGATCCTGGGACCAGAAGACAAAACACCCTCCCATTGGCTGTCTGATAGTGGCCCAACCTCCTCCTCCCATTTTGTCCTATTTTTGTCTTCCCCCTGTCACCCTGGATTAGTACTCTCAGCTTATTGTATATATCAGAAATTAAACCCTTCGTTGATTCTGCGTCAACCAGTTTTCTCAAAGAGGCCATATCACTCCATATTGGCTCCTTTCCATTAAATTGTGCATCTAGGGCGTGCCTAATTTGCAAATACTTATAAAATGATCGGTTGGGGATCGCATATTCATTCACTAGCTCCTGGAATGTTTTCAGTCTCCCTGCCTTATACAGCTGCGGCAAATAATGGATACCCTGGCGGTCCCACTCCTCAATCTTCCCCATTATTTTAAGTTCGTTGAGCTTATTATTTTCCCATATTGGGGAGAACTCCGAAAAGTCCACATACCCTATTATTTTTTTAACCTTAACCCAGCTCTTAACCATCATCTGAGTAGTGGGGCATCTAGTGACAAAGGAGTCCGCCTCCAGCGCTTCTACTATGGTATCGTGATTGGTGTCATTTAGTAATACATTATTTCCTACTGCCCAGTTCCCGGGCCTGTTACTCCCTCCTACATGCTGGATTTGAGATGCCAAGAAGTAGCACCCCGGATCCGGCACTCCCAACCCACCTTTCTCACCCGGTCGCCGAAGCACCTGCAGGCCAATCCTTGCTACCCCACCCTTCCAAATATACACTCTAAAAATGCTATCCATTTTATTAAACCAGCGTTTAGGAATCCAAACTGGTGAGTTGTGTAAGATATATAGGATCTGCGGCATCCAAACCATTTTTATCAGGTTACAGCGCCCTGCAACCGAGAGAGGAAGCCGTCCCCACACTCGACATTTCTGTTTAAGTTTTTTCATAAGTGGAACTAAGTTTTCTGTAATATATTGCTCCGGGTTCCTTGAAATATTGATCCCCAAATATTTCAACTGACTCACTACTTTGATTTGGGGGATTTGGTGAGGGAGGGGCTCCGTCAGCGGGTCTATTGGCAATAATGCTGACTTTTCCCAATTCATTTTTAACCCAGAAAAGTGTCCAAAGTCCTCAATTAACCCTATAGCCGTCCTCAAAGAGTCCTGTGTATTCCCCAGGAATAACAAGATATCGTCCGCGTACATTGCTATTTTCTCTTCTCCCCTCTTTCTTTTAAACCCCTGTATCCCCTGATATGCCCTTATGGCAGCGACCAGCAGCTCCATTGCTAGGGCAAATAGGAGGGGCGACAAAGGGCACCCCTGCCTAGTGCCCCTACTTAATTGGAACCACTCTGAGCACTCCCCATTGACTCTGATCTTAGCTCTTGGCTTATCGTATAATAACCTCAGCCAATGGACAAAACCGGGGCCAAATTGGAGTTCTGCAAGTACCTTCCAGATATATTGCCATTCCAGGCAATCAAATGCCTTGGTTGCGTCTAGTGAGAGAAGAGCTCTCTTACCACTATTTACTGTGGGGATCTGCATATTTAAATAAACTCGCCTTATGTTTGTACTTGTAGATCTGTCCGGGATAAACCCGGTTTGGTCTATATGGATTAACTTTGAAATTATTTTCTTTAGCCTTGTTGCCAGGGCTTTTGCCAGAATCTTCACGTCCGAACATAATAAGGATATCGGCCTATATGACATCACATCTAACAGGTTTTTCCCCTCTTTCAACAACATTATTATAATGGCTTCTGTCATAGATCCCATTGAACACCCCCAGGAGCATGGGAAGTAAGATCTCCCCATATTTTTTAAAAATTTCAATGGGTAGACCATCGGGCCCTGGGGCTTTCTGGTTTGCCATATCTGCCACAGCTCTTTGTAGCTCATAAAGTGTTAATGGGGCCTCTAACATTTCCCGATCTTCTTTCGCAAGAGGGGTTAGATTTAGCTGCCCAAAGAAATCCCCCATTGCCCCATCCATATCCCTCTGCGCTGAACTATATAAGTTTTTGAAGTATTCCCTAAATTCTACTAAGATTTCCAGGTTAGTTATTTTTATTATTCCCTCTTTCCCTTCTATCGCTGGAATGGTGTTTGGGGGGCCGTTAGCTCTAATAATCAAGGCCAAGGTCCTCCCAATGCACTCCCCCTCACAGTCAAACCTCTGTTTTTGGAATAACTTTTTCCTCACCGTCTTTCCCAAAACCAATCTACCATACTCATTTTGACTCTCCACCCACGCCTCATATTTAGGCGAGGTTGGTGACTCAACGTACTGTTCTTCCGCTCTTCTAACCCTCTCCTTTACTTTTAGTTCTTCTGTTTGTGATTGTTTTTTAATATGGGAAATTTTTTGGATTAGAATTCCCCGAAGGAAAGCCTTCAGGGAATCCCAAATTATCCCTAGTGGGGCAGTGCCTAAATTAAAGTTTACGAATTCCGCCAACCTTTCCTTAATGGTACTTGTTTCCTCAATGATCTCGAGCCAAAAGGGATTAACTTTCCAGTCACCATTGTTGAAGCATCTCTCTCCCTTTAGTTCGATCAACACTGGTGAGTGGTCCGAAATCCCCCTTGGCTCGTAGACCATATCCTCCACTACGTTCAAAGCTTCCTCATTGCCCAACACTAGATCTATTCTGGACAAGGTGGCATGCATGGGCGTCCGCAGAACTTTTTTCAGGGGGGGGCATAATTTTATGGACACCCATGCTCTCAATGTTTACTATTTGCCACATATGTGGAAACAGAACCAGTGAGAGATGGAGGTAATAGTGGAACTAAGGAGACAGTAAGGAGTTCAGTAATGAAGTAATGTAGTGGAGAAAACAGGAGTATAGAGAGAGAAGGTAGTACAGATAGAAGGCAGCAGAAGAGGCAGAGCAAGAAAGTGAAAGACAGAGGCAGAAGTAGTGAGAAGGGATGGGAGCAGGAGTAGAGAGAAAGAGGGAAGGCATAAAAGATTGAGAGGAAGGCAGTAGTACTGAGAGAGAGGGAAAGCATATTACTTATCACTCAATGCCATGCCTGCAGAAGTGACACCTCCCCCACCTACACCTGCATGCTCCCCATCAATCATCCTTCCTCTCACCACCTACGGAGTCCTGGCTGCTACTAACTGCTGTTACCTGTGGTTCCTCGCTGTTCTTGTTGCCTAGGCACAGGTAGCATTAGCATATCACTGGGCGGCTCGCAGTTGAGTGGCCGATGGCAGTGTCGGCCCGGATATACATAGTGGCAGACTGCCAGCATGTCACTCAGTGGCTCGCACTTGAGTGGGCGGATCCATCTACACAACATGATGAGACACACCCATACTACACAGGCAGCCAATCACTGAAGAGGAGGGCGGAAAGGCTGAGCTGTGGAGCCAAGGACACTAGACAGCAGGGCCGCCATCAGAAATTTTGGGGCCACTTACACAGTTTTAGGCCTGCCCCCCCAGACCTGACCATCAAAATTCCCCAGGGCCCGCCCACTGGCAGTTCCACCAAGTCCCATCCCATGTCCTCCTCTTTCAGTCTCATCCTGATCCCATGTCCTTCTCCTCCTCCTCTAGTCCCATCTCCTTCATCCCACATCCTCCTCCTCCTCCTCCAGTCCCATCTCCTTCATCCCACATCCTCCTCCTCCTCCAGTCCCATCTCCTTCATCCCACATCCTCCTCCTCCTCCAGTCCCATCTCCTTCATCCCACATCCTCCTCCTCCTCCAGTCCCATCTCCTTCATCCCACATCCTCCTCCTCCAGTCCCATCTCCTTCATCCCACATCCTCCTCCTCCTCCAGTCCCATCTCCTTCATCCCACATCCTCCTCCTCCAGTCCCATCTCCTTCATCCCACATCCTCCTCCTCCTCCAGTCCCATCTCCTTCATCCCACATCCTCCTCCTCCAGTCCCATCTCCTTCATCCCACATCCTCCTCCTCCAGTCCCATCTCCTTCATCCCATATCCTCCTCCTCCTCCAGTCCCATCTCCTTCATCCCACATCCTCCTCCTCCTCCAGTCCCATCTCCTTCATCCCACATCCTCCTCCTCCTCCAGTCCCATCTCCTTCATCCCACATCCTCCTCCTCCTCCAGTCCCATCTCCTTCATCCCACATCCTCCTCCTCCTCCAGTCCCATCTCCTTCATCCCACATCCTCCTCCTCCAGTCCCATCTCCTTCATCCCACATCCTCCTCCTCCTCCAGTCCCATCTCCTTCATCCCACATCCTCCTCCTCCAGTCCCATCTCCTTCATCCCACATCCTCCTCCTCCTCCAGTCCCATCTCCTTCATCCCACATCCTCCTCCTCCTCCAGTCCCATCTCCTTCATCCCACATCCTCCTCCTCCAGTCCCATCTCCTTCATCCCACATCCTCCTCCTCCTCCAGTCCCATCTCCTTCATCCCACATCCTCCTCCTCCAGTCCCATCTCCTTCATCCCACATCCTCCTCCTCCTCCAGTCCCATCTCCTTCATCCCACATCCTCCTCCTCCTCCAGTCCCATCTCCTTCATCCCACATCCTCCTCCTCCTCCAGTCCCATCTCCTTCATCCCACATCCTCCTCCTCCTCCAGTCCCATCTCCTTCATCCCACATCCTCCTCCTCCAGTCCCATCTCCTTCATCCCACATCCTCCTCCTCCTCCAGTCCCATCTCCTTCATCCCACATCCTCCTCCTCCAGTCCCATCTCCTTCATCCCACATCCTCCTCCTCCTCCAGTCCCATCTCCTTCATCCCACATCCTCCTCCTCCTCCAGTCCCATCTCCTTCATCCCACATCCTCCTCCTCCAGTCCCATCTCCTTCATCCCACATCCTCCTCCTCCTCCAGTCCCATCTCCTTCATCCCACATCCTCCTCCTCCTCCAGTCCCATCTCCTTCATCCCACATCCTCCTCCTCCTCCAGTCCCATCTCCTTCATCCCACATCATCCTCCTCCTCCAGTCCCATCTCCTTCATCCCACATCCTCCTCCTCCTCCAGTCCCATCTCCTTCATCCCACATCCTCCTCCTCCTCCAGTCCCATCTCCTTCATCCCACATCCTCCTCCTCCAGTCCCATCTCCTTCATCCCACATCCTCCTCCTCCTCCAGTCCCATCTCCTTCATCCCACATCCTCCTCCTCCTCCAGTCCCATCTCCTTCATCCCACATCCTCCTCCTCCAGTCCCATCTCCTTCATCCCACATCCTCCTCCTCCTCCAGTCCCATCTCCTTCATCCCACATCCTCCTCCTCCTCCAGTCCCATCTCCTTCATCCCACATCCTCCTCCTCCTCCAGTCCCATCTCCTTCATCCCACATCCTCCTCCTCCTCCAGTCCCATCTCCTTCATCCCACATCCTCCTCCTCCTCCAGTCCCATCTCCTTCATCCCACATCCTCCTCCTCCTCCAGTCCCATCTCCTTCATCCCACATCCTCCTCCTCCTCCAGTCCCATCTCCTTCATCCCACATCCTCCTCCTCCAGTCCCATCTCCTTCATCCCACATCCTCCTCCTCCTCCAGTCCCATCTCCTTCATCCCACATCCTCCTCCTCCTCCAGTCCCATCTCCTTCATCCCACATCCTCCTCCTCCAGTCCCATCTCCTTCATCCCACATCCTCCTCCTCCTCCAGTCCCATCTCCTTCATCCCACATCCTCCTCCTCCTCCAGTCCCATCTCCTTCATCCCACATCCTCCTCCTCCTCCAGTCCCATCTCCTTCATCCCACATCCTCCTCCTCCTCCAGTCCCATCTCCTTCATCCCACATCCTCCTCCTCCTCCAGTCCCATCTCCTTCATCCCACATCCTCCTCCTCCTCCAGTCCCATCTCCTTCATCCCACATCCTCCTCCTCCAGTCCCATCTCCTTCATCCCACATCCTCCTCCTCCTCCAGTCCCATCTCCTTCATCCCACATCCTCCTCCTCCAGTCCCATCTCCTTCATCCCACATCCTCCTCCTCCTCCAGTCCCATCTCCTTCATCCCACATCCTCCTCCTCCTCCAGTCCCATCTCCTTCATCCCACATCCTCCTCCTCCAGTCCCATCTCCTTCATCCCACATCCTCCTCCAGTCCCATCTCCTTCATCCCACATCCTCCTCCTCCTCCAGTCCCATCTCCTTCATCCCACATCCTCCTCCTCCTCCAGTCCCATCTCCTTCATCCCACATCCTCCTCCTCCTCCAGTCCCATCTCCTTCATCCCACATCCTCCTCCTCCTCCTCCAGTCCCATCTCCTTCATCCCACATCCTCCTCCTCCAGTCCCATCTCCTTCATCCCACATCCTCCTCCTTCTCCAGTCCCTTCTCCTCCATCCTGGGACTCGGGTTCTGGTGGCAACTGTCTCCAAAGCAATTTCTCTCTCACTAACTGCTGCGCATACATGACCTCACAATGGGACACAGATGGTAAAAAAAGAATGTGGTTTTAACTCTTCCATAATTTAGCGAAAATGGAAAAAAAGTGCTTGCTTTATATATATTTTTTATACATAACTAGAAGATCTAATAGGGTCATATCATTGCATTTCCTCTCACTTCCTGTCTTAGTGTCACCAGAACAGGAAGTGGGGGGATTTCACTGTGGGTAAATAGCTTGCAATTGTTGCCTTATAATGTCCAAATTATATTATATTGATTTTTTATATATATATATATATATATATATATATATATATATATATATATATATATATAAACAATTGCTAGCTATATTCCCACAGGGAGATTCCCTCACTTCCTGTTCTGGTGACATCAAGACAGAAAGTGAGGGGTAATCTCCTGCAATGACATAACCCTGTTAGATGTTCTAGTTATGTATCATACTAAAGTATAATTAAAGCAAGCACTTTTTTTTCCCATTTTGGCCAAATTATGATTTTTTTTTTCCCCATCTCTGCCCCACGGGTTGCAGGAAAAAAATTGCTTGATTCCCCCATTAACACAGACAGTGTTGATGGGGGAATCCCTGCTGTGGAGGCATTGTATTCTCCCAGTGGGGGGTGGGAAAACCGCCCCTACCAGGAGAACACAGTAATTATTGCTAGTGACTACAAGAGCTGCTAGCGATAATTGTATGTAAAATCTGACAGGTTGGTCGTACTCAAGTTGATCGATCGATTACCTTGGGTACATTCAGCCTGTCCATACATAGTTTGAATCTCAGCCAGTCTCTGCCAAACAGAATTCAAACAATCTATGGCTGGCCTTATCTGCACTCTAGCTGCAATCTTCACAGGGGCGATCCAGTTTTTCTCAGCAGGGGATCTGTCCGTGGATCCCTTGCTGAGCTGAGCGGGTAACTGACAGACCTGTGCCTGCTCATGCCGTACGTTTACACCCAAATGTCCTCTGATCTGGCCAGATGGAGGGGAATGGGGGCCCTTCCATTGTTTCTTTTTGCCAGATCAGATCAGAGACAGGCGGATGTAAACTGACACATTTCCATTTAAATCTGCCGATCCATAGAGAACAATGGGCGGTCCAATCAGGTTGCCTAAAAAACGGACAGGAGGACCCGATCGGACCACTCATGTGAAAGGGGCCTTAAAAAGCAATCCGCTTGGATTGCTTTTCAGAGCATTGGTTAGTTTAGTGAACCTGGAGTAATAACAATCACTGTAATGCTACCCATAGTGCTGTCCTTTTAACATGGTGACATAAGCTGACACCTATGCTGCACATGTGTAATGTTACTTTCACCTTCACTCTGCTAAAAGGACAGCAATAGAGCTGGCAATACAGTGATTAATATTAACAGGGGAGCGCAGGCTGTGCACTGTACATGTCTTCTAAAAGCTTCAGTAAAAATCTTTTTTCTTTTTTTTTTTCACTTACCCCGATCTCTGCAGCAGCTTCTTTACAGAGGAATCCTGTCCCTCCCACCAAGACAGCAAGCACGAGGCTCTTCAGTGATGGACACTGCACTTTGTGTACCTATTGGCTAAGGAGGCAGCAGGAGGCAGAACAGCCCGCCTCCTGCTTCCTCCTCAGCCAATGAGCAACTGAAAGGCTGTTAAGTCCCTCCCTCATACCATTTCCCGAGTCCCAGCCGTGCCAGCTTACTATGCTTAGCCGCATCTCTCCTGCAGACCTGCAATATATCTCCTTCGGCTCCCCTCTCCTGCACACTTCCTGATTGCCACCGAGCCCCGGGCCCCTGCAGACACTCGGGCCCGGTACAATGGTACATGTGTATTGGCTGTACCCCCCTGAAGGCGGCCCTGCTGGACAGTGTCAGGACAGAGCAGAGAGCTCAGAGCAGCCAGCAGAGAAACAGACGTTTAAAAAAAAAAGTCCACGGCAGCCACGATAGCGGACATTTAAACACAACACAGAGTCTGCAAGCCAACACCTGGTGATTCCAGGGGGGGGCAAGTGCCCTGCCTTGCCCCTATTTGCGGACGCCCATGGTGGCATGTGTCCTGGAGTGACAAGAATATTGTCTCACCTCAGGATGCCTCCTTCTCCAGATGTCCACCAAACCCACCTCAGCACAATATTGTGAAAGAGGACTCTTGGGTGCTCCTCTACCGATGTTTTTTGAAGGAAACCTATCTATTCCATTATCCATAGCCATGTTGAAGTCTCCGACTGCTATAACCGGGACTCCTGAAAAACCCGCAATGAAACCAGTCAAATCATCCAAAACCTCCCTCCCTAAACAATAGAGAAAAATATACCGCCCAAATATATCAACCTTACTCTGGCTGCAGGAGAAAGCCAATCCTGACTTTATCAAAATACTCACCCCCCTTGAAAAGGAGGAGCGAGTAGAATGATACTGTATCTGAAATTTCTTATGGTCCATTATCTTGATTGAATCCTTATCTAAGTGTGTCTCCTGCAGACAGAGTATTTTGACTCTCCCCTTATCTGCCATAGAGAGAATCGCCTGCCTTTTAACATTATCTTTTACTCCCCGCACATTCCAAGAACATATAGTGATCTATTTTTTTAAATTTTGGGGTCTGTTGCGACCTACTCTATCTTGCGTCATATAGTGGAACCTATATCCTTATATCCCTTAGCAAAATTAAACCACCTCTTATTGTGACCCTTGTGATACTTATGGGTTATGCTTTCACCAACCACTCTCACCCTTACCTCAAAACTTACATACCCCCCTTCCCACCCCCTCCCTACCCCCCATATATTTTCTACCCCATTGCCCAATTTTGGGCCTACCCCTATGGCTTCTATTGTGACCAGTCACATTGCTTAAGGTGAAAAAAGAACCAATGCAACCTCCTGAACCATTAAGAGGGGAGTTATCCCCATTATTACTTTTGTGCCTATAAGCGGTTAAGTTTACATACTCCCCCCAACCCCACTCCCCCTTTCACTTGTATATATGTGCATGTTACGCTGTACTCTTCCTTCATTTTTTTCTAGCCAAGTTACAACTTCGGTGGGAGTATCAAAATATTGCATTTCCCCCAGAGCCACTATGCGCAAGCGTGCTGGATACAATAATGCATAGTTAATTCTTAGCTGTTGAAGCTTGCGCTTGCATTCCAAGAATTTTGCTCTCTGCCTCTAAAGTTCAGGGGAAAAGTCAGGATATATTGAGATCCTTGCGCCCCTATATTGTATGTTCTTCATCTCTCTTGCCTTCCGAAGAATGGTAGTTTTGTCCTTAAAGCATAACAGCTTCAGGATCAGTGGTCTTGGATAGCCCCCCCGAGGACCGAGTTCTAGTGGGCACCCTATGCGCGCGCTCGATGGAAAAAAATTCTGAGAGTGATTCCTTCCCAAATCTCTCCTTTAGCCAATCTTCCATAAATTTTACAGGGTTTCCTTCACAACCCTCAGGTAGTCCCAACACCCTTAAGTTCTCTCTACGCAGTCTATTTTCCATACTGTCTATTTTTTGCATGCATTTATTAAGTTGCTTTTTTATAACTGAGACTTCCTGTTTTAAAGGGAAAACATCATCCTCCATCTGGCTGATCCTGTCTTCCAGGGCTGCTGTCCGGGTACAAACCACTTGCATTTCATTTTTTACTGCCAACAATTCAACTTTAATGCTTTTCAATTCTACGGATAAATCGGTGATAGATAATTTGCAGCTATTAACTGCTAGGAAGATGTCTTTCAATGATGGCTCCTTCTCAGCTGGTGGTATTGCTGCACCATCACCCAGCTCCACTCTCGGGCCAGAATCCCCGTCCAATGTTCCACTCGCCCCTGGGTCCATCAGTGAATTCACAGTTCCCCCTCCAATGGGGTCTAGTCTTCACCTCCCAGGCTGGCTAGGTTGATGCTGCGACCCCCTGCATGGTTGCTTTTTTTTGGTGTCAGGCTTGCAGACTGGTTTGGTGTATGAGCCAACCATTCTAGTTTAGCAGCCGCCTTGCTTCCTTTTTCTTTGGGGTTTCGCTGTACTAGGGCCCCTGTGCCTTCCTGCGCTGATGCCTCCTCCTGCCCCTTCTTTCTAGTTATGATGACCCAGCTGCTTCAGCGAGTGTCACTCTGCAGAGTTACCGCAGCCTCCCGCCTACTGAGGAAACCTCGCTTTTTCTTCACTGGCTGGGCGGTAAATACTGTCCTGTCCGTGAGGGGGGGTTCACAGTACTATATGGGATAATACCAGCTCACCCCGTGTGTTCCCCAGAATCCTCCGATATGGGTCACTCACCCCTCCAGTCCAGAGCTGAAGCACCGCCGCTCCGCACGGTTTACACAGCTGCCGCTGCCGCTCGCTCTTGTTTTCCGGGCAGGCGCGCTCCCCTCTCTCGCACACAGGCTGCGAACAGCTGACAGTCCTCCCAGGAGAGCTCCGAGCGCATGGATTCTTCCAATACTGAGAACGTCTCTCCTCTCCTCCCTCCACCGCGTCTGTCACATTGGGAACCGCTGGGTCTGGGAGATCCGAGCATACGGTGTCTCCCTCTCTGCTTTACCCTGTAGTTTCCAGCATGGGAACAGAGATTGAGCAGGGACCGGGTTCAGTTGCACGGCTCTCCCTCACCTCAGCATCCGGTCACGCCCACACACACCCCCATCCACAGCAAGGTTTACCAAAGAATTGGCAGCCCTGTTCCACTCTAAGTGGGACCTGAGCTGGAGATACAAGAGAGGCTGACCTCATAATTTCAGTATCCCTTCAGGTACGTGACAGTACCAGTCAGCTAATGATGGAGTCTGAAAGGGAGGTCTCTCTGCTGTCAACCCTCTGCTGGACTGTTACCGCACTTTCTCATGTAGTGCAAGGGTTGCAAATGGACTTTGCTCAAATTCATAACCAACTGCAGCTTGCATCCAGCTTGGCCTCCACCTCCGAGTATTCAAAAATTAAGGGTTCCGCTGCTCAAACCATGACTTGTGCCCATGTTGAACTATCTTGTCCTCCTGAGCCCAGAGTACCATTGCCTGAACGATTTTCTGGGGACCATAGAAAATTCTGGACTTTTCAGAATGCCTGTGAACTTTACTTTTCTCTGCTGCCTCGCAGATTTTCTACTGAGGAAGCGAAAGTGGGGTTCCTCATCTCTCTGCTACTGGAAGAACCCCAGGCCTGGACACATCAGCTCCGGGAGCAACATGACCCTATCCTGGCTTCAGTCAACTCCCTTTTTACTGCCATGGTTCAACTGTATGCTGATCCTTTCCGTCACCAGACTGCTGAAACCATGCTGAGCCACGTACAACAGGGCTCAAGGCCTGTGGAGGTTTATTTCTCGGACTTTTGATTGTAGCATGCTGATACCTCAGCATTATGTTTCCAATTTCATCTCGGCCTATCTGAAGCTATCAAAGATGAGCTTGCCAGGGTGGGAACACCCACCTCCCTGAATGACTTAACTAATCTCTGTCTACAGATTGACCGCCGCCTGCGCAAAAGACGGTTCGAAAGAGCTGGAAACCTCCACCTGATGCCTGCCCCTTCCAAGGCCCCATCACCTGCCTCCTTCTTGGCCATGCCTAAAAACGCCACTGACATCAAGAAGGTTCCAGCTTTCCTAGGTCTCCTCTGTCCAAACAAGAATGGTCTCAGCGTCGCTGTAACAATCTGTATGTCTACTGTGGTGACTAAGGACACTTTATATGGACTTGTGCCCGAAGACATCGTAGGAGACCCTTTCCTCCACCTCATACAGTTGCTGCACTAAATCCTGGCCAGTTAGCAGGAAAGACCCTTGCTGTTTCCGCCATTGTGGACTCAGGGGCCTGAGGTTGTTTTGTGGATTCTTCCTTTGCAGCCATGCATGAACTGCCCCTATGTGCCAAAAGAAATAGCTTCTCAGTCCATCTGGCGGATGGTTCAGGTATCAAATCTGGACCTGTCACTTTAGAGACTGAACCTATCCTGTGTCTTACAGCTTCTGGGTGCCAGGAACTCTTGCGTTTGGATGTCATTACGTCCCCTCTGTTCCCTGTTATCTTTGGGCAACCCTGGTTGAAGGCACATAACCCCTCATCAATTGGGCCACGGGGGAGTTGACTTTCCCTTCCAATTTTTGCAGAGAATTCTGTCTTCCTCCTACACCCAGTTCGGGAGAACCACTCCTCTGCATTAATGTAGACTCTAAAACTGTTAAACTTGTGCCTTCTGTTTACCATGACTTTCTGGACATTTTCCTTGTCAAAAGAAGTTTATTGAGTATACAATGTTATAAAGCTACATAAAGTAAGTTTACAAGGATCTATAAAGTAAGCTCATTGTTTTACAGTAGGGTTTATATAGGTAAATATCATGAAATTTCAAATATTAAACATTGGGTTCACGTAAACCTAAATTAAAGATATATATCCTTTCCTTAGTTACTTTTGTAGGTATTTAAATGATTTATACCTACTATACATATTGTTTACAAGTAGAGTGTATATAGGTCAAATAAATTCTGATAATGAGCTTTAATCGTAAGGTGGAGAAAAGGAAAGAGAAAGAAGAAAAAGGGTTGAAAGGTAGAGGTATGGTCCACAAGGTTGTCCCGCTCGTCAGTTTATTATTCTTTTTAGTTCTCTTTGAAGCCTTAGAATGGGTGTCTCTGTAAGTCATTTAATCTGTTACCATGGCAACAGGACCGAGTCATTGAAGTTTGACAGGAACTGTTGTTTTATCCAAGGATGCTAAAGTTTTTCAAATTTTGGAATTTGATTTTGATCGATGGCTACCATCTTAGCATGGGACATTGTATTATTCATTCTGTGAATTGTTTCTGCTAGTACCAATGTAGGAGATTTCCATGCCTTGGCCACTGTTTGTTTTGCAGCCGTTATTAGTTGGATCATAAGTTTGAATTGAGAGAGTGTTAACCATTCCGGTTTTAGATTAAGTAAAGTTAAATATGGATCTGGTTGTATTATTTTTTAAAATATTTTAGATGCAATCACAAAGACTTCCTTCCAGAAGGTTTGGATTACTGGGCATGTCCACCATATGTGTAAATATGTGCCTATTTCTGGGCATCCTCGAAAACAAAGAGCTGAGGTATTAGGTGAATATTTTGCCACTCTAGCGGGTACAAGGTACCAGCGAGTTAGGACTTTATAATTTGTCTCCAGTGCTAAGATGTTGGGTGAAGATGACTTAGATGTGAGCCATATGTTAGACCAGTCCGTGTCTTCTAAAGTTCGTCCCAGGTCCTCCTCCCACCTCTGAACGTAAGAGGATCTATTAAGATTTGTTACTCCATATAATTGATTATAAAGTGATGAAATTGTACCTTTAGCAAATGGATCTTTTGTACAGATTGATTCAAAAATGGATAATTGGGATAATGGTGTATCCCCCTTTAGGAATGGTGTATAGAAATGTTTGATTTGGAGATATCTAAATATCTCAGAGTTTGGTAGATCATATTTTTCTCTAAGTGATGGGAATGAAAGGAATGATTTAGATGCTATGAAGTCATTTAGTGTCTGAATGCCTGATGTTGTCCAAGCTTTAAAAGAATTTGGGTAGATCCATGCCGGGTAAAAGGCCGGATTTCTGATAAAAGAAAGGAGAGGATTGTGTGGAGATTGTAACTGATATTTGGTTTTTAGTTTATCCCAGAGAGATAAGAAGTGTTTAGTTATGGGATTATGAATTTTAAAGCGGTCTTTAGGATCAAGCCATAATAAATTTTATATTAATAGAGGGTCATTTTCTGAAGCCTCTATAAATACCCATAATGAGATTTCCTGTTTTGCATGGGATTTGGACAGACTGGCCAAATGTGCTGCTCTGTAGTAGTTAGTAAAATTAGGGTATCCCAGGCCTCCTTTATTTTTGGGAAGATGTAGTGTGTGTATAGGTATACGTGGTTTAGAAGAGCCCCATATAAACGAAGTTGCTCTTTTTTGTATTATTCTCAAAAAATAGGAAGGAATTGGAATAGGGAGGACTCTGAATAGATAAAGCAATTTGGGTAGAATAGTAATTTTGATTGCATTAATCTTCCCTATTCAGGATAAAGGAAGCTGCGACCATTGTTTTATTAGATTTGTGATCTGTCTTAATACAGGAGGATAATTGGTTGAGAATAAGTCAGAATGAGATGCTGTTAAATGAATTCCAAGATATGGGATTGCTTTTTCTGCCCATGTGAATGGGAGTGCAGCCCTAGCCGGGATCAATTCCATGTTTGTGAGTGAAATATTAAGCGCTAGGCATTTCTTAGGATTAATCATAAGGCAGGATAGGGCTGCAAATCCATCAAGAGCTGGTATTAAGTTAGGACCAGAGACCTGTGGTGATGATAGAAAAAGTAATATATCGTCTGCAAATATATATAATTTGTGTGTAATACCTCCTACTTCAATGCCAGTTATAGTTTGGTTTGTTCTGATGTATTGGGCCATGGGTTCAAGTATAAGGGCAAATAATAAGGGAGATAAAGGGCAACCCTGTCGGGTACCTCTTTTGATATTAAGGGCTTCAGATTTGAATCCAGCATATTTTATATAGGCTTTGGGTTTACTATATAATGCTTTGATCCATGTTAAAAAGTGGGGTCCAAAACCCCATTTTTGTAATGAATATTGCATATATTGCCAGGATACTGTGTCAAATGCCCTCTTAATATCGAGAGATAGAAAACATAAAGGGATTTTCCGTTTTTTAGCAATATGTGCCAATAACACTGCCCTGCGTATATTATCGCCTGCCTGTCTATTTGGCATGAAGCCTACTTGATCTCTATGTATTAATTTTCCTATAATGCTATTGAGGCGTTTTGCTATTATTTTTGCTAATAATTTAATATCGAGGTTTAACAGAGAGATAGGCCGATAATTCACACAGGAAGTATCATCAGAAAGGGGTTTTGGGATCATACAAACAATTGCCATTAGTGTTTCTTGCCGAAAAGAATGTCCATCTAGAAGTTTGTTAAAAGTTTCAGTGAGAATGGGAGAGAGTATTTCTGAGAATGTTTTATAGTATAAAGCCGAGTAGCCGTCTGGGCCTGGTCTTTTGTTAAGTTTTAGGTCTTTTATGGCGTTAGCAACTTCATCTATAGTTATAGGCTCATCCAAACTGCTTTTTTGATTCTGAGATAACTCAGGTAAGGTTATTTTTGAGAAGAAGGATTCAGCCTCTGTAGGATTAAATTCATTGTTTGTCTTGTATAAAGTTGCGAGATGTGAGTGAAATTTATGGACTATTTTAACTGGATTACAAGTGTAAACATTTTTTGATAATTTCAAACGTATTGGTTTGAAAGATTTGTTAGTTGAATTTAATGCCCGAGCCAAATATGTACCTGGTTTGTTTGTATTCATGTAGAAATTGTGTTTGAAGCGTTTGAGGGATTTATCAACTGACTCAGTGAGAAATAGATCGTATTCCAATCTAGATTTTTCCAGATGAGATTTTGTACTCTGAGATGGATTATCTTGAAATGATATGTAGGCTGCATTAAAATTGAGTTCTAGTTTTTTTGCTAGATTTTTGCGTTCCCGTTTAAATAGTGCCATTTGTCTTTGTATTGTACCACGCAAGACAGGCTTATGAGCTTCCCACAGTGTTATTGGGGAGATGTCTGTTGTATTATTAATTGATATGTATTCCTTTAAAGCTTGTTCAATGGCCATCTGATGTAGTGGGTGTTTGAGCATTATGTCCGGTAAGTACCACGTTGGGTCATGCGCTTTTGGTATGGCTGAGGCTATAGTAGTGTATACTGCATTATGGTCAGACCACGGAATCGGAATTATATCTGATGCAATAATTTCTGGTATCATTCCTATTGTTAGAAAAATATGATCTATTCTGGTGAAGGTTTGATGAGGGTGCGAGAAATAAGTGAATTTCTTTTTCATTGGGTTACTTTCTCTCCACGAATCTACCAGATTGTATTTGGAAAGAAGTTGAGAAAAAGGTAATCTAGAGGTTATTTTGGATGGTGTAAAAGGTGATTTATCTAGAAATGGGAGGAGGACCTGGTTCGAATCCCCACACATTATCACTGTTCCTATTTTGTGTGTATTAATCACTTGTAATATATGTGAGAGGAATGGTGTAGGTTGTTTGTTAGGAGCGTAGTAGGAAATCACCATGATTGCTGTATCCATTATATAACCCATAAGTATCAGGTATCTACCTTCTGGGTCTTTAATTTCTGATGATAGGGTGAATGGTGTGGATCGGTGAAATGCAATTAGAGTTCCCCTTTGCTTGGTACAGGCAGAAGCCGTGTAAATTTGTTGATAAAAAGGAGAAATATATTTTGGAGTAGAATCTTTGGTGAAGTGTGTTTCTTGGAGGCATACTATGTGAGCCTTCTTGTTATGGAAAGTACGGAAGGCTTTGGTCCTTTTTTGAGGGACATTTATTCCCTGAACATTCAGGGAAAGTATATTCAGTGGTGCCATGGCAACAGATCAAATAGTTTTGA
Source organism: Lithobates clamitans (assembly GCA_037952925.1). NCBI lineage: Eukaryota > Metazoa > Chordata > Amphibia > Anura > Ranidae > Lithobates > Lithobates clamitans. Next base: position 6,443,821 of record JBBGZY010000451.1, read on the forward strand.
CTTACTTTTTGTTATGCAGAGCTGACTGCGCAGATCAACCTGTGTGGACTGAAGAGATGAATAGATAGAAAGAAACCAGTGAATTCTGGAGTAAAGAGTAAACAAAAAACATATGAGATTAGATGATACATTGTATAAATTATTTTTTGCAAGTAATCACAATTTACCCGTGAAAGAGAATAAATATCTCTCTCAGGGGAATAAGTGCCTTCGTCACACTCCCACATAATATGGTTGGGAGAATGAGGAGGGCTAATGGGGGTACACGGATCTTCCGCTTACAGGAGAGAAGTGCTATGTCAAAAGACATCAAAATGATGTTTCATTAATTGGAGTGCAGAATATAGTTTTTGTTGAAATTATTTATTCCAGGGTGGTTGTATATGGTTAGTCTTGCCCTAGGCTAAATAATTCAGTTAGAAAGGTACTGTTAATAACTTTGGTATTGATGAAGATAGTTTGAATTATTTTGGGATTTTAACCCTTTTAGAGTAAACAATTACATATTTTATTCATATGTAACTGTTTAGATATGTTAACTAATAAAATTGAGGTTGTATTGCTTCAGATTAGAATAAACAAAAACATAATTCTAGGAACTAGTTAGGTAATAATATATTTGTTTTAAGAAAAGAAAGAAAAAGCTTCCATTACTTCTGGATTATTGAACATATTTGTCCTAAAAAGTAATAAATCTATTGTTATTACCTGGTAATATATAACTGAACAAGAATTTCCTTATTTCACTTATATATTCTAAGGCTATATGAATCAGAAGTAATAAGAAATATAACTGGAATGTAACATGATCCCACACAGTGTGTGACTATCAGAATGCAGTTACATTCAGTTATAAATACAGGTTTTTTATAGAGAACCATCTCTTAGTATAATAAATGAAGAGATATCAGGAATTTGGATGTCAGTCCATTGAATCTTCTTGGTCCATGGATAATGTGGCATAAAGGCCTCTTTTGTGAGAATGATGATTCCCATTTTGTTTTGAAATTTTCTGAGTGCTGCCTGAAGGTGAAGATGATGCCATTCTTCTGCGTGTGGGAGAGTTGCTGCTTGTGGGTTCTGTCAGATTTAATTTTAAAATGGTTTGTTGTAGTTCATCTGCTGATCTGCTTCTGTAAATTGTACCTTGGTAGTTAAATCTGACTGAAAAGGGGAAGCCCCATTGATACATAATGTTGTGGCGTTGCAGTTCCATTAGTTGGGGTTTCATGGATCGTCTTTTAGTAATAGTAAGTTGGGATAGGTCAGCAAAAATTTGATAATTGTGTCTTTGAAAATTAAGTTCCTTTTTTTCTCTTGCAGCAATTAGTATTTGTTCTTTCGTTCTGTAATAATGAAATTTTGTGATTATATCACGTGGGGGTCCATCTTTCTTTTTGGCTGTGAGGGCTCTGTGTACTCTGTCCAGTTCTAAACGTTCAATAGGGATATCTGGCTTTAGTTCTTGTAATAGAGCAGTAATAGTAGATTGCAGGTCTGTCACAGTTTCAGGTATTCCCCTATGCGCAAGCTTGAAAGTCTGGCTCTATTTTCGTAATCTTCGAGCTTAGTTTGAAGTATTAAATTCTCTTCTTTTAATTGTTCCAATTCTGTTATATTTACTTGGGTTGTAATTTCAATTTCATCCATTTTTATTTCTAGGGCTGCGGTGCGGTTTCCCAGCTCTCTTATTTCTTTGGTTAGGCTTTTTGTTATTTGACTCAAATGAAGAGTCTTGCTGTGATATTTTCTGTCTGTGAGAGCGCCCTGATGCTGTATATTGTGAGGTGACTGGAGCTGCTTCAGCTGCAGTGAGTGCCTGTGAGCTCTTTGTGAGGTGATTTTTATTTCTGCCACGGTTTCCTTCCAGTACCATATTTCCTGCCCAAACTTTCACAGTTTGTTCCCTGGGGCAAAAAGGTTCAAATGGATACCTTTTGAGCCTGCAGGCTCCGCTTTGTCCTTCTCTTCTCTCCTCAGCGGTGCGGAGCTCTAACAATGCATGTCTGCTCCGCTAGGCTCCGCCCATCTCCCTCCTGGACATTTTCAATAAAAAGAATGCTGACACTCTTCCCCCTCACAGACCTTACGATTGTCCTATCAAACTTTTAACTGGCACAAAAATCCCCTTTGGCAGGATCTACCCACTCTCTGAACTTGAACTAGAGGAGCTGCAGAAGTACATAGATGAAAATCTTAACAAGGGGTTTATCCGGCCATCTTCATCTCCTGCTGGAGCGGGAATATTCTTTGTTGAGAAGAAGGATCATACACTCCGGCCTTGTATTGACTATTGGGACTTAAATAAAGTAACCATTAAAAATCGGTACCCCTACCACTCATCCCTGAATTGTTCTAGAGACTACGAGAAGCATGTGTATTCTCCAAATTATATTTAAGGGGAGCTTACAACCTGATCAGAATCAGAGAGGGTGATGAATGGAAGACGGCCTTTAGGTCTCGTTTTTGGCATTTTGAATACCTGGTGATGCCCTTTGGACTCTGTAACGCACCAGCTACCTTCCAGCATTTTGTGAATGATGTGTTTCGGGACTTTCTTGACTTGTTCACTATTGTCTATTTGGATGACATTCTAATTTTTTCTACTTCTCTAGAGTCCCATTGGGTTCATGTAAAGAAAGTGTGAATTCGAAAAGCACACCATCCAGTTCCTGGGTCTCATTATCTCCACAGATGGGATTGCCATCGATCCACAGAAGGTATCTGCAGTACTCGATTGGCCTGCCCCTACTGATAAGAAGTCTGTGCAGCGGTTTGTGGGGTTCGCCAATTTTTACAGGAAATTCATTAAGGACTTTTCTGGTATCATATCCCCCATCACTCAGTTAACAAGACTACGCACAACCTTCACATGGACCTCGGGAGCTCAAACTGCATTGGAAAGACTGAAGGGTCTTTTTAAATCTGCACCCATTCTGAATCACCCAGACCCTGCTTTACCTTATGTTCTCGAGGTTGATGCCTCTGAATTTGCTGTAGGAGCCATACTGTCCCAATGACACAAAATCCCTACTTCACCCTGTCACTTTTTTCTCCAGGAAACTAAGTGCCCCAAAAAGGAACTATGATGTCGGTGATCAAGTTACTTGCTATTACCCCTGGAGGAATGGCGTTATCTGCTTGAAGAAGCCACACACCCTATTCTTGTATTCACTGATCACAAGAATCTTGAATATTTGAGAGCAGCAAAAAGATTAAGACCCCGCCAGGCCAGATGGGCCCTCTTTTTTGTAAGATTCTGCTTCCATATTACTTATCGTCCCAGATCCAAGAAAGGGAAGCCTAATGCTCTTTCACATATGTTTCAAGATACTGAGGAGTCCCCTGAACCTGATACCATTTTACCTGCTAAAAACTTTCTTTTGTTACAGACCTATCTCATTTCTCAAAACAAGACGGCAGTCCTGGATCATCCTCCTTCTCAAGAACTTCACCTTCAGCTAAGAGAGGGTCTCTATTTTCATGGCGAACAGATTTTTGTTCCAGAACAGTTGCGGACAGCAGTTTTCTACATGTGCCACTATCACCCCTTGGCAGGGCATTTTGGAGTACATAAAACTTCAAAACTAGTTCTTCATTCTTTCTGGTGGCCAGAACTGGTACAAAATTGCAGTTAATTAAATCTTGCACAACATGTTTACGGAACAAGTCCAATAGAGCTAAGAATTGGGGTCTGTTAGAACCTCTTCCTGTACCTGATCACCTGATCACCATTTTTGTAATTGTGGATCGTTTATCCAAGATGGCCAACTTTTTGCCCCTAAAAGGTACCCCTTCTGCCACAGAAACCGCCTCTTCTTTTGTCAAGGAAGTAGTACGTCTACACATTATTCCTGTTGACATCACTTCAGACCGTGGGGTACAATTTACTTCCAGATTCTGGAAATCCTTATGTGAAGTATTGGGCATTAAACACTGCTTATCATCTGCCTATCACCCGCAGACTAACAGTCAAACGAAGAGAACGAACCAGACCCTGGAACAATATCTGCGTTTTTCTTTGTTTGTACAAGATGACTGGGCATCTCTTTTGCCGTTAGCGGAGTTTGCCTATAATAACTCAATACATTCTTCTATCAAACAAACACTCTTCTTTGCTAACTATGGATTTCACCCATCCCTCTTGCCTGATGTCCCCAAAGAATCTTCGGTACCAGCAGTACAGGATCGTCTGGAGTTCTGGAAGAACAACCAGTTCTTGCAAGAAGCTATTATCAAATCCCAGGCAAATAATAAAAGGTTTTATGATAAGAAGAGGAGGGGTAATCTAGACATGAAACCTGGGGATAAGGTATGGCTATCTACTGCAAACTTAAAGCTGTCTTGCCCCTCAAAGAAATTAGGACCAAGGTTCATTGGCCCATTTCCAGTAAAGAAGAGGATTAATGCTGTAGCCTTCGAGCTAAGTTTAACAGGGAGTCTGAGAATTCCCTGCGATGTGCAGGTGCAGGAGAGCGGCCCTACTGCCAATTGGTGCCAGACGGCCTATTTAAAGGGTGCCCTGACCACTGATCAGTGCTGACTGGTCTGATACCTTGAATCCTGCTATTATCCTGTTTGATACCCATTGCTGAACTTGGCTTTCCTTGACCCGGCTTCTGGACTCTGCTATACTTGATAACTGGTTCCTGATCCTGGCTTCCCATTTGACCTTGCTTCTGCCTGATGTCTTGGTATCTTGCAGCCTGTCTGCTACCAAACTCGGCTATCCTTGTGACTTCGCTCCTGTTCCCTGCTTGGCTCAATACTGCCATCCGAGTGCCTGCGTCTACGGTCCTGCGACCAGCTGCAACTTCCTGCTACAAGTTTCCGGGTCTTCATCTGCAGGCACTCATGTTCCTCCTGTCCCTTGGCTTCTTCTGTTTCACTTTCAGATACAAGAGAGGCCGACCTCATCATTTCAGTCTCCCTTCAGGTACATGACAGCATGACAAGAAAGAATAAGAATCAGTCCAACACGGGGAGCATGCAAACTAGGATAATTACAACATACAAAAAACAACATGAAAAGATCAGAAAGATACTAGCCAGACACTGGCATATCTTACGTACTGATCCGGTTCTAAACAAATTTGTCTCAAAAAACCCCCCTACTTACCTATCGATGAACCAAATCATTGAAAGACATTTTGGTCCACAGCGAATACATGGGGGGATTCTGAGGGGGCTCATGCAAAAGGAAGGGCACCTTTAGATGTGGGGGATGTGCTCAGTGCCAGTTCATGGATACAGGCCCTAACCAGTTACTGCCCAGTGGACAGAGATACAGGCCCTCACACTTTGCTAATTTCCAAATGGCTGGGGTTGTCTATTTGTTGACCTGCCCCTGTGGCTGTTTTTATGTTGGGAAAACCAAATTAGAGTTCCACAAGAGGGCCTATAGACAGGTAAAAGTATGAGGACCTGTAATTCAGACTACTTACCCCTGGGCAGACATGTCCACGATGTCCATCAAGAAAAATTCCCCAAAATTAAATTTCTAGTGCTGGATCAAATTCATCCCAGCACCAGAGGTGGAGATTAGTATTAACTCTCCTACAAAGGGAGACCAGATGGATAGTGGCCCTGCGGGCCACTTCTCCCCAGGGCTCAATGACTCTGTGAGTTATCGCCCCTTTTTGGAGGGATTTACATTGGGAGGATGGGAAGGCTTGGGATGAACTTCTGGGCATCTAGAGCTCCCTTTTTTTACCATAACTTGATTGAAAAAGAATGGTTGGATCAGCGTGTGTATGATTGTCCTAGCTGACACAGAAAGGTGGGAAACCAATAAAGCTATAAATTCACAAGTAATGGGTTAATATCAAATGTATCTGAGGTTCATACTTTGTTCTTTTTCTTATTTGCCAATGGACGGTCCTTTCCTTCTCTTCTTTTTTTCCCCCTCTTTTTCTCAATGAATTTTTATAGCCACTACTCTTTGTCCCTGTGCAGCCGATATACAAGTACAGTTGGCAATGTCACTTTTTTTTACCATGCTCTTTTAAAAAATGTGCTGTTCTCTATTAACTAACTTAGCACTGTGATTCTATATGTACACTAGATGGCTCCTAACACTGTGAAAGCCTTTGACACTGCTCACTAAAGATTGCAGCTCAGCTGATATAAGTTTCCATTCTGGTTGGTTAAATTCAGGGCCTGGTCACATGGATCCCTATGTTTACAACTCCTCCCCCCTTTTGAGACTGAGGCATTTCCACAGACTGATCCACTCACAATTGTAGCACATGACACCGCCCCCTCACCACACCGCAATTCGGCAGCATCCACCGCACATGTGTGATGCGCTGACGAACTGTGCATGCGTGTTCGCACCTACGAAATATGCTTGCATCTGTCGATGTATTTAAATCCCTGGAGCGGTGCAGTTTCATAGAACTACCGGGATGTCAGGCGCGGATGAGGTACACACTGGCTGTTGAGTACTTTATTAACTATTTTCTATATGGATATTTCCTAGGAAGGAGTTTTTCAAGTGACCCTGAGTGTGCTACAAATGGACCAAGAAAGGCTATATTTGAGGCTTGGATAGCATCTTTTCTTTGCTCTTTATTTTGTAAATAAAAATCTATCCCCTGGTAAAAATATTTTTGCAGAGATAACTATGCAATAATGAAAAGCATGGAATTAGTACAGAAATCAGGGGCTTTATATATATATATATATATTAGAAGGCCAGCATGGGATCCCGGGGGCGGGGGTGTATTTAAGGAGCCCACTCACCTGTGTTCCTTTTTTGTTTTAATACGCTATACCCTCCCTCCCATTCCCTTTACAGGGCACTTCCTTCACATCCTTCTTCTTCAATCAACCATTACTTATCTTGGGTATGCCCCCTTTTTGGCATACCGACCAGCTGACCAGTGCACACCTCAGGTATATTTTATGTTGTGAGTCTTGTGGCGTCTTTATGTTGTTTCTCGTCTATCTTGGTTGGAGGGCTTGACCATAAGTATATATTTATATAAAAGGGTAAAAGTCATAAAAAGCAAATTAGATGGGAAAAAAGTGGCAACATTTTGATTTTAGTATTTTAGACAGGTCCGTTACTGTGTCTCACAAGCACTGGTTATATTTGAATGTAGTTCACAAACTGTAAAGAAATGTCATGTCAGGTTTAGCTGAAAAAGATTTTAGCCTGAAGCTGCCTATCAGCTTCTATATCTTACCAGCAGAACTGTGTATTTTATCAATAAAAGATGTTATATAAATCATCAAAATGGCTTGCATATGCAAATGTAAAATAGCTGTAGTCATGCAATACTAATTCATCTTAGTTTTATGTAAATTGTGATCCTTTTTTGAATAGTTTGTTGGATGTGTTTAAATAAATAGGTCTAATTTTACAGTCTCAAAAGCCTTATTTAATTTTGAAAAGAATTAAATGACAGTTTTGCTTTCACAATATTATTAATCATATCAGCTACACATTCACTTTACAAAAACTCAGTAAGCTGATTAATTTTTAAATCAATTTCCACTTTTTTATTTCAAGGCTAAGTGTGATAGTAAGAAATATCAGTTGGGATAATGTTTATTCATTTGGTTTGCTTTGTTACAACGTAATGTGAGTAAATTGATTTTCTTAGTTTATCAGTGTAATCCAATAATAAAACTGAACAACAAAGTCACTACATAATGTAATAATGTATCCACTGCAAAATGTGCTGATCTCCTATTTTTTATCATTATCACTGCAGACTTAAGATTAAGCACATTTCTTGTTATAAAAAGGAACTCCAGGACGCAATGCTTGTAACGAAAAAGAGAAATATTATCCTTGTCTGTGTATATTAAAATCATAAGGCATTCATTTCTAGTATTTGACATTGATTGCTACACATATGGAACAAAGGTCCCCTATGGAGTGAACATGTAGTAGCATGTACTACATGGTTACATAGTAGGTGAAGTTGAAAAAAGACACAAGTCCATCAAGTCCAACCTATGTGTGCGATTATATGTCAGTATTACATTGTATATCCCGGTATGTTGTGGTTGTTCAGGTGCTTATCTAATAGTTTTTTGAAACTATTGATGCTCCCCGCTGAGACCACCGCCTGTGGAAGGGAATTCCACATCCTTGCCGCTCTTACAGTAAAGAACCCTCTACGTGTTTTGTCTTGTTAAACCCCCTTCTGCAAAAAAGTTTTATCCCTATTGTGGGGGTCACCAGTACGGTATTTAAAAATTGAAATCATATCCCCTCTCAAGCGTCTCTTCTCCAGAGAGAATAAGTTCAGTGTTCACAACCTTTCCTCATAACTAATATCCTCCAGACCCTTTATTTATTTTTTTTTCCATTTCAGTGACCATTTTCCCAGAGGTTTGTTTCAACTTTACAGTTTAATCTTATCCCGACTCGTTTTCACATCATTGTGGCTTTTTTTTTTTAAATTACAGTTATAATTGTCCCAAAAACATACATTGTATTCCTTTAATGGGGCCTCTCATCACTAGGAACAATCATAAAATCCAATACAAAGAATATAAAGACCCCCCTTAATCCATCCATATTACTTCTCCCTCCCCCCCAAGTGTCGCTCCCCCGACCCTACCCATCCACCCTTCTCCTTGGCTCCTACCGGTTCTAGTCTACTCTTTTCTCCACTCTTTTTACTTCATCCAAGTGCCTAACTGTTTAGGGACAACACCTCGTTTTTATTCGAAATTCCCATCACCTCAGCACACCTTGATGAGCACTTGAACTCAGACCATTCCCTCCATTTTTTTTCGTACTCTTCCATTCCGATCCCCTCGCTATACCTCAAATATTCAAGACTTTGAATTTCGTTTGTTTTATTATACCAGTCCTGAAATGTAGGACTCCTTTTTTCTTGCCAGTATCTAGGTATAAGGCTTTTGGCTGCATTCAAGAGTTGTGGTAATAATGTTCTCAGATATGTCCTAGTCGGCAATCTAAACCCATGAAATAAGCACGCCCATGGATCGTCAGGGACTCCGATGTGAGTTATCTCGCTAGTGATTTGCTTAATCTCACCCCAAAATTTTTTGATTTCCGGACAATGCCACCAAATGTACGCCATTGTCCCGATCTCTTTACATCCCCGCCAGCAATATTTTGAGGTTTTGCTCTGGTACTTATGTGCTCTGTCTGGGGTACTATACCATCTCGCCAAGCACTTGTAATTTAGCTCCAGCATCTTGTAATTAACCGATGTTGGCTGTACCCCCTTCAGTAACTTCCTGATCTCTGGTTCTTTGAACTTTGAATCCAATTCCAACTCCCACTTCTTAATAAATGGCGGTATTTCTGCTCCCTTCAGTTCTATTAGCTATTATTGTCCTTCAATGGAATTAAAGGTGAATTATACTCCCATTTCTCCCTTTTGTGCAGATTATCCCAAACTTTTAATGCATATCTGGTAATATCATGTGTCTCTGTGCTTAGTTTTCTAAAATGTGGAGGGATCCATATTATTTTTCCCATTTTTACTTTACAAATCGTGCTATCCATTTTCACCCAACGCTTTTCCTTATTATTTTTTGCCCATTCTAATATTCGTGATAATATAATTGCCGCGTGATAATTTGTAATATCTGGGGGCCCCCCAACCCCCCTTCTCCTTATCTTTTTCTAATAGTGCAAAACTTATACGTGTTTTTTTCCCTCTCCAAATAAACTTTAAAAAAAAGTGTATGCAGTGTTTTAAAGTACGCTTGTGGGAGTGGAATTGGAAGCATTTGCATTTTATACAACATTTTTGGTAGGATTGCCATCTTGAAAATATTGATTCTACCCCCCCCCCCACGATAACTGTCCTCTTGTAATTCTATTCAACTCCTCTTTGATCTCATTAAGGAGTGGCACAAAATTAGACTGATAAAGTGACTCTCTTGATCTAGTTATATTAACACCAAGGTGCTTGAGATCTTTTTTCCCCCACACAAATGGGAACTCCTTTTGAAAAGAACTTTCCCCTGTTTTAACCTTATTAATTTCTAGTATTTCTGATTTAGCCGGATTTATCTTGAAGTTAGATATTTCTCCATACTCTTTTAAGGTTGTAAGCAAATTAGGGAGGGTAATCCTCAGTCTAATGATGTAAAATAAGATATCCTCCACAAAGGCCGCCAATTTATGAACCTCTTCCCCATCGTTTATTCCCCTGATATTCGGGTTCTGACTTATATTTGTTAGGAGGGGTTTAAGCACAAGCACAAATAGTAAGGGGGAAAGTGGGCACCCCTGTCTTGTGCCATTGGACATTTCAAATGGCTCAGAGAGTGTTCCATTAACCTTGACCCTTGCTGTAGGTCGTATGTATAGTGCATTAATCCATCTGGACATATTAGGCCCTAGTCCTATCTCCTCCAGCGTACTATGCATGAAGCCCCAGTCTACCCTGTCAAAAGCTTTTTCAGCGTCAATTGACAGGAGTAGCCCTGGGGCTCCGCTATCTTTAATTCTCTGTATTACCAAGAGTGTTCTTATGCCGTTAGACCATTTATTAGCTTTGTTGCCCTTTTTTGTACTTGCTCCATTTCCAGTACATCCATCCTGAGGACTGGGGCCCAGAAATGGACAGCATACTCTAGGTGTGGCCGGACCAGAGTCTTGTAGAGCGGGAGAATTATCATTTTATCTCTGGAGTTGGTCCCCTTTTTAATGCATGCCAATATTCTGTTTGCTTTGCTAGCAGCAGCTTGGCATTGTATGCCATCGCTGAGCCTATCAGCCTACTAGAGACATGATAACACAGTGTGTGTTGGTGCTTTATCAGTACTACAAGCTACTACATGCTTTTTGTGTACCTCACTCCATAGTGAGCCATTTGTTCAAAATGTGAATTAAGGTGGGAGTAAACTCCCATGTATAATGTTTACCTATAGGTAAGCCTATAATAAGGCTTACCTATAGGTATAGTAAATGCCCCCTAAACGTGCACTGTTTAGGAGATATTTACTTTAGATGCAGCTGGTGACTTCATCGGCGCCTGTGCTCTGAAGGAACGGCATACACGGGCAGTTCCTTCATAACCGTGCTGTAAACAGGGACTCCTGCATGCATGCTTGGGAGTGACATCATCGCTGGCTTGGCCATTTATATCGCCAAAGCCTGCAAACCCTTAAAGAAGACCAGCTGAAGATGGAAGTGCCTTCAGCGGTGCGATGCATACAAGCACATTATGACTTAAACTGCCCGAGGCTTAATTTTTTTTTATATGCGGTTTACTATTGCTTTAATCAGTTGCTACTACTAGCAAATAATCCCTAGCAATTTTAAAAATGTGACCACATCACTAAAATCTCCTCTGTGCTCCTAGACTTACTGTTTTTAGTGTCCATGTAGCTTTAATAGTGTCTAGGCTGCAGAACAGGTCTAAATAGAAGAAGGTCTATTGCCTGCACTGTAGGGAACCCTGTAAACCGATTACTCATGAGCCAATATTATTTGTAGAAAACAAATGCAAAATACTGAAGGGGTTAAAACTTACCGTCAGCCTCCATCTCACATTTAGAACCTTGACTCAGGGCCCTGGGGGTGCTGCAATTTAGACACACACACACACTGGATTGTGAAGAGCAGAGATTGCACTTTAGGGAACTCTGTAAACTGATGTAAACTGTAAACCATAAACCGATGTAAATCTGTAAACCGTTGTAGAAAACAAATGCAAAATACAATTTACATTAAAATTCATGCTGTCATTGAGGAAGTCAGTTGCAATCAGCAAATTTAATGGCTTCTGTATAATGCTATGATGCTTGCTTTTGTATATTACAGTGACTACAGCTTAAAGTCTAAATGCAGCTAAAATCACAAACGGAAAAATCAGCACAAGAGACATAACTTACAGTCAGTGGCGTAGCGTGGGGTGTGAGGGGGGTACCGTGGCCTCGGGCGCGAAATTTAGAGGGCACAATTTCATGCCAGTAGTGTCACCACTGGCTGCCTCCTCCTAATTTAAATTTCCTGTGTCCCCCGCGCTCCAGCCACCATGTTCAGTGTCCGGTGCCCTGTGATTGGGCGTATGGGGGTCATGTGCGGCGTGGGGCTGGCCTATCCATGATTGCGGTTGCTCCTGAAGTCCTGCCTCCGCACATGACCCCCATACGCCCAATCACAGTGTGCTGGGAAACACTAAGCATGGCGGCCGGAGCTTGGGGGAGACAAACACTGGGAAGTGTGAGCCTCTGGGGCCGCTGTCTTCTCCTCCTCCTCCTCCTCCTCCGGAGTGCGGACCGATGCAGGACAAGAAGGTTAGGGATAGGTGGGGGGGGGGGGCACCGTATATGTAGTGTCAGTATAGGAAGACTGTAGGTAGAATAGTGTAGTGGTCAGTGTAGTGTAGTGGACAGTATAGTGGTCAGTGTAGTGGTCAGTATAGTGGTCAGTGTAGTGTAGTAGACAGTAAAGTATAGTGGACAGTGTAGTGGACAGTGTAGTTCTCAGTGTAGTGGACAGTATAGTATAGTGGTCAGTGTAGTGTAGTGGACAGTTTAGCGGTCAGTACAGTGGTCAGTGTAGTGGTCAGTATAGTGTAGTGGACAGTATAGTGGTCAGTGTAGTGGACAGTATAGTGTAGTGGTGTGGACAGTATAGTGGTCAGTGTAGTGGACAGCATAGTGGTCAGTGTAGTGGACAGCCTAGTGGTCAGTGTAGTGGACAGTATAGTGGTCAGTGTAGTGGACAGTATAGTGGTCAGTGTAGTGGTCAGTATAGTGTAGTGGACAGTATAGTGGCCAGTGTAGTAGACAATATAAGTGTAGTGGACAGCATAGCGTAGTGGACAGTATGGTGGTCAGTGTAGTGGACAATATAATGTAGTGGACAGTATAGTGTAGTGGACAGTATAGTGGTCAGTGTAGTGGACAGTATAGTGGTCAGTGTAGTGTAGTGGACAGTATAGTGTAGTGGACAGTATAGTGGTCAGTGTAGTGGACAGTATAGTATAGTGGTCAGTGTAGTGTAGTGGACAGTATAGTATAGTGGTCAGTGTAGTGTAGTGGACAGTGTAGTGTAGTGGACAGTATAGTGGTCAGTGTAGTGTAGTGGACAGTATAGTGTCGTGGACAGTATAGTATAGTGGTCAGTGTAGCGTAGTGGTCAGTGTAGTGTAGTGGACAGTATAGTGGTCAGTGTAGTTCTCAGTGTAGTGGACAGTATAGTATAGTGGTCAGTGTGGTGTGTAATGGTCAGTAAAGGAATCAGGTTGGTCAGTGTTGAAATCAAGTAGGTTAGTGTAGTGGTCAGTATAGGAATCAGGTAGGTCAGTACTATTGTATTGGAAGGGACTCGGAGAGTGCTAAAAGTCCGCAGGTTAGGGGGCGCAAATTATTTGCCTTGCCCCGAGTGCTGACAACCCACGCTACGCCATTGCTTACAGTCAGTAAGATTTGTCTCTTGTGCTGATTCCCCTTCTTTTAGTGAAAATCTTCCTCCATTCTACCTCCGCCCCTATAATCTTCTGGTGTGGAGGGGTAAACACAACTAACATCCAGCCACAGGCTCACATCCAGAAAGACTGAATATGCCTACCGCTTGTACCCAGCTGCTTCATTCACAGAAGCCATACTACAGCTTCTATGAATTAAACAGGATCTATGAATGGAGGACATGCGGATGATTGATAGTTCTGCCTCCTCCATAGATTGTGTTCCATTCCAAGAAGCTGTAGTATGACTTCTGTGAAAAGCCCGACTGGGCAGAAAGGATGGACATAGGCTCTCTTGATGATTCTTCTGTATGCAATTTTGGCCACACTTTAACTTTAGGGATACGTTCACACCTCATTTTGCATTTTGTGAGTACTCACTTTTTACTGATTTTATAATTTAATAAACGTCATTGGTAATGCACTAGGTGTGCACGCCTTGCATTTAGTCTTTTCTGTAGTTTCCATTGGATTACCTCATCTGAGAAGGGCAGCATCCACCTAGTCTTGGAATACTGATGCCCCTGTTGCCCTTTCTATAGAAGACCCCTTAATGCTGGAAGTTACTATCTTTTTCCGTGTACTCACACCTCATTTTAGCCTGGGGAATGACACAAAGTCCTTTTTGTTACATCTTTGGAACAGTTTTTGGTATAACACATTTTTTATGGGGATGAAAAGCAACATGTGACTAAATGCACCATGCTGCAACTGCACCACTGAAAAAACACAGAGGTGAAAATGAAGACCCAAGGTGTGGCCTGCACTCATTTTGCTACTGAGCAGATGGGGCCTGCTGTGATTAGATAATCATAGCCACTTACAGTGCCTTGAAAAAGTATTCATACCCCTTGAAATTTTTTCTACATTTTTACAAATAAATATCTGAAAAATATGGCATGCATTTGTATTCAGCACCCTTTATTCTGATACCCCTAACTGAAATCTAGTGGAACCAATTTCCTTTAGAAGTCACCCAATTAGTAAATAGAGTTCACCTGTGTGTAATTTAATCTCAGTATAAATACAGCTGTTCAGTGAAGCCTTCAGAGATATGTTAGAGAACATTGGTGAACAAACAGCATCATGAAGGCCAAGGAACACACCAGACAGGTCAGGGATAAAGTTGTGGAGAAGTTTAAAGCAGGGTTAGGTTATAAAAAAATATCCGAAAATGGAAAGAGTATGGCACAACTGAAAACTTACCAAGACATGGCCGGCCACCTAAACTGGCAGGCTGGGCAAGGAGAACATTAATCAGAGAAGCAGCCAAGAGGCCCATGGTAACTCTGGAGAAGCTGAGGAGATCCAGAGCTCAGGTGAAAGAATCTGTCCACAGGACAACTATTAGTCATGCATTACACAAATCTGGCCTTTATGGAAGAGTGGCAAGAAGAAAGCCATTGTTGAAAGAAAACTATAAGAAGTCTTTTTTGCAGTTTGTGAGAAGCCATGTGGGGGACACAGCAAACATGTAGAAGAAGGTGCTCTGGTCAGATGAGACCAAAATTGAACTTTTTGGCCTAAAAGCAAAACGCTATGTGTGGAGGAAAACTAACAATGCGCATCACCCCGAACACACCATCCTCACCATTAAGGATGAGCTCTGGCGTGTTTTCCCACACCCCACATGCAGAGCCTGCCAGGAAGTCGACACTGCGCTAATCACAGGCAGTGAGACATTGTCCCGATGTGCAGCTGCAGAGCTCGGGAAATGTCTCACTGCCTGTGATTAGCGCAGCACAGTGCCGACTTCCTATCGGGCTCTGCACGTGGAGTGTGCAAACACGCCGGAGCTCATCCTTACCATGAAACATGGTGGTGGCAGCATCATGTTGTGGGGATGCTTTTCTTCAGCAGGAACAGGGAAGCTGCTCAGAGTTTATGGGAAGACGGATGGAGCCAAATACATGGCAAGCTTAGAAGAAAACATGTTAGAGTCTGCAAAACACATATACATATGGGACACACATATGCATCCTACTGTGACTTTTCAATAAGCCATATATCCATTCTTAACTTTTCTAATAAAATACAAATATATTTTCTAAAGTTACACAAACACAAAAGTCTGATTAATGTTCCTCATGCCTGCCAAGCAACTTCCAATTGCTGAGATATGACTGCTTGAAGTGAATGTAAACCCTTTTTTTTCTTTAAATAACAAACACTTTATACTTTCCTGCTCTGTGCAATGGTTTTGTACAGAGCAGCCTTGACCCTCCTCTTCTGGGGTCCCCTGCTGCTTGCTATAGTGGCACTTGTGCAGGCTCGCTCCTGAGCTATCTCTTTGTGCCCCCTGGGGGCAGAGCTACGTGACATCATCATGTAATCTCAGAAGTAGAAGAAAGATATTTCCTTCTATGGTTGTAATGCCGAAGTTCATTCTTAAGGAGGCATGGCAGTGATTTTAAAGTTAACAGCTCCAAGTCCATTGGATGGATGTGCACCTCATTTGTGAATGAATTTCCAATTGTTTTACAATAAAGAGAATTGTTTTAACTATAGTACACAGTGATGGCTTTTTTACTGTTTTTGAGCAATATCTGGAAAACAGTAATGTTACCTTTTGGCACCTGGAACCTGTTGTTGAATGAAAGAGAAGGCTTATGGTTGGTACATCTGGCGAAACCCATAGATGGCGAAAGCCCTAATAAACCACTTGCCAACCACCATACATATACACTGAGCAAAATTATAAACACTTTTGTATTTGCCCCTATTTATCATGAGCTGAACTCAAAGGTCTACAACTTTTTCTATGTACACAAAAGGCCTATTTCTCTCAGATATTGTTCACAAATCTGTTTAAATCTGTGTTAGTGAGCACTTCTCCTTTGCCGGGATAATCCATCCACCTCACAGGTGTGGCATATCAAGATGCTGATTAGACAGCATGATTATTGCACAGGTGTGCCTTAGGCTGGCCACAATAAAAGGCCACTCTAAAATGTGCAGTTTTATTACACAGCGCAGTGCCACAGATGTCGCAAGCTTTGAGGCAGCATGCAGTTGGCATGCTGACTGCAGGAATGTCCACCAGAGCTGTTTCCCTTGAATTGAATGTTCATTTCTCTACCATAAGATGTCTCCAAAGACGTTTTAGAAAATTTGGCAGTACCAACCAGCCTCACAACCGCAAACCACATGTAACCACACCAGCCCAGGACCTCCACATCCAGCATCTTCACCTCCAAGATCGTCTGAGACCAGCCACCCGGATAGCTGCTGCAAAAATCTATTTGCATAACCAAGAATTTCTGCACAAACTGTCAGAAACCGTCTCAAGGAAGCTCATTTGCATGTTTGTCGTACTCATCGGGGTCTCAACCTGATTGCAGTTTGTCATCATTACTGACTTGAGTGGGCAAATGCTCACATTCGAAGGCTTCTGGTACTTTGGAGAGGTGTTCTCTTCACGGATGAATCCCGGTATTTACTGTACAGGGCAGATGGTAGGCAGCGTGCATAGCATTGTGTGGGTGAGCGGTTTGCTGATGTCAATGTTGTGGATCGAATGGCCCATGGTGGCGGTGGGGCTATGGTATGGGCAGGCATATGCTATGGACAATGAACACAAGTTCATTTTATTGATGGCATTTTGAATGCACAGAGATACCGTGATGAGATCCTAAGGCTCATTGTTGTGCCATTCATCCACAACCATCACCTTATGTTGCAGCATGATAATGGACGGCCCCATGTTGCAAGGATCTGTACACAATTCCTGGAAGATGAAAACATCCCAGTTCTTGCATGATCAGCATACTCACCGGACATGTCACCCATTGAACATGTTTGGGATGCTCTGGATTGGCATATACAACAGCGCGTTCCAGTTCCTGCCAATATCCAGCAACTTTGCACAGCCATTGAAGAGGTATGGACCAAAATTCCACAGGCCACAATCAACAACCTGATCAACTTTGTGCGAAGGAGATGTTCTGCAGTGCGTGAGGCAAATGGGGGGTCATACCAAATACTGACTGGTTTTCGGAACCTCCCCAACCACCTCAATACAGTAAAACTGCACATTGTAGAGTGGCCTTTTATTGTGGCCAGCCTAAGGCACACCTGTGCAATAATCATGCTGTCTAATCAGCATCTGTGAGGTGGATGGATTATCTCGGCAAAGGAGAAGTGCTCACTAACACAGATTTAGACAGATTTGTGAACAATATTTGAGAAAAATAGGCCTTTTGTGTACATAGAAAAAGTCATAGATCTTTGAGTTTAACTCATAATAAATAGGGGCAAACACAAAAGTGCTGCGTTTATAATTTTGCTCAGTTTATATACATTGCGGATTGCAAGTGGTTTACTGGGATTATGGCTGAAGCTATCAGCCATAACCCCAGTATTTTTTTTGCAGCCAGCGGCTGGCTTTCTCTTGAAAGCGTTCTGAGCAGCCCATGAGCCGCTAGAACCCTTTCAGAACCGGTGGGGGGGGGCTCGCCGGTGGTTCTTGGGCTTACTGTTTCCACCGGCTCGCCTGAGAAACGATTTGACAGTGCAACCGGCTGGTCACAGAGGCGATAAAAGACTAGATCATCTTTGATCGCCTCTATGGCCTTGAAGGATCTGAGCGACGTCATGACGTCACTTCTGGTCCAGGGTGGAAGTAAACAGTTTTTTTTTAAAGCAAATGATTAAAAAAAAAATGTTTTTCGATCTTTTTCTTTTAAAGGTAGAGGTGAGGTTTAGGGTCTTTTGACCCCAGATCTCTCCATAAAGAGGAGAGATCCTCTTTATGGATAAATAAAAACTGACGGGGGTTATAACCCTCCCTTACTTTAATAGAGGAATATGATCTTCTGTCATTTTTTTGGACACTTGGTATAAAAAAAATATATATATATATATATATATATATATATATATATATATATATATATATTAATTAAAGGTTTACCTTTAATTATGCTAAAAAACTAACAACCAATCATGCTGGTTGTGCTGTGCTTCGTCACCCCTTTCCTGCAAAACATGTTGAATAATATTCTAGCTTTATAGCACACATCACATCTGTAGTTTTTAATTTAAAGTGAAGCTCTTTCTGTTCCCCAGGCAGGTTGTCGCATCCAAAAAAAAAAGACATTCTTTCTACGCTGTTGCTTTTACCTAGAGGCAGATCATTGGTATAGCAAAAATGACACTGCAAAAAAACTGTGGTAAACCTTACAAGAGTTCAGGTAAAAAAATGTAGGAAGTCTAAACTGAAAGACAAAAAGGGCTTAACACTAGAGTAAACATGCTTGCCAGATGTATATAATTGCATCATACAGATTATAAATATGCTTCTAATGTTTTATGCTTTAGCATACAAATGAAAAGTCCAGTGCATTCCTTTGGTGTGCATTTTTTTGTGTCAGGACCATCTATTTCTGCTTGGTCAGTGTGTGTGTGTTCAAATCTAATAGAGCATTAAACAACTGAAAACATATCCAAAATGGATGCAAATAAGCAAATGGTGCATTTTATAAATTAATTATGTGAACTTAAATTTCACAACACAGGGGACCCAAACTGTGCTCTGTAATTTTCAGATCAGATGGGTGCTTTGTAAACCATGTCTTACTTAATTAGAAACTTGGATTTCTATGTTTGCTACAGTGTCATGTGCCAGCAGGACAGATGAGTGTGCTGGAAGATTACATTGTTAAAGTAGAGCTCCAGGATGGAACTATAATTGTTTACATTCTTATAATGGCTGGGCGAAGGCACAATATACAGGAACAGTCAGCTAGTAGTACTGATATACTACCTTTGGGTGGCTAAATCTCAGAAGAGGCATCATGGCAGAAATGCTTTCCAATGATATTTATTGGAGTAGTTACCGTATTTATCGGCGTATAACACGCACCGGCGTATAACACGCACCCCAATTTAGGAGGGAATTTTAAGGAAAAAAAAACTTTTAGGAGGGAAGTTGAAGGGAAAAAAAACTTACATTTAAACGCCCATCATTGCAGCCTTCTCAGTGCAGCCATGTCAGTGCAGCCTTGTCAGTGCAGCCTTGTCAGTGCAGCCATGTCAGTGCAGCCTTGTCAGTGCAGCCTTGTCAGTGCAGCCTTGTCAGTGCAGCCATGTCAGTGCAGCCTTGTCAGTGCAGCCATGTCAGTGCAGCCTTCCCCAGTGCAGCCTTCCCCAGTGCAGCCTTCCCCAGTGCAGCCTTGTCAGTGCAGACTTCCCCAGTGCAGCCTTGTCAGTGCAGCCTTCCCCAGTGCAGTTTTCCCCAGTGCAGCTTTCCCCAGTGCAGCCTTCCCCAGTGCAGCCTTCCCCAGTGCAGCCTTCCCCCAGTGATCCCAGCCATTCTGGGCTTCAAAATCGCCGATCGCGATTTGAAAATGGCGCGCCGAAATACACAGTGCCGGTCCTCGGCTCTTTCCGGCGGCTGTCGTTCATTTTCGGCTCCACTCGTAGTCCCGAGCGGAGCTGTCCGAATCTAGCCGAGTAGGTTCGGATAGCTCCGCTCGGGACTACGAGTGGAGCCGAAAATGAACGACAGCCGCCGGAAAGAGCCGAGGACCGGCTCTGTGTCTTTCGGCGCCGGCGGCGCCATTTTCAAATCGCGATCGGCGATTTTGAAAATTTGACAGGTCGGATCGCAGGGGATCGGCGTATAACACGCACCTGCGATTTTCCCCTGGTTTTAAGGGGAAAAAAGTGCGTGTTATACGCCGATAAATACGGTACATGTTTAAGTTGTTTAGGGTTGCAGCATGCAGCTTCTAACCATCTGTTTACATTTCTGTATTACATTTTTTCTTTTTTTTTTGTAAATTTTTATTTCAGAACAAGCATTCAGCTGTGAAGTCTGAAATATGTACTCCTGTCCAATGTTCTTTGTTCCATTATAGTGAATTACTAGATAGTAAATCAGGATTAGTATGGCAGCCTTTGATTCTGCAATTTTCTGGTTAGTAATAGAAGCTTCCGTATTTTTATCCTCTTGAGTAGGGATGAGCTTCGAGTTTGAGTCAAACTCATGTTCGACTCGAACATTGGCTGTTCGCAAGTTCGCCGAACAGCAAACAATTTGGGGTGTTCGCGGCAAATTCGAATGCCGCAGAACACCCTTTAAAAGTCTATGGGAGAAATCAAAAGTGCTAATTTTAAAGGCTTATATGCAAGTTATTGTCATAAAAAGTGTTTGGGGACCCGGGTCCTGCCCCAGGGGACATGGATCAATGCAAAAAAAAGTTTTAAAAACGCGTGTTTTTTCAGGAGCAGTGATTTTAATAATGCTTAAAGTCAAACAATAAAAGTGTAATATCCCTTTAAATTTCGTACCTGGGGGGTGTCTATAGTATGCCTGTAAAGGGGCGCATGTTTCCCGTGTTTAGAACAGTCTGACAGCAAAATGACATTTCGAAGGAAAAAAAAACATTTAAAACTACCCGCGGCTATTGCATTGCCGACAATACACATAGAAGTTCATTGATAAAAACGGCATGGGAATTCCCCACAGGGAAACCCCAAACCAAAATTAAAAAAAAAAACGATGTGGGAGTCCCCCTAAATTCCATACCAGGCCCTTCAGGTCTGGTATGGATATTAGGGGAACCCCGGCCAAAATTTAAAATAAAAATGACGTGGGGTTCCCCCTAAATTCCATACTTGATCCTTCAGGTCTGGTATGGATTTTAAGGGGAACCCCGCGCAAAAAAAACAAAACAAAATGGCGTGGGGTCCCCCCAAAAATCCATACCAGACCCTTATCCGCGCACGCAACCTGGCAGGCCGCAGGAAAAGAGGGGGGACAAGAGTGCGGCCCCCCCCTCCTGAACCGTACCAGGCCACATGCCCTCAACATTGGGAGGAAATGTCATTTTGCTGTCAGACTGTTCTAAACACGGGAAACATGCGCCCCTTTACAGGCATACTATAGACACCCCCCCAGGTACGAAATTTAAAGGGATATTACACTTTTATTGTTTGACTTTAAGCATTATTAAAATTACTGCGCCTGAAAAAACGGCCGTTTTTAAAACTTTTTTTGCATTGATCCATGTCCCCTGGGGCAGGACCCAGGTCCCCAAACACTTTTTATGACAATAACTTGCATATAAGCCTTTAAAATTAGCACTTTTGATTATTCATGTTCGTGTCCCATAGACTTTAACGGTGTTCGCGTGTTCGGGTGCGAACCGAACAGGGGGGTGTTCGGCTCATCCCTACTCTTGAGTTACAAAGTAAAAAAATCTGCATAATAAAGTAACTGACATGTCACAAGATTGCAACAGTATACTTTTTTTTACTATTTATCAAACCACAGCTCTTGAGATTTAATGATGTGTCCAGTGAAGTTATTATGCTTAGGCAGGTCATCTCAAGGTTTGCTTGATAAAAGGCACAGTGGGAGAAAGTTTTCATCTAAATATGATGCAGGCAAGAGGATTCACATCTGCAGTTTTCCTAAGTCACAGTTTAAAAAGGCAACAGCAGGACACATGTGAGAAATGTATACATACAGCAAATAACATAAAGACTTCACAGGTTTTGGGATTTATGATGGTAAAATCTCTGGACAAGCATCTTCATTCAAGAGTTAAATACTAATTCTGGATGATGCACAAACAAAGATGGCACCAATTTTCTAGGAAAAAAAAAAGCAAGCATTGTAGCGATGACTCCTGAAGGGGCTGCTGGAAATAACCTAGGCCTCCCTTACCTGTTCAGAGGCTGCCAGGACCAGATACCAGCTCCAGACCACATGCATGCATTAAAGGACTGATTGTAAGGCAAAGTCCTTCAGTAGCAGCCTCAAGTATTGCTGGAGGTAGAGGGGACAGCCAGCTAGTCTGAGACCCTGTAAGACAGTGGTTCTCAACCTGGGGGTTGGGACCCCCTTGGGGGTCGAATGACAATTTGCCAGGGGTCACCAAATCCTGGGCTGTTCCTGAATCCCACACCACTCTCCCAGCCTTCTCGCGGCCGCCCACCAGGGCTGTCCCTGTAGCCTGTGGCTGCCCAGCTGGGCTGTTCCTGGAGCCCGCGGCTGCCCACTCAGCCTCTTTACAGTCGCCCATTCATTTCACGGCATGGCTGGGGGGCAGAGACTAGAGGTCAGCTGACTAGTGAGGAATGTGAAGTGGGAGGGGCTGGAGGAGACTCTATCTCCTGATTTCGGCATAGATAGTCACTGCTGCAAAACACCACAAAGTCAGAGACACAGTAGAGATGGAGACAGTGAGTAACACTACCTGCGATTATAGTTGCCATTAAAAGTTCACACTACAGTTCTCAGATCAGCAGATGACCTTCATCAAGAGCACCTAAGTTGGCTGATCAGAACTCCCCCCAGCACTGCCACTGATCCCACCCACCACCAGCAATGCCACTCATCCCACCCCCACTGCCACTCATCTCATTCGCCCCACCAAGCAGTAAGAGAAGGAATAAAATTAGAGAATACATGGAAGGGAGAGGAAAAGAGGGGGAGGAACAAAGAAAAAGGGAGAGAAAGAACAAGAAAGATAGCTAGAGAGAGGGATGGGGAAAAAAACACAAGAAATTAGGATCGAGAGAAAAGGGAAAGAAAGGAGAACAAAGAGAAAGAGTGGTACATCCTAAAATGTACCATAAGGGGTTTTAATACTGTGCGAGTGGAAGGGACTCAGGGAGCGCCTAAATGTCCGTGGGTTAGGGGCGCAAATTACTTGCCTTGCCTTGGGTGCTGACAACCCACGCTACGAAAATAATTTTACTGTTAGGGGTCCCCACAACTTGGGAAATGTTATCAAGGGGTCATGCCACTAGAGGGGTTGAGAACCACTGCTGTAAGAGCAGTTGCAGTCCTTGTAGTAAGCTCTGGTGTCTAACCCCTAACCCTCATAGCACAAGCACAACTGAAGCTCTAGGCAAAAGGTCCAGCTCACAATGTCCAGACACAGCTTCCCAACCAACTTCCCTGCAACACTCTTCAGTGAAAGTGTTCCTTCTTCATCCCAGCTTCCTACAGCAGTATCCTACAGAAAATTCTCTTTAATCCAGGCTCCTCCAGGTCCACAGCCAAGCACATGCTGAGGCCTAACAGTGACAGCTCTTCAATAACACAGGTTGCTTCCCAGGGACAGGGGCCCCAGGATAGAGAGTTCTGTTTCGACCCTCCCAAAACATTTTTCTTCTCACCAGTCACACCTTATGGGTCCTCCCCTTCCAGGGATTGACTAAAGTCAGATAATTATTCATAATGCAGTGGCTGACCCTTCCACTCTTTTTCTGAAAGCTTCTTCCAGAGGCAGGCAGCAGCAATCAAGCACCAGGCTTAGGGAGATCTGACCAGACCTAGGAAATATATTGCTGCTCAGCTGGGAACAGCAGAGCCAACAACTAATGGAGCAGGGCCTTCTGATTCCTACTGTATGTATGTGTATTGTATTTGTACTGTCTACCCTCAAGTTGTAACGCCGTGCCTAAACTATTGGTGCTATATAAATCCTGTATAATAATAAAAAAAACAAATCTATCCTAGGACAGGTCACTACAGTATTTTCAGGCAGAGTAATGTGAGCTCTTTGGAAGAAAATAAATACTTTTTGCACTTACTGTATATAATACTCATTATGCTTGTAGGCAGGGGTAAATTTACTACTCATTTAAGATAGGGGTTCCTTATAAATCCTCCCAGGAAGTGTGGTAGGTTCATTTTTTTTGGCTGGATCCTTTATAAAGTCTTGGTGGAGCTCAGCTGTGTTGAGTAGACTGATGGGAATGCCTGGTCAGATGCCTGGTCCAAGAGATGCACTGAGGAACTAAAGCAAATTCATTGAAACCCCAAGACGGGGCCCCCTAATGCAAGGTATATTGTCTACTTAAATAGGATCTGTTGTGTATCGCTCTGTTGGAGATTATTCAAAGACTTACCGATTGAGTACTTCAAATACAAATAAAATGGCATTGTATTGACTGAATTATAGTGATTTAAATGGATGTCTATTATCGATGAGAGTGTGGGTTGGAAAAGCACATAGTAGGCCATAGTGCTGGAGAGGTGCATTTTACATAAGAAACACACAGGATACAGGATAATTACGCAAGTGCTAACCTGACCTCCTCCATGTAGCATGTGGCCAGTGACCTGGGTCCCCATATCACATGGGCCTCAGGTGCTGGCAGACTTTCTGAATCCTATCTTGTAACCACAAAGAAGATGCAAGTTTAGGCCTTATTCATCCCTGTTCCAATGATACCCCCCAGTGGAGTGTGTGGATGACTTGGTCGTAGTTGGTCCCACTTTAATGCACACACTGCATCAAAAATATTGTGAACTTTAACAATGAATGTTTAGAAAAACTCAAACTTTTTATGGTGTTTTTAAATACTGGGAAAATGTAGTGTTCTGCTTTAAATGTCTTGGACACAGAGTATCAGGCTTGGCATTGCAAGGGAGATGTCAAGAGAGAAATATGGGAGCTGCCATTGCTGATATTTTGTAAGGTACATGCTGTGGGACCATCATTCCTAGGGCCCATTCACACCAAGATGATCCATAGCAGCATGTTTAATGCACACACATTATGCAGTTTGTTAATGAGTATTGCGTTCAGTTGAATGGGCTGTCTAACACACCACAATAGACCAAAAATCACTCCTGCTGCATTTTCGCTAGCACACCACAAGGTTGCACACAATAATATGCTTGCATGCCCTACCATGCACTGTACACTGCAGTGTACCATGCTTTAGGGTGCCATTCACAGTAGTATGTCACTGACTTAGAAAAAAGTGTCTAGTAAGTAATGGAATTTGACACATGATATGTACAAAATAAAAGACAAGAAACAGACATCGCAGAGGTTAACAGCATGATGTAATAGCTTGTTTAATGGTCACCTCTGCTGGGATAAGGCAGGGTAGAGTAAAAAGGGCAGGCGTTCTCAGTCCACACACTTCTCCTGTGCCTCCTCTCTCAAGTCACATGGCGACCTTCCACCCTCTCCTAGGTACGTGGTTAGTTTCCTGTCATTTACCCAGGTGACTTTTTTCTATATGTACAAAAAAAAAGATTTTTGCAACAATAAATAGATGTTCACATTTTTAATCAAAGTAGAACTATAATTCCGATTCCATAGCCAAAACCGGAAGTGAGAGGAAATCCCTCCAAAGTGAGCTAATCCTTGGTTGTCTCTAGGGTCACCAGAACTAGTGTCCCCACTGGAACATTTCCCTTCTTTTCCTGTTCTGGTGACAACCCCAAATTTGGGATTTTCTTTTACTTCACTCTTGGTGATAACAGTAAACAGGACAAATAGTGAGGGTAAATCTCCCTATTGGGGACTCAGACTGCAAAAAAATCTGAAAGGTATTCTAATGCCTTTTCACTCTAACTAAAGCAAGAAAAAAATACTTTTAGCTATACTTTAATACTCTACATACACAACTGATTTTAAATGGAAATTTAATTATGGTATACATTAGGTACAGTAAAACAGCATCCAGTTCTTTCAGAGGAAAGACCTGGGTACATAGCACCCCAAAGTCATGATAAAAAAAACAAAAAAAAACAAGAGTGACACAATGAACCTTATTCAGCAATGCAATGCAGGGCCCGGACAAGGGAAGGGCAGGAGGGACAGTTGCTGTGGGTGCAGTGAAGCAAAGGGGCAAAATAATTACACAGGGCAGTACACCCATTCTACGGCATGTATTAATAGTGGGGGAGGGGGGTGCAATTCTAGATCCTTGCCTTGGGCGCTGGACAACCCTGTACTGGTACTGATGTAATGTAAAGGGTAATGATAACCTATCAAGACAGTAGTATTGAATATTACTTATGTTACATTAACTCTAAGTACCAATAATAATAATAATAAAAACTCTTTTATAACTTTAAAATCCTTGCACCATGCATGGCTCTGCAACTTCCTGTGGCTACTTCCTATTTGTACACCTATGTCCTTGCTGCAGGTGCAAGTCTCTTTACTATTACCTATTTAGCTCTGCAGGACTACGTTTCTCATGATGCTTTGCACTGCTTTTGTACAGCACAGACATGCACGGGGGTTGATATTAAATCTGCTGGTCCCTGCTCTACCTAATGAAAATGTGGATCATTAAAAAAATAATAATTATATATATATATATATATATATATATATATATATATATATATACACAGTATCTCTACACCCTTCACATTTTTGTAAGTATTTTATTATATCTTTTCATGTGACAACACTGAAGAAATTACACTTTGCTATAACGTAAAGTAGTGAGTTTACAGTTTGTATAACAGTGTAAATTTGCTGTCCCCTCAAAATAACTTAACACACAGTCATTAATGGCTAAACTGCTGGCAACAAAAGTGAGTACACCCCTAAGTGAAAGTGTCCAAACTGGGCCCAAAGTGTCAATATTTTGTGTGGCCACCATTATTTTCAAGCACTGCCTTAACCCTCTTGGGCGTTGATTTCACCAGAGCTTCACAGGTTGCCAGTGGAGTTCTCTTAAACTCCTTCATGACGACATCACTGAGCTGGTGGATGTTAGAGATCTTGCGCTCCTCCACCTTCTGTTTAAGGATGCCCCACAGATGCTCAATAGGGTTTAGGTCTGGAGACATGCTTGGCGAGTCCATCAGCTTTACCCTCAGCTTCTTTAACAAGGCAGTGGTCGTCTTGGAGGTGTGTTTGGGGTCATTATCAAGTTGGAATACTGCCATGCGGCCCAGTTTCCAAAGGGAGGGGATCATGCTCTGCTTAATATGTCACAGTACATGTTGGAATTCATGGTTCCCTCAATGAACTGTAGCATCCCAGTGCGGCAGCTCATGCAGCCCCAGACCATAACACTCCCACCACCATGCTTGACTGTAGGCAAGACACACTTGTTTTTGTACTCCTCACCTGGTTTCCGCCACACATGCTTGACACAATCTGAACCAAATAAGTTTATCTTGGTCTCATCAGACTCTCATCAGACCACAAGACATGGTTCCAGTATTCCATGTCCTTAGCCTACTTGTCTTCACCAAACTGTTTGCAGGCTTTCTTGTGCATCGTCTTTAGAAGAGGCTTCCTTCTGGGATGACAGCCATGCAGACCAATTTGATGCAGTGTGAGGCGTATAGTCTGAGCAATGACAGGCTGACCCCCCACCCCTTTAACCTCTTCAGCAATGCTGGCAGCACTCATACGTCTATTTCCCAAAGACAACCTCTGGATATGATGCTGAGCACGTGCACTCAAATTCTTTGATAGACCATGGGGAGGCCTGTTCTGAGTGGAATCTGTTTATTTAAACCACTGCATGGTCTTGGCCACTGTGCTGCAGCTCAGTTTCAGGGTCTTGGCAATCTTCTTATAGCCTAGGCCATCTTTATGTAGAGCAACAATTCTTTTTTTTTCAGATCCTCAGAGTCCATCACTGGGAATCACAAAAAAGCATAACCACTTGACTCCGGAAGGTTTTATACCTTCATGACCAGGGCATTTTTTGCTACTCAGCACTGTGCAACTTTAACTGGCAATTGTTCATTCATGCAACACTGTATGCAAATTAAATATACAGAATTTTTTACATGCAAACAGAGCTTTCTTTTGATGGTATTTCATCACCACTGGGTTTTTTATTTTTTGCTTGTTAACAACAAAAAACAATACAGAAACTTTTGAAAAAAAAACACATTTCTTTATCGTACATCATGGGACACAGAGCCATAGTAGTAACTATATGGGTTATAAAGGCCACCTTTGGTGATGGACACTGGCACACCCTAGAAAGGAATTTTGACTCCCTATATAACCCCTCCCCTTACCGGGAGCACCTCAGGTTTTTCGCCAGTGTTTAAGCTGTTGGTCACGAGTAAAGATGTGCTGTGCTGAGCTCCACTGGAGTAATCCTTGCTTGGGCAAGCTATGCAGCCGGATCCATTCAAAGTGTCTTTTTAGGCCAAATTGAATTGAATGGTACCCGGGCCTTGTGACGGAAGAAACAAGGTTTAGCCTGTAACACTTCTCTTTTTAGAGAGCTAGACCCTGGGATCCATTGCTTTGGTTTTTTCAGCCATATAGCTTCCTGTCGGGGTGCTATATGGGTCCAAGGGTGTGGAACCCCCGATAAAAAGGGGCCTCGGTCCTTGAAGGTTTTCTAACGGAGCCCACCATGAGGGGTGCAGATTGGGTCTGTTTGGTTAACCACAGATCCCTGTGGCAGGATAAGGTAATTGGAGATTCCTAAAGAATTTTTAAGTCCTTATGGGTTTTCTCCTTTAAGTAAGCATTGTCATGCCTAAAGTCACCACCGGGGCTGTCAGGAGCACATACCTGTTCAATTCTTGTCAGATCTTGTTTCTGTGTCAGTAGAAGCTGCAGGCTTCCTCCAGTCCCAAGCTCCTGGTAAGATATTGGGGGATTTTTTCTTCTGAATTCATCCCCCACCAGGGCTCCAGGAGGCAGATTGAACCCGTAGCGGTCGGCGGTATGCCGGTCCACTCCCTCTTACACCGCTGCAGGTGGTGCTTCTTTCCTTCTCCGTCCTTCCTTCAGATTCGGCTCTCCTCCTCTCCACCCCCTCCCCCCACATGCCGGTTGATCAGAGGTCTCTTGTGCGGGAAAATAATCTCTTTTAGGAGTGGGGGCACGGAAGACGGAGGAGGAGGGGGCGTGGCTTAGCGCAGCCTCAGCATGCTTCAGCGTCCACATGCAGGACTAGGTAGGCTATAAATACAGCATTTGCAGGCTGCATTTGCCTAATGGAGGAACACAGAGCAGATGGGGGCATGTGAGTGCGGTGACAAAGGCATTCCCCAGGCATGTTTACTTTGCATCAGGCTGAGCGTTAATAGCAGCGCAGTTACTGGACTATTTGCTCAGCAGTGGGTGTGTTTTTTCTGTCAGTACCTCTGTGTTTGTGTTTTGCACTATGGTTGGCAGAAGGGGAGGTGCAAACACCCCAAAAAAGAACCCAAAAGGTGTTACCCTCGGGCTTTGGGGACCCTGGTCTTGCTTCTGCAGCACCATCCTCCCCTGAAGGAAGTGGGGAGGCCAGTCAAAGTGAGCCATTAGGTTCGGCAAGTGTTGCCACTGTTTCCAACATTCCAGCCCCTGTCTTTATTACTGAGGATGTTTTCTCCTCAGCTATGATAGGATTGGAAGAAAGGTTAATGGCTTTAATCGCATCTTCCCAGAATGGGAGAAAGAGCATTAGGCCCCCTTCTACCACCCAGGACCCTCAAACAGAGGAACAGTGGGAGGGAGAAGATGAATCCCCCTCAGGGGATGATGAAGAGACTGATGACTCCTCTTCCAAGGGATCAAGTGTGGATGAACCAGCTTCAGCTTCACAATCTGAGAAATTGCTGGTGAAATCTCTTACTGAAATGGTCTGCTCCACATTTAAGCTACCCTTAACTGAGTCAGCTGAAAAGCCCACTTCTTGTTTGGGTTCGCTAAAGCCTCCTCAAGCTTTGCGTGCATTTCCGGTCCATTCATTGCTGGAACAACTTATGTATTCTGAGTGGGATCACCCAGATAAGCATTTTTTCCTCCTAAAAAGTTTTTAACACTTTTTCCTATTTAGGAAAAATGTACTAAAAAATGGGGTATAACAGCAATTGACGCTGCTATATCCTCTATGAATAAAAATGTAACTTGTCTGGTTGACAACGTTCAAATGCTTAGGGGTCCAACCGATAAAAAGTTGGAATTCCTGTTAAAAAACATTTTTTCTTTGGCAGGTTCAATGGCTCAACCTGCTGTGGCGGCAATTGGGGTATGTCAATCCTTGAGGGACCAGTTGAGACAGGTGCTCAAGGTTATCCCTGATCAGCCGGCCCAGAATTTAGCCAAGTTTGCAGGGGCTTTGTGTTTTGCAATTGACGCAATGAGAGATTCTATTCTTCAGACCTCTCGCCTTACGCTTGGGTTGGTGCATATGCATAGAATCTTATGGTTGAAAAATTGGTCAGCGGAAGTGCCATGCAAAAAGCTCCTGGCTGGTTTTCCTTTCCATGGTGAAAGGTTGTTTGGGGATGATTTGGACAAATATATCCAAAAAATATCAAGTGGAAAGAGTATCCTTTTGCCAGTTAAGAAAAGGAGTAAACGTCCCTCATTTAAACGGACTCCTTCTCCAGGGCCGGGGCATCAGCCTCCAGGCAGTCGTGACGGCCTCCATTGTCAGGTTCAAGAAGTAAACCTCAGGGTCAACCCCAGGGACAAAAGAAGTCCTGGGGCAGGAAACCTACAAGACAGAATACTAAAGCCTCTTTATGAAGGGGTGCCCCCGCTCGCTCGAGTGGGGGGAAGGCTTCTGCAATTCTCAAGGGTCTGGCAGGAAGAGTTTCAAGACAAATGGGTGGTCTCCACAATAGCTCTAGGTTACAAACTAGAGTTCCAAGAGTTTCCGTCTACTCATTTCCTCAGGTCAAAGGTCCCCATAGATCCAGAGAAAAAGAAGTATCTTTTTCAAGCGTTAGACCGACTTGTGTCTCAAAAAGTGATCATGGTGGTCCCCATGGAAGAACAGGGGTTAGTGTTTTATTCAAACCTTTTCACGGTGCCAAAAGCAAATGTAGATGTCAGACCCATTCTAGATCTCAAAGATCTAAACTGATTCCTGAATATCTGCTCTTTTCGATTGGCATCAATCCGATCAGTTGTCTCCATCCTACAAGGAGGAGAACTTCTGGCGTCAATCGACATCAAGGATGCATACCTACATGTGCCTATATTCCCCGCTCACCAGAAGTATCTGTGTTTCGAGGTAGAAAAACTCCATTTTCAGTTTGTAGCTTTGCCTTTTGGTCTAGCTACTGTACCTCGGGTGTTTATAAAAGTTCTAGCCCCTCCTCTGGCCAAGTTAAGGGCTCAAGGTATAACAATTGTGGCATACCTAGACGACCTGCTCTTGATAGACTGGTCGGTAGCCCACTTAGACCAAAGCATGGTCACCACAGTCAACTACCTGGAATACCTAGGTTGGACCCTCAATCTTGAGAAATCTTCTTTAAAACCATTAAGAAGACTAGAATACTTGGGTCTGATCATAGATACAGCCCAGAAAAGGGTGTTTTTACCCCAGGCAAAAATCAGTTCCATAAAAGAGCTGGTTAAGGTGGTCAGGGCGAAGAAGGATCCTTCTATTCGCCTTTGCATGACATTGTTGGGAAAGATGGTGGCTTCATTCGAAGCTGTTCCCTATGCTCAGTTTCATTCAAGACTGCTGCACAACAGTATCCTATCTGCTTGGAACAAGAAGGTCCAAGTGCTAGATTTTCCAATGCGTCTGTTGCCAAAAGTGCGCAAGAGCCTCAGTTGGTGGAGGATAGCCAAGAATCTGCAGAAGGGGAAATCCTTCATGCCAGTTACCTGGAAGGTGGTAACAATAGATGCCAGCTTTTCAGGTTGGGGAGCAGTCCTGGAAGAAGCAACTGTCCAAGGAAAATGGTCCAGGATCAAAAGGACTTTACCCATCAACATTCTAGAGATTCGGGCAGCACGTTTAGCCCAGAAGGTCCTGGTATGCAGAGATCATAAGGATGGCAGTAGGGGACCCATGGACCCTACCACCACATCCAGACCTGCTCTTGCAGGGACCAGTATTCCATCCTACCTTACAAACGCCTTATCGGTATTGTTCCAACGACCACTTGCTTCTTATTCTCTGGTCCGTAATTTCATACAGGGGGTAACACGTCTTAATCCGCTAGTTAGGTCACCCTTGAAATCTTGGGACCTGAATCTAGTTTTGTCGGCTTTACAAAAACAGCCTTTTGAGCCGATACGGCATACTCTCTTGATCCTTTTGACAAGGAAGTTAGTTATTCTGGTTGCCATATCTTCTGCAAGAAGGGTTTCAGAGTTGGCTGCTCTTTCTTGTAAAGAGCCATATTTAATTATTCCCAAGGATAAGGTGGTATTGTGTCCTCATCCTAACTTTCTACCAAAGGTAGTGTCAGGTTTTCATCTAAACCAGGATATTGTTCTACCTTCATTTTTTCCAGAACCAGTTCCACAGAAGAAAAGTTGCTACATTCTCTTGATGTAATGAGAGCAGTCAAAGTCTACTTGAAAGCGACTGCTCAGATTCGGAAAACTGATGTTTTGTTTGTGTTGCCTGAGAGTTCTAGAAAAGGACAGGCAGCATCGAAATCCACTACCGCTAATGCTGCATACACACGATCTGACTTTCCGGTATACTTGATCCGGCGATCTTTTCGACTGACTTTGTACGCTAGGTGCGCTGGACTTAAAAACGGATGGACTTGGACGATCACTCCAAAAGTCCGATGGTTTTGAATGCGGTGACGTACAGCACGTACGACGGGACTAGAAAAGGGAAGTTCAAGCCCCACTACGCCACCCTTTGGGCTCCTTCTGCTAATCTCGTGTTTATCTCGTGTTAGTAGAAGTTTGGTTAGAGACGATTCGCGCTTTTCACACTTCAGCTTATTTCGATCGTTTTCTGCGGTTCAGTTTGTGCTTGTGAGGTTTGTATCTGCTTTTCAGTGCGTGTTGGTCAGACCTTGCTGTTCTTCAGTGCGTTTGTTGTAAAGTTTGTTTGTTTGACCAGCCGACCGTTTTGAAGACATGTTGCGTGGACGTACTCGTTCTCGAGTTCGTGCTGAGTGGGGACTTGGTGTTGGGGTTAATACTTTGACCCGAGTCCAGTTCATGAACAGGGTGAGGAGAAGTTCATGGACGAAGAATTGGTTGCGCCAGTGTGACCAATTCTCGCACATGCCTTTGCTCCATGAGATCCGTGAGAATAATCCTGAGGATTTCAGGAATATTCTCAGGATGACGGACCCCGTTTTTGAACGTCTGCTGGCTATGCTGACCCCCTTTATCAGCAGGCAGGATACCTGCATGAGGCAAGCCATCACTGCGGAGCAGAGGCTAGTTGCCACTTTACGTTACTTGGCGACTGGGAGAAGTCTTCAGGACTTGAAGTTCTCGACAGGCATCTCCCCCCAGGCTCTGGGGATCATAATCCCAAAGACCTGTTCTGCCATCATTCAGGTCCTGCAGAAGGACTATATGAAGGTAAGTTTTATCCTTTAACATTACATGATATGTATTTAATGTTTGCTAATGTATTGTCTAAATGTCCTCGTTACCTAATTACCATGCTTGGAATATGCTGGGAATGTCCCCTTTATCTTCAGGCATGGCTGTTTTTTTACGTTAATAATTTTTTGGCCTACATGCATATTTCCCTTCAATAACCTCCCCACCATGAAATCCTGGGTCCATTTATACCTCCAGCCTATAGTCCTTTGAACAATGTATATTGTCATCTCCATTGTACTGTTTTACCTTCCCCCACCCCCTCAAATGTTTGCAACTGTCATGTGTGTTCTTGGCCCCAATTAGTACCCCTCCCCCACCCCCTCAAATGTTTGCAACTGTCATGTGTGTTTTTGGCCCCAATTAGTACCCCTCCACCACCCCCTCAAATGTTTGCAACTGTCAGGTGTGTTCTTGGCCCCAATTAGTACCCCTCCCCCACCCCCTCAAATGTTTGCAACTGTCAGGTGTGTTCTTGGCCCCAATTAGTACCCCTCCCCCACCCCCTCAAATGTTTGCAACTGTCAGGTGTGTTCTTGGCCCCAATTAGTACCCCTCCCCACCCCCTCAAAAGTTTGCAACTGTCAGGTGTGTTCTTGGCCCCAATTAGTACCCCTCCCCCACCCCCTTAAATGTTTGCAACTGTCATGTGTGTTCTTGGCCCCAATTAGTACCCCTCCCCCACCCCCTCAAATGTTTGCAACTGTCATGTGTGTTCTTGGCCCCAATTAGTACCCCTCCCCCACCCCCTCAAATGTTTGCAACTGTCAGGTGTGTTATTGGCCCCAATTAGTACCCCTCCCCCCACATACAAATTGATCAATGGTCCATTAGAGGGGGGTGAGTAATGTTATAAGTGACCCTTTTTTTTTTTTTTAAATAACACATATTAATAATGTTCAACTGCTGTTGTTCAATAATTTTTTTGTGTAATCTGATATTCAAGTTATGTTTAAAAGTACTTATATTTTTTTTTTCTTTTTTGACTCCACAGTTTCCTTCAAACACACAGGAATGGCAGACTGTGGCCTCCCAGTTCGCTGACCGTTTGGACTTTCCCAACTGTGTCGGGGCGATCGATGGGAAGCATGTCTGCATTGTGCCACCACTGCATTCGGGGTCTTATTTCTACAATTATAAGGGATTCCATAGTGTAGTTTTGATGGCGGTGGTCTCGGCACAATTGGAATTTATGTTCGTGGACGTGGGGAAGAACGGCCAGATGTCTGACGGAGGAGTTTTTGCACAGACCGAGCTGTGCCAGCGTCTCCAGACTGGTGGCCTGGGATTGCCACCTGATGACCAGAATGTGGATGGACTCCCCTCAGTTTTTATCACTGATGAAGCGTTTGCTCTCGGCGAGCACTTGATGAGGCCGTTCCCCCAAAGGACACTCACCCCTGAAAGGAGGGTATTTAATTACCGGCTGGACAGAGCAAGAAGAGTTGTGGAGAATGCCTTTGGTATTCTGGCCAGCCGGTTCCGTTTGTTCCTCTCCGCAATCTAGCTGAATACAAAATAAATCATGTGATCTTTGCTTGCTGCATTCTGCTCAATTTTTTGAGAAAACATTCTTTAACATATGTATCTTCTGTTGGGCCTGAGGCCGGACTTGGTGTTGATGTACCACTCACAGGCCTGGAAAGTGGCCGTATTGGCTTGGCCCCCCAAACCGCACGTGAAGTGCGTGACAGATATGTCAATTATTTTAATGGTCGGGGGGCCATTGCAATGCCACAAGATCTTTAATTTTTTCTAGCAAAAAAATAAAAACTTTTGGCCAACAATCTCTTGTTTTGATTCCTGTTTGCATTCTGTTTTGTCTGTCTCCTAGTGCACTTGTAGTGGCAAGTGCATTTCCCTTCAGTTAATAAGGCCCTTTGTCACTGTAACCACACAATTAAACTAAAAAATGTTATTGATAAATAAGAAGCCACACACATTGTAGTAGTAAAAACATTTTACTGTGTGCACATTGAAAGTTGCATTTTGTTTGAACCTGTTTTTATATTTTTTTTTTTTTGCAATTTTTTTTTTTTTTTTTTTTTTTTAGTTTCGGCATATTTATCGAAAATATACATTTTTCAAAAAATTGTGCTTCACAACAGGGTTTTAAAAACCATAATAAGACCAAAAAATAAAAGGAACTTACAAAGTTCAACATGTTAATAACGGTGCTGGTGATGTCACCCATGTAAAACAAAAAAAATTGCAGATGCTCACAATTTCCACTGAAAAAAGGTTCAAGTCAACATGTGCTATCTCCCATCATGGGGGAGCAATGGCCGTGTTTTGTGTGTGCAATCCCTTTGTTCCTCTCACAAACTAACATTATTCTGATGAAGGGGTTGCAAACACAAAACAAGTACATTGATATCCCCGATGGAAGATAGCACATGATGACACACCGTGTGCATCTGCAAAATTTTGACATTAGTATTTAGCAAGTTAAAACATTTTAGAAAAATAAAACTTGACAATGAAATGAATAACATGTTTGATGTTTTTAGGCAAAAATGTATTAGATCCTGCCCAAAACATCAATCATGTTCTTCATTTCCTGTTGCATGCTGTCCAGCAAATTTCTCATGCTGTCAATTTGGTCACGCATTCGATCAATTTGGCCATACCACACCATTATCTGGCCAATGAGTCTTTGTGCACTGTCTGTGCTAAATGGCTCCGCTGCTTGGCCTTCCACAACCAGAACATCACCTAAAATTTGTGGAAAAATTTTTTTTGTAAAATATGCACGCCTAAATAGATGAACTTAAGCTGGGGTGTCAGTCACTCACTTGGTGGGGTGCAAATATCGCACACTTCCTCCACCTCTCCTTCCTCCAGCTCGTCGGGTGTGTGGGGTCTTGGGCTGGGGCTTAGGCTAATTTCAGCTTCAGGCTGGTGACTTGGGGGGGTCCTGGGATCCTTGGGCTGTTGTCTGAGTCTTTTCTCCCCTATGAGAATTATTAGACAAAAGGTATAGTTAAAACACAGTGATATTTCAGTCTTGAAAAAGGAATATGAAACCCTCGTTAGAAGTTGTGGACAATTGTCATTTTTTCCAACAAAATTTTTGAAGACAGGATCTACATTCACTCTGCCCAAAAAATGCCAAACAATACACATTTTCATGCAAGTTTCACAGATGCAGAGATCTCAAGTATCCCCTGGAGCCCCTATGTGTATTACCCACAAACATTTTCTCTGGTGTCACATAGTACACTAGTGCTCGTGAGTCCAGATGTGGAAACAGCTGCTGTGTCCTGTCCTTACATTACACTGAATTATTTTTGAAGAAGCATTATATTTTCCAACACATCTACACAACATCACCACATTTTTGGAATACGACAAATTATCAAGACCTAAATGTATGTCCAAACCCTGTACCATCGTATTTGGTGAAAAAAAAAGTCATTTTCTAAGTATCATGTTTTATATAAAGAACGGTCTTTACGAACTATGCTGTATAAACAAAAAGCATATGGATCAGCATGCAAGTTAAGTATCTCATTCGGAACACACAACAAGTACTTACTTATTTTAAGCAGCTTCTTTATTTGCCAATATTGTTCAGGCTTCCTACTTTTGAGGTCAGACCACCTCTTCCCCAATTGTTCTTTAGCCCGTTTAGTGCCAAATTTATGTTCAAGAGCGGTGACAACTGAGGACATTATTTTGTCCTTCCGCATATTGGGTCGGGTGTATGGTCCTTTTTTGCCATCGTAGTCCTCCCTTCTCAATATGGACACCATCTCCACCATCGCTTCAAAGGCCATGTTGGTGGCCTTATATCTCCTCTTGGATCTGGATGGTTGTGGCTCCGGGCTTTCCTCCACGCTAGTTCCAGAAAATCTCTCCGCCATCTTTCTCTGTATACTCCCACTGCGCAACGAAGAGTGAAGGGGCGGGGACAAATCGTACTAAAGAACGTCAGGGGTGGGCGACGCAGGCGTAGCATGACACATGCGCAGTGTATATAAAGCTATTACGCTGGCCTATGTATGTCCGAGCGGAAGTAGCGAGCGTCAGAAACGAAGGTAAGATTAAACGTGTGTGTGTGTTTGGTGAATGTGTTTGGTGTGTGTGTGTGTACCCTAGATTGAGCCAAATATAATACTGGGAGTTTAGACTGACATTACAGTTTTTATCTTGTGTCTTGTCTTTCAGCAAAAATGAATCCTTTTAAGGATCAAGATTTTTTGGCACGTTTTATTGATTTGTATGAAGAAAACAGAAACCTGTGGGAGGTCAAGCACCCATTATATTCCAATAGAGAGGCAAGGAAGGCAACACTGGGCACACTTTTGGAATTTGTGAAGACTCGAGTCCCCCAGGCAGACCTTAAGTTTGTGGACACTAAAATTGGTATCTTGCGCAACATGTATAGGTGGGAACACAGGAAGATCCAGGAGTCGCGCAGATCCGGAGCAGCAGCAGACCAGGTGTATGTCCCCAAGCTGTGGTACTACCAAAAAATGCGATTTCTGGATGACCAGACAGAAGCAAGTCACTTTCGAGCCTTCCCTCCAGCCTTCCCTCTACCCTTCCCTCCAGCCTTCCCTCCACCTCCACCCTTCCCTCCACCCTTCCCTCCACCTCCACCCTTCCCTCCAGCCTTCCCTCCAGCTCCACCCTTCCCTCCACCCCAGCTGAGGAGTCCCAAGAAGAACTGGGCCCTTTCATCATTGATGAGCTGGATGCACCCAGCTTCAGCCAGGTATACTTTTTGGTGAATTTGGGATTGTGTAAATATTAATGATGCAAACCTCTAAATGTTTTAAGTGCTTCACCAAAAATTACTTCTTTACAATTATTAATATGTAGACATATCACTAGACAGTAGTGCGCAAAAATAGACTTCAAATATTGGTGAGCAGCTAGAATAATGGTGGGGTCAAAATGATAGCCTTTAATATTTGTTTAGAATTATATTTGCAAGTCATGAGCTGAAAATTGTGTGTGATTGCGTAAGCCAAAATTACAAATACCGGTATGTCCCTTTTTTTTACCCAGGATGAGCTCAGCCAGGAGGAGTCTGTGCCCAGAGGTATAGAGGAGGAGGCCTTTCCCAGTGGGAGAGAGGAGGAGGCCGTGGCTGGGCCCAGTAGAAGCCTCACGGAGTGTCAGGTGCCTTCCCTCCACATTACCACCAAAAGGGCATTCGCGAAGCCAGCCAAATCCTCAGCACATCACCCAATGTGGAAGAGGCGTATGAAACCTATATGGCCACCAGATTGATGGAACTCGAAAAGGGACAACGCCTCCTCTGTGAGGGTCTGATTTTTCAAGCCTATCAGAAGGGCTTGAGAGGGGAGCTTACTGCAAAATCATATATAGCAGATGAAGCCACTCCTCCTACTACTCCTCCTCCTCCTCCTGCCCCAAGTACACCACCAGAGGCACAGGCTCCAAGGAAGGCTGCAGCGAAGCGTGGAGGGAAGGCTGCAGGGCAGCGTGCAGGGAAGGCTCCACGGAAGACTCGAAAGTGATTGGCTGGCTTCTGTCTGGTCTGACTTCTGACTGTGCTCCCTAGGCGCAAGATACCAATTTTATTGTCCTCTAACTTGATGTGTGTCCTGGGGGACAAAAGGCTTCACACATTCCAAAAGTGTCTCCAGTGTTGCCTTCCTCATTTCTGTTTTGACTCAAATAAATGGATATTTTCATTACCTTACATTCTTGACTATGTGTTTTGATTCAAAAAGGACATTTGGTTTGTGAGTAGGCAGGTACAGGTCAAAAAGACTATATGTGGGTTATTTACAAAAGGCTTAATCATTTTGCAATTCAAGTGCAAAGTGTTATTGCAAAGTGCACTTGATAAATTGCACTGCAAGTGCACTTGTTGGAAGTGCAGTCACTGTAAATCTGAGGGGAAGATCTGAAATGAGGGAAGCTCTGCTGATTTTATCATACAATCATGTGCAAGAGTATTTTTTTTTGTTGGGGGTTCCTTGCATGTGCCCCTCGGATCCACAGCGAATGCACTTACAAATGCTCTTTCAGGGCAATTCCAAGTACAATTTGCACTTGTAGTGAAAAATGATTTTGCCTTTTTAAAATAACCCCCCTATGTCTAATTAACAAGGGGCACCAACCTCATTAAAACAATAAAAATTATTAAGGTTATTGTGGTAACTTGAAACTCAAAATCCAAAAAAACAAAACAAAAAACAACATATTGGATAATTTAGCATACATTGTAAAATCTATATTGTTGAAATCTGTAAAAAATAAAGATGAGTCCAAAAACAAATTTGCTACTTTATTTCTGGAGATCTGGCTTTTCAAAAATCTAATATTAGTCATAGCATGAGGATAAATCATGAAGAAAGTAGTTTGTGAGAATATAAGCAGCCAAAGAACTTCCTTCTTCTCGCATTATAAAGGAAAAAAATGCGCTGTATTAAAAGATCCCAGAAGAGGAATGTGCTAGCTTCAATACGAAGGCTAGTTTTACCAGACCGAGCGCTTCCGTCTTGTAATTGCTTCAGAGCATGTGTCAGTTTGAGCACACAGACGACCGGTTTGTCCGCTAGAAAGAAGAGTCCATCGGACAGATTTGAAACATGTTTCAAATCTAAGTTCGTCAAACTTTTGAGAAAACAAAGTCCGCTGGAGCCTACACACGATTGAATTGTCCGCCGGACTCTGGTCCGCCGGACCAAGTATGCCGGAAGGTCCGATCATGTGTGCGCGGCATTAATGGATTCGGCAAGTGATTGTTCAGTCTTATGGTTTGAAGAGGCATGTTCCACCTTTTCAAATCAAAGCGCACTCCACCAGGGCTGTTAGTGCTTCGTGGGCAGTGCATCACCAAGCCTCCATGGCTCAAATCTGCAAGGCCGCAACTTGGTCTTCAGTCCATACATTCACCAGATTCTATCAGATGGATGTAAAAAGACAGAAGGATCTCGCGCAGTGTGCTGCAGGCAGCAGTATAGGTCCTCAGGTCTGATGACACCCGACTTTTGTTTGTGTCTCCCTCCCCTCAGATAGCATTGCTCTGGGACATCCCATACTACTATGGCTCTGTGTCCCGTGATGTACGATAAAGAAAATAGGATTTTTATAATAGCTTTCCTGTAAAATCCTTTTCTTGGATTACATCATGGGACACACTTCCCCTCTTCTGGTATACACATGTATTGCTTTGCTACAAAAACGGAGGTACTCCCGGTAAGGGGAGGGATCATATAGGGAGTAAAACTTCTTGTCTAGGGTGTGCCAGTGTCCATCACCTAAAGGTGGCCTATATAACCCATATAGTTACTACTATGGCTCTGTGTCCCGTGATGTACTCTAAGAAAAGGATTTTACAGGTAAGCTGTTATAAAAATGCTAGTTTTTCTTAGTTTCTGTTAAATTTTGCAAACAAATAACCTTTCTTCATAAATGTACTACAGTATGCCAAAATGTATTCTGCTACATTTATTTGGTAATAATAACCCAAATCAGTGTATAGTATTTAGTCTGTGTGAAAGTTATAGGC
The DNA here is from genome assembly GCA_037952925.1 of Lithobates clamitans. Taxonomy (NCBI): domain Eukaryota; kingdom Metazoa; phylum Chordata; class Amphibia; order Anura; family Ranidae; genus Lithobates; species Lithobates clamitans. The sequence continues at coordinate 6,484,752 of JBBGZY010000451.1, forward strand.
TCTACACACTATGGTATAAATATTTGAAAATGAATCAATCCTGATGTACTGACAATCTATCTTTCTTGAGGCCCTAAATGCCAGTACAGCACAATTACCCCCAAAATGAACCCTTTTTGAAAAGTAGAGAGTCCAAGGCATTTAGCGAGAGGCATGGCAAGTTTTCTTTTAAGTTGTTTTTTTACAATTTTTTGCAGCACAGTTCAGCGTCATCATATGACTGGTGTGGCAGTGATCAGGGATACTGACTGGTGACAGGATTATTTTTAAATACTCTCATCAGAATAGATAATTGTCACCGTAGTGGCACTGTACTACTCTGGGGAAGGGCGAGCAGGGATTTTTTTATTACACTGTTATTGCTTATAAGAGCGATGATCACTGTTATAATCAATCGTTTTAACAGTCATGAATGGCTTTCATTCATGACAGCTTGCTTACTATTGTGAGCTGTGATTGGCTACAGCTAATCACATGGTACAGGGTGCCAGGTACCATGTGATAGCTGTGAGCCAATCAAAGCATCACAATAGTAAGTAAGCAGTCGTGAATGGAAGCCATTCATGACTGTTTTGTTTACATGTAATCATGTGATCACTATGATTGGTCACCAGTGGGCATGTGCACTGCAGTGTACCAGTATGTCATGGTGCTTGCAGCTTTCAAACGCTTTCAATAAATATACTATGGGAGGGCAGCAAGTAGTTAAGACAAGTGCATATGACATACTTATTTATCTATTTACTAATTCTAGCAGCATAAAGCTTTGCCCCATTCACACAATACACCTCCTTAACTCTGATCTGATATATGGGATACATATATAAGGTGACCAGATTTTCAAAATTAAATCTGGGTACACTCTACTGACCACACCTGCTTTTTTCGGGGTGGGACAGAGCAAATCAGGGGGTGGAGTTAAAATTTGCATGCAAAGCATGTGGACAAACTGTTAACAGTGGGAGGGGCTTAAAGGGGTATGGTTTAGCCACTTGACCTCTGGAAGGTTTCACCCCTTCATGACCAGGTCATTTTTTGTGGTTCAGCACTGTGCTAATTTAACTGGCAATTGTGTGGTCATGCAACGCTGTACGCAAATTAAATTGATATAATTTTTTTCACACAAATAGAGATTTCTTTTGGTAGTATTTGATCACCACTGGGTTTTTTATTATTTGCTATATAAATGAAAAAATACTGAACATTTACAATACTGGACCAATTTTTCCTTTAGAGCTGCCTTAATTCTTTGAGACATAGATTCAACAAGGCGCTGGAAACATTCCTCAGAGATTTTGGTCCATGTTGACATGATAGCATAACGCAGTTGCTGCAGATTTGTCGACAGCACATCCATGATGTGAATCTCCCGTTCCACCACATCCCAAAGGTGCTCTTTTGGATTGAGATCTGGTTACTGTGGAGGCCATTGGAGTACAGTGAACTCATTGTCATGATCAAGAAGCCAGTTTGAGATGATTTGAGCTTTGTGACATGGTGCATTATCCTGCTAGAAGTATCCATCAGAAGATGGGTGCACTGTAGTTATATAGGGATGGACACAGGCTGTGGCATTTAAACATTGTTCAGTTGGTACTAAGGGGCCCAAAGTGTGCCAAGAAAATATCCCTTACACCATTATACCACCACCAGCAGCCTGAACCATTGATACAAGGCAGGATGGATCCATGCTTTCATGTTGTTTACGCCAAATTCTGACCTACCATCTGAATGTCATGGCTAAAATCGAGACTCATTACACCAGGAAACATTTTTTCCAATCATCTATTGTTTCATTTAGGTGAGTCTGTGCGAATTGTAGCCTCTGTTTCCTATCTGACAGGAGTGGCACCTGGTGTGATCTTCTGCTTTCTGTAGCCTATCTGCTTCAAGGGTTCATGTGTTGTGCATTCAGAGATGTTATTCTGCATACCTTGGTTGTAACGAGTGGTTATTTTATTGTTGCCTTTCTATCATCTTGGACCAGTCTGCCCATTCTCCTCTGACCTCTGACATCAACAAGGCATTTTTGTCCACACAATTGCTGCTCACTGGACATTTTCTCTTTTTTTTGGCCATCTCTGTAAACCCTAGAGATGGTTGTGTGTGAAAGTCCCAGTAGATAAGCAGTTTTTGAAATAATACTCTGACCAGCCCGTCTGGCCCCAACAACCATGCCACGTTCAAAGTCACTTAAATCTCTTTTCTCCCCCATCCTAATGCTGACCTTGAACTTCAGCAAGTTGTCTTTACCATAGACTGATTAGCAATTTGTGTTACCAAGCAATTGACTGTGTGTGTGTGTGTGTGTGTATATATATATATATATATATATATATATATATATATATATATATACACACACAGTCAGGTCCATAAATATTGGGACGTCGACACAATTCTAATCTTTTTGGCTCTATACACCACCACAATGGATTTGAAATGAAACTAACAAGATGTGCTTTAACTGCAGACTTTCAGCTTTAATTTGAGGGTGTTTACATCCAAATCAGGTGAACAGTGTAGGAATTACAACAGTTTGTATATGTGCACTCCCACTTTTTAAGGGACCAAAAGTAATGGGACAATTGGCTGCTTAGCTGTTCCATGGCCAGGTGTGTGTTATTCCCTCTTTATCCCATTTACAAGGAGCAGATAAAAGGTCCAGAGTTCATTTCATTAACTTTCAATATGAGATCCAAAGAGCTGTCACTATCAGTGAAGCAAGCCATCATTAGGCTGAAAAAACAAAACAAACCCATCAGAGAGATAGCAAAAACATTAGGTGTGGCCAAATCAACTGTTTGGAACATCCTTAAAAAGAAAAAACGCACCGGTGAGCTCAACAACACAAAAGACCCGGAAGACCATTTAAAACAACTGTGGTGGATGACCGAAGAATTCTTTCCCTGGTGAAGAAAACACCCTTCACAACAGTTGGCCAGATCAAGAACACTCTCCAGGAGGTAGGTGTATGTGTGTCAAAGTCAACAATCAAGAGAAGACTTCACCAGAGTGAATACAGAGGGTTCACTACAAGATGTAAACCATTGGTCAGCCTCAAAAACAGGAAGGCCAGATTAGAGTTTGCCAAACAACATCTAAAAAAGCCTTCACAGTTTTGGAACATCATCCTATGGACAGATGAGACCAAGATCAACTTGTACCAGAGTGATGGGAAGAGAAGAGTATGGGGATGAAACACAGCGTCTGGTGATGTCTATGCATTCCAGACTTCAGGCTGTAATTGACTGCAAAGGATTTGCAACCAAGTATTAAAAAGTGAAAGTTTGATAGATGATTGTTAATCTGTCCCATTACTTTTGGTCCCTTAAAAAGTGGGAAGCACATATACAAACTGTTGTAATTCCTACACCGTTCACCTGATTTGGATGTAAATACTCTCAAATTAAAGCTGAAAGTCTGCAGTTAAAGCACGTCTTGTTAATTTCATTTCAAATCCATTGTGGTGGTGTATAGAGCCAAAAAGATTAGAATTGTGTCAATGTCCCAATATTTATGGACCTGACTGTATAAAAGTGTTCCCACACAGATAAAATATATGAATAAGTGAAGTATGTGGTGCTAACTAAAGTGCAGAAATAAATCAATAAATATATAAATACTAAATAGAACCGCTCACACACCTGATAAGTAAGTGTGTAGAACAGAATAGGCAAGTGCAAGTGAAAATAAAAATAACAAATCTTCTCCACTCTTCTCTAGATCACTGGTAAAGTGCATCAATGCCACAGATTCCAAACAACAATCTAAAATTGTTCTGTCTCTGGGACAGCTAGCTAAACCTTCTTATCCCAATAACTGTAGATACCATATTTCTTTGATCTCAGTTTTATTAGAACAAGCCAGGTGAAACTACAGAATAACAGAAATAGACCTCAATAAGTATAATATTGCATACAATACAGCATTCATTGCATAAACAACAATATACAGTACAAGATGAGATAATAAAAACTTACTTTTTAAGTTCTCTAAGGGGTGATGACGATAGATTGAGAAAGACATGACTTGCTTCCTGCAATGTGTTGAAAAGAATGGTGGCTGGTTCACTTCCTGTTAAGATTCTACCCAGAATTCCCTGCTTGCTGACAACTTCCTTATTTACACATACAATAAACAATTAAACAGAACTGCAGCAATACCAAAAAGGAACGCCAGATGGAGAACGCCTGCACACCACATATGATTGTCTTAAGTAAATTACACATTTTGCATGTAAATTTAACACCACAGGTACAAATAACCAATATAAAACATCTGGTAGACAGAACAAAAATAACATCCAGTGTGTATATAAGATGCATCAAGTGAAAAAATATATATGACAATCCTAGTCTAATGATAAAATGACATACCGTATATACTCGAGTATAAGTCGAATTTTTCAGCACATTTTATTGTGCTGAAAGTGCCCCCCTCGACTTATACTCGAGTCAAACACTAGAAACCCCAAATTTGGTATGCAAACCCAGTGGACCTAGTACCACAACATATCCAAAGCTGGGGTTCCTAGCACCAAGTGGCCCTGAGATACGGGGCCCCAAATCTGGTTCGGAAAATGTCATTCTCTGCTGCAGAAAAGTGCTTGACATTTTCTGAACTGATTTTTGGGGCCCTGTATCTCGGGGCCACTTGGTGCTAGAAACCCCAGCTTATGAAATTTTATGGTGCTAGTTCCACTGGGTTTGCACACCAAATTTGGGGTTCTTAGCACTAAGTGGCCCCGAGATACACAGCACCCAGTTACCGGTAATTGTAATCCACTGTGTTCAGTGGACATAGAGGTCGCAAAAGTCGCCCCTAACCTGGAACAGGTTGGATGACATACAGCTACGTGATCCAGCCTGCCCATGCCACCCGCCCACAGTAAATATACAGTGTGTAGTCCAGAAGCGGTTAATAACACCTGAGCCTACTTTTCTCTGAATGCCAGGTGTGCACTGCAGGTCACCGTCAAAAGCAAGGGCAAGGCGGCAAACAATCTATCGTCTTACCTCTTGCAATGAAAACTGCACAAGCTGAAAGGGAAATGACCGGGAAGACAACCCCAGAAACAGCTAAGAGCAGGCACATCCCTCTCCTTTCTCCTGCTCCAGGCCAATCATAGAAAAGTTGCTAAGATTAATTACCCTGCCGCTGCACGGGCCAGGGATGCCACAGACAGTGGTGTCACTAGGGTTAGTGTCACCTAGTGCCGAAAAAATTGGTGTCACCACCCCTCCACCAACTATAGTCCCCCCTCAGTACAGACCCCTCTCCACTAACTACAGACCCCCCCTCTCTCAGTATAGAGCCCCCTCCCTCAGTATAGATCCCCCTCACTAAGTACAGACCCCCCTTCCTTAGTATAGACCCCCCTACTAAGTACAGAGCCCCCTTCATTAATATAGACCCCCCACTAAGTACAGACCCCCCTCCATAAATATAGACCACCCCGTCAGTACAGACCCCTCTCCCTCCGTCAGTATAGACCTCCCCCTTCAGTAAAGACCCCCTCCATCAGTATAGACCTCCCCCTCAGTACAGACCCCCCTCTGTCAGTATAGACCTCCCCATGCAGTACAGAACCCCCTCCGTCAGTATAGACCTCCCCCGCAGTACAGACCCCTTCCGTCAGTCTAGAGTTCCAACTTCAGTACAGACCCCCCTCCGTCAGTATAGACCTCCCCCTCAGTACAGACCCCTTTTCTCAGTATAGACCCCCCCAACTAAGTACTGACTTCCTCCCTCAGCACAGACACCCCCGCTATCATTATAGCCCTCCCTCCTCAGTACAGACCATCCTCCCTCAGTGCAGACACAGCCTCCATCAGTATAGACCCCCTCCCTCAGTGCAGACACCCCCTCAGTGATGACCCCCCCATCAGTATAGACATCCCCCTCAGTGCAGACCCCCCCATCAGTATAGAATCCCACCTCTTAGTGCAGACCCCCATCAGTATAGAATCCCCCTCTTAGTGCAGACCCCCCATCATTATAGACACCCCCCCTCAGTGCAGACCCCCCATCAGTATAGACACTCCCCCCCTCAGTGCAGACCCCTCATCAGTATAGACACTCCTCCCTTAGTGCAGACCCCCCTTTCAGTATAGACACCCCTCTCCCCTTCAGTCCACTCCTCTGAAGGACACAGCGTGAGACCCAAGAGGCACAGTTCAAGGCAGCGGGCTTGTGTTAGCAGTGCCGCCCCCCAAGGATGTCACCCCTCTGAGGGGTGTCACCCGGGTCTGGCCCGCCCTCCCTAGCGACGCCACTGGCCACTGATAAACCTTGAAAGAAACCTGGTACAAAATCAGTTTTTTTTCATGGGGACAGCCCCCTAAAATCAGAGACTGTCCCTTGAAAACTGGGGACATCTGGTCACCCTACCATATAAAAGAAGATACTCATAAATAAAATGCCTGAAAATAGAAACACACCTGATGAATCTGTATAATCCCAAAGCATTCTTTAAAATGAAGAATGCAGGAGGTAAATTGTAACTTGCTTGCTCAGAGATTTTAGAGTTGAGTAGGATGGGTTATTTGTTCTTTTCAAATGTTACTTTTCACAACTCAGAAATCTCACCCACATGTTCTGCTCCATGAGCTCACGACTTTATCTGGGACAAACAAGGATAATTGCTATATTTTTTTATTCACAATAAAAATAATGTGATATTAATAAAAACAGCTTTGTATGTATAACGTTGAACTTCATAGATTTGCAAGATATGTATCTCAGTTATGGTGATCTTCAAAATTAGGTCAAAGATGAAATATAGTGTTATACTTTTCAGCACCTGCTTTTCATAATCTAAGGAACTTTTGTCCAGCTCCCAGAATACAATGACTATGACCTGGTTTTATTTACCACATTCCCAATCTGCTGAACTGTGTCTGCAAGTCTCTGTAATTGTGCATGTAAGTCTCTGCACATTCTAATTCCTAGGATACTTTTCATTAAAATCCATTAAAACAAGATATATAACATATACGTACTGTATATTCATATTTATCTCTTATTAAATCTAAACTCGAAAACAAAAATGCCATATATTACAGTTTACCAGTTCTTGGCGGCATTCTTTTTATATTTCTTCCTTTATATTTCGTTTTCATTTATATTTATATTCCTCTTTATTCCGCCAGTAAGTCTGTTATTTTTCAACTCTCTTTGCTAGAGCCAGCATTCCAACAAAAGTGTTGGTTAGGGGATTGAAACAAGCCAGTTAACACTGACACTGGTGCTTATAATGATCAGCTTTTACTCATTTATATAAAATCTTTATCCCTAATGGAAATAAAAACTGAAACTATTTAAAAAGCGCTAGCTGGAGCTAGGCTTTAATTTGTTAATCACTTATCAATATAAAGTCTATTTAAATATATTAGTCCATATAACACTACCCTCTCCATAGGCTGATAATGCCACTGTCTAAGTGTGGCTACATAGCGCCTCCATAGATACAGTGGAGGAATAAATGTAGCCACCCTAAGACAGGAAGTGTGTTACTAGCCAGATCACCAGATGAAAATAAAGTGAGAAAAGCATAAACAAAGAAAAATGAATACAGCCACAACAGCTAATGATTGATAAACTTAAATATAACATTTTGGGGTTTTTGGCTTTAAATATGCTTTGACTTCAAAGTCTCTCTATATATTTGACAATGTGGTAGTAGATGGTACACAGTCATGTTATGTGTGCCAAGATAATTGTGAAGAAATGTGATGTAACACCCTTCTAGGTGCTAGGATTAGATTTATTGGTGGCTCACTGCATTTTGTGGAGTTGTGCTTTTAATAGGTAAATTTAGCTTATCACACTGTATTCAGTGTGGCTGCAATTTGCTGTGTTAGGTAAATTAACTGGTTACTGTATTCAGTGCAGCTGCCTTTGACTAGTTACGTCTGCTCAGTGTTCTCAGCTGTTGCTAGTCTCTTTACTCCCCCTGCTGTTCAGAAAAGCTGTGAAAACTTTATGGATCATATGTGTGGAGCTCTGCAGATGGCTGCATGAATATTTATACAGCCCTGGCCAATCCCAGAGAGCAGGGCCTTGAAAGCATGCTGGGCGACTGTATATATTCTCTGAGCACACTGGGCTTGGTCTTTTCCTGGAGTGGATTAATTCAGGTGCTGCCATGTGCTTGATGTTCGTAAGGCCTCAGATGGCCAATCTGCATGCTGAAGCTGCTAAGAGCTGACTGAGGGGCTGTCTGCTGAGGATCTAGTATGGTATCATTGGAGGAAAGTGTTGCTTGGAAGTTGGAAGGAGAGAACCAGCTTTTCCTGGACATTCTGTGAGTACAGTCTGCTGAGAGATCTTAGAGACTTTTGGGCTGCTGCTACCCCTCTTGTGCTAAAAGGGTATGTTTTGCTAAAGGGGGCATCGTCTGGTGTCCTGAAGAGCTTAGTTTATCTAATTCCTTGTTTAAGGGACTATGGTCTTATTGTTCTAAAGTAAGACGATTGTGTGCTGTTAACTACTTCTACTCCAAGCCAAGTCCACAGTTTGCTATATGCAAGGACTTCTGCTTCAGCTCTACATTTAACTGTTTCTACTACAAGCCAAATCCAGAGTCTGCTATATGCAAGGACTTCTGTCTCAACCTGTACATAGTTTCTGTTTTTGGAGTATCGCATTCAATTCCCTCAAACCTATCCAAAAATAAAGACAACCAAAACAACACCTCTAGACTGGTTATTGAGGAAGTGTGGGTGAGATTCTGTCTGGCTGTGAGACAATCCACTGGGGAAGAACCTGGGCAAAATTCCAGTGGCTCCTATAGGAATAAGCTCTACAGTGGTAAAAGCCTTTACCTTCTGTGTATTATATTTACTAACACAATGTCTATTAATCAAGCAAGAAAACAAACACAGTGACAAGGTTAAGACAGTAACAGTAAAGCTTTGAAAAGTAGGACATCATAGTAGCTTAGGGAAATACCATTTTTATGGTCTAACCCTTTCATTTTGCTTTTATTTGCAAACAGACCAACTTTATATTTGAATCCAAAAAGAATACATCTGGATTTATCTACGCTAATGGGAAACTGAAACCCCTAATTTGTTTTCTCCTATTCATCGTTTCACTGTACAATCAATGATTGATGGCGGCAGAAGGTGAATCCATTGTCACCAAGCATCCAGAGTAATCATTCAGACCCCGATCACCCTTTCATTTTAGATATGGAAAGGAGGGTAACACACTAGCTGAATTGCAAAATTGCCTCACTATGGGGCCTGTGTATAAAATGCATAGGGGGTAGTTTCTGGTTTGCAACTTATATGACTTGGAATGATTTCCAGTGAATGGAACCAATTTTTCACAAGCAGATGTTTGACACAATTTGCACTGCTGCATAGCTTCCAGCTGTCCCTGATTTCGAGGAACTGTCGCCAATTTGGAACAACGTCTCCCCGTTTCTCTTTTCTCCTTATTTGTCACTCATTTTGCTCTGATCTATATGCGTAGTTGTATGTGATAGGGTTAGGGATTTGTTTCAGAGTTCCTCTTTAAGTCTAATGACTACGTGTAATTCTGTTTATAAAATAATAATCCTAGCCTGCTTTGCAGCTGCTATGTAATTAACCTTCGCCTGCTGACGCAAATTCTCGATAAAACTGTTTTTATTGTATCCTTTTATTGCTGATAAGGAATTATTTGTTGAAACCACCTCTTTATTAGCTGAAATGTAAAATTGAACTTTGGTATTTACGTCATGTAACAAAAACCAAATATATATAAATATATTCAATAAACCAAGACAGATTCAGATGTATACGGGACACCAGGGCTCGTAGACTGATATACGGATACTTTGTCTCTGTGTGTACTTCTTTAAGAGCTGAAATTTGACAAAGCAATATAAACATAAAGTGACTTATTTAAAAGTCACATCTAACATTTTTGGCGCCCGAACAGGGACCCACCAAGGCGCTACAAGAGGTGGCTGAGCTACGCTGACGGAACAAAAGTACAGGCATTCTGGGAACCACAGATCAAAAAACCTGCGCAGGTAAGAAAAAGCTTTATTTTTCTTATACTCTGTGCTCCCCTGATTTGTGCCTATCCGTTCTGTCAGTTATGGTTCTCCTGGTTTTAAAACACCAGCCTCTGTAGTGGTGAGTCTAGAACTACTGCATATTGTGGTTTATATTGCTGGAATTATGTGTTATTTGTCTGTCTTGTCTGTCTTGTTGAGAAAGTGAATGTGCCTTGCCTAGGTTGGTATGAATTGAAAGAATATCATCCCAATGAGCAGTAGAATGCGTCCTTAACCTCGCAAGAGGACTTTGGGGGTCTGCCGCTTAAGTTTGATATTCAATTTAGTTCATAAACCATAGGCGGGTTGCGGGTATAAGGCCTGTCTGCTCCAAAAAGTAGGGATAAGAGTGTATGAGGGGGATTCCCAGATACGGGGAGGGTAATGAGGTCTCCATAAGCGCGGAGATCTAATCGGATACCTGGTCACTTTAGGGAATGCTTGTATATGTTGTAGCCGTCAATCTGATCACAATATTTTGTCAGTTGGCTAGCATATAAAGTAATTCGGTTTCAGAAATCTCATCCGGAGAGGTTTTTAGTATTCTGGCATCCTAGGAGGAAAAGGCAACGAGGAACTAGTGTAACTTGGTTGAGTGTTTTATATTGTACACTAAGTGTCCCAAACGCTACCCAGGCTGGACTGTCAGAATGGGCCAGAGGAACACAAAACCCCGTCAGGGAATTGTAGCACATTACACAGTGCCACAGATAATTACAAACATCTGTGGGGAAGATGAAGCACAGGACTTAAAGAGGACTTAAAGGATGTCTTTCGTAAATTTAAGGTGAAAGGAGCAGCGGGTTCAGACCCGGATGTATGAAGTGAAATGAAAAGAGACAGACGAGGAGAGGTGTTAGAGAAGCAATGGATGTGTCAGGTTCAATGCTTAATTAAGGTTTCAAATAGAGCAAAAGAAGAGGGGTGGAAATATAATCCAGATTGTGATGGTTGGGATATGAAAGACAGAAGAACAAAAAATGTTGAAAGCTTAAATAATCTTAGTTCAGCCATCCCACCCCCATATACTGACATAGAACGTAAATAGAATGTGTGGTTTGTGGAGCACAAAAAAAAAAAAAAAAAAAAATAACCTCATTCAGAAACTATAGCCCCCATACGCACTGATACACGCATTGTACAGGTAAATAATTCAGAATTTGGACAAGCAGCCCATCCACACGCCACACCTACTATTACTCGTAGGATGCAAATAAGGACTTGGAAGCCTTGGTCAGCAGACACTCTTATGGCATTAATACGGAGCGCCCCAGACCCGGTAGCAAAGCCAGCTGCTTTTAATAGATTTGTAACACAGTTAATGAATACACATGAAGCAACTTGGCAGGATGGGGAGGATTTATGCAGACATAAAATGACTCTGACCCTGTTTAATCAGTTTATGACCGACCTACAGACCGAGCTGACAAGAATGGCATGTCAGACATATAGACTCAAGGGCTCCTTTTTATTACTAGATTAGAAGTTTTCTGTCAGGCGAAACAACAAGGGGGGGGGTCAATATCACCCATGAAACAAATGCCAGGACAGACTGTATCAGACTTTTACTTATCTATGGAAAGTATGACGGCAGATGAGGGATTGGATTTGGCTCTGCCATTCACGATCCGAGCCTTCAATAGACAGTTTATGGAAGGATTAATTCCACGGATAAGTGAAAGACTGAAAGCCTGCACACCACCCTTAATTTGTTGCGATTTTTGGTAGAAAAAGGTTGCAAGGTTAACAAGAAAAAGTTGCAAGTGTGTCAGGAAAAAGTTATCTTTTTGGGATATTGTATATTACAGGGTATAAGACATCTCACTGAGGAGAGGGTTCAAGTGATAAAGGGAATGTTACCCCCACTGAATTTCAAACAATTGCACATGTTTTTAGGTATTGTGTTATATTGTAGACAGTGGATACCACATGCTAGCACTTTGATGCAGCCATTATACGATTGTTTGAAAATTGTACTGTATATGCTTACAGAAGTAGCTTATGAGTCGTTTATCACTTTAGATTATACTAAGACATTTAATCTGTATATTGCTGAGATCACTGGACACGCCACAGGTGTTCTGACACAGGCATATGTAAAACAAAGACCAGTTGCTTACTTTTCAGCAGCATTAGATCCAGTATCTAGAGGTTCACCGTCCTGTGTACGGGCGGTAGCTGCAGTGTCAATTATCATAGATAGATCATCAGAGATTGTTCTAGACAATCCAGTTGTAGTACACACCATACATGACATACATGCAATCTTGTCTCAGGTACAGCCCAAACACATTTCAATGGCTAGGCAATTAAAGGTTAAAGTGTACTTTACTCTCTGTCCAGATTTGGCAAGGGGGAATGAGAGTACTAATAGTACTAGTGAGAAAGGAAATGAGGTACCTGACATTCTTTTGTTTTATAACCATCATTTATTCATCCATGAAAACATATTTGTACTGTACATTGTGATTTAAACATAGCCCTTACCAGCCCACATGTCGGCACAGGAAGCAGAATTAAAAGCTTTAGAACAAGCCCTAGAGTACTTAAAAGGACGAGAAGGGAAAATTTACACTGACTCTGCCTACGTTTATGGCGTAGCGCACGATTATGGCCATATATGGAAGGCTAGAGGTTATCTGACAGCAGCAGGTACACCTGTAAAACATGGAGAAGGGATTAAGAGAGTCCTGAACAATCTTCAAAAGGTTAAACGAGTGGCAAATATGAAGATAGCGGCACACACGAGCGCAAAAACAATTGAGGCAAAAGGAAATGCATTTGCAGATTTGACTGCAAAACAGGCAGCTCTAGGGGAAGGAAGCCCTGAGACCTTAGCAGCAGTAGAGGTGAGTATCCCAGAACCAACATGGCAGCAGCTGAGTAGGTTACAGGAGCAAGCAGGGGAGAGCGAGAAAGATAAGTGGGTCAGAATGGGAGCAGCACCAGACCTTGACAATGTATGGAGGGAAGGGGGCAAAACATGCCTGCCTGCCTCTCTGTACCCAGCAATGGCAGCGGCAGTTCACCTACCCACACATGTTAGTTCTAATTCCATGTATAGGATTGTGAACCAAGGATGGCTCGCCCCTGGATTCAGTAGTACTGCAAGAAACTACTGTGCAGCCTGCCAAATCTGTCTCCTGAATAATCCAGGACAGAGAGTAAAAACCCCACGTAAACACCAGGTCCGGGTCCAATACCCCTTCCAGAGATTGCAGATTGACTACATACAAATGCCTAAGAGCGGCCCCTTTGAGTTTGTCCTCGTGTGTATCGATTTATTTTTAGGTTGGCCCGAAAGCTATCCAGTAAAATAGGCTACAGGGGAAAAAAAAAAAAAAAAAAACCACAGCTAAGAAACTGATCACTGAGTTAATACCTAGGTTTGGTCTTCCTGAAACCATAGGATCAGATAGGGGGAACACACTTTACAGGAGAAATCATGCAGAATGTGATGACCATGTTAGGGGTTCAACAAAGTTCACACCCCATACCACCCACAGAGTTCAGGATCAGTGGAAAGAGTAAATGGGACAATAAAGTTAAAGATACAAAAGGCAATGCAAGAGTTGAACAAACCATGGCCAGAATGCTTGCCTTTGGCTTTGTTCTCCATAAGGTACACCCCTACAGGGAAAACGGGATTATCTCCATATGAAATACTTTTTGGGAATGCACCTAGATTAGGTTTATACTTTCCACAGAGTATGCAATTGCAATGTGATAGTTTGACTGCATATGTAATACAATTACGACAACTTCTAACTAAGATCCACAAAAGTGTGTATTCTTCTCTTCCAGACCCTAATTCAATAACAGGTACACATACTCTGCTACCAGGAGATTATGTATATGTAAAGAAACACACCAGAAAGACATTGGAACCCAGGTTTGAAGGTCCTTATCAAGTGCTTCTGACCACAGTCACTTCAGTAAAGCTGGAAGGAAAACCTACCTGGATACACGCATCATACTGCAAAAAAGAAACAACCCGAGCAAACAACATGATGGCATATCTACTTACATATTGTTTGTTGCAGATTGTCGTTTTACAAATACATGCATGGACTCCTGGTATTAATGTAATTGAGGTAGAGGAAACAGCCAATTTACAATGGGTTATAGATGATCCTAATGTAGCGAATGTTTCAGGATACACAATGGAAGAGTACATTACAGTGGGTAATTATACTGTTAAAGGACACAAGAGACCATTACACATAGGCCAAAACATAGCATGGATAAGGGCAGAACCACAGTCAGAGGTAAATGTAACATTTAAACTACCATACCTGGATGAAATATTTTAAGGGTCTAACTGACGATGGTGTATGGTTCCAAGTAAAAGGGGATAAGATAGGATGTGAGGAGAAATGGTGTACAGGGAAGTTTGAAGCATATCGAGTAGAAGATGTAATAGAAATGTGTAAAATAGTGGTTATGCCACTAGTAATTAAAGACGAGTTTTGGTATCCAGAAATATATGGGAAATATGTAGATAAAGGAAACAAAACGCATGATCTTAGTCTATGTGAAGAAACTAATAAGGGAATGGTATGTGGTAGAAGTTCTCCAGTATATGAGCCTTGTTTGTTAAAATACCAAACTAGCATATGCAAAATGCAAAGAACGCCCATAAATGTGAGCAATAGATTCATAGAAATAGGACCCCAGCACATATGTATTATTACAAGTAGTAACTATACCATGTCAGCCTTTAAATAGATAAGCTCCCTTTTCAGGATGTATTAAAAATATAAAGTTACTAAAGTGGGATAATAACACATATCTTTTTGAACCAGACGCTGATAAAGTGTTTTCTTCAGTCTATGAGGTACATAATCTCACTGACACTACACCCTTTATAATTTCTTTAGACCCACAATCAGAGTTGTTAAGACAACACATAGAAACACTAGAACATACCCTACAGAATAATCTCGTATCCGCAATTATTGACAAAGGTAGACTAGTGCATCTTTCATCACAGATACAACAGGATACTGCACCACATTGGTGGGATATATTTAGTGGAATGTCTTCAACCCCAACCAATACCTTTCACTGGTTGTTAAGTCCAATGGTAATTGTTATTCTAATATTAATATTACTTACAATCACAAATGTATGTGTCTACAGGAAAATAAATAGGAAAATTAGGAGAATGGACAGGGCATACTGATAAATGTGTATTGACATCACCCACTCCTACTAAACTCCTCTTCTTGAATTTAAGATGTTAGTAATAACCAGGGAGATGGGTTTTACCCCTCTGACAACTCGCGGTCAGGGAAAGCACTCTGGGGAAAACTGACTAGAACTTATTCATGAGGACCCAGGGGGAAGGAGAGGATGATGTCAAAGGGGGAAATTGATAGGGTTAGGGATTTGTTTCAGAGTTCCTCTTTAAGTCTATTGACTACGTGTAATTCTGTTTATAAAATAATAATCTTAGCCTGCTTTGCAGCTGCTATGTAATTAACCTTCGCCTGCTGACGCAAATTCTCGATAAAACTGTTTTTATTGTATCCTTTTATTGCTGATAAGGAATTATTTGTTGAAACCACCTCTTTATTAGCTGAAATGTAAAATTGAACTTTGGTATTTACGTCATGTAACAAAAACCAAATATATATAAATATATTCAATAAACCAAGACAGATTCAGATGTATACGGGACACCAGGGCTCGTAGACTGATATACGGATACTTTGTCTCTGTGTGTACTTCTTTAAGAGCTGAAATTTGACAAAGCAATATAAACATAAAGTGACTTATTTAAAAGTCACATCTAACATATGTAAAATGCATTTTTTATCTTTCAAAAAGTGTTTGCCAGTGCTAAACCTTTCATCCAGTTTCTAAATTGTTGCATTTGTACATTTCAAAAGCCAGTATAAAGGAATAGTAGTGGTAAAAAAAAACACTTGTGGGTTTAACTATTTTTTGTTTAATTTAGGGGGCGTGGCATGGGGTGTGCCCTATGACTACATACTTTTGCTAATAGGTGTCCCTCTTTCCCATCTCAAAAAGCATTTAAGTATAAATCTATTTCTACCAGTCTTTACTTATCCAGCATTAATATACTGATTCAGCAAATGTGAAGAAAACTGGCATGAAGGTGTTAACAGGCATCTTCACTGCTTAAATAAAACTAGCATATGCAAGAA
Source organism: Lithobates clamitans (assembly GCA_037952925.1). Lineage (NCBI taxonomy): Eukaryota > Metazoa > Chordata > Amphibia > Anura > Ranidae > Lithobates > Lithobates clamitans. The sequence goes on from JBBGZY010000451.1 coordinate 6,500,979, forward strand.
AATTAATGATGGTCAAAGTGACAGCACATAAATTAAATATATTATTTTCATTAATTCCCAGAATAAAATTTCCATTATTAAAAACTATGAATGAAAAGGGATCACTAACCTTAACATTTACTGACATCCAGATAGCAAACTTCAACATTTAATGGCTGTTAAAAAAAAACCTCCTCTTGCTGATGACACTAAATTGTGTCAGGCTGAACATTCATCTCAGTATGTAATCTCTGCACATGGGGACTTTGATATATGGAACCTAGGTACTGGGTGCCAGACCCATGATAATACAGACAAATGTTCCTATAGGCGTTTAGATAAAAACAGTAAACATAATGCTTACAAATTCAATTGGGAAAAAGCAGCAGAGTCTTCTATCTAGAAGGAAATTGCTTTCTGGGAATCAAGAGTTATCGTATAAAAAACATTCAACATACTTTAACAGAATTTGATGTGCTTGACACATTATTAGCCTGAAATAAGGCATATTCCATTTTACCAGTTATTTTCCACGAAGGAGACCAGCTACTGTGTACAAAAAATACTGTAGCATCCCTTTAAAAAGCACTACTTATTAAAACCCAATACCCGGCAAAGCATATTCTTTAGTGTTACATAAGCATTGAAAGGAAATAGGCATTCTAGATGACCACCCTTCTTATAGGTACACCAACAGCACCCTCAGATATCTGGAGACACCTTGAAAACGAGAAGCAAGTTGTGCATTGGTAAAATGTCTGCCTTTATTAGGTGTGTTACAGCTTATATATGGTTCAACATACCAATAGAAAGAGGGGAGGGCGGAGTGGTTAGTAAATTATGTATTTGTATAGAAATATATAGTTATACGGTTATACAAGTCAGTGACCCTCCAAGATACCTCCTCATGAGTTAACACGGGTCAACAGGCTGCCTGGTTATGTTATGAGTCATACATCCTGTCCCATGGCTTACCAACCCACAATGATGTATATATATATAGAGTAGGGATGAGCTTTGAGTTTAAGTCGAACATGAGTTCGACTCGGACATCGGCTGTTCACCAGTTCGCCGAACAGCGAACAATTTGGGGTGTTTGCTGCAAATTCAAAAGCCGTGGAACACTCTTTAAAAGTCTATTGGAAAAATCAAAAGTGCTAATTTTAAAGGCTTATATGCATGGTATTGTCATAAAAAGTGTTTGGGGACCTGGGTCCTGCCCCAGGGGACATGTATCAATGCAAAAAGAAGTTTTAAAAACAGCCGTTTTTTTGGGAGCAGTGATTTTAATACTGCTTAAAGTGAAACAATAAAAGTGTAATATTCCTTTAAATTTCGTACCTGGGGGGTGTCTATAGTATGCCTGTAAAGGGGCGCATGTTTCCTGTGTTTAGAACAGTCTGACAGCAAAATGACATTTCAAAGGAAAAAAATTCATTCAAAACTACTCGCGGCTATAATGAATTGTCGGTCCGACAATACACATAAAAGTTCATTGAAAAAAACGGCAAAAAAAACAAAATAAAAAAAATGTGTGGGGGTCCCCCTAAAGTCCATACCAGGCCCTTCAAGTCTGGTATGGATATTAAGGGGAACCCCGCACCAAAATTAAAAAAAAAAAATGGCATGGGGGTCCCTCTAAATTCCATACCAGGCCCTTCAGATCTGGTATGGATATTAGGGGAACCCCATGCCAAAATTTTTTAAAAACGGTGTGAAGGTCCCCCTCAGAATCTATACCAGACCCCTCAGGTCTGGATTTTATGGGGAACCCCACGCCAAAATTTTTAAAAAATGGCGTGGGGTCCCCCCAAAAATCCATACCAGACCCTTATCCGAGCACGCAACCTGGCAGGCCGCAGGAAAAGAGGGGGGATGAGAGAGCGCCCCCCCTCCTGAACTGTACCAAGCCACATGCCCTCAACATTGGGAGGGTGCTTTGAGGTAGCCCCCCAAAGCACCTTGTCCCCACCTTATCCCCACCCGGTTACATGACCAAGACCCCCTCTGACAACACAGGGAAAGCCTCAGGGAAGTCCCGTGAATTCCCCGTGCCTCAGAGGAGGGCGGGGTCACCTGGTGGCCCCACCCTCCATTATATAAGAAACGTCAGAAGAAGCGAAGCGTCACACGGCTGAAGACTCCCACTGAGGCGGATCGTGTGGACGGAGTGGAGAAGAAGCCTGGAGGAAGATGCGGGACGAGAACAGCGGAGGAAGAAGAAGGAGAAGAAGAAGATGAAGAAAAAGATGGAGCAAAAAGAAGAACACCGAAAGAACACCAGAAGAAACAAGATGGAAGAAGAACCTGAAAGAAGAAGAAATTAATAAAGGACTTGTCAAAAACCGTCTCTTGCGTTTTTTAACATTTTTGACACTTTTTTTGTGAAATGGTAGGGGTACATTTGTACCCCATTACCAATTCACACAGGGAGGGGCTGGGATCTGGGGGTGCCCTTGTTAAAGGGGGCTTCCAGATTCCGATAAGCCCCTCGCCCGCAGACCCCCACAACCACCGGGAAAGGGTTCTGCGGATGAGGCCCTTCTCCCCATCAACATGGAGACAAGGTGCTTTGGGGGGCTACCTCAAAGCACCCTCCCAATGTTGAGGGCATGTGGCCTGGTACAGTTAAGGAGGGGGGGCGCTCTCTCGTACCCCCTCTTTTCCTGAGGCTTGCCAGGTTGCGTGCTTGGATAAGGGTCTGGTATGGATTTTTGGGGGGACCCCATGCCATTTTAAAAAAAAATTGTGGCGGGGGTTCCCCTTAAAATACCCACACGATTTTTTTAAAAATTTTGGCGCGGGGTTCCCATTAATATCCATACCAGACCTGAAGGGCCTGGTATGGAATTTAGGGGGACCCCCACGCCATTTTCTTTTTTATTTTGGTTCGGGGGTTCCCCTGTGGGGACTGACAATTCATTATAGCAGCGAGTAGTTTTAAATTACTTTTTTTCCTTTTGAAATGTCATTTTGCTGTCAGACTGTTCTAAACACAGGAAACATGCGCCCCCTTACAGGCATACTATACAGGCATACTATAGACACCCCCCAGGTACGAAATTTAAAGGAATATTACACTTTTATTGTTTCACTTTAAGCATTATTAAAATCACTGCTCCTGAAAAAACGTCCGTTTTTAAAACTTTTTTTTGCATTGATACATGTCCCCTGGGGCAGGACCCAGGTCCCCAAACACTTTTTATGACAATAACTTGCATATAAGCCTTTAAAATTAGCACTTTTGATTATTCATATTCGTGTCCCATAGACTTTAACGGTGTTCGCGTGTGTGAACAAATTTTTTGCCTGTTCGCATGTTCTGATGTGAACCGAACCGGGGGATGTTCGGCTCATCCCTAATATAAAGTAGTGCTTGTGCATGCATCTTTATAAGCATTCTATTATAGTTGCAAATTTAAGCTATCTTGAATACTGAAATAGCAGTGCATGTCAAAGCATATCAGTCACAATGGTTTGGGCATATTACTACAAGCATGTAGAAGGGTTAGGACTTCTGTCAAACGTTAATTGATGTCTTTGCCTCCATTTGGGAGATTTCGTTTTACTTACTGAAGGCACTGCACTAGTTCATACATTAATTGGACGTGTGAACAGGCGCAGATTAAAGCTCAAATAACGATTATTAAATACCCACATATGTAAACTGCAACTGGCGCTAGGGTAACTGCGGTTTTCTCATTGATAATAGCGCACGCCCAATATAATTGGTTAATCTCTTTGGTTGTGTCTTGTTAGGCAATTAGTAGGTGTACTCAGTTAAATAACCCTATTAATGCTAATCTCATTCCTATCACTTCTAATATATGTTTCAAATGTTTTTTTTGAATTTTTTTTTACCCAAATCTTTCAATACATTACAAAGAACAGGGAAAGGCGTCTAAACCCAATAAATTAATATTTTCAGATCTTGACCTTTAAAGGTGACCATACAGTGCAATCAGTTAGATCTTAAATAAATTAGATTTAGTGCAAGAGCCTGTTTGATTTCCTATAATTTAAATTAATTGTTCAAGTGCGTCTTCCTATCACCTATTTTGCCTAAATATTGAGTTGTACAGAGATTGACCAATCAGATTGCATAGCGCATGACCATCTTAAGTGCCAAATTTGGAATGTAGATGTGCCATGACCCACTTGTATTTTCCTAACAATATTTCTTGGCCATTATACAAGGCACAGGAAAAAACACCTTTTTTCAAGACATGCTAGAATGATCAGGAATCTTCAAACCACGGCTCTCCAGCTCAGTGTTTCTCAACTCCAGTCCTCAAGGCGCCCCAACACGTCATGTTTTCAGGCTCTCCATTATTTTGCACAGGTGGTTTAATCAGTTTCACTGCCTTAGTAATTACCACAGATGTTTCATCTGAGGAAAATCCTGAAAACATGACCTGTTGGGGCGCCTTGAGGACTGGAGTTGAGAAACACTGCTCCAGCTGTTGCGGAACTACACACCCCATGAGGCATTGTAAAACTCTGACATTCACAACATGACTAGGCATGATGGGAATTGTAGTTCCTGAACAACTGGTGGGCCGTAGTTTGAAGAACCCTGTGCTGGACGATTATTATGCCTTCAGAATTGGGAGTGTGGCATCCACCCAACTATTCTCTGCTGATGGACACAAGAACCTACATCTATATATATATATAGATAGATATCTATATATATATATAGATATCTATCTATAGATAGATAGATAGATAGATAGATAGATAGATAGATAGATAGATAGATAGATAGATAGATAGATAGATAGATAGATAGATAGATAGATAGATAGATAGATAGATCTCTATATACATACACACTGAAGCAGGAAGCAATATACATTGGCCCGGAAGTGAATCTGTACACAGGAAGTAGGTGTGTGTTTTGAGGCCAAATCATTTAGACATAAACACATGACCCACACAAACACCACTCCATGTAAAAATAAATCAAAAATTATCTTAATTTGCAAATAAGGATCATCTCTTCCTCAGAGAACAGTGAGTGAGGCATGGTGGTGGGAAGAAATTAGCAGCAGTACGAAAAACTTCCTGGAGGGGCGTGATGTCATTCCTGTGTGCTGGCCACCGCTTCCGGGAACCAGATATGCGTAACAGGTACATACCTCCGCACATACAGCAGTTGCGCATCTCACATACACAGCGGGCGCACATCTAAATGCATTTGGCGCATCTAGCTGCAGGAACCCAATTTTTATGGAAATTAATAGTAAAGCAGATGCAGATTTCCAGGACTGGACTAACAAATGTTTCTAGTGAAAGGCAACTGGTATTTTCTATTAAACAAGGCCTAAATGGGCAATTGACATGCATCACAGTTGAACTCTTGATGCTCGTGACCGGCAGTTGCGATGAGCTCCGGCCACGAGTGATCGCAGGCACGAGAGGCAGAACAGGAACGTGTGTGTGTAAACACACAAATCCCTGTTCTGTTCTGAGAGGAGATGCAGATCGTGAGTTCCTAATTGCTAGGAACCACGATCTGTCATCTCCTATAGTCAGTCCCCTCCCCTTACAGTTAGAACACACAGTCAGGGAACACCGTTAACCCCTTGATCGCCCCCTAGTGCTAACCCCTTCCCTGCCAGTGACATTTATACAGTAATCAGTGCGTTTTTATAGCACTGATCGCTGTATAATGGTCAATCATCCCAAAAATGTATCAAAAGTGTCCACCATAATGTTGCAGTCACTATAAAAATTTTGGGGATATTTATTATAGCAAAAATTACAAAATATTGTGTTTTTTTCCAAATTGTCACTCTTTTTTTGTTTATAGCGCAAAAAAAAAAAAAAAAGCAGAGATGGTCAAATAGCACCAAAAGAAAGCTCTATTTGTGGGAAAAACAGGACGTCAATTTTTGTTTGTGTACAGCGTCGCACGATGCAGTGCCGTATTGCAAAAAAAGGCCTGGTCATTGAGCAGCCAAATTTTCCGGGGCTGAAGTGGTTAATAAACCCCAAAATACCTAATAATTTGGGGTGTACACAACAAAGTGCAATTTGCCTAATGGGGACACTAGTTATATTGACCTGTGTGTCCCCAAGGAAAGACATTGGTAAGGTTTTACCCTCACTTCCTGTTTGTCTATGTGGCAGGAAGTGAAGCCAATTTTCAGAAAAGGGACACAAAGCCCAACCTAAAAAAAGACAAGCAGGGGTTCTAACACTCACTTGGTTTCCCTCAAATGCCCACAATTAGAATAGGATTGTCTTGAGCTATATTTTTGGTCAGTGCTCTAAATCAGTGGTTCTCAACCCTGTCCTCAAGAACCCCCAACAGGCCATGTTTGCAAGTTTACCTACATCTTGCACAGGTGCTTTAAATCAGAGTCAATGGCTTGGTATTTTGGAGAGCTTTTTTAGCTAAGATAAATTCCCAAAACATGTCCTGTCAGGGGTACTTGAGAACTGGGGCTGGGAGTGTAAAATGCATTACTTGGATTTAGCATGCATCAGCAAAAACACATAAAACATACAAATTTGCTACAAATTTTATTGGTCAATAAAACAGGACTTGGAAAAGAGCAAGGGAAGCAAAAAATCACATGTATGTTAATTTGAGACACTAACAGAATATGATTTTGAGGTTTGACCATTATTCAGAGGAAATTAACAAGAGTTAAAAGGACTGCGCCCACAAATGGACAATGTCTTAAGGATTTAAACATTTATTAGTCACAATTGAAAACACATGCACAGTCCATGAAACACACAAAATGCAAGTTCACCCAATGTAGAGAGAACTTCAAAGTGGGTACACTTGTTAAGGATGTCCTTAAATTACTAACACAAAAAACACAGTCTCTGAGCATGCCCAGAACAACCAAAATGCATTTCACACACCAAAAGCCACAGAAAAGAAAAACAAAGTCCCTGAGCATGCCCAGAACAACCCAAATGCAGCTAGCTAAAAAAGCCACCCCCTGTCCAAAATTAACCACATCATCCAGCATGCTACAAAATTACAGATGGGACAAACACCCCCCCGGGGCAGGGGAGCTAACAAAGAGCCTAACATGGGCAAAAGTTATAAATCAAATACCATTGCAGTTTATGGGAAATGACTTGTTAATTTTGCTAGTCTGGCTGGCTTATATTCTAATTATTGGCCTTAAAATGGGTATGGGGGCCCAGGCCCCACCCTGAGGGACATATATCAATGTCACCAATTTGGAAAACCACAAAAACGAAACAAGGAGAAGTGCCTTTAACCACTTTCCACCCGGCCACTGCACATAAACGGCCGGGTGGGCGCTCTCTCCTTCTGAGTGGACGTTCAGGAACGTCCCTCAGAAGGAGCGGGATCTCGCGCGTGTGTGCCCGCGCAACGGCGTGATCCCGATGCGCTCGTGTCACCTGGACACGGCGCATCTCTGATCGGCAGGAGGGCTCTGCGATTGGCCCTCCTGATCACATGACGGCCATGTCGAATCACAGCCCTCATGTGATGTAAACACAGAGCCGGTTGCTAGGTATATATAACAAAATAGGGAATGGCGCTGTGCATAAAGGATGTATTGGTATATGATGTTTATTTAATGGTGGTGGTAGGTGTACCAGTGTGACCTATAGTGAACACCAATAAGTGGTACCCTCAAAATGCACCACTATTTAATCCCACGTATAAATGGGGAAATAAAAATAAAAATAAAAATAAAAATTAATAAATAGTGATAGAAAAGTGCTAGTTGATGAATAAATTAGTGAGTGACAATAGATATAAACAGCTGTGATTTCATATAAAATTAATTAGTATTGGTGACCACTAATAATATGGTGTAAAAAATGTAAATATAAGTGCAAAAGTGTCAGGTGTAGTACAATTGGCAATATGCCAGCCGCTGCTGGGTGATAGAAATGAACTGCAGATGTTAAATTAGAATAAAGGGTGTCCACAATCCTCTATAGTGAAAACCAAAAAATGCAAAGCAATATGTGTAAAGAAATTCCCTATGTACACCCATACACAAATGTGAGGTCTATACACAAATATATATAAAAAATGTGTAAAATAGAGGGTATCCACAGTCCTCTGTAATAAAGTGCTAGGGATGCAAAAGGTAAATACGTGGAAATAATGAGATATAAATATGTTTAAAATTTGCAGATATTAGGACCCAAACTGGTAAGCAATTAATATGTATATATAGAGATATGCCTCTCTTAGCCTGATAATGAACTAATTGATAACAGTATAGAGTCTCATGTGAAAGTGACCAAAGAGTTCATGTGATGTCTTCCACCGAATTTCCTCCAAATATATAAGACAAACTCCCCCTGATGTGATCCCACTCACCGGAACGCTGTACCCCTGCAGGGGTATAAGCATAGGATGTTTGTACGCCAGATGCCGATCAGATCCAGGTGCCAATCAGATCTTTATGTGTTGGTATCCCCTCAAAACCGGATCAGCCACTCGTGAAGGAGAAGGGGGAAATTGACAATCCCCTGTTGTGATCCTATTTCCGGCCGGACATCCGCTCCAGAGTGTTATATGCAATAAAAGAATTGCTCCACATAGCGTAACTCCGTAAAGTATCTTTTATTTGTAGATGTTTAAACAATCCAAAAGAAGCATAATGAATCCAAGGAAATAAGCAAGTCTAAAAAGGAGAGGAGGGAGCTTGCAAGCTCTCCACCTCCCGGAACGGCTAGAGGAGGTGGAGAGCTTGCAAGCTCCCTCCTCTCCTTTTTAGACTTGCTTATTTCCTTGGATTCATTATGCTTCTTTTGGATTGTTTAAACATCTACAAATAAAAGATACTTTACGGAGTTACGCTATGTGGAGCAATTCTTTTATTGCATATAACACTCTGGAGCGGATGTCCGGCCGGAAATAGGATCACAACAGGGGATTGTCAATTTCCCCCTTCTCCTTCACGAGTGGCTGATCCGGTTTTGAGGGGATACCAACACATAAAGATCTGATTGGCACCTGGATCTGATCGGCATCTGGCGTACAAACATCCTATGCTTATACCCCTGCAGGGGTACAGCGTTCCGGTGAGTGGGATCACATCAGGGGGAGTTTGTCTTATATATTTGGAGGAAATTCGGTGGAAGACATCACATGAACTCTTTGGTCACTTTCACATGAGACTCTATACTGTTATCAATTAGTTCATTATCAGGCTAAGAGAGGCATATCTCTATATATACATATTAATTGCTTACCAGTTTGGGTCCTAATATCTGCAAATTTTAAACATATTTATATCTCATTATTTCCACGTATTTACCTTTTGCATCCCTAGCACTTTATTACAGAGGACTGTGGATACCCTCTATTTTACACATTTTTTATATATATTTGTGTATAGACCTCACATTTGTGTATGGGTGTACATAGGGAATTTCTTTACACATATTGCTTTGCATTTTTTGGTTTTCACTATAGAGGATTGTGGACACCCTTTATTCTAATTTAACATCTGCAGTTCATTTCTATCACCCAGCAGCGGCTGGCATATTGCCAATTGTACTACACCTGACACTTTTGCACTTATATTTACATTTTTTACACCATATTATTAGTGGTCACCAATACTAATTAATTTTATATGAAATCACAGCTGTTTATATCTATTGTCACTCACTAATTTATTCATCAACTAGCACTTTTCTATCACTATTTATTAATTTTTATTTTTATTTTTATTTTTATTTCCCCATTTATACGTGGGATTAAATAGTGGTGCATTTTGAGGGTACCACTTATTGGTGTTCACTATAGGTCACACTGGTACACCTACCACCACCATTAAATAAACATCATATACCAATACATCCTTTATGCACAGCGCCATTCCCTATTTTGTTATATATATCCGATTTAGGGTACACGTTAGTGTCCCTTGCTTACATAGGGGGGCTGCAGTTGCAACCATACCCTGTAGCGCGGATCCACTGACAAAACAACGGTTGCTAGGTAATCGGCACTCCTCACACGGAAGTTGTCAGCGAGGAGAGCAGATCGCTGCAGCCAGCTGGTGATCAGTGAGTATGAGCTGTTTTTTACAGCTTTATATTCACTGATCACCAGTCTAGTGACCCGACACATGTAAAAACACAAAACACAAAATGACCCCAAAACACATGTCCCCCACATATGTCCCAGTAAAATCACATGTCCCAATTATTATATGCACACATATGTCACCTGTGCACATCTGTACATGATCATTTGCGCACATGTGTCTGTGATCACACGAACCAATTATTATACACTTAACGGGATTTTTTTTACCAAAAACATGTAGCAGAATACGTTTTGGCTTAAATTTATGACAAAATTTGATTTTATTGGATTTGTTTTAAAATAGAAAGAAGAAAATATTGTTTTTTTTTTCCAAATTTCCGCTCTTTTTTTCGCTTATATCGCAAAAAATAAAAAAGGGAGTCGTGAATAAATACCACCAAAAGAAATGCTCTATTTGTGTGAACAAAATGATAAAAATTTAATTTGGGTACAGCATAGCATGACCGCGCAATTGTCATTGAAAGATGTGAGAGCGCTGAAAGCTGAAAATTGGTCTGGGAAGGAGGGGGGCAAAAGTGCCCAGTATTGAGGTGGTTAAAAATGCAAAATTACTCAGAAGCTAGTAACTTGGGGGGGGGGGGGGGGTTTATTCTGCCTGTAAAGTGGTGCATTTGTAGCATGTATCCAAAATGCTGCTTCAAAGATGTACGGCTTTAGATAAAACTTACAAATCAGCAAGATTTTAACCCTCCCAAAAATTGCCTGCCCCCCAATACATATATAGCCATTTGGGTCTGTTAAGGCTTAAAATGAGAACTCCCACATGAAAAATACCACCCCAAACTAAAAAAATATTGTGCCTCTCACACACACTAACAAACCCCTAGCCAAACACACAGCAAGCCAGCCCATGAAAGGGGGGTAGATGCTTGGGGGCAGGAGGGGCACGGGAAACCCAAAAGTCAACCACCTTGTTCCCATATTCAGGGGGACAAGGGCCTCTTCCACACAACCCTAGGCTGGGGTTGTGGGGGGCTGCAGACAGGAGGCTTTACAGAATGTGGAAAGCCCCTTTAAACTAGTCGACACAAGGTGCTTTGTGGTTGGTAGCCTTGGATGGTTCAGGAGGGGGTTGGGTGATAACTCTTCTTGCCCCTTTCCTAGCTGGCCCTGTTGTATGCTCTGAAAAAGGATGTGGTTTGGATTGGTGAAGGCAGCTCACAGCCTTTTAAGAACAGAATGGAGTGTGGAGTTCTCCTTTGAAAGCAAAAGTTAGCCCGTGAAAATCCAAGGGATTAGAGAGGGGGGGGGGGGACAAGAGCATTGTAGAATGATGCGTGGAGTTCCCCTTTAAAAGCAAAAGTTAGCCCATGGAAATCCAAGGGATTAGAGGGGGAGATAAGAGCATTGAAGAATGGAGTGTGGAGTTCCCCTTTGAAAGCAAATGCTAGCCCAAGGAAATCATATGCATTAGACTGGGAAGGTTAAATGCCCTTTTAGGAGGAGCGAGAGTCTTTCTACATGATTTTAACAAGGTGCATGTCACATGTTGGCAACATAACATGCTAACATGACCTGTGTGCAAATCTTCTTAAAAAACTACATAAAGGTGAACCAGCATAAAAAAAAAATATTGTCAACTTGAAGGAGCTGGAGCAGTTTTGCAAGGAGGAATGGGCAAACATCCCAGTGGTAAGATGTGGCAAGCTCATAGAGACTTATCCAAAGCGACTTGGAGCTGTGATAGCTGCAAAAGGTGGCTCTACAAAGTATTGACTTTAGGGGGCTGAATAGTTATGCACATTGACTTTTTCTGTTATTTTGTCCTATTTGTTGTTTGCTTCACAATAAAAAAAAAAACACCTTCAAAGTTGTGGGCATGTTCTGTAAATTAAATGATGCAAATCCTCAAACAATCCATGTTAATTCCAGTTTGTGAGGCAACAAAACACAAAAAATCCCAAGGGGGGTGAATACATTTGCAGGGCACTGTACATCCCAAGGTGCATTAAGGTGCCATTCAGATTTAACCACTTGAATACTGGGAAATTGTACCCCCTTCCTGCCCAGGTCAATTTCCATTTTTCAGCGCTGTCACGCTTTGAATGACAATTGCATGGTCATGCAACGCTGTACCCAAATTAATTTTTTTTAATTTTTTTCACATAAATAGTGCTTTCTTTTGGTGGTATTTAATCACCACTGTTTTTTGTTGAAATTTATTTTTGTAAATAAGTAATTTTTCTACTTCACTGATGTGCGCTGATGAGGCGGCACTGATGGGCACTGATAGGCTGCACTGATGGGCACTGACGAGGCGGCACTTATGGGCTCTGAAGGGCACTGATGAGGTGACACTGATAAGGAGGCACTAATATGTCACACTGATGGGCACAAATAGGTGGCACTGATGGGCACTAATAGGTGGCACTGATGGGCACTGATAGGTGGCACTGATAGGCACTGATAGGTGGCACTTATGAACACTGATAGGTGGCACTGATGGGCACGGATAGGCGGCACCGATGGGCACTGATGGGTGACACTGATGGGCACTGATGGGCAGAACTGATGGGCAGAACTGGTGGGCACTGATGGGCAGCACTGATAGGCACTGAATGGCATCACTGATGGGCACAAGTTTGCATCACTGATGGGCACAAATTGGTGTCACTGATGGGCACAGACTGGCATCACAGATGGTCACTAACTGGCATCACTGCTGGGGCTGCACTGATAATCAGGGTACTGATGATTAGTGCCCTGATTACCTGCACAGGTCTCCCCTGCAAGGAGATGCTGCTGTTCGGCTCTCCTCTCCTCACATTCTGTCAGTGTGAGGCAAGGAGAGCTGATAAATGCCACTTCCATGTTTACATGTGATCGGCTGTGATTGGACATAGCCAATCACATGCGTCTCATTCAGGGCCAGATTAACATAGGGGCTGTTGGAGTTGCAGCTCTAGGCCCCTTACCTTAGATAGGCCATTTTGACCGAAAAAAAAAATCACACAAAAAAAAAACGATCGACTTCGAGGGTCGTAGCTCGGTGACCAGGGGTCACAGAGACTCCAAATTCGGGAAATGGGTAGCTAAAGACCTACCCAACCACTGGTCAAATTTTTGAACATTTGGGGTTCTATGGTTCCTATCATCTATGGTTCCGGGGCTTCTTGAGCAGCCTGTCAAAAGCTACATACAGAGCGGCCAGTTTCAAGTAGTCCAGCCTGAGCTCATTTGGCTGGGCTTCTCCTATGGGTCACGGAAGTGCAATTAGTTTTGCACTCCTGTGACCTGTTTTCAGCAGAGCGGTCTGAAGTCCGCTCTCCTCTGATGTCACTGCTATCAGTTGAGGCAGCTTATCATCCCCACTTCCGATGTCTGGATCCGCCAGGTGCCTGGACTGATGGCAGTCTCAGCGTCTCTGCGAGCCGCTGAGACGGCCACTCCCCGCCCCTCCACAGCTCCAATAAGCATGGAGAAACAGGCTCTCCTCTCTGGGATCTGTGAGAACCGAGCCATCGGCGGTGTTCGATGGCTCGGTTCTCAGTGCAGTGATGCCAGTGGGCAGATGCAGCATCAGTCTGATGCTGCATCCACCTAGGTAAGTATGAATCTAAAAAAAAAACCCAAACCCTTAATTCTCTTTTAAATAAAAGATGGCCCGCTGTTTGCAGCAGATTGAGAGGATAAGCTGACAGTGCCACTCACTTCTTATCATGCCGCGTACACACGACCGGACTTTACGGCATACTTGGTTCGGCGGACTTTACGACGGACTTTCCGAATGAACGGACTTGCCTACACACGATCAACCAAAGTCCGACGGATTCGTACGTGATGACGTACGACTGGACTAAAACAAGGAAGTTCATAGCCAGTAGCCAATAGCTGCCCTAGCGTCAGTTTTTGTCCGTCGGACTAGCATACAGACGAGTGGACTTTGCGACCGGACTCGAGTCCGTCGAAAAGATTTGAAACATGTTTCATTTCTAGGTCCATTGAACTTTTTGGGGAAAAAAGTCCACTGGAGCCCACACACGATCGAATTGTCTGACGGACTCCAGCCTGCTGAACCAAGTATGCTGTAAAGTCCGCTTGTGTGTACGCGGCATTAGAGGCACTGAGCTTAATGGTTGATCGTGTGTAGGCAAGTCCGTTCATTCGGAAAGTCCATTGTAAAGTCCGTCAAAAAGTCCGCCGAACCAAGTATGCCGTAAAGTCCGGTCGTGTGTACGCGGCATTATGGACAGATTGGAGCCTGCAGAGTTTGACAGGCAGCACCACCTGCCAAACTCGTCTATTGATTTCAATGGGTCCACTCTCCAACTGCAAGCCAAACTCCCTCACAGTAACAGCATAGTACAACAATGTAAAACTATCATTCAGCAATGTAAAAAAAAAAAAAACAAGGAGGCGGCAGTAGCACCTCATGAACGCCTGTCAGCTGCTGCTATACCACTCGTTGAAAAGTAATCCACCACAGATCACTTTTCAGAGGGCAGTAAGCATTACCGCAAATGTGAAAGAAACTTGAAACACATCATCCATTTCACACTCACCAAACAGGTCACTCCTCAGCCACTTCCCATGTTAGCCACCTCCCCAACTTATATCACAGGTGACTATTTCCCAACCTGCAGATGACAGACCCTACTCCAAAAGATATCACTCCCAGTTACTTCTCCCACCCGTTGATTAATATCCCTTCATGAACACCTCACACCCCCCTGCTGACAGACCTCTCTCCCCAGCCTGTCCCCACACACCCTCTCACCTGCTGACCTGTGGATGGGGCAATCACTCCCGCAATGTGATTTTGTTTTCTGCTAGTGGGGAGCCTTCCCTACCCACACAATACAGTGATCAGTGTTGCTAACTATAGCTGGCAGCACTGATTGTTTTGGGAAAAACCTGACAGGCTGGTTGTACTCAAGTTGATTAATAGATTCATTTGTGTACAACCAGCTAGCCCATAAATAGATTGACTATGGCTGGTCCCTGCTTAATTGGCTTAATTTCAATCCATGTATGGCCCGCTTAACCACTATGCAGTCCCTAAACATCCTTCCACAAACCTTTACATTTTTCCTTCCCAGATTCCTTCATCCTCCTCACCTATACATAGTGCCTGCTGTCATACCCTCCACACTCCTCTCTGATAGATAGTGCCCACTGTCATACCCTCCACATTAATCTTCTGTTCATACTGCTCACTGTCATACCCTCTACACTCCTCTCCTGTACATGCTACCCACTGGCATACCCTCCACATTAATCTGCTGTACATACTGCCCTTTGTCATACCCCCCACACTCCTCTGCTATACATATTGCCCACTGCCATACCCTCCACACTTCTCTCCTATACCTATTGCCCACTGTCATACCCTCCACACTTCTCTCCTATACATAGTGCCCGCTTTCATACCCTCCACATTCCTCTCCTGTACATAATGCCCACTGTCATATCCTCCACACTTCCCTCCTGTACATACTACCCTCTGCCATACCCCCCATACTCCTCTCCTGTACATAATGTCCACTGTCTTACCTTCCACACTCGTCTCCTGCAAATGCTGCTCACTGTCATACCCTTTACACTCCTCACCTATACTTAATGCCCACTGTCATACCCTCCACACTTCTCTCCTGTACATACTGCCCACTGTCTTAGCCTCCACACTCGTCTCCTGTACATACTGCTCACTGTCATACCCTCCACACTCCTCTCCTGTACATACTGCCAACTGTCATACCCTCCACACTCCTCTCCTGTACATACTGCCAACTGTCTTTCTCTCCACACTCCTCTACTGTACATACTGCCCCCATAATACATACACTGTCCACTGTTATACCCTCCGCATTCTTTTCCCTCACCTGCACATACTTCCCACTTGTATACCATCCATACTCCTCTCCTATGCTTCTTACCCACAAAAACAGTGCTTTAAAATTATATTGAATATCCTCAATATTACCAGCCCTAGAATGGGATCACTTTTGTTAGTTCAGCTAAAGGAAATCTCAGTCCTCATATTTATTTTGCCCATTATTAGTACTCATTTAATTTTGTGATTACTACTGTGATGTATAGAGGAACAAAGGGGATCTCAGCTACTCTGAATATACCACTGGTAAAAAAAGTGTCCCTGAAAATATTTTCGAAATGTTGCCAACTATGCACTTGGGCACTGCCCAAGGGCCACCGGGTCAGTCGGATCCCATGAGAAGCTCCTGGGATCCTTTGATATTAAATTGATAGTAAACTTTGCTAACATTACTACTTTTTAGAGGCCCTGGGGTAGGTTATGCCATAATGTATCAGTATGCACAGCGTATTAGCACATTGGGGTACACTTACCTGTCAGACGGAGCCCTCCAGCACTGCGCTGTGATCAATCCAGTGGGACCCAGATGCTTCTATCTTTACCTGGTCTTCCTTCCAGGTTCTGTGCCTTCGGTCCCTTGCCTTGGCCAGGCTGCGTTGCTGTCACTCCCACGCATGCTCATCCTCTCTCTCTCTCATCCCCCCTCCCTTACTCCTCACCTCTGTCCCATCACCTTTCTGTCTCTCTCATCCTCCCTCTCTCTATTTAATTTAATTTGTTATAACAAAAAATTGTTTGCATTTTTATTTATTTTTTTTATAAAAAGCCCCACCAAAATCCTCAGCACTAGGCCCATGATGTTCTTAATCCAGCCCTGGCGTCATTGGCTCTTTACCAAGATTGGGGGCACGCCGTGTCCCTGGGGCATGGTGCGCCCCCCACGGGTGTGCGAGAGTGGTGACACTGGGTCAATGTCATATGATGTCATCCCAGAACATCCCAGACGTCATTTTACTATATGGCGGGCGGAAGGTGGTTAAAAACACCACTTTGCAAATTCTTTTGTGTTGTAATATGCAAACAGGTGTGAACAAGGTTTAATGCATTTTTTTAATTGAACTGGCACAAATGTATTTCGATTTTTTTTACCTCACTGACACCAATGTTTTTTTCCGCTATTGACCACTGACATCAAGACATTCTATCTTCAACAGACACTGATGTCAGGCATTTTTTTCTTCCCACTGACCACTAGGGATGAGCTTTATGTTTGGGTCGAACATGAGTTCAACTCGAACATTGGCTGTTCGCCCGTTCGCCGAATAGCAAACAATTTGGGGTAAATTCGAAAGCTGCGGAACACCCTTTAAAAGTCTATGGGAGAAATCAAAAGTGCTAATTTTAAAAGTTCATTTACAAGTTATTGTCATAAAAAGTGTTTGGGGACCTGGTTCCTGCCCCAGGGGACATGTATCAATGCAAAAAAAAGTTTTAAAAACGGCCGTTTTTTTGGGAGCAGTGATTTTAGTGAAACAATAAAAGTGAAATATTCCTTTAAATTTCGTACCTGGGGGGTGTCTATAGTATGCCTGTAAAGTAGCGCATGTTTCCCGTGTTTAGAACAGTTCCTGCACAGAATGACATTTCTAAAGGAAAAAAAGTAATTTAAAAGTACTCGCGGCTTTAATGAATTGTCGGGCCTCGGCAATACAGATAAAAGTCATTGAAAAAAACGGAATGGGATTCCCCCACAGTCTATTACCGGGCCTTTTGGGTCTGGTATGAATATTAAAGGGAACCCCGAACCAAAATTTAAAAAAATATTTGCGTGGGGGTCACCCCAAATTCCATACCAGGCCCTTCAGGTCTGGTATGGATTTTAAGGGGAACCCCACGCCAAAATTTTAAAAAAATGGCGTGGAGGTCCCCCAAAAATCCATACCAGACCCTTATCTGAGCACACAAACTGGCAGGCCGCAGGAAAAGAGGGGGGATGAGAGAGTGGCCCCCCCTCCTGAACCGTACCAGGCCACATGCCCTCAACATGGGGAGGGTGCTTTGGGGTAGCCCCCCAAAGCACCTTGTCCCCATGTTGATGGGGACAAGGGCCTCATCCCCACAACTCTGGCCGGTGGTTGTAGGGGTCTGCGGCCGGGGGGCTTATCGGAATCTGGAAGCCCCCTTTAACAAGGGGACCCCCAGATCCTGGCATCCCCTCCTGTGTGAAATGGTAACGGGGTACAAATGTATCCCTACCATTTCACAAAAGGAGTGTGAAAATGGTAAAAATGACATGACATGGCTTGGGGACAAGTTCTTTATTAAAAAATAAAAAAATAAAAATGTCCCATGTAGTCTGCATGATCTTCTGTCGCTCCGCCGGACTGAAAAAAAACCCCTGCAAGCCGCCACAGATCAATGGGAGGCACATGCCGTAATGACCGTCCTCTCAGGTGACAGTTCTTTTATAACTGAGGGCGGGGCCACACGGTGATGTCACCAGGTGACCCCGCCCCTCTAGTGCACGGGGACATCCCTATGGCTTTCCCTGTAGCGTTAGGGGGGCAGGGCCACCCGCTTACGTAACCGGGTGACCCCGCCCCCCTCTGACCCACGGGGACATCCCTATGGCTTCAACAATATCTGGTGTTATTACCTATAAATGTTAATATTCGGTTATATTTTATGCATTTAGGAATGCATCCAGCTCCTTTTTAAAACAATATACTGAGCTGGCCAGAGCTAGTTCTTGAGAGAGTCTATTTCACATTTTCCCAGCTCCTGTAAAAAGCTTTCAATATGTAGAGGTTTAATCTTTTTCTCCACATTTAAAGATTGCTTCCTTGTACTTTGTAATGACCTTGTGTTGAATAACTCTACACCAAGTTCACCATATGGACCACTTATGTATTTATAGATTGTAATCATATCCACCTTTATCATGTCTTCTCAAGAGAGAATAAATTCAGTTCAGCTAATCCTTCCTCAATGCCTCTAATCAGTTTAGTCGCCCTTCTCTGCACGTTATTCAGTTCCCCAACGTGCTTTCTGTGAACTGGTGCCCAAAACTGAACTGCATACTCCATGTGAGGTCTTACTAAGGATTTGTATGGGGGCAAAATTATAACCTTTTTCTCTGAATTCTATACCTCTTTTAATACAAGAAAGTATTTTTTTCAGTTTAAAAAGAGCAGGTTTGCATTCGATGCTATTAAGTTTATGATCTACCTGAAAACACAGATCCTTCTCGACCACTGACTTCCCAGTTGTAATCCTCCTCGAATGTAAGACACATGTATGTTTTTTAGCCCTCAAGTGAATAACTTTGCATTTGTCAATATTAAACCTCCTTTGTACATAGTTGTCCAATTATATAATAATTGCCCACACATAATTAATTTTTTTAGTTTGTCTTAAGTACTTTTTTCCACATTTCTTTCTTTTGAAAAGACAGTTATTATAATTCCAATATTGACATTCTTTGATTCCATTACTGTCCAATCCGATAAGTAGTTTTCGTATGTTTCAAAATTGAGCATGCCCCACATGGGAGGCTACCCTCTAGGAGTGTGCCTCTTTTGGTCCTTTTCCTTATACCTGAATTTTGACTCTAACACAGGATGTCTCTCAAATTAGATGATCTTTTTGCAATAATGGATGGGTTTTTCTGTGATTTATATTTTAGAGGCACAATACTGGCCAATATTTTATAAAGCTTTTGTCCATCTGTATCTGAAGTCTTCTTTCTGTGTGGCAGGAATAGATTTTCTGGATTTGTTTTTCTAGCTCTTTCAATACCTTTTTTTTTTCATTTTTATGGATACTCTCTATCATGAAAACTAGTAAGTGTATCATGTGATGTTAGACTGTCTCCATGTCTGAACAAGCTCTATGTACTTTTGTCTCTTTGGGATGCTGGAGGGTGGAAATTAGAGCAATGGAGGTATTATACACAGTCTGGTTTTATTTTCCTGAGTTCAGCTACACAGACCTATAATCAATACTGCTGGATGCCTGCTCTCGATATTCCTGACAGAACCAGAAGCTTGGAGCAGAAGAAACTACTGTCAAAAGTAGCAAATCACTTTTTTTAAAAGAGCGTGGCAGTTCTTCATTTAGACTTATGGTATGTAAAGTGGAACAACTCAAAGAAAATCCCTGAGGAGTAGGTATCGCTAGGATCCTAATTCAGAAAGAAGCAAAATGGATTTTCAAACTAGATATAGTAAATTCCTGAGATATTAATGAAGATTAAGTATTTACAGGATTTCTGGGAGGTTTGGCTTTGTAAATAGGTAGCTTTTGTATTTGGGCTTTTTTACTTTTTTTCCCATTACATTGGGGTGCACACATTATAATTCCTTTTTTATGAAGAAAGCACAAATCGAGTAAGTATCATTCACAGCTAGTGTTTTACTTCATGTTTTTTCATCACTTGTTATAGTCTTTATAGCAGTGGTTCTCAACCCCTCTAATGCCTTGACCCCTTGATAACATTTCCTAAGTTGTGGGGACCTCTAACAGTAAAATTATTTTCGTAGCGTGGGTTGTCGGCACCCAAGGCAAGACAAGTAATTTTTGCCCCTAACCACAGACATTTAGGCGCTCCCTGAGTCCCTTCCACTCATACAGTATTAAAACCCCTTATGGTACATTTTAGGATGTACCACTCTTTCTCTTTGTTCTCCTTTCTTTCCCTTTTATCTCTCTCAATCCTAATTTCTTGTGTTTTTTTCCCCACCCCTCTCTCTAGCCATCTTTCTTGTTCTTTCTTTCCCCTTTTCTTTGTTCCTCCCCCTTTTTTCCTCTCCCTTCCATGTATTCTCTAATTTTATTCCTTCTCTTACTCCTTGGTGGGGAGAATGGGATGAGTGGGCAGTGGGGGTGGGATGAGTGGCATTGCTGGTGGTGGGTGGGATCAGGGGCAGTGCTGGGGGGAGTTCTGATCAGCCAACTTAGGTGCTCTTGATGAAGGTCATCTGCTGATCTGAGAACTGTAGTGGGGACTTTTAATGGCAACTATAATCGCAGGTAGTGTTACTCACTGTGTCTCCGGCTTTACTGTGTCTCTGACTTTGTGGTGTCTTGCAGCAGTGACATCTATGCCGAAATCAGGAGATAGAGTCTCCTCCAGCCCTTCCCACTTCACATTCCTCACCAGTCAGCTGACCTCTAGTCTCTGCCCCCCTAGCAATGCTGTGAACTAAATGGGCGGCTGTGAGGAGAGTGAGTGGGCGGCCGCGGGCTCCAGGAACAGCCCAGCTGGGCGGCCACAGGCTCCAGGGACAGGAGTGGTGTGGGATTCAGGAACAGCCGAGGATTTGGTGACCCCTGGCAAATCGTAATTCGGCCCCCAAGTGGTTCCCGACCCCCAGGTTGAGAACCACTGCTTTATAGTATAGTATCACTTTTTTTTTTGTTTCTCCTTACACTTCCCTTTTTTACTCTAGTCACTTTTTTCTGTGTAATTCATATTACTTGGAACACTATCACTAACACAGCATGTTCATGTAATTGTAGATTTTTAGTATTGGTACTTCATTTTGGTTATACGTTAGATTATCTATTTTAACCACGTTGTCATGTGGATCTCACTTTGGATACTTTTTCTTCTGATAATCAAATGATTAAGACCCAGGCTCACCTTGATAACCTTACACAAGAACATATTTGGAATCGTCATTGTTTAAATATTGTTTCTCATTTATAAGTGATTGGAACAACTGCGCTAAAATTTGCACCAAAAGGATGAAGTAAATAATACAGCTACTGCCTTTATCCAAGTGTTAAATTTGTTCATAAACAAAAAAAAACAGTAAGTAACAGTAAGTAAGTAACAGTAAGTAAGACAGTGCTCAAAGCACCATAAGTCACAAGTGTAAACCTACTTTAAAATACTGTAAGTGAATATTAGATGAATAGTCCACTATATTAGTGCACTTGTGCTATTCCCATCCACAAAGTTCACTAATCAAATGATGACCTGTGCAATTCCTTATGAATCCACCATGTGTAAACCAAGCAAAATCACCCTGCACGTTTGGAAAACTCTCCTCCAAGCACCGCACTCACCAGTTTCACAAGAAAGTCAATAAGCGCTTCCTGGTACTAAGTATACCACTGCGGACACCGACATTCTTCCAATATGTCCAGGTCTTCTTTAGGGATGAGCCGAACACCCCCCTGTTCGGTTCGCACCAGAACATGCGAACAGGCAAAAAATTTGTTCGAACACGCGTACACCGTTAAAGTCTATGGGACACGAACATGAATAATCAAAAGTGCTAATTTTAAAGGCTTATATGCAAGTTATTGTCATAAAAAGTGTTTGGGGACCTGGGTCCTGCCCCAGGGGACATGGATCAATGCAAAAAAAAGTTTTAAAAATGGCCGTTTTTTCGGGAGCAGTGATTTTAATAATGCTTAAAGTGAAACAATAAAAGTGTAATATACCTTTAAATTTCGTACCTGGGGGTGTCTATAGTATGCCTGTAAAGGGGCGCATGTTTCCCGTGTTTAGAACAGTCTGACAGCAAAATGACATTTCAAAGGAAAAAAAGTAATTTAAAACTACTTGCGACTATTAATGCATTGCCGGTCCGACAATACACATAGAAGTTCATTGATAAAATTGTCATGGGAATTCCCCACAGGGGAACCCCGAACCAAAATTAAAAAAAAAAATGACGTGGGGGGTCCCCTTAAATTCCATACCAGGCCCTTCAGGTCTGGTATGGATATTAAGGGGAACCCCGGCCAAAATTTAAAAAAAAAAAGATAGAAGATAGAAGAAAGAAGAAAGAAGAAGCATTTAAATAAAGGAATTGTCAAAAACTGTCTCTTGTCATTTTTAACATTTTTGACAGTTTTTTAGTGAAATGGTAGGGGTACTTTTGTAACTCCTTACCATTTCACACAGGGGGGAGTCGGCGTGTATTTAGGATTCTGGGTGACAGTATGGCTCCACCCTCACTGACGAAGTCCTGTTGGACGTAACGCCACGTACGGGGGCAGAGCTTTTGTTCTGACGTCACCCGCTACCATCTCACAGCTGTTCGGACGTGAATAGTCTGTTCTTAGCCTGTATTGAGATTGATTCACTAGCGCTGTACCAGCACGTGTTTTAAAGTGTAAAATATGTATAAATTGCCTTGTACGGCTTTACCAAACGGACCGCTCTTAGGTTTTTTTTTTCTCTTTTTATTTTTGGGATTGCTGCATTCCTAATTGTACTGGAGGCTTATCTGCTTCATTGCCTCATTGAAGAGCTGCCTGACGGTAACTACAGAGGACAACCAGAGGGGCCGTGCTACGTCCATCCAGTTTGAATGGAACCCATGCTCATGTGACCTCCTGTAACTTAAGAGGTCTATTCTATCTGGTAAGCATACTACATGTGTTTGAGTGGAAAGGATCACTGTTTCATATAGAAGGACTGGCTTTACCACAAGAGATCTCTCTTTTAACATATGGACTTTATATATTTGTTATCATTTGTGCTGCACTAATTTTGTTTTTTTACATTTGTCCACTGTCAAGATTTTTCACACAAAGTTTTTTATGGGACTCTTCACCTCAATTTTTTATTGATTTATTTATTTTTCACTTGGACTTTTGTTTAAATGTTGATTTTCAGTCACTGGGTTTATTACACTTTGATTATATATATATTTATATGTGTTTATGATTATTGGGTTTATTCCCTCTTTGATAATTCTATGTATTTATTCATTAGCACTACACTTTTTGTTTTACATAAAATGGAGAAAGCCTGGGTCCCCTTAGAGAATGCATTTACGAATATCCCATTACATTCGCTCCCCTGGCTCTCGTCTTCACACTGGCCCCAGACCCTAAAGGCACATCCGCTCATATATTCCTCCTTAACAGCCTTCAAAAAGACAATAGGCCCCTCTAATCTCTCCTCACACCCAGGCCTGCTGACTCCCCTGAGGGGCAACCCTGATTTTCCTCCTGGGGAATTACAATCATTCCTGCAACAAGAATGGCCTCATGAGGAAATGTTAGCTCACCAACTTTTCCATAAAGGACGAATACCAACATATGACAATCTGGTCTCCATGTCGACTACCAAATCTTTCTCCCCCTGGTCATACAGACAATTGAGACACTTCCTTATGACACAGGACTCTTCCACCACTTGGAGTAGACAAATTACCCAGTTTGAAGCACTGTGCTCTCGAAATTCACCGCAAAGACCACCTATTTCAGTATCCCTACTAGTAGTGACAAATACACCATCTGTATTAAACAAACGGGTGGTCCTGTATTCAAAAACATTTATGAAAAATGGAAAAAGGGTAACAGCAATAAACAATGTCAAGAATAGAAATAATAATATGTGAAATTACTGCGCTAACCCAAATAGGGATGACAGCAGCTAACAAAAAAATTGACAACATTTTAAAGAGGCTGTATAACAAAATGTAGCGCTAAAGTGATAACAAACCATATTAAGTGAAAAATGTCATACGGTAATGAACCATATAATCATGTGATACAACATGCAATAGTGAGGAACATGTATGATGAATGATAAATTGCTATTCAAATGAGAATAAAAATAGAAATAAAAAAAAAAGGAAGATATAAAAAAGTGAAATTAAGAGTCCCAAAGGTCTGAACCTATGATGGATCATTATATCGTGAAGTATGTTCAAAATGTAATAGAACATGGGAATAGTCCCTCCTTATGATGGAATTAGTATTCAGAGGTAGGATGGAACAGCCATGACAGCACACATAACACCAGGGATGATGCGACCTCCACCAAAGATAAGGTGTAAATACTCTTACCAAATGAAGTGGACTCACATGTCAGCAACAGTGAACCAATCTCGCTTAGAATGCCAGAACATGGAACTCCAATAACGAACCCGGGAACTCAAACAGATGGAGATGAAGCTGAAACTCGAATGGTGGTCAATCCAGGTGCAAACACCAAAAGCCTGACACTCTCATCCAAAGGAATATGGAAAGAAAAAGATGCCTCCATATGGTATAGATCAAAATGGATGGGTTTTATTTAAAATACCAACTTTGATCCATAAATGTAAATATAAAATTGTGATCACAAGCTACAAGCAATATGGAGAGCCTAAAAAGCAAAATCCGTTGTGTTTTGTCCCAATGGACTTCAACTGGGGCATAAAACAGCTCCACCACATTGTCCATATTTATAGGGAACATGTACAAACAGAATGGACCAATCAGAGTGGCGTGGCTCCACATACGGCACCAAGACAAGAAGCACTACCATCGGCGTGAGTTGCTTGCCTCACTCTGATAATTCATGAGTGGAGTGACGCCGATCACATGGCCTCAATGTGGCCAAAGAGCAATCTCATCATCAATGCAGTGTTAGAGTGCGCACCAAACTTCAGTCAGGTCTACCAAGCCTTGTTTTGAAATGAAAACGAAATGGTGACTACACGCGGACATGTTGGGCCAAGTGTCTCTCTCAAAATGGGAAGCATATATGAATATTTGTAATAAAAAGAAAAAATGTATATTGGCGGCCCCAGTGACGGACGTCTTACAGTCAATACATTGGATCATACATACATTAAATTCTGAACTAATGAACAATAACATATTCATACAGATAAACAGTATATACGGAATGGTAATCTGAAACATGGAATGTAGAAATTAGGCTTGATTAATAAATGAATTTATATCCCAATCTACATTCATACCGAACGGTGTATAAGACCTAAACTCATGTATCCAATACATTTCAAGACGAGAGACCCCACAGAAACAGGACTCACATCTCCCATGTGGAACAAATGTGTCTATTACTTGGAATTGGGTTTCTGAGGGGTCTTTATTATGATGTTTCAAATAATGAAGGGGGACGCTGTGGTTAATACGATCCTTCTTGATGCTGACCAAATGCTCATTGACCCTCACCGAGAAGGTTCTTATGGTGCGTCCTAAGTATTGCTTTTCACAAGGACAAGTCAACAGATATACTATGAACTTAGAGGCACAGGTAGGAAAGTGTTTCATAGAATAAGTACGTTGAGAAGTTGTAGATGTAAATGTGTCTGTTTTACGTCTCCCACAAACATTGTGGAGACAAACATTACAGTTACGACATGGATAATAACCCTTACATTGATGGAAAAAAGAAACGGTTTCAGGGGGATCAATAACTTTGGGTGCAATTTGTCCCTGTATAGACTGAGCCCCTCTGTATATGATACCCACATGTTCAGGAATAACAGGACCAAGGTATCTATCTCCCTGGAGAACCCTCCAGTGTTTGTTAAATATCTCCTTGATTTGCCTGTGTTGAATAGTATAGAATCATTTTGTTTTTTTTATTTCTATTTTTATTCTCATTTGAATAGCACTTTATCATTTATCATCCATGTTCCTCACTATTGTATGTTGTATCACATTATTATATGGTTCATCACTGTATGACATTTTTCACTTTATATGGTTTGTTATCACTTTAGCGCTACATTTTGTTATACAGTATCTCACAAAAGTGAGTACACCCCTCACATTTTTGTAAATATTTTATTATATCTTTTCATGTGACAATACTGAAGAAATGGCACTTTGCTACAATGAAAAGTAGTGAGTGTACAGCTTGTATAACAGTGTAAATGTGCGGTCCCCTCAAAATAACTCAACACACAGCCATTAATGTCTAAACTGCTGGCAACAAAAGTGAGTACACCCCTAAGTAAAAATGTCCAAATTGGGCCCAAAGTGTCAATAGCTTGTATGGCCACCATTATTTTCCAGCACTGCCTTAACCCTCTTGGGCGTTGATTTCACCAGAGCTTCACAGGTTGCCACTGGAGTCCTCTTCCACTCCTCCATGACAACATCATGGACCTGGTGGTTGTTAGAGACCTTGCACTCATCCACATAGCATGGTTAACCTCTTCCTGCCCACACTAAGGCCAATAGATGGCTACAGTGTGGCTCTCCAGTTCTGGGAGGGTGCTCCTGGACATCCTTCCACACACCCTCTGGACTGACCACTGTGTGCTTTGGACACATCTGCTTGCAGAGCAGGGTAAAGGGTCAATAACAGTGGCCCTTTACCATGTAATTAGCTGTGTCCAATCACAGCTTTCACAATGTAAACAGCGGTTTGCCAGTTATCGGCTCCTATCACCTCTTCTTTCCTCGCATGGAGACAGTATGTAAGGAAAGGAGAGCCAATCTCTGGGGGCACATTGAGTACAACATTTACACTGATAATCAGTGCCCTGATTGTCAGTGCAGCCCAATCAGTGCAGCTTATCATTACCCATCAGTGCAACTTATCTTTGCCCATCAGTGCCGCCTCATCAGTGCAGCCTCATCAGTGTCCACCAATGCCCATTAGTGCAGCCTCATCAATTCCCATCAGTACACGTTTATCACTACCAATCAGTGTGGCCTGACTGAACAGATAAGTGAACAAGAACAATTACTTATTTGCAAAATTCCATAATAGAAACTAAGAATTTTTTTTTTCAAAATGTTGGGTATTTTTCTGTTTATTTGGCACAGTATAAAAACCCCAGTGGGTGGGTGATTAAATACCACCAAAAGAAAGCTCTATCTGTCTCAAAAAGGATAAGAAATTTAATTTGGGTACAGTATTTCATGACTGAGTAATTGTCATTCAAAGTGTGACAGGCAAATAATAAGGGGAACTTGGGGTAAAGAGCTCAAGCCAAGCTTTGACACATGTTTCACAGTTTTACATCTACCAGTCCACAGTCACACAATTCCTAGTTTTCAATCACCCAGCACAGATAATAATTATGTATAAATATAAATATTTCACTGTTGGAAGTCTCAAGTTATATATCCCACAGCTCTTGCAATTAAAATATTTCTGTGGCTTCTTTATAAGAATATGCATACATGAATGTTTATTAATTCCTCAATCGTGACTACTTTAGGAAAGTTGTCAAATGATCCTTGCTCAGGAAAGGTGATGCCAAATAATACTATATAATCTGTATGTCGTATAGTATATGCATTGTGTCTGAGGTCAGCTGGGAAGCACATTTTCTTTGGGTCAATGCTTAGCACCTAAATTATTACAATTACAGTGCTTGCAGATGGCACAAAAATAAGTAAGGCAATAACATCACAGCAGGATATAGAAACCTTACAAGAGGACCTTAATAAATTATCGGAGTGGGCAACTAGATGGCAAATGTGGTTTAACATAGAAAAATGTAAAGTAATGCACTTGGAGGTTAAAAATATAAATGCAAGTTGCTTACTAGGGATGAGCCAAACACCCTCCTGTTCGGTTCGCACCAGAACCTGCGAACTGACCGAAAATTGGCACGAACGTTAGTCTATGGGACTCGAACGTTCGAAATCAAAAGTGATAATTTTAAAGGCTAATTTGCATGGTATTGTCCTAAAAAGGGTTTGGGGACCCGGGTCCTGCACCAGAGGACATGTATCAATGCAAAAAAGTGTTTTTAAAATGGCCATTTTTTCGGGAGCAGTGATTTTAATGATGCTTAAAGTGAAAAAAAAAGTGAAATATTCCTTTAAATATTGTACTTGGGGGGTGTCTATAGTATGCCTGTAAAGTGGCGCGTGTTTCCTGTGCTTAGAACAGTCCCTGCACAAAATGACATTTTTTAAGTAATAAAAGTCATTTAAAACTGCTTACGGCTTTAATGTAATGTCCGGTCCCGGTAATATGGATGAAAATCAGTGAGACAAACGGCATGGGTACCCCCCCCCTCAGTCCATTACCAGGCCCTTTGGATCTTGTATGAATATTAAGGGGAACCCCGCACCCAAATTAAAAAAAGGAAAGGCGTGGGGCCTCAGGCCCTCTGAACAGCAGTATACAGGCGGTGCAAACAAGACAGGGACTGTAGGTTTGTTGTTAAGTAGAATCTGTTTGTAATTTTGAACTGGTACATTTTAAAAGTGTAGCTCCAGCCAAAAAATCTATTTTTAAGCTTTTTGGAAAACATAGGGAAGGGTTATCACCCCTGTGACATTTGTTTTGCTGTCTGTGCACCTCTTCAGAAGATTTTACCTCACTTTCTGTCCCAATGACAAATGCTTTTTGACAATTTGGGGTTTTTAGTGAAACAAGGATTGGTGATAAAGCATCAGTGGAGAGGAGACACGTTTTTCCCATATTAACTCTTACAGGAGAGAATTTCCCTTCCTAGGGGTAGATTTCATCTCACTTCCTGTTGTCTCCTTCCGTTTGCAAATAGGAGTTGATTGTAAGTTGGATGTTTGAAAGTAGGGGCCTGCCCTATATACTCTGCAGAAATTGCAGCCTTAGGTGTTGGTGTTGCCACAACACTGTAAGTAGGGTGACCACATTTGTAAACTGCCATTCAGGGACACCCCCCCCCCCCCCCCCCAAAAAAAAGATGATTTTTGACTTTTTTTTTTTTACCGATTTTTGGGGCAGGGGCGTATGAAAAAAGATTGTGATGAACAGTGGACATGTCTTAAATTGCGCTAAATATTGGCTTAAAGGGGGTGTAGCGAACAGAGGGTGTAGCCACATTGTGTTAACCATGGAAGGGGCCTAAATTAAACCCACCCTACCGTACAACAATCCTTTCTATCCACTGCATCCTTCCACTGACAGTTCAAAGTAGCCCAACCTACCTATAGCAACCCACACTATCAACACCACACCAAAGTGGCTCATTCTATCTCAACACTCCAAATCAGTCCATCATATCTAAGGCACCCCAAAGTGGACCACCCTAACCACAGCAGCCCAAAGAACCCCACACCAGTGGGATGCACAGAGGTAGTCAGTGGGGTGGAGGGGGGGATGCAGAGTGGTCAGTACAGTGGGATGCACAGGAGAACAGTGGGATGCACAGGAGAACAGTGGGATGGACAGGGGGACAGTGGGGTGGACAGGAGAACAGTGGGATGGACAGGGGGACAGTGGGATGGACAGGGGGACAGAGGGATGCACAGGAGAACAGTTGGATGGACAGGGGGACTGTGGGATGGACAGGGGGACAGAGGGATGGACAGGGGACAGTGGGATGGACAGGGGGACTGTGGGATGGACAGGGGGACAGAGGGATTGACAGGGGGACTGTGGGATGGACAGGGGGACTGTGGGGTGGACAGGGGGACAGACGGATGGACAGGGGGACTGTGGGATGGACAGGGGGACAGAGGGATGGACAGGGGGACTGTGGGATGGACAGGGGGACTATGGGATGGGCAAGGGGACAGAGGGATGGACAGGGGGACTGTGGGATGGACAGGGGGACAGAGGGATGGACAGGGGGACTGTGGGATGGACAGGGGGACTGTAGGATGGACAGGGGCACTGGCCCCGGCCAGAGCCAAGCAAATCCGCCCCCATCCGTGCCGTTTATTAGTGTGGCTGTGTGTCCTTACTTCATTCCGGGACACTGTATTGTCCCGGAATGAAGGTGCCCGGGACACAAATATGAATTCAGGGACAATCCCGGGCAATCCGGGACATGTGGTCACCTTAACTGTAAGCCCTCACAGTTGCTCTTGGTGGGCGCAGGCCCTGCTGTGAAATATTAGATCAAGAATTGTAATTACGTGCATCTGTTGAACAGGGGCAGAAAAATTGGGCCTTTGGTGGTGGTGGTGGTGTTGTTGCCACAACACTGTAAGTCCTCACAGTTACTCTTGGTGGGCGCAGAAACGGGCCCTGCTGTGACACATTTAAATAAAATATCAAGAATTGTAATTACATGTCCCTGTTGAACAGGGGCAGAAAAATTGGGCCTTGGGCACTGGTGCCACAACATTGAAACCCCTCATAGATACTCTAGTTGGAGCGCAGGAATGAGCCCTCCTGTAAAATTTTGCATCAAAAATTGTAATTACATGCCCCTGTTAAACAGGGGCTGAAAAATTGGGCCTTAGGCACTGGTGCTGGTGCCACAACACTGCAACCCCTCACAGATACTCTAGTTGGAGTGCAGGAACGAGCCCTGCTGCAAAATATGGCATCAAAAATTCGAATTACACGCCCCTGTTAAACAGGGGCTGAAAAATTGGGCTCAGGCACTGGTGCTGGTGCCACAACACTGCAACCCCTCACAGATACTCTAGTTGGAGCGCAGGAACAAGCCCTGCTACAAAGTATTGCATCAAAAATTGTAATTACACGCCCCTGTTAAACAGGGGCTGAAAAATTGGGCCTTAGCCACTGGTGGCGGCGCCCAGAACCAAAAATATTCTTACAAGCTATCAGCATGATCATTGAGAAGGAAGAGGATAGTCACTCAGCATAACAGGATAGTCACTCAGCATCAGCATAGGCAGTCTTGAAGGGATCTGACATTTCAAAAAAAATTATTTGGTTACATCAGCATCAGGTGCTTGGTAGCTGGTGGTGATCCAAGACTGATTCATTTTTATGAAGGTCAATCGATCGACCGAGTCGGTGGACAGGCGCACCCTATGATCAGTTACAAAACCTCCAGCAGTACTAAATGTGCGTTCCGAAAGAACGCTGGATGCAGGACAGGCCAGTAGCTCAATTGCATACTGTGCAAGCTCTGGCCAGTGATCCATCCTCAAGACCCAGTAACCCAGAAGATTTTCGGTGGGAAAGGTGTCCAAGTCAGATCTTGCCCCTAGGTATTCCTGTACCGTGTAAAACAGACGCTGGCGATGGTTGCTGGAACCAATCATACCTTGGGACTGCGGACTAAAAAATTGTCTTAACGCATCGGTCAGACGGCCACCTTCTCCACCGCTCCTTCTTTGACTGACCGAAGCCTCAGCGACACGTTGTCCAGGAACAGGAGTTTGTAACCTTCCAGTCTCTGGGAACGCGTTGCACAGACCTTTCTGCAAGGAATCCCAAGGATGTTTCATCCTCTCCTCCCTCTGCCACGGCAAGATAAGGTCCGCAACCTTACCCTTGTAACGTGAATCAAGGAGGGTTGCCAGCCAGTATTGATCCCTCTCCTTGATACCACAAATATGAGGATCCTTCCGCAGGCTTTGCAGGATCAGGGAGGCCATGCAGTGTAGGTTTGCTGAGGCATTCGGTCCGGAGTCCTCTGGGTCACTAAGGATGACATGATCCGCAGCCACCTCCTCCCAGCCAGGTACAAGTCCATGGGTTTCTTGGGACTGTAAATGATATCTTAAATACTGCTGCTGATGCTGAGTGCCAGGCTCCACCTCCATGCTGACACAATCCTCCTCTTCCTCCTCCTCCTCCTCCTGGTCCTCTTCCTGTGTGATCGGCAGGCACGCAGGAACACTGTCTGGATAAAGGGGGCCTTGAGAGCTAAGGAAGTCCTCCTCTTCATGCCTCTGTTCTGCCTCAAGTGCCCTGTCCATTATTCCACGCAGCGTATGCTCCAACAGGTGGACAAGGGGGACAGTGTCACTGATGCATGCACTGTCACTGCTCACCATCCTCGTGGCCTCCTCAAATGGTGACAGAAGAGTGCATGCATCCCTGATCATGGCCCACTGGCGTGGGGAAAAAAAACAAGCTCCCCTGACCAGGTCCTGGTGCCATAGTCGCACAGGTAATCATTGATGGCCCTCTGCTGGGTGTGCAGCTGCTGCAGCATGGCCAATGTTGAGTTCCACCTGGTGGGCGTGTCACAGATTAGGCGGTTCTTGGGCAGGTTAAATTCCTTTTGGAGGTCAGCCAGCCGAGTACTGGCATTATATGACCTGCGGAAATGCACACAGACTTTTCTGGCCTGCCTCAGAACATCCTGTACGCCTGGGTACCTGCCCAAGAACTGCTGCACCACCAAGTTAAGGACGTGAGCCAAACAGGGCACATGGGTCAGTTGTCCCTGTCGGAGGGTGGAGAGAAGGTTGGTGCCATTGCCGCAAACCACCATACCTGCCTTAAGCTGGCATGGCGTCAACCACCTCTGAACCTGCCCCTGCAGAGCTGACAGAATCTCTGCCCCAGTGTGGATCCTGTCCCCCAAGCACACCAGCTCAAGCACTGCATGGCATCTTTTGGCCTGCGTGCTTGCCTAGCCCCTTGAACGTCTACAGAGCACCGCTGGTTCCTAAGTCAAATCAGCACAGGAAGAGGCCATTTAGGAAGAAGAAGAGGAGGGGGTGGAGGAGAGAGGTGCGGCAGAATCACCACTAGTAGTATTTTGGAGGCGTGGTGGCACGCCTCCAACACTACTTAACCTTGTCCTGCATCCTTCCCAGCTGCCAGAAGAGTCACTCAGTGCGCTGTGAAAGATAGGTAACGACCCTGTCCATGCCTACTGGACCATGAGTCAGCGGTAATATGCACCTTACCGCTGACCCCCCTGTCCAGCGAGGCAAAGACATTGCCTTCCACATGCCGGTAGAGAGCCGGAATCGCCTTCCGTGAGAAAAAGTGGCGTTTGGGAACCTGCCACTGAGGAACCGCTCATTCCACAAACTCACGGAAGGGGGCAGAGTCTACCAACTGAAAAGGCAGCAGTTAAAGTGCTAGCAATTTAGCCAAGCTAGCATTCAACCGCTGGGCATGTGGATGGCTGGGAGCAAACTTCTTTCTGCGGTGCAGCAGCTGGGGCAGGGAAATTTGCCTGGTACAATCTGACATCGGTGTACTGATAGCAGATTTCCCCCAAGTACTTGGCTGTGACACACCTGGTTCTACACCTTCATTGCTCTCAGTGCAGGTCTCAGAGAGGACTGAAGGTATAGTGGGGTTGGAGATCCCAGCTGATGAGGAGCAAGGAGAGGTCCTCTTTGTTCTTTGGTGTGGGTCTTTTAGGTACGCTTGCCAACGAACTGCATGGCAGGTCATCATATGTCTTGTCAAGCATGTGGTGCCCAAGCGGGAGATGTTTTGGCCACGAGAGATACGCTTGAGACATATGTTGCAAATAGCAGCAGTGGAATCTGATGCACTCATCTCAAAAAAGGCCCACACCAAAGAACTTTTAGAATAACGCGCAGAGACAGCAGCGCCCTGCACATGCGGAGCTCTGTGGTGTGATGCAGTCAGTGTGCTGCCCTTATGCTGGCCCCTGGAGGGCATCCTGCCTCGTTGGTTATGTGCCTCCTCCTCCTCCTCTCTCCTATCAGGCACCCACGTGGAGTCAGTGACCTCATCATCCCCTCCCTCCTCATCACTGGAGCAAAGCTGGCAGTATGCTGCAGCTGGGGGAACATGACTGCCAGATTGCTGGCCTTCTTGGGCACTCCCTCTCTCTGGGCTCACGTTACTGCCTTCCTCTAGCTGGGTACCATCATCGGAGCCTTCAAAATGCTGGGCATCCTCCTGGAGCATGTACCCAACACTGTGGTCAAACAGTTCGGGGGACTCCTCAGAAGCACATGGTGGGGCTAGGGAAGGAGTGACTGATGCCATTGAGCCAAGGGAAAAGGTCGCATTGGCAGCTGCTTTGCCAGACAAAGTACACTGAGCCTGGATGAGAGAGGATGAGGAGGATGAGGACGGCTTGGTCATCCACTCTACCAAGTCTTCCGCATGTTGCGGTTCAACACGGCCAGCTGCTGAAAAAAAGGACAAGCGTGTTCCACGGCCACGTGCTGATGAGGATGCACCGTCTCCACGACCAGCACTGTTGCCTCTAGATACAGAGCCTGCTTGCCCTCTTTTATTGGCTTGTGACTGTCTGCCTCTCCTTGTTGGCCTCCAGACATACTAATGGCCTGCAGTGAGATGTAGCTGCACAAAGCTTGGATGTATATATATACTGATACTACAGCTAGCAGAATCAACTGCCTACCTGTAGTATTATTGGTATGAGAACACCAGCAATTGTCTTCAGGCAGCTTTAGGTGCACACTGTGCAGAGGACGCACTACACTAACTATAAATACTGTAGATGCCTGCCTGTGGTATTAATAGGATAAGAAGAACACCACTAATTTTCTTCAGGTAGCTTTAGGTGCACACTGTGCAGAGTACACAGTACACTAACTGTAGATACTGTAACTGCCTGCCTGTGGTATTAATAGGAGCAGAAGAACAGAAATTGTCTTCAAGTAGCTTTAGGTGCACACTGTGCAGTGGACACAGTGCACTAACTGTAAATACTGTAGCTGCCTGCCTGTGGTATTAATAGGAGCGGAACAACAGCAATTGCCTCCAGGTAGCTTTAGGTGCACACTGTGCAGAGGACGCACTACACTAACTGTAAATGCTGTAGCTGCCTGCCTGTGGTATTAATAGGATAAGAAGAACACCACTAATTTTCTTCAGGTAGTTTTAGGTGCACACTGTGCAGAGGACACAGTACACTAACTGTAAATACTGTAGATGCCTGCCTGTGGTATTAATAGGAGCAGAGCAACAGCAATTGTCTCCAGGCAGCTTTAGGTGCACACTGTGCAGAGGACGCACTACACTAACAATAAATACTGTAGATGCCTGCCTGTGGTATTAATAGGATCAGAAGAACACCACTAATTTTCTTCAGGTAGCTTTAGGTGCACACTGTGCAGAGTACACAGTACACTAACTGTAAATACTGTAGCTCCCTGCCTGTGTTATTAATACGAGCAGAACAACAGCAATTTTCTTCAGGTAGCTTTAGGTGCACATGGTGCAGAGGACGCAGTACACTAACTGTAAATTCTGTAGCTGCCTGTCTGTGGTATTAATAGGATCAGAAGAACACCACCAATTTTATTCAGGTAGCTTTAGGTGCACAGTGTGCAGAGGACACAGTACACTAACTGTAAATACTGTAGCTGCCTTCCTGTGGTATCAATAGGAGCAGAACAACAGCAATTGTCTCCAGGTAGCTGTAGGTGCACACTGTGAGAGGATGCACTACACTAACTGTAAATACTGTAGCTGCCTGCCTGTGGTATTAATAGGATCAGAAGAACACCACTAATTTTCTTCAGGTAGCTTTAGGAGCACACTGTGCAGAGGACACAGTGCACTAACTGTAAATACTGTAGCTGCTTGCCTGTGGTATTAATAGGAGCAGAACAACAGCAATTGTCTCCAGGTAGCTTTAAGTGCACACTGTGCAGAGGACGCACTACACTAACTGTAAATGCTGTAGCTGCCTGCCTGTGGTATTAATAGGATCAGAAGAACACCACTAATTTTCTTCAGGTAGCTTTAGGTGCACACTGTGCAGAGGACACAGTACACTAACTGTAAATACTGTAGCTGCCTGCCTGTGGTATTAATAGGAGCAGAACAACAGAAATTGTCTCCAGGTAGCTTTAGGTGCACACTGTGCAGAGGACGCACTACACTAACTATAAATACTGTAGATGCCTGCCTGTGGTATTAATAGGATCAGAAGAACACCACCAATTTTATTCAGGTAGCTTTAGGTGCACAGTGTGCAGAGGACACAGTACACTAACTGTAAATACTGTAGCTGCCTGCCTGTGGTATCAATAGGAGCAGAACAACAGCAATTGTCTCCAGGTAGCTGTAGGTGCACACTGTGAGAGGATGCACTACACTAATGCCCCGTACACACGGTCTGACTTTGTTCGGACATTCCGACAACAAAATCCTAGGATTTTTTCCGACGGATGTTGGCTCAAACTTGTTTTGCTTACACACGGTCGCACAAAGTTGTCGGAATTTCCGATCGACAACCACGCGGTCACGTACACCACGTACGACGAGACTAGAAACGGCCGGTTCAGAACCAAGCGCGGCACCCTTTGGGCTCCTTTTGCTAATCTCGTGTTAGTAAAAGTTTGGTGAGAGACGATTCGCGCTTTTTCAGACTCGTGGCTTTCAGATCATTTTCTGCTGTTCAGTTTATGCTTGTGGGTTTGTATCTGCTTTTCAGTGCGTGCAGTCAGTTCGTATCAGAGTTTTCTGTGTGATCTTGCCTGCTCGTTGCTGTTTTTCAGGTCGCTCTTCACAGGCCTTGCTGTTCTTCAGTGCGTTCTGTTACTTCGTTCTGAGCAGCCGACCGTTTTCTAGCCATGTGTCGTATGCGTACTCCTCGTACAGTTCGTGCTGTGCGGGGGCTTGGTGTTGGGGTCCTGAGCTTGACACAAGTCCAGTCCATGAACAGGGTGGGGAGGAGTTCATGGACCAAGAATTGGTTGCTTCTGCGTCACCAGTTCTCTCATATGCCTTTGCTCCGTGAGATCCGTGAGAATAATCCTGATGATTTCAGGAACTTTCTCAGGATGACGGACCCCGTGTTTCACCGTTTGTTGGCTTTGCTGACCCCTTATATTAGCAGGCAGGATACCTGCATGAGGCAAGCCATCACTCCGGAGCAGAGGCTGGTCGCTACCTTGCGGTATTTGGCCACAGGGAGAAGCCTGCAGGACCTCAAGTTCTCGACAGACATCTCCCCCCAGGCTCTTCTTTGTGGACGATTACTGCTTGTGTTTGTTTGAGCTGACCCTGACAGAAATGTGTGGAGTGCAGAAAATGTCGTGATTGTGTAACCTTATACAAAGCACTGTTGGCTGTTATTTACTAAATGCAAAGACACTTTTCACTACAAGTGCACTTAAAACTACACTGAAACTGCACTTGTAGTGCAAAGTGGATTTCCCCTCAGGAAATAACCCCCATTTTCTCATAAAACAACAATTACATCACTCCAAAAGTGTTGTAGCGTGAGACAATAATCCACACATTCTTGATGAACGATCTTTTTAATACCTGCACAATCACATGTGCATTTACCAAAGGTTTTTCTGACAAACTGACATGTTTGTTGTACACCATATTTTGTGGTGTCATTATCCAAAATCAAAATGTCCATTTTATAGAAAACAGGCCTGTGTAAAACCAACAAGAAAGACACAAATCTTGATCTTACAAAGTTCACATTTGGTAGAACTGGAAGGCTATATCAGACATGAGTATTTAGGAACTGTGTTTTATATAGCGTTCAGATGGGGGGAAATCACCCCTGGAAAAGCCAAATTTGGAAGATGCACACAAATTTCCCAATGTCAACATGTGCTAGCTGCTATCACGGGGGATCAAGGGATGTGTTTTGGGGGAGAAAGCCCTTCCTCACCGCTACTTTATAATTGAAGAAGGGGTTTGCACCCCCAAAACGCGTCCATTGATCTCCCGTGATGGCAGATAGCACATGTTGACACACTGTGTGCATTCTCCAAATTTGGCTTTGGGAAAAATCACAAAAACATTTCGCACATTGTAGCACACAAAAGAAGAAAGTGATTTGGAGGGGTTTTAAACTCGCCCCAAAACATCAATGATGTTTTTATATTTTGGAATAACATCATTGATGTTTTGCTTGATGTTTTCCAATTGTAAATTACACCCCATGATCTCCCCGATCAGGATCTGGGCACTTTCGGATGTGAAAGGATCTGGATCCACAACCTCACGATCACCTAAAAAGAGAGGAAACCCAAAATAAATTAGGTTTAAAAAAAATGCCGCAATCCATCTCTTATCTGAGCCTGTGGTCGCAGACACTCACCTGTTGTGGTAACTACTTCCACCACGTCTTCATCCTCCTGCTCATCTTGTGTTGAGGGGATTTTCCCTTCTTCCAGAGGGGGGGGCTCTGGTCTCCTTGGATGAGGGGTGTCCTCCGAGTCTTTTCTCCCCTATGTAAAACAAAAATGGTATAATTAGCACACAGATATTTAATGTCAGAACTATAAAGATGAAACATTGCTTGGAAGTGGGGTACAATTGTCTATTTTAGCTGAGTTCCAAGATGTAGCTTTTTTAGTGCCCTTTGTCAAGCTGCAATACTTTACCTGTTTGGTAAAAGCTTCACAGATGTAGCCCCCCCTATAGTATACACTGGAGCACCTGTGTGGCCCCCCTAATAAAAATGGTGTTCTTGTGTCCCACACTAGTGCTCCAGTGTCCAGATGTGAAAACAGCTGCTCAGTGTCCTCTCCTTACACACAATCTAGTTTGCATTTCATTCTAGTAACAAAGCCATCTACACATTCCAATTCTTTGAAGACAAGTATAGGGCGTCAAAATGGTGGCCAAATGCATATGGCCTAAACAATGGTATTTTATCGTCCGAAATAACAATGTGTGATCCGAACGAATAATGTGCCCATGAACATGAAAGTTGCCATTTTAAACTGTACAACAGTTCCTAAAAGCACATGGAGCAACACGAACGTAATAAACATAAAGAATAGGAACACAGCACAACTACTTACTTTTTTGCAGCAATCTCCGGATCTCTCTGTACTGCTCATGTTCTCGTAATTTCAGGTCCGACCACCGCTTCCTGAGCTGATCTTTCGATCGCCGTACCCCGAATTTCCGGTGCAGACTCCTGACCACTTTTGCCATGATCTTGGCCTTTCTGACATTGGGGTTGGGGTAAGGCCCATACTTTCCATCATAGTCGGCCTTCTTCAGGATGTCCACCATCTCCAACATCTCCCCAAAGGACATATTTTAGTCCTTTAATCTCCTTCTGGATCGGGACGTTTCAGGCTCCAGCCTTTCCTCCTCCTCCTCCTTGTTGCTACAATTAGCACGATCCTGCTGTCTATCCGCCATGTGCTCTTCCCCCACTGCGCCGAACGAAAAGGGGTGGGGAATAGACTAGAAAGAATGTCAGCGGCGGGCGGAGTTATACGCATGCGCAGTGTGTATAAATCGTAACTCGCGCGTCTTACGTACGATCTGTGAGCGGAGGAAGGAGCATCGGAGACGCCGATCGTGCTAACGAAGGTAGGATCTAAACTTGGACCTATACTGCTTCGAAATGGAAGCCTATATTGTAACAAGATTAGGGGAGTTTGGCCTGACATTAGGCTTTGTCTTGTGTTGTGTCTTACAGAGAAAATGGATGGGTTCAACGACCACAATTTCCTGCCCCTGTTCATAGACAAGTACAGGGAGCTGCCCTGTCTGTGGCAAGTGAGACACCCCCACTATAATCACAAACAGAAGAGGCAGGCAGCGCTGGAGAAACCGCTGGAGTTGGTGAAGCCGGTGGTCCCCACAGCAACCATCCCTTTTTTGAAAGCTAAAATTGGTGGCCTGAGGAGCACTTATCTTAGGGAGCGCAAGAAGGTCACAGATTCCCAGAGGTCTGGAGCTGCAGCAGATGACGTTTATGTCCCCAGGCTGTGGTACTATGAGAGACTGCGATTTCTGTCAGACCACACTGAAGTCAGGGAATCCCTCTCCACTCTTCCTTCCACTCTTCCTTCCATACCAGCTGAGGCTTCCGATGTCCAACCTGGGCCTTCCAGCCAGGAAGAAATGGAGGAGCCCAGCTGGAGTCAGGTATAGCATTCTTCTACAGATTTCTGGGCAATAAATAAATGATGTTTATTAGATGTTATTATTGATCACTAATTGCTGATTAAAAAAAGTGCTTTACATATCAATAGACAGTAGTGGGCACCCAAAATTGGGAAAAGAATGAAAACTGCTGGGCTCAGAAGGATAGTCTGTTATATTTGTTAACATTCAATTTGCAGCAGTCAGGAGGTGAAAATTGTGTGTGATTGATGAATAAAAAACTAAAACCCTTTTTCATACACAGGAAGACCTCAGCCAGGAGGAGGCTGTGGAATGTGGCAGTCAGGAGGAGGCGGGGATTAGTGGCAGCCAGGAGGAGTTGGGGCTAAGTGGCAGCCAAGGGAAGCCTGGGACAAGTCGCAGCCTGACTGAGTCTCAGGTCCTTCCCCTCCGCCTGCCATATAAACGAGCCAGGAAGGCCACTCCGAGTCCCGTGCAGGATTCAGCGTACAGGCTGATCCAGGAGGCTTCGGCGTCCCTCCGAGCCTTCCCCAGTCCTGAAGAGGCCTTTGCCTGCATGGCTGCCACAAAATTGCAGGGCATGCAGGAGGGTCAACGCAAGATCTCTGAGGACCTGATTTATAAAGTCCTTCGTAAGGGGGAGAGTGGGGAACTGACACACAAGACGGATGTCATTGAGAGGGACGATCCTCCTCCTCCTCCTCCTCCTGCTGCCACAACTCCACCACCACAGCCAAAGCCTGTAAGGAAGCGTGGAAGGAAGACCTGAGAGTGATGACCCTGGGTTCAGTCTGGTCTGACAGAAGATGCAGTCTCTCGTATGACCACAGCCTGGGGACACAGATGTCATCTGCTGCTTTCCGGATCTCTGGGACTTCTGGACCAGACTGCCCTCCCTTATGATATGGACTCCTCAGGCCACCAATTTTGCTTTTAAATAGTTGATGTCTGCCCCAGGGGTCCAAGGCTTCGCCCACTTCTGCAGTTTCTCCAGCGTTGCCTCCCTCTTTGTTTAGTTGTGAGCCCTTAATAAAAATTTTTTGGGTAAATTCTACTCTCCCGTGTGTGTTTTCATCCAAAAAGGACAGTTTGTTGGTGACGATTCAGGTACATTTCTAAAGTACAATGTGAAATTAACAAGGGACAACAACACCAAACAATCTCCTACAGATTAAATAGAACAACATATTAGTGGTGTTGTGGGAACTTGTCACCAAAAACACACACAAACATTTTCGGGAATACAAATCAAAATCACCAAAAAAAATCAAAATCAAAAAGAGAAACACAAAAAAAGAATCTACATTAAAGTCCAAAAAAATAAATAAATTTTGTTGTCAGATGTGAGAAATCAAAATATATTGAGGGAATCCCGATAAATAGTATTGAAATAAGTTTGTGAGAAGTGTGTGTGAATATGAGCAACAAAAACTACTTAATTCTTGTCACATTATAAAGAAGAAGAGAGTGCGCTGTATTAAACCATTTTGAACATTGCAGCGTGACGAAAGTGCTGTATCCATTCCGAACGCTACGTTTACCAGAACGAGCTGTCCCGTGTCGGAATTTCTTCTGAGCATGCGTGGCACTTTGTGCGTCGGAACAGGCCACACACGGTCGGAATTGACGCGATCGGATTTTGTTGTCGGAAAATTTTATCTCCTGCTGTCCAACTTTGTGTGTCGGAAAATCCGATGGAAAATGTCCGATGGCGCCCACACACGGTCGGAATTTCCGACAACATGCTCCGATCGGACATTGTCCATCGGAAAATCCGACCGTGTGTACGGGGCATAACTGTAAATACTGTAGCTGCCTGCCTGTGGTATTAATAGGATCAGAAGAACACCACTAATTTTCTTCAGGTAGCTTTAGGTGCACAGTGTGCAGAGGACACAGTGCACTAACTGTAAATACTGTGGCTGCCTGCCTGTGGTATTAATAGGAGCAGAACAACAGCAATTGTCTCCAGGTAGCTTTAAGTGCACACTGTGCAGAGGACGCACTACACTAACTGTAAATGCTGTAGCTGCCTGCCTGTGGTTTTAATAGGATCAGAAGAACACCACTAATTTTCTTCAGGTAGCTTTAGGTGCACACTGTGCAGAGGATGCACTACACTAACTTGTAAATACTGCAGCTGCCTGCGGTACTGTACTAATAGGATCAGAAGAACACCACTAATTTCCTTCAGGTAGCTTTAGGTGCACACTGTGCAGAGGACGCACTACACTAACTTGTAAATACTACAGCTGCCTGTGGTACTGTACTAATAGGATCAGAAGAACACCACTAATTTTCTTCAGGTAGCTTTAGGTGCACACCGTGCAGAGGACGCACTACACTAACTTGTAAATACTGCAGCTGCCTGTGGTACTGTACTAATAGGATCAGAAGAACACTCATTTTCTTCAGGTAGCTTTAGGTGCACACTGCGCAGAGGACGCACTACACTAACTGTAAATTCTAATAGGACTAATAGGATCAGAAGAACACCAGCAATTTTCTTCAGGTAGCTGTAAATACTGTAAAAACACCTGCCTGCCTGTCAGTAGTAAGAAGAGAATAACAGGAACGGATCTAGCTAAACTGAATACAGTGTGTATATATTAATATATATATATATATATATATATATATATATATATATATATACAACATCTACGATGTATATATATACACAATACACCGTAAGTGCAGCTAACTGACTTGCCTGCCTACTCTATCTAACTTAAATCAAATGACACTGTCTCTCTGTCTATCTATCACTCTCTCAATGCCGGAACACACTACACAGGGCCACCGTGCAGGCGGCTTTATATAGTGTGGGGCGTGTACTAAACCCCGGAGCCATAATTGGCCAAAGTCACCCTGGCTTTGGCCAATTACGGCTCTTTGTACAGACAGCGCTGTGATTGGCCAAGCATGCGGGTCATAGTGCATGCTTAGCCAATCATCAGCCAACAATGCACTGCAATACCGCAGTGAATTATGGGCCATGGCGCGCCTCTCGAATTTGGCGAGAACGGTCCATATCTTTCTGAATTCAGCGAAAGACCGAACAGGCAATGTTCGAGTCGAACATGCGTTCGATTCAAACGCGAAGCTCATCCTTATCGCTTACTAAGGAGAGAAGCTCTGGGAGATACCAGGATGGAAAAGAATCTGGGTGTTCTAGTAGATGACAGACTGAGCAATAGCATGCATTGTCAAGCTGCGGCAAGCAAGGCCAGCAGCATATTAGCATGCATTAAAAAAGTGATTTACTCCAGAGATAAAACGATAATTCTACCACTTTAAAAAAACTCTGGTTCTGCCACATCTGGAGTATTCTGTCCAGTTCTGGTCACCAATCCCCAGAAAGACTGTGCTGGAAATGGAGAGAGTTCAGAGAAGGGTAACAAAATTAATAAGGGGGCTGGA
Source organism: Lithobates clamitans (assembly GCA_037952925.1). Taxonomy (NCBI): domain Eukaryota; kingdom Metazoa; phylum Chordata; class Amphibia; order Anura; family Ranidae; genus Lithobates; species Lithobates clamitans. The sequence continues at coordinate 6,544,413 of JBBGZY010000451.1, forward strand.
GGACCTCAAATACGAGGAACAACTACAAGTGTTAAATGTATTCTCCCTGCAGAAGAGACACTTGAGAGGAGATATGATAGTGATATACAAATATCTCAATGGTAATCCCAGTGTAGGTAGGAAATGATCCAGCCTCAGGGAGTGTAAGAGGACACGGGGCCACACAATGAGATTGGAAGAGAAGCAGTTTAACCTTAAGAGTAGGGGGGTTTTCACTGTTAGGGCAGTAAGGATGTGGAACTCTCTTCCACAATCGGTGGTGTCAACTCTTGGGCGTGCATCTTAGCTTACACAATGTACAGGGATATGGGAAATGATTATCTACATAAACACACACCCACACAGGTTGAACTGGATGGACTATTGTCTTTATTCTATCTTGCCAATTATGTGACTATGTAACTATGTAAATAGAATTTGCTGTATACATATGCTTTTCACAGTTTAGGGACTGCGGTTATAGTAGAGCATGAAAGAAGAATATATAATATCAAAAGCACAGCATTTACATTTGCTCAATGCACAATAACGGAACAGAAGTTTAAAACGTTACATAGTTACATAGTCCATCACGTCCAACCTATGCGTGTGATTATATGTCAGTATTACCTTGTATATCCCTGTATGTTGTGGTTGTTCAGGTGCTTATCTAATAGTTTCTTGAAACTATTGGTGTTCCCTGCTGAGACCACCACCTGTGGAAGGGAATTCCACATCCTTGACGCTCTTACAGTAAAGAACCCTCTACGTAGTTTAAGGTTAAACCTCTTTTCTTCTAATTTTAATGAGTGGCCACAAGTCTTGTTAAACTCCCTTCCGCAAAAAAGTTTTATCCCTATTGTGGGGTGACCAGTGTGGTATTTGTTAATTGAAATGATTTCCCCTATCAAGCGTCTCTTCTCGTTCTGGGTGAACAAAATTTAAAGAATGTTTGCAGTAAATGCCAAGCAATTTGATCATGCTCTTTACCTCCCATTTACCGTGATGGCGTATACTGTATATAACTATTAGGGCTCCCAGATAAGGTTAAAAATATAAAAGATTTACTTTGCCAGTCAGGATTATTACAATCTATCTATCTATCTATCTATCTATCTATCTATCTATCTATCTATCTATCTATCTATCTATCTATCTATCTATCTATCTATCTATCTATCTATCTATCTATCTATTTGTATATCTGCTGTCTTCCCCTTTATACACCCTTTGAAAAGTGCAGATCATGTTAAATATATATATAGATATATATATCTATATATATATATCTATATATATATCTATATATATATATATATCTATATATATATATCTATATATATATATATATATCTATATATATATATATATATATATATATATATATATATATATATATATATATATATATAGCTATATATAGATATATCTCTATATATATATATATATATATATATATATATATATATATATATATATATATAGATATACATATATATATATATATATATATATAGCTATATATAGATATATCTATATATATATATATATATATATATATATATATATAGATCTATAGATATATATATATATCTATATATATATAGATATAGATATATATATAGATATATAGATATATATATATCTATATATATATTTTTTTTCTTTTCTAACACCCTAGAGAATAGAATGGCGGTTGTTACAATACTTTCTGTCACACCGTATTTGTGCAGCAGTCTTACAAGCGCACTTTTTTTTGGAAAAAATACACTTTTTTGAATAAAGAAAAAAGACAACAGTAAAGTTAGCCCAATTTTTTTTATATTGTGAAAGATAATGTTACGCCGAGTAAATTGATACCCAACATGTCACGCTCATGGAATAGTGATAAACTTTTACCCTTAAAAATCTCTATAGGTGATGTTTAAAAAATTCTACAGTTTGCATATTTTAAGTTACAGAGGATGTCTAGGGCTAGGATTATTGCTCTTGCTCTAACAATCACAGCGATACCTCACATGTGTGGTTTGAACACCATTTTCATATGCAGGCGCTACTCACATATGCGTTCACTTCTGCACGCAAGCTCGGCAGGACGGGCAGCATTTGAACTTTATTTATTTTTCTTATTTATTTTACCTTTTACTTTTTATTTTTACACTGTTCTTAAAAAAAAATGGTGTCACTTTTATTCCTATTACAAGGAATGTATACATGCCTTGTAAAAGCATAACAGGACCTCTTAAATATGAGATCTGGGGTCAAAAAGACCTCATATCTCATATGTACACTAAAATGCAATAAAAAAAAAAAATAAAATAATTTAATGTAATTTGAAAAAAAAAAAAGTCCCTTTCAGATTTATGGGTGGAAGTGACGTTTTGACGTCACTTCCGCCCTGCAATGATATGATATGAAGATGGGTGGGGGCCATCTTCCCCTCACTCGTCTCCATACCAAGCCAGGGAGTAGATCACCTCCGCTGCTACAGATGGCTCTGGTAAGTGGCGGAGGGCACCGGTGCGCGGCGGGGGAGCCCTCTCCCACCGCCGATTAAAAGTGATTTTGCGGCAAATCTGCTGCAGAGACCACTTTTATCTGAAAGCGGACCACCCGCTGAAGAAGTTGATACCGGGGTTATGGCAGCTAGCTGCTGCCACAACAACGATATCCCTCTTCAAAGTAGTGACGTAAAACGACGGTGGGCGGTCCGTAAGTGGTTAATCTTTCAGCGGTAAATAAGGGTGGGTGGAGAGTCTGCACTTACACTGTGTAGGAGCTTATTGGAGGAAAGGGACACACCCCCTCTCCACATAGGCAAAGGAATGTAGGAACATGCAGAGATATAGTTTGAATAGATAAGCTCCCTGCTTTACTCCCCCTAAGCACCCTCCCTGACACAAATTTTGACCTCATGTTATCTCATCTGTCAGACTGGGTTCACATATGTGTGAATTGGATGCGGGTTTCTCTCAATTCTGCTGGTTCACACAGGTCCGAGGCGGCAGCGAAGCAGATTGCAAACGGGTCTTGTGCATGTTTAGGTCCGGTTCAGGTGCAAATTTGTACCTGAATAGCACCTGAACAGGTGAACAGACACGCACCAGACCCCAGTCATGAACCCGTGGCCTCAGAGAACTTGACAGAAGTGACTAATGCTGATAACAAAGGAACGAGGCACCAGAGAGAAATGACACTTAGAGCTTTGGAGAGAGACAAACAATACATATATACAGTGCCTTGCAAAAGTATTTACCCCCTTGGCATTTTTTGTGTTTTGTTGCCTCACAACCTGGAATTAACATGGATTATTTGAGGATTTCCATCATTTAATTTACAGAACATGCCCACAACTTTAAATTTTTTTTTTTTATTGTGAAGCAAACAGCACATAGGACAAAATAACAGAAAAAGTAAATGTGCATAACTATTCACCCCCCTAAAGTCCATACTTTGTAGAGCCACCTTTTGCGGCTATCACAGCTCCAAGTCACTTTGGATAAGTCTCTATGAGCTTGGGATTTTTGCCCATTCCTCCTTGCAAAACTGTTCCAGCTCCTTTAAGTTGGATGGTTTGCGCTTGTGAACAGCAATCTTTAAGTCTGACCACAGATTTTCTATCGGATTGAGGTCTGGGCTTTGATTAGGCCATTCCAACACATTTACATGTTTCCCCTTGAGTTTGCAAACCCATCCCCTTGGGGGTGGGTTTGTGCCAGACATAGCGTTTTCTTTAATGGCCAAAAAGTTAAATTTTAGTCTCATCAGACCAAAGCATCTTCCTCCATACATTTTGGGAGTCTCCCACAAAACGTGCCATTTTGTTTTTTGCTGAAAGTAATGGCTTTCTTCTGGCCACTCTGCCATAAAGCCCAACTCTATGGAGCTTACGGCTTATTGTTGTCCTATGTACAGATACTCCAGTCTCTGCTGTGGAACTCTGCAGCTCCTCCTGGGTTACCTTAGGTCTCTGTGCTGCCTCTCTGATTAATGCCCTCCTTGCCTGGTCCATCAGTTTTGGTGTGCGGCCATCTCTTGGCAGGTTTGCTGCTGTTCCATTTGGTTATGATAGATTTGATGGTGCTCCTAGGGATCATCAAAGATATGGATATGTTTTTTATAACCTAACCCTGACTCGTACTTCTGAACAACATTGCCCCTTACTTGTTTGGAGAGTTCCTTGGTCTTCATGGCAGTGTTTGGTTAGTGGCTCCTCTTGCTTGGTGTCGCAGCCTCTGGGGCCTTTCAAAAAGGTGTGTATATGTAATGACAGATCATATGACACTTAGATTGCACACAGTTGGACATCATTTCACTAATTATGTGACTTCTGAAGGTAATTGGTTGCACCAGAGCTTTTTATGGGCTTCATAACAAAGGGGATGAATACATACGCACATGCCAATTATCATTTTTTTATTTCTGAAAAATAGTTTTATGTATATATTTTTCTAATTTTACTTCATCAACTTAGACTATTGTGTTCTGATCCATCACATATAATTTAGATTAAAAAAAACATTGAACTAAAGGCTGTAATGTAACAGAATAGGTAAAAAGCCAAGGGGGGGGGGGGAGAATACTTTTGCAAGGCACTGTTTGTGCTTAGTTCAAATTTCATGAATGGAGTTTACAACCACTTTACAACCAATATTGTAAATCATGTTTAAAAATATGACCTTGGTAGAATGTCTGCATATTCATAAGTACCAAGGCGTTGGCATTGCTGTTCTTATTATTATATGATATTTCTAAATGTGTGAATTTCGTTCTGGTTAGATATTTAGTTTCAGTCTGACATGGTTAAATCTGAAACAGCCATGCTTAGATTTATTACTACTGTCAGAATGACAGAGATATGGCCATAAATATGCACAGTAACAAAAATTCATTAATAATTGATCCTCTTCTCCTAATTACATTTTTTGTTCCTTCCTATATTTCATTGCAATATAGAATTGGTGAAAAATTGTGTTGAATGCAAGTACATATGCCCCACTGTCCTTGTTTTGGACACATACAGTATGTCTTCCTTTTTCCCAACATTTTGTTTCATCTCAAACTTCAGTACAGTTACATACTTGACTTATTAAGTGATTTACTGGAGAACAATTGTGTCTACCCCATTCTTCATCTCTCTTATCAGTTAGAATACAGGAATGGTATCAGAATGCAGATTATAGTTGCTTTTTAAGGGAGCTACAAGGAATCTAGCACCTTTTTGGGTTTAATCTGAACATCTAGGAATGCAAGGCATATTTGGTTTGGATGTTCAATTGTTGGTATATATATATATATATATATATATATATATATATATATATATATATATAATGTGACAAAGATAAATCATTTCAGACTTTTTCCACCTTTAATGTGACCTATAAATTGTACAACTCAATCTAAAAACAAACTGAAATCTTTTAAAGAGGTATGGAGTAAAAATAAAAAAACTAAAATAATGTGGTTGCAAAAGTGTGTACACCCTCTTATAACTGGGGATGTAGCTGTGTTTAGAATTAAGCAATCACAATGAAACACATGTTAAATAGGAGTCAGTACATACCTGCCATCATTTAAAGTGCCTCTGATTAACCCCAAATAAAGTTCAGCTGTTCTAGTAGGTCTTTCCTGACATTTTCTTAGTCACATCCTACAGCAAGAGCCTTGGTCCACAGAGAGCTTCCAAAGCATCAGAGGGATCTCATTGTTAAAAGGTATCAGTAAGGAGAAGGGTACAAAAGTATTTCCAAGTCATCATCAAGTGGTAAACAGCAATGACTGGCACAGCAGTGACTGGACGTCTCTACAAACTTGAGAAGAAAACTGGTCAGGGAGGCTGCCAAGAGGCCTACAGCAATGTTAAGGAGCTGCAGGAATATATGGCAAGTACTGGCTGTGTGGTACATGTGACAACAATCTGTGGCAAGATGGAAGCTTTTTCTTACGAAGAAAAACATCCAAGCCAGGCTAAATTTTGCAAAAACACATCTGAAGTCCAAAAGCATATGGGAAAATGTGTTATGGTCTGATGAAAGCAAGGTTGAACTTTTTGGCAATGGTTCCAAAAGATATGTTTTGCCCAAAAACAACACTGCACATCACCAAAAGAACTCCATACCCACAGTGAAGCATGGTGATGACAGCATCATGCTTTGGGGCTGTTTTTTTTTCAGCTGGAACAGGGGCCTTAGTCTAGGTATTATTAACAGTTCCAAATACCAGTCAATATTGGCACACAACCTTCAAGCTTCTGCTAGAAAACTGAACATGAAGAGGAACTTCACCTTTCAGCATGTCGACAACCCAAAGCATACATCAACATATCAACAAAGGAATGGCTTCACCAGAAGAAGATTAAAGTTTTGGAATTTCCCCGCCTAGAGCCCAGACCTGAATCCGATTGAAAATCTGTGGGGTGATCTGAAGAGGACTGTGAACAGGAGATGCCCTCGCAATCTGACAGATTTGGAGTGTTTTTGCAAAGAAGAGTGGGCAAATATTGCCAAGTCAATATGTACCATGCTGATAGACTCAAACCCAGTGGCGGCTGGTGGGTTTTTCTTTGGGGGGGATGGCAAATAACCACCTCCCTGGGCGGCCGGTGGTGTGGCATTACTACAAGGAAGGATAGGGCAGATGAGTCATACAACAGGCAGGATACTGAGGCAGGTGTCACACTGTTGTAAATCAGAAAATACAAGGTGTGTGAAATTAAACAGAAGATACAAACAAATTACTTTTATTGGCCTCTAAAATAACTGCCTTCCTTCACAACACCTTTTTGGCAATGTTCATAAAGCTTCTGGAAACTGTCAGCAAAGGCTCTTTAGGAATGTCACACATTCTTGAATTGCCGCCATGTCCATAAAACATGCCTCTTTTATGATGCTCTTCATGCGGGAAAACAAAAAGAAGTCGTAGGGAAGATGGTAAACACCATTGCATCGATTGTCGCTTGGATTTCGGCTCAAAATGGTAGCACTAGGTCTCATCCCTTGTGACGATAGTTCGCAGAAAGGATGAATCCTGGTCACACATTGTAAGGAAATCATCCGCTTTGCTTTCTGCTCATCTGTCAGCTTGTGCGGCACAAACCGGGAACAGACCTTCTGCTTACCCAAATCTTTGCAAGCGATGATGCGCACCGTGTCCTTACTAATGCCCAGTTCCTCCGCCACAAATTGTAGAGTCAGTCACTGATCTCATGCCAGCATTTGTCGCACTCGCCCGATCATGTCTGGGTTTCTGCTTGCCGACGGCCTGCCTGAACGTGGCTCATCCTCAGTTATTTCCTTCCCATCGAGAAAGCATTTGAACCAGTCGTAAACATATTTTTTGCTCATGGCTTCCAACCCATACAGCGATGGATCGATTTGGGTATCAGCCTCCCCATATATGGGTCTACAGGGCACAGTAATAACTAGTATTTGAATACTGCAGGACAGTGTTGGAGGAAAATATTATATTTAATTGTTCAAAGTACAACCTATAGTGGCCACTGTTTACAACTAATCAGTAGGGATGGGCTCCTAGTTGGATCCAAACCCATGTTTGGACTGAACTTTGCTTGTTCAGAGATTCGACATACAGCAGCCAAATCTCTGGCTGCAGCGTATGTGATACATTTAGTAGCGGTATTACTACCTCTGCTAAATTTTAGATCAATAACATAATATCTGCTATGCTGTCTGAATACTACTGATGGCTTTTACTCTGACAGTATGGGAGGTCAATATTAAATTGTTTGTATCCCTGAAGTAATTATGCATGTGCTTGTGTAAATTGTTTTTCTAAAAAAAATTTAAAAAAATAAATAAATTGACGCTGTTGATAAAAAACTAAATCCAGTAAAAAAATTATAGGTTTCAGATGGATGGTACTGATACACAGGCCAAAAGGTTCTCTGATGTTGCTAATAATTTCTACAAATACAAACTCTTTAACAGAATCCAAAATGAGGCAAATGACCCAGTTACAAACCAATATTTAGATTCCATGAACTTGTTTATGAAATTTTTGGTACTGACATAATCCAAGAATGCTTTAAACCTGAAATTGCTCTTCTTAAAAGTAGGGGACAAGGGAACCTGATTTTCCCTACTATTTGCAGTTGTTAACCAAGTATGACTTATTAGCACATTACAGGCAAAGGTTCTGACCTTGGGAAAGATTGTGTCATCCTCAGCAAAGTTCCTTATCGAGTGGTAGAGGAGATACTGAAAGTTTAGAGCCATATGAGGCTATTTGAATTATAAGTGTACTTTTCCAGTAATTGAATTTGCCCATACACACACCCATTACATCAGCATTATAATTACTTGGCTTCAGTTTGGTCCCTGCCCATGGGCTTGGCTTCAGGGCTTCAGACATGTCTTTACAGAGTACTGTCCATCCAGGCACATGTGCTGATGAGTACCACCGTTTTTCTGTACGGCTGTACTATCCTGCATGAACTATAAAAAGAACACCAGCGTTTCAAAGACAAACACTGCTCAAACTCTGGGTGGAACAGGACAGTGTGATAAATCAAAGCATTCATTATATGGATGGATGTCATAAGCACAGTGAAGGGTGTATACTTGTATACTATTTCCTTGAAGTATACTAGTGGTGTATACTTGATTGCTCAAGCATAACCAATCTTACTTACTGTCTTTAAAAAAGCTTGGCATAGTTATTCATATTCCAGCTAAATCCTAAAGCCAGTTTACAGAAAGAATGTCATACTCATTGACAGAAAAAGAGCTTTGATGCAGTAAAAGGATTTAAGAGGAAGCAGAGGTACATTAAATGTCCTTCAAAAAAATTCAACAGAAAAAGGACAGGTCATTGAGCATGGGCTTATTGTTTTTAAATGGTGATGAAGCTTACTCAGGCAAGCCTCTCTGGACAGCATAATGGATTTCCTTTTTCTATCTTCCATCAGGATAGGATAGTGATCTCAGGAGAGGGAATGAATACATGCATTGATTGATGGCCAATGGTGTCTCAAATTATATCTGGAAAAACCTTGTAATACTAGATTTGTATCAGGATGTTGGTTTTAGCCAAGAAATCTAAAATCTTAACTCATTCATTTAACAACACAGCAAAAAAGCTTGATTTCAAGATACTGGCTACATGCCAGTGGATCTGAGTGTTTCCAAGAAAATTAGAAAATAACTAACTTTAGTTTTAGAATACAATCTCTTAAAGTGATTGTAAAGCTTTGTTTTTTTGTTTTTTTTAAATAACAAACATGTCATACTTACCTCCAGTGTGCAGTTCGTTTTGCAAAGAGAGGCCCGGATCCTCGTCTTCTGGGGTCCCCCGGCGCTGGTATCTCCTCCCCACACCGTATAATCGCCTAGGAGAAGCACTCTCCTGGGGGGTTACCTTGCGGGCGTGCTCCTGAGTCCAGCATTTGAGTTTTATAATACAATCTCTTAAAGTGATTGTAAAGCTTTGTTTTTTTTATTTTTTAAAATAACAAACATGTCATACTTACCTCCAGTGTGCAGTTTGTTTTGCACAGAGTGGCCCGGATCCTCGTCTTCTGGGGTCCCCCGGCGCTGGTATCTCCTCCCCACACTGTATAATCCCCTAGGAGAAGCACTCTCCTGGGGGGTTACTTTGCGGGTATGCTCCTGAGTCCAGCATTTGCATCCATAGATGCAGAATTCCGGAATTGACCCCGCCCCCCAGAGCCTGCATCATTGTACTTGATTGACAGCAGCGGGAGCCAATGGATATGCTGCTATCAATCTATCCAATCAAAAGCCGAGACAAAAAGCAGAGGGTAAGAGCGCGTCTCTGGCATGGGAATTAAGGGGCTAGGTGAGTAAAACAGGGGGTCTGGGGGGCCGGTCACTGACAGAAGTTTTTTCACCTTAAAGCATAGGATGCATTAAGGTGAAAAAACACGAGGGTTTACAACCCCTTTAAGTGTCAACAGATTTCACCTCTTTGGATTCCTTTCAAGGAAATGTATGTTTTATTAGAAATTTTAGGTGACTATGACATAGTTTAATAGTTACATAATTACATAGTTACATAGTTAGTAAGGTTGAATAAAGACACCAGTCCATCCAGTTCAACCTAAGTGAGTGTGGGTGTGTATATACAATTATCCCTATTTATTTAAGGTACCCATATAGCGCTGCCAATTCACACAGCACTCCACACATACATCGTACACCCATATTGGTCCCTACCCTCAAGGAGCCCATAATCCAAAGTCCCCAACTTGCATTCATATACTAGGGCCAATTTTTGAACAGAAGCCAATTAACCTACCAGCATGTCTTTGGAGTTTACTTTTAAAAAAATGAAAACAATTGATCTTATTCATAAATGCTCCTCTTACTTTTCATTCAGCAATATATCTCCTACTTTTCAATTACATTTGATATATTTAGTCTGTCAATTTGCATTATATGTTCCTTTGCTAGTCTCCCTATGGAAGCCTTGTAAGAAAAATAGAATTATCATGCAATATGAAACCATCTACTTTTGCTCTGAATAGGTTTTCCCCACTCTATTGCACAGTAATGTCAGAGCAATTACATTGCTTATAATTAGCAATGAACTATCATTGCAAAGTTACTATATTGAATTTCAGCGGACCACTAAGAACCAATTAGGAATAAGCAGTGCATACTCTATGCCAGGGAAATCATACTGAAAGTTAGCAGCATACTACCAGAGCTGCAGTCGCTTTTAAACCAATACAATCATATATCTTAGTAGCATATTAGATAAAATATGTTAAATCTAAAAAGATGTTAGCCCTTGTGTCTTGCCGAGAAAGTTCCCTCGGCGGATAAGGACCCCCTATACTGCGCATGCGCTGCACTTGCGCAGTACGAACGACTACAGAGCCGCCGAAAATAGACGAAGATGAACAGCTGATCGTCAGCTGTACATGGCGCCTGCGCACTAAATTCTACCCTATGTCCACGTTAAAGCCCCACCATCCAAGTGGACATAGAGTTAGAATAATAATATGCCGAGCGCAGCGAGGGGCCTGTTACAAAGTCTTTTTTATTAAAATAGTCTTGGCACGCACCGTGTGTACGGGGCATTAGGTCAGCTGGCTCAGAAGGTCCAAAAATGGGTGCCTTGTTATGTGCTAGCCCTTACGTTCTAAAAGAGGGGGAACAGAGCAACCACAGTGTCAGTGTATCAGAGGCTACTGTAAGAAAATAGGGAAATAGGAAAAACTGCATTGAGAATAATTAGTATGAGATAGAAAACTACTGTACTACTGTACTTTAATTCTGATTGCCAGCAGCTGTGCTGCTTTTGTTTAGTTCTCATTATTGTGGGCTTATTAAAGTTTGATGATATCATTGATAATGATTTAAGATCAGCAGTAACTTTTAGTTGCTATGCTGCCCATAGCAAACTTTTATGTTTTGCTGCAAGATTTCCTTTTAAAAAAACTGGCTTTTTTTTGCAGCTAAGCCTACCTTAAAAAAAAGGGGATTTTTGTTTCAGGAGGTATATAGTGGTTTTATTTTTAGGGTTTCTTGATTTGTATTTATTTGGATAGGATCTGAATTTTTTTAATTTTTGCACGCTCATGTTGCAGTTTTCACTTGTTTCTGACCATGTGTTCTTGGAGCTACCTTTTGTACGTCTCTACATTGTTCGAAAGAAAAATACTACTAAGTGCAAAAGTGCAAAAAGGGGGTCTCCCTGCCACCTTTACCAGGCTCTACCATCCCATCTGGAAACCTAGTAAGTAAGTAACCTGAAGCATCAGCTTCCCTGGACACCGTGAGAGGAACTGATGTTGTTCCTCTCACTGTGTGACATCAGAAACCAGAAGCAAAGTGGATTTAGTCACCACCGGTTTCGGTTTGTGTAAACAAGCCGCTACCGGCTTGTGAAATCAATAAACCAATCTTGGTTTAATCAAATTCTTTGGGGGCCAGAGGAAAGATATGGGGTCTAATATACCTTAAAACCCCCTCCATAAAGAGGACCTGTCACAGCCCATGCTATCACAAGGAATGTTGTTCATCTCTTATGATAGCATTTAAGTTAAGATAAAAATTAAAGGGACAGATTAAAAAACAAAACAAACCTATGCTAACGTGCAAATGCAAATGAGCATATAGGTCCCGCACGCATATGTAAACGGCGATTGTGAACGCCAGATCAAGAGCAATAGTTCTAGTGCCAGACCTCATTGTGGAACTCTAAACTGGTATCCTAAACTTTTATAATATCGCCTATGGAGATTTTTAGGTACCCTAGTTTGATGCCGTTCCACGGGCTTATGCAATTTTAAAGCACATGTTAGGCATCTATTTACTCAGCGTAACATCATCGTTTATGTTTTACCCCAAAATTTTGTATTTTATTGTGTTTGTGTTCACTGCAAATCAATAAAGTGTATTTTTTCCTGAAAATTTGAAGATTTAATAAACCACTGCACAAATATTTTGTGACATAAAAAATTGCCAATGACCATTTTATTGTCCAGGGTCTCACCCTAAAACAAATCAAAAAAGAAAAAGAAAAACAATGTTCAATTGGTACTAAGGAAGTGTGCCAATAAAATATCTGCCACACCATTACACCACCACCTGAACTGTTGATACAATGCAGGAGGGATCTATGATTTCATGCTGTTTAAGCTAAATTCTGACCTACCATCTGAATGTTGCAGCTGAAATTGAGACTAATCAGACAGGCAACATTTTTCCAATCTTTTGTAGCACACTCTACCAGAAGGTAGATCCTAGTAAGGGTTGTTTTACTAGGTTTGTCCAGCACAGGCAAATTTAGGCAGGCCTATGCTGCAAGCTAGGCCTGTCTGTTTTGATCTGGGGGCTGGGAGTGGTTAGAGCAGCAATGGGTGTGACCACCTGTACTTCAGTTCTGAGGCGCCTCCCCTGCTTCCAGGAGGCTGGGCCTAGAGCTGGAGTGGCAGGCAGCCCATGTGGGAGCCCTGACCAATCCCTAACTGGCATTGACAGGGGACAGGCCTCCTATATAGGCTGAGGTCACATGCTGCTGGGGAGGAGTAGTCAACTGGGTGATGTGAGGAAAGGAGTGCTAGACAGCTGCAGGAGAACACCCCCGTCTGGGGGGTGTAGCGATCGCAGGAGGAGGCCCAGGGAGAACTGTGAGGGAACATTGCCTCTACACGGTCATTGGCAATGTCTCTGTCACCACACGGTCAGTGGCAGGGAACTCCTGGAGCAGAGGGGCAGGAGAAGCTGTCAGAACGCATGGTCCAGACAAGTTCCTCATAAAGAACTCAGGGCTGGAAGGTTGTTGAGTGTTACCACAGTGGATGGCTGGAGGTGCAAGGGATTCTATAACGGAACTCTGCTTCTACACGGTCACTAGCAGAGTCTTTATCATGCGCGCAGTGGATGGTGAAGAGTCCTGGATCAGAGAAGAGACTGTGGGGAGTTGTGTTAAATCAGTGTGGCAGGCTGGCACATGGTTTGCAAGTTGGACTGGCTGGGAGCAGTAGTCCATTTCCTAGAAGATAGACTTTAACCTACTAGGCCTCCAGGGAGAGGTTCTGCATGCCTCAGGCCTAATAGCTGCGAGTCACCAGAGACAGTAGAGGGGCTTATTCAGAGTGAGTTCTTCATACCTATTAGAAGAGGATGTGATATATCTCAAAGTAATTACAAGTTGTGCAAGAGGAAGCAAGTTTTGGGCAGGAGGTGAAGAGATCTAAGACCATTACTTTTACACGGTCAGCATATACATTCTTCAGGCTCTAACTATGATCAAAGTATACTGAAATATGTAAATATGATGGCAATGATTAATTCTATGGGCATCCCATATCCTAATCCCTATCCAAGTTGTACACCCCAATAAAACAACAAAAACAAAGCTCGCAAAAGACTGTTCATTGTCTCTGGAAAGGATGCATGAAGTCTGGCAGTGGGATGATTTGGTGGATTGTTCGTCAGTAGTGCTAACACCATGGCTACACTTTTATTGTCCAATTTTGGTGAGCCTGTGCAAATTACAGCCTCAGTTTCCTGTTCTTAGCTTGACAGAAGCAACACACGGTGTGGCCACCTGCTGCTGTAGCCCAAGGTTGGATGTGTTGTGCATTCAGAGATGATATTCTGCATACCGTGGTTTGTAAAGAGTAGTTATTTGAGTTACTGTTGCCTTTCTTTCGTCTCAAACCAGTCTGCCCATTCTCTCTGACCTCTAACATCAACAAGGCATTTTCGTCCACACAACTTCCACTTAGTGGATACTTTCTCTTTTTTGGACCATTCTCTGTAAACTCTAGAGAGTGTTGTACGTAAAAATCCCAGTAGATCAGCAGTTTTTTAAATTCTCATATCAGCCCGTCTAGCACCAACAACCATGCCACAGTCAAAGTCACTTAAAATGATTGTAAGGGTTTTTTTATTTTGTTTAAATAACAAACATGTCATACTTACCTTCACTGTGCAGCTTGTTTTGCACAGAGCGGCCCCGATTCTTGTCTTTTGGGGTCCCCTGGCGACTCTCGTGGCTCCTCCCAACATCAGATAACCCCCTAGGAGAGGCGCCCTCCCAAGAGGGTTACCTTGCGGGTGCACTCCCGAGTCCAGCATTCACCACCCATAGCCGCCGAATGTATGACTCGGCCCCATCCCTAGACGCCCGTGTCATTGGATTTGATTGACAGCAGCGGGAGCCAATGGCTGTGCTAGGCACACTTTCACAGGGTCTCCCAAGATGCCATCGCATTTTGAGAGACCCGAACCTGGAACCGGTTACAGTATTAAAAGTTACAGTTACATAAAAAAGTGTAAAAAAACAAAAACACAAAAAAAATATAAAATAAAAAAAAATAGTTGTCGTTTCATTGTTCTCTCTCTCTCTCTATTCTCTCTCTATTGTTCTGCTCTTTTTTACTGTAATCTATTCTGCAATGTTTTATTGTTATTATGTTTTATCACGTTTGCTTTTCAGTTATGCAATTTTTTATACTTTACCGTTTACTGTGCTTTATTGTTAACCATTTTTTTGTCTTCAGGTACGCCATTAACGACTTTGAGTGGTTATACCAGAAGGATGCCTGCAGGTTTAGGTATCATCTTGGTATCATTCTTTTCAGCCAGCGGTCGGCTTTCATGTAAAAGCAATCCTAGTGGCTAATTAGCCTCTAGACTGCTTTTACAAGCAGTGGGAGGGAATGCCCCCCCACCGTCTTCCGTGTTTTTCTCTGGCTCTCCTGTCTCAACAGGGAACCTGAGAATGCAGCCGGTGATTCAGCCAACTGACCATAGAGCTGATCAGAGACCAGAGTGGCTCGAAACATCTCTATGGCCTAAGAAACCGGAAGCTACGAGCATTTTATGACTTAGATTTCGCCGGATGTAAATAGCGCCATTGGGAAATTGGGGAAGCATTTTATCACACCGATCTTGGTGTGGTCAGATGCTTTGAGGGCAGAGGAGAGATCTAGGTTCTAATAGACCCCAATTTTTTCAAAAAAGAGTACCTGTCACTACCTATTGCTATCATAGGGGATATTTACATTCCCTGAGATAACAATAAAAATGATTTAAAAAAAATGAAAGGAACAGTTTAAAAATCAGATAAAAAAGCAAAAAAATAATAAAGAAAAAAAAAAAAAAAGCACCCCTGTCCCCCCCTGCTCTCATGCTAAGGCGAACGCAAGCGTCGGTCTGGCGTCAAATGTTAACAGCAATTGCACCATGCATGTGTGGTATCACCGCGAAGGTCAGATCGAGGGCAGTCATTTTAGCAGTAGGCCTCCTCTGTAAATCTAAAGTGGTAACCTGTAAAGGCTTTTAAAGCCTTTTAAAAATGTATTTATTTTGCTGCCACTGCACGTTTGTACGCAATTTTAAAGCATGTCATGTTTGGTATCCATGTACTCGGCCTAAGATCATCTTTTTTATTTCATCAAACATTTGGGCAATATAGTGTGTTTTAGTGCATTAAAATTTAAAAAAGTGTGTTTTTTCCCCAAAAAATGCGTTTGAAAAATCGCTGCGCAAATACTGTGTGAAAAAAATAAAATGAAACACCCACCATTTTAATCTGTAGGGCCTTTGCTTTAAAAAATATATAATGTTTGGGGGTTCAAAGTAATTTTCTTGCAAAAAAAAAATTTTTTCATGTAAACAAAAAGTGTCAGAAAGGGCTTTGTCTTCAAGTGGTTAGAAGAGTGGGTGATGTGTGACATAGGCTTCTAAATGTTGTGCATAAAATGTCAGGACAGTTCAAAACCCCCCCCAAATGACCCAATTTTGGAAAGTAGACACCCCAAGCTATTTGCTGAGAGGCATGTCGAGTCCATGGAAAATTTTATATTGTGACACAAGTTGCGGGAAAGAGACACTTTTTTTTTTGCACAAAGTTGTCACTAAATGATATATTGCTCAAACATGCCATGGGAATATGTGAAATTACACCCCAAAATACATTCTGTTGCTTCTCCTGAGTATGGAGATACCACATGTGTGAGACTTTTTGGGAGCCTAGCCTCGTACGGGACCCCGAAACCCAAGCACCGCCTTCAGACTTTCTAAGGGCGTAAATTTTTGATTTCACTCTTCACTGCCTATCACAGTTTCGAAGGCCATGGAATGCCCAGGTGGCACAAAACCCCCCCAAATGACCCCATTTTGGAAAGTAGACACCCCAAGCTATTTGCTGAGAGGTATAGTGAGTATTTTGCAGATCTCACTTTTTGTCACAAAGTTTTAAAAATTGAAAAAATAAAAAAATAATTTTTTTTTCTTGTCTTTCTTCATTTTCAAAAACAAATGAGAGCTGCAAAATACTCACCATGCCTCTCAGCAAATATCTACTTTCCAAAATGGGGTAATTTCGGGGGGGGGTTTGTGCCACCTGGGCATTCCATGGCCTCCGAAACTGTGATAGGCAGTGAAGAGTGAAATCAAAAATTTACACCCTTAGAAATCCTGAAGGTGGTGCTTGGTTTTCGGGGCCCCGTATGCGGCTAGGCTCCCAAAAAGTCCCACATATGTGGCATCCCCATACTCAGGAGAAGCAGCTAAATGTATTTTGGGGTGCGATTCCACATATGCTTATGGCCTGTGTTAGCAATATATCATTTAGTGACAACTTTGTGCAAAAAAAAAAAAATTGTCACTTTCCCGCAACTTGTGTCAAAATATAAAATATTCCATGGCTCAAAGCAAATAGCTTGGGGTGTCTATTTTCCAAAATGGGGTCATTTGGGGGGGGGGGGTTATGTCATCTGGGCATTTTATGGCCTTCAAAACTGTGATAGGTAGGTAGGAGTAAAATCAAAAATTTACGCCCTTAGAAATCCTGAAGGCAGTGATTGGTTTTCGGGGCCCCGTACGCGGCTAGGCTCCCAAAAAGTCCCACACATGTGGTATCCCCGTACTCAGGAGAAGCAGCTGAATATATTTTGGGGTGCAATTCCACATATGCCCATGGCCTGTGTGAGCAATATATCATTTAGTGACAACTTTTTGTAATTTTTTTTGTCATTATTCAATCACTTGGGACAAAAAAAATGAATATTCTATGGGCTCAACATGCCTCTCAGCAATTTCCCTAGGGTGTCCACTTTCCAAAATGGGGTCATTTGTGGGGGTTTTGTACTGCCCTGCCATTTTAGCACCTCAAGAAATGACATAGGCAGTCATAAATTAGAGGCTGTGTAAATTCCAGAAAATGTACCCTAGTTTGTAGGCTCTATAACTTTTGCGCAAACAAATATAAATATACACTTATTGACATTTTTTTACCAAAGACATGTGGCCGAATACATTTTGGCCTAAATGTATGACTAAAATTGAGTTTATTGGATTTTTTTATAACAAAAAGAAGAAAATATCATTTTTTTCAAAATTTTCGGTATTTTTCCATTTATAGCGCAAAATATAAAAACGGCAGAGGTGATCAAATACCATCAAAAGAAAGCTCTATTTGTGGGAAGAAAAGGACGCAAATTTCGTTTGGGTACAGCATTGCATGACCGCGCAATTAGCAGTTAAAGCGACGCAGTGCCAAATTGTAAAAAGTGCTCTGGTCAGGAAGGGGGTAAATCCTTCCGGGGCTGAAGTGGTTAAGATCATGAAATATCATTATAATTTTATTTACTTAAAAAAAAAGTAGCCTATACCCTTGAAAATAATGTAACTGCCCAAGTCTATTCACTATATCATTACAGTAAAGCTTTTCTTTTTGGATTAGGCATATTCAACAATGGCATGCTGAAAAAGAGCATAGAAATCTTTTTTGAGAGGGAATGGAAAAAACAAGACGGTTAAAAAATGTTTTTCTTTGAAAGGCTAGCAGTTTTTACAAAATGCTTTAATTACTAAGAAAATACAACAGTTTTCTAACAATGCAGATGTGGGTTGATCAGATAGGCACCACACTTAGATATGGAAAACTGATTTAAAATCATACCTGGCCAGGCTCTGGTAGACTTAATTATATATAGACTCTTAATGTAAGTTCCAAGGCTATCAAAAGCGCTGACTGGCTATTTTGGGTTACAGCTAAGCTTAGGGGCACAAATGAAGCTGGGACAAAGTCCTATTTTATGCTACTGTTCATAATGTTATAGTTTACGTGAGGCAAAATCTTTACCGCCATATATGTCAATGTCAGGATGTTATGTGACCATTCATTGACATTGCATTTCATTATGTATGGAATCTCTGATATGTTCTTGTATTTTTTTCTGTATGGTTTGTTGATCTCTTTCAATAAACTTTTTCCTGATTAAAAAAAAAAAAAAGAAAATACAACAGTGCTTAGAATTATGCACTATGGACCTGAAAAGCTTAATTCATTGTTGTGTATATCCTTGCATACATTTTCTATCAAAGCTGCCCTATGTTTTCTGTGCTAGTAACAACATTTACAGCTGCATGCATGTTCATCCACAAGCCAATAAATTATATACTTAAAAAAACAGCACCGCGGTGACATTGTCACTTATCATTACTTGAACATAAGAAAATCATATTCATAGTGAATTCTTTCATGCATGATAATTAAATGTAAGAGGCGTTCTATAGCCATATATTTATAGTTCATTAATTGAAGACAGAATCATGCTACTTGCATTACTCTACCCACTCAGTGGAACTGTTTGTCTTGCACTAACTAAGGATTTGTCAATTCCTTTTGATTAAAGAATCTTACTGTGACAAATAAATAAAACACCAGGTCAAGCCACAGCAGAAATAGACAAAGCGAACAAACTTACAAGATTTGATGTAAGAAAAAGCTAAAATAACAGAAAATAATGCAATATCTGTTAAACAAGGTCAGAAAGGTCAAGCTTCCTTGGCAGTTCACAAATTCTAATGAGTGCAAATTATACCAATTGTGTACAGTATGTAACAAACAGACACTGTGCTTGAACAGGCTTTTGAAAACAGTGATCATGTTATATACAGAGTTAATTAGGGAATGATGATCATTATAGGTGCCACATTTGAAACTCTGAAATGTTTCTTTGTGCGCGAAATGGTTTGTGAGACTCTTACTATCACATTACAGCTTTATACACTGAATCAATGATTTCCAGCAGGGCTTCATTAGGAAGCTAGTAGGCAGAAAGTGAAGGTCATTTAGCAGCCAGCATTTTCCAAAGAGTAGTGTAAAACTGCTCACCCAAAATAAAACAACTGGAACAATTATAATCATTTTCGTATTTATAAACTGATGTTTTATACAAATTTTATTTACAGCTTACATGCTTATTGTCTGTCTTTGTGAACTAACATCATTCCTATATTCTTATATCTGTCAAGTGAGAGAAAAAAGGCTACATAGTTGGTAGGTAAGGTTGAAAAAAGACATCCAGTTCAACGTGGATGTATAAGTGTATAACTATGGTTTTCCATATCCTGTACATTGTGTTCTCTAACACACACATCTAAAACATTTGTGAATTTATCTACACTCTTCACACCACCAACTATGGAAGAGAGTTCCATATCCTTACCACCCTAACAGTAAAGAGCTCCTTACACAGTTTAGGATTATACAATTAAACAGGCTTTTAGTCCAACTTCATTGTGTGGTGGCGTGCTTTGTTTAGAGACATAGAATTAAATAGCTCCCTCC
Organism: Lithobates clamitans; assembly: GCA_037952925.1. NCBI lineage: Eukaryota > Metazoa > Chordata > Amphibia > Anura > Ranidae > Lithobates > Lithobates clamitans. The sequence goes on from JBBGZY010000451.1 coordinate 6,564,474, forward strand.
CAATGCTAGAGTCAGCATTCAAAGTCTAAGCATTGCAATCCAATCCCCTCTAAAGGCATCTTCTCCAGGGAGAATAAGTGTAATGTTTGTAGTTGTTCCTCATAACTGAGGTCCTCCAGCCCCTTATTGGCTTTGTTGCCTTTCTCTGGACTCTCTCCAGTTCAAGTACATCCTTCTTGAGGGTTGATAACCAGAACTGAATAGCATACTCAAGATGTGGCCAAACCAGAGCTTTGTAAAGTAGTATAATTAGTTTTATCTCTTGAGTAAATACCCTTTTTAATGCATGAAATATAGTCTGCTGGCCTTGCTTGCTGCACCTTGGCATTGGATGCTATTGCTGAGTCTACTAGGACCCCCAGATCCTTTTCCACTTTTGATTCCTCCAGGATGTTTTTAACTCCTAGGTCTATTACTTATGTTTTTCTACATTGAACCACATCTGCCATTTAGCTGCCCATCCTTCTATTTTAACTACATATTCTTGTAAAGTTGCCATATTATGTTGTGACTAGGGATGAGCCGAACACCCCCATGTTCGGTTCGCACCAGAACATGCGAACAGGAAAAAAGTTTGTTCGAACACGCGAACACCGTTAAAGTCTATGGGACACGAACATGAATAATCAAAAGTGCTAATTTTAAAGGCTTATATGCAAGTTATTGTCATAAAAAGTGTTTGGGGACCTGGGTCCTGCCCCAGGGGATATGGATCAATGCAAAAAAAAGTTTTAAAAACGGACGTTTTTTCAGGAGCAGTGATTTTAATAATGCTTAAAATCAAACAATAAAAGTGTAATATCCCTTTAAATTTCATAGCTGGGGGTGTCTATAGTATGCCTGTAAAGGGGCGCATGTTTACCATGTTTAGAACAGTCTGACAGCAAAATGACATTTCGAAGGAAAAAAAAAATTTAAAACTACTCGCGGCTATTGCATTGCCGACAATACACATAGAAGTTCATTGATAAAAACGGCATGGGAATTCCCCACAGGGGAACCCCGAACCAAAATTTAAAAAAAAAATGACGTGGGAGTCCCCCTAAATTCCATACCAGGCCCTTCAGGTCTGGTATGGATATTAAGGGGAACCCCGGCCAAAATTTCAAAAGAAAATGACATGGGGTTCCCCCCCAATTCCATACCAGACCCTTCAGGTCTGGTATGGATTTTAAGGGGAACCCCGCGCCAAAAAAAACCAAAAAAAAAACGGCGTGGGGTCCCCCCAAAAATCCATACCAGACCCTTATCCGCAGGAAAAGAGGGGGGGACGAGAGTGCGGCCCCCCCCTCCTGAACCGTACCAGGCCACATGCCTTCAAAATTGGGAGGGTGCTTTGGGGTAGCCCCCAAAACACCTTGTCCCCATGTTGATGAGGACAAGGGCCTCATCCCCACAACCCTGGCCGGTGGTTGTGGGGGTCTGCGGGTGGGGGGCTTATTGGAATCTGGAAGCCCCCTTTAACAAGGGGACCCCAAGATCCCCGGCCCCCCCTGTGTGAAATGGTAAGGGGGTACTTACCCCTACCATTTCACTAAAAAACTGTCAACAATGTTAAAAATGACAAGAGACAGTTTTTGACAATTCCTTTATTTAAATGCTTCTTCTTTCTTCTATCTTCCTTCATCTTCTTCTTCTGGTTCTTCTGGCTCTTCTGGTTCTTCCTCCGGTGTTCTTGTCCAGCATCTCCTCCACGGTGTCTTCTATCTTCTTCTCCTCGGGCCGCTCCGCAACCATGGCATGGGGGGAGGCTCCCGCTCTTCTCTTCATCTTCTTCATCTTCTTCTCTTCTTCTCTTCTTCTCTTCTTCATTTTCTTCTCTGGGCCGCTCCGCACCCATGCTGGCATGGAGGGAAGCTCCCGCTGTGTGATGGCGTCTCCTCGTCTGACGGTTCTTAAATAATGGGGGCAGGGCCACCCGGTGACCCCGCCCCCCTCTGACGTACGGAACATGACTGGACTTCCCTGTGGCATTCCCCGTGACGTCACAGGGAAGTCCCGTCAAGTGACCGTGCGTCAGAGGGGGGCGGGGTCACCGGGTGGCCCCGCCCTCGTTATTTAGGAACCGTCAGACGAGGAGACGCCGTCACACAGCGGGAGCCTCCCTCCATGCCAGCATGGATGCAGAGCGGCCCGGAGAAGAAAATGAAGAAGAGAAGAAGAAAAGAAGAGAAGAAGGAAGAAGAGAAGAAGATGAAGAAGAAGATGAAGAGAAGAGCGGGAGCCTCCCCCATGCCATGGGTGCGGAGCGGCCCGAGGAGAAAAAGATAGAAGACGCCGCGGAGGAGATGCTGGACGAGAACGTCGGAGGAAGAACTAGAAGAACCAGAAGAAGAAGAAGATGAAGGAAGATAGAAGAAAGAAGAAGCATTTAAATAAAGGAATTGTCAAAAACTGTCTCTTGTCATTTTTAACATCTTTGACAGTTTTTTAGTGAAATGGTAGGGGTAATTACCCCCTTACTATTCACACGGGGGGGGCAGGATCTGGGGGTCCCCTTGTTAAAGGGGGCTTCCAGATTCCGATAAGCCCCCCGCCTGCAGACCCCCACAATCAGGGGTGTGGGGATGAGGCCCTTGTCCTCATCAACATGGGGACAAGGTGTTTTGGGGGGCTACCCCAAAGCACCCTCCCAATGTTGAGGGCATGTGGCCTGGTATGGTCCCCCCTCTTTTGCTGCGGCCTGCCAGGTTGCGTGCTCGGATAAGGGTCTGGTATGGATTTTTGGGGGACCCCACGCCGTTTTTTTTTTTGGCGCAGGGTTCCCCTTAAAATCCATACCAGACCTGAAGGGTCTGGTATGGAATTTAGGGGGAACCCCACGTCATTTTTTAAAAAATTTTGGCCGGGGTTCCCCTTAATATCCATACCAGACCTGAAGGGCCTGGTATGGAATTTAGGGGGACTCCCACGTCATTTTTTAAAAAAAATTTTGGTTCGGGGTTCCCCTGTTGGGAATTCCCATGCCGTTTTTATCAATGAACGTCTATGTGTATTGTCGGCAATGCAATAGCCGCGAGTAGTTTTGAATGGGTTTTTTCCTTCGAAATGTCATTTTGCTGTCAGACTGTTCTAAACACGGGAAACATGCGCCCCTTTACAGGCATACTATAGACACCCCCCAGCTATGAAATTTAAAGGGATATTACACTTTTATTGTTTGACTTTAAGCATTATTAAAATCACTGCTGCTGAAAAAACGGCCATTTTTAAAACTTTTTTTTGCATTGATCCATGTCCCCTGGGGCAGGACCCGGGTCCCCAAACACTTTTTATGACAATAACTTGTATATAAGCCTTTAAAATTAGCACTTTTGATTTCTCCCATAGACTTCTAAAGGGTGTTCCGCGGCATTCGAATTTGCCGCGAACACCCCAAATTGTTCGCTGTTCGGCGAACTTGCGAACAGCCAATTTTCGAGTCGAACATGAGTTCGAGTCGAACTCGAAGCTCATCCCTAGTTGTGACTTTATTGTCCTACTTTGTTTTTTTATCATCAGCAAATACTGAGATTGACTATCTTTTCCAACCTGTATAGTTTATGAACAAGTTAAAAAGAATTGGTCCCAGGACAGAGCCCTGGGGCACTCTGCTCACAACTCCTGACCATTCATAAAATATGTCATGAATCACTACCCTCTGGACACAGTCCAGCAACCAGTTTTCTATCTAGGTACATACAAAATTATCAGTGCCAAAAGACCTTATTTTTGTAAATTAAGCATTTTGGGGTAATGTATCATTAGCCATAGCAAAATCTAGATACTCTATATCCACGGGCCTTCCTTTATTCCAAATTACAGCTTACTTCCTCATAGAATGTTAAAAGGTTGGTCTGGCAAGAGCAGTTCTTCAAAAAAAAACATGTTGATTGTTACCAATGATGTAATAGCGATCTACACATACTTCAACGGTGATTCTGGCATAGGGAAAAAAACTATTCAGTTTCAGGAAGCTTAAAGAGGCATGTGGCCACTCAATTAAGTTGGAAGAATATTAGTTTAACCTTAAACTACGTAGGAGGTTCTTTACTGTCAGAACGGCAAGGATGTGGAACTCCCTTTCACAGTCAGTGGTGTCACCAGGAAGTGTTAATAGTTTAAAAAACTCTTAGATGGGCACCCCAGTGAACGTAATATACAGGGATATAGGAAATGGTATTGCCAAACACACATACACGCCACAGGTTGAACTGGATGGACTGGTGGTGTCTTTATTCAACCTTACCAGCTATGTAATGATATTATTTTTATTAGCAAAAACTTGGATTTGGTCCCTTATCATTTCATCCAAACACTTACTTACTATTGATGTTAGGCTGACTGTTCTGTAGGTTCCAGGTATTTAGCTTAGGCCTTTTATGAATATTGGTACCACATTTGCTTTTTGCCAGTCTGCTGGTATCATTCCAGTCAATAAGCTGTCCTTAAAAATTAGGAACAATAGTCTAGCTATAACTTGACTAAATTATTTGAGAATTGTTGGGTGTAAGCCATCCAGTGATGATTTCTTCACATTACGTTTTTCTAGTCTTTTTTTAGAACACTGGTCTCCTTCAGCCACAAGGGTACATCCAAAATACTGCTATTAACATTGCTGTTTTGTTTAGTATGTCCTTTGTTTTCTTTTATATAGCTTAAGGAAAAGAATGTATTTAATACAGTTGCTTTCACCCTGTCACTTGTCACCAACTTCCTCTTATAATTTTTTTATGTGGTCGATTATCCCACATCTGTGCACTCTGACCCTTGTACACTGTACGATAAACCTTCCTCTGACCCCCCCATATACTAGTTTAAAAATTCCTCTATCCTTCTGGACATCTTCTCCCCCAACAGAGCTGCACCCTCCCTATTTAGGTCAATTCATCTCTGCTATAAAGCTATTAACACACAGCAAAGTCATCCAGTTCTCCATGAACCCAAATGTTGGAAATACGTAATTTCATTTTTATTTTAGCAAATATATATGTATATATATATTAGGGTTGTTCCAATACCGATACTAGTATCGGTATCGGCACCGATACCGAGCATTTGCCCAAGTACTTGTACTCGGGCAAATGCTCTCGATGCTTCCCCCGATACCTTGACAGTCAGCAGTGATTGGCGCGTGGGGGAGTTACACGCTTCTCCCCCCTGCTCTCAGCTGCTTTAGTGAAATCTATACAGCGGTGATCGGTGCTTGTAACTCCCCCCACACGCGATCACCACTTACTGTCACCGCATCCTCCATGCCCCCTCCGTTCCGCTGTCCCCCTCCGTTCCGCCGTCCCTCTCCGTTCAGCTGCCCCCTCCGCTGTCCCCCTCCATTCCGCTGTCCCTCTCCACTCAGCTGTCCCCCTCCGCTGTCCCCCTTCGCTGTCCCTCTCCGTTTCGCTGTCCCTCTACGCTGTCCCCCTCCGTTGTGCTGTCTCTCTCCATGTCCTCCTCCTTCCTTTGTGTATGGACAGAGCCAGCTGACTCTGTCCATTCCCATTCACATAACTGAAACATTGTAATCTCCTGTGATTACGATGTCTCAGTTTATGAATGGAGAGGAGCCGCTGTCTTCTTTCCATTCATTTTCAGTGCAGCTGAGGCTGCAGAGAAAGGGACTGGGGAATCTCTATCCTCGATCTCTTTCTCTGTCTCAAGGGGGAGATATCAGGGGTCTGTTAAGACCCCTGATATCTCACCAAAGCCCCCCAACAGGGCTGATTAAAAAAAAAATAACAAAGTATTGCAATAATAATAATAATTAAAAAAATTATTATAAAAAATAATAAAAATTTAAATAAAAAAAACACACAGACAGCATCCACTCCCTCCCCCCCCTAAAAAAAAAAAAAAAAAAAGAAAGCATTGTAAAAAAAAAAAAAAAATTGTATAAAAAAAAAAACACTGCCACGTGACATTAAAAATAAAAGTATCGGTAATCGGTATTGGCGAGTACTTGAAAAAAGTATCAGTACTTGTTTGTACTCTGTCTTAAAAAAGTGGTATCGGACATCCCTAATATATATATATACAGTCGTTCTCGACAAAGCTAAATATCTAAGTGAAATGACTAAAATTTTGAATGATTCATACACATATAGTCATATTCCCACTGATCCTACTGCGACTTTTAAAAAGGCCTTGGTTGAATTAGTGGATGAATGGTTTGCATTAGGAATTCTAAATAAAAAAGAAACTTTTTAGTTCCTCAGGTTCCACACATTCCTGCTATCTACTACCTTCCAAAGGTCCATAAGGACCCTATTAATCCCCCTGGCAGACCTATAGTCAGCGGGATTGATTCAGTCAAGGCCCGAATTGGAAAGTATGTAGACTATTACCTACAACCCCTTGTCCGTTCCACTCCTTCTTACTTAAAAGACACCAGAGATACCATTAAATTACTGGAGTCAGTACATTTCCATGAAGGGATCTTTCTTGTTACCGCCGACGTGGCGGCACTCTACACGTGTATACCCCATGGTTTAGGTTTCGATGCGGTGGAGAGTCATTTGTCTAGAGACGATAGGCTCCCCTCCTTGCAGCGGAACTTTTTTATGCAGTTGTTGAGATTTGCCACTCGGCACAACTATTTCTGGTTCCAAAACCAGTTTTTTTTACAGAAGAGGGGGTGGCTATGGGGGCCAAGTTTGCCCCCAGTCTTGCCAACCTCTTCATGGCCCAGTGGGAAGAGGATGTTGTCTATGCTGCCAGGAGACCCGTATTGGTTCTCTGGGCTAGGTACATAGACGACATCCTCTTCCTATGGTATGGGGATCGTGGATCCTTGAGTGATTTCATGGTTGCGCTGAATTCTAACGATAGGGGTATCTCTTTAAGTTATGAGGCCAGCGCATCCATGGTTCACTTTCTAGATCTGGAAATATTTGTGGTAGACCAACATTTAGAGTTCCGGACATATTTTAAACCTACAGACCGGAATGGATACATTCCGGTCGATAGTTGCCATCAAGACCAATGGCTTAAATCAGTTCCCCGCAGCCAATTTTTAAGGCTGCGTCGTAACTGTACTAGAACTTCTGACTTTTTTTATCAGTCTCAGGTCCTCAAAAATAGATTTTTGGAGAAAGACTATAATTCTGACCTTCTTGAGACCGAAATAAACAAAGTTCTATCAATAGAAAGAAGTTCCACCCTTACTGAGAAACCGAAAATAAGTCCAGATAATAGATTCCAATGTGCTTTTATCACCACTCACTCCACCCAATCGAAACAAATTAGGGAAATTGTGAGAAGACACTGGAAGGTGCTCTTTAATGACAGGCTACTTGGCCCAGTTCTTCCAGATCGGGCAGCTGTCATTTTTAGAGGTGCACGATCTATTCAAGGTCAAATAGCCCCTAATGTAATAGATCTGCCTAAGAAGGCTTCCTTCTTCCAGGAATGAAAAGGCTATTACCCTTGCCGTAAATGCAAGGTGCAAGATGTGCCTCTGCAATGTAAAAGTACTACATTCAAGTCCACTGTTACTTCCAGAATATATCATATGAAACACTTTACTACTGTTCATCACAATATATTGTGTACTTGCTTACTTGTCCCTGCCACAAGCATTATGTTGGCCTCACGATTAGAACCTTTTCCATCCGAGTCAACGAACATGTGACCGGGATTAAAAGAGGGAAAAGTAAGCATACAGTACCACAACACTATTTACAGTAATGCCCCGTACACACGGTCGGATTTTCTGACGGAAAATGTGTGATAGGACATTGTTTTCGGAAATTCCGACCGTGTGTAGGCTCCATCACACATTTTCCATTGGATTTTCCGACACACAAAGTTTGAGAGCAGGCTATAAAATTTTCCGACAACAAAATCCGTTGTCGGAATTTCCGATCGTGTGTACACAAATCCGACGCACAAAGTGCCACGCATGCTCAGAATAAATAAATAGATGAAAGCTATTGGCTACTGCCCCGTTTATAGTCCCGACGTACGTGTTTTACGTCACCGCGTTCAGAATGATCGGATTTTCCGACAACTTTGTGTGACCGTGTGTATGCAAGACAAGTTTGAGCTAACATCCGTCGGAAAAAATCCTAGGATTTTGTTGTCGGAATGTCCAAACAATGTCCGACCGTGTGTATGGGGCATAACACAACAAGGACCCGTCTGGGACTCTTTTTCAAGTGATTGATAGATTTGTCCCTCATTGGAGGGGTGAGTCGCATCTTCGGGGCGTTTCGCGCCTTGAGACGTACTGGATATATGAGTTGAGGTCCTTTTTTCCATTCGGCTTGAACGTGGAATGGGATCTCAACTCTTTCATTAACCAGTCCTAGAGATTCTTCCACTTTTCACATCGTTCATACGTTTCTTATGTCCTCAAGAAAATAGGGGGTTTATATATATATTCGTTTGTCATTTTTTGATTTATTTTTTAATTTTCACTTTAGAATTTTGGACTTATTCACTAGGTTCCTATTTCTTGTTTATATGTTTGATAAAATTATTTTTTTTCATTTTACATGGTATTTTCAGGTTGGAGAATTTGATTATTCTCTTCTTATTTCCTATTTTTTTGTTGTTTCATTATGACAATTTTATTTTTACAAAAAACTTTCCTGAGTTTCTTTCCCATTGTGACACTAATAGGACATTTTCCTTTTTATTACTGTTTCCGGTCTGATCTAGCTTGGGTGACACAGAGTTTTTACATCCGGCCTCTGTCCTTCGTCACGTGATTTGAGTCTGACGCTGGGCGCGTTACTGTGTGAAGCGCCGGACTCTAGTGTTTGACACGCAGACCTTCGGCCATGGACATGAGAACTGTTGTCCTGATTGATTGGCCATGAGGTCTGCCTGTCTTTTACCACGTGACTCTGGATAGACATTCGGCGCCCTTTTCGGGCCGGACGTCACATCCTTTGTTCGACACGTGGAATCCCAAGTTTGATTACTGTATATTTCCTGCTTGTTCACGGATTGGCTGCCTGGCTTGTCTGTTTTCTTATTGCTGGATGCCATTGGCCGATTAATGCCTAGCTGCTCATTTCCTGATCAGCTGACATTTTCGGTCCAATCACATTGAGCCATTCCTTTTTCTTCTGATTGGTTTTTACTTGTTTGTATTATTTATAAATATTGGCAACCTGGAGTTGGTGGTTTATGCCCCAGTAGAAGGCCTTTGGGTCGAAACTCGTCGTGCTCCCTTACCATCATTCATGTTGCCCTTGACTTTTATTGTGATTACTTTATTTTAATGTATCGTTTTTTTTAGCAATAAAAGATACCTTTTTTATCTGCACCATGGGGAAGCTTTTTCTTTCTTTTTATATAACATCCGGAAAGAAGTGAATGCTCAACCCCCATCATATGCAGTACATCACAGCTGGCAGACTTCCATCTGTACCTATCGGGAACATTCATCTGATGATCCTGTGAGTTCCTGTGAAGTTTCATCTGAGAGTTCTGACGGTCTGGATATTGTTCCACACGCCCTGGGTGGCACAATGCTTTCATGACTCCATGTCGCTGACAGGGGAGTCCACTGGATCTGGGGTAAGAGTTTATACCTACCATTCTCTGATTAGATGCCGTTTTTGGTGGATGTGGTTCTCATGTACCAATTAACCAAGTCTTCTGCCAACGTTTGGAACATTCTTCACTGCCAGTGACTTTTTCCATGTGTACACTCATTTGGAGATTTACCCCTCACAATTTCTTTGCCTCACGGCTAATTGACTTTTCATCATTATTAGTTGTATTCACTACATCTGGTCGTAAGACTTGCGTTGTATGTGACCATATTCCTTCACCATTTTTTTGTCTTTCTATGCGCTACATTTTTCTTATTCATTTTAATAATAAATGTGCACAGCTGCTAAACATTCCAAGTGGTACACCACACTAGTTTCAAAATGGATAGTAAATAAATAAATGTAGCGCTATATGTAAAATTATAAATATAAAGTGCAAATCTCTAAAATAAATAAATCCTACATATAAATGAATAGTCCATAAAATGAAAAAATGAAGAAATAAAACATGAAAAACTCTTCTTGTAATCAGTATATCCACACAATTCCACCTCAGTGATGGTTTGTCCTCCTAAGGAGTGCACACCACCACCAGTAAAAATGCGCGCTCACCTCCCAGATGCGGATCTCCCCACAAGCACTTTTCTGAATGGTAACTCAGCTCATTAATATCCAAAGAAGCGGATCATCTCCCAGCTTGGCTCAAGATTCCATGAATTCAGGACATGTAAATAATAAGTATAGAGACCATAGTGTTCTTCGTATACAAATTTATTCAAAGCCCCCAAATAGACAAGTTGCACTTACAAGATAAAAACTTTTAAAATCACATAAAAAACATAATAATAATAATAATTTTATTTCTTCATTTTTTCATTTTATGGACTATTCATTTATATGTAGGATTTATTTATTTTAGAGATTTGCACTTTTTATACGTATCAAAAACAACTTCAGTTGCTGTTTAGCTGCTGCTCCCTTCACTCTTTGCTTTTTTTTTCTTTTTTTTCGTTTACATTTTTCGATTTATTGTGGTAGCACCCAAGCAGGTGCACTCCCGAGCCCCCCCAGCTCTGTGTGTCCATTCACACACGGAGCTGCGGCTTGGCCCTGCCCCCCTCCGTTTCCTGATTGGCTCACTGCCATTCCTATTGATGATTTAGGGGTTAATGCACATATGCTAGAGACCCATAACAGAGGGTTTAATACATATATTCTATGAGTTAAATATTGCCAAAACTGTGGATACTAGTCTCTAATGGCAAATGCACATAGTGTAAAGACTGGTCACCGAGGGTCTATGCATACAGTGTTGAGATTTGTCACTCAGAGGTATATGCACATATACTTCCCTGAAAAACAACTAGAGGATCAGTATCACTGCTGGCGTAGATACTGGAAAATGAGATGTGTATGTACTCAGGAGAGGACATAGGGAAAATAGCTGTGTGTGCTAGGGAAGATCACTCGGAGGGCACGTTTCGATCAGCAAAATTTAAGACTGAAAGCAAAATTCTCCAGTAAGAAAACAAATATATATCTTTAATAAATGGATATAGGACACAGTCTTTGTTGTCAGGAAAAGGTATTTATATATTGCAGCTGCTATCAAAGAAAGCTATATTACATTATGTGGCTGCTGACAGGGTGTACATTATATGTGGTAGCTGTTGGCAGGGAGAGATATGTTAATCTATACATCCCAGTTATGCACAGACGATGAATGGTAATGACATGATAAAAAAAAAAGTCATGGGTTCACTAATGCCAAGAATGAAGGCCACTAGTAGAGCATGTTCTGTTCAACAAAAAAATTTCAGGACTAGAAGCAGAATTCCTTAGTAAGAAACAAAATGCCTGGCTTTAATAAATACATATAAAACATTGCTTCTATTTGTAGGGAAAGTGACTGTTGCAAGGGGAAGTTAAGTTATTCTGTGTTCAGTTATCCACAGAAGATGTATGGCAATTTCAGGAAAAAGCAGCAAAAGGTCAATTGACATTATAAAATGAGGATGTTTAGATAAGTTGTGGGAAAACGAATACATCATTAGAACTGATTTATGAAAACTAAAGTTCCTATACACATCAACAGTTTTATGTTTTATTCTCTAGCAAAATCAACATGTAATATGATAAGTTTACTGACAAGGTTGAAAAGCTTTGCAAAATGTAGAGTGCCTTGAAATTTTCTACATTTTATCATGTTACAACCAAAAACGTAAATGTATTTTATTGGGATTTTATGTGATAGATCAACACAAAATGGCAGATAATTGTGAAGTGAAAGGAAAATGATAAATGGTTTACAAATAAATATGTGAAAAGTGTAGGCCCCCTGAGTCAATACTTTGTAGAACCACCTTTCACTGCAATTGCAGCTGCAAGTCTTTTTGGGGATGTCTCTACCAGCTTTGCACATCTAGAGAGTAACATTTTTGCCCATTCTTCTTTGCAAAATAGCTTAACTCTGTCAGATTGGATGGAGAGCCTCTGTGAACAGCAATTTTTAAGTCTTGCTGCAGATTCTCAATTGGTTTTAGGTCTGGACTTTGAATGGGCCATTCTAACACATGAATATGCTTTGATCTAAACCATTTAATATTAGCTCTGGCTGTATGTTTGGGATCGTTTTCCTGCTGGAAGGTGAACCTCCGCCCCAGTCTCAAGTCTTCTGCAGACTCTACCAGGTTTTCTTCTAAGATTGCCCTGTATTTGGCTCCATCCATCTTCCCATCAACTCTGACCAGCTACCTTATCCCTGCTGAAGAAAAGCATCCCCACAACATGATGCTTCCACCACCATGTTTCACGGTGGGGATGGTGTATTCAGAGTGATGTGCTGTGTTACCTTTCCGCCACACATAGCGTTTTGCTTTTAGGCCAAAAAGTAAAATCTTAATCTCATCTGACTGGAGCACCTTCTTCCACATGGTGTCTCGCAAACTGCAAACGGGACTACTTATGGCTTTCTTTCAACAATGGCTTTCTTCTTGCCACTCTTCCATAAAGGCCATATTTGTGGAGTGCACGACTAAAAGTTGTCCTGTGGACAGATTCTCCCACCTGAGCTGTGTGTCTCTATAGCTCCTCCAGAGTTACCATGGGCCTCTTAGCTGCTTCTCTGATGAATGCTCTCCATGCCTGGCCTGTCAGTTTAGCTGCACGGCCATGTCTTGGTAGGTTTGCAGTTGGGCCATACTCTTTCCATTTTTGGATGATGGATTGAACAGTGCTCTAAGCTTGGAATATTTTTTTAACCTAACCCTGCTTTAAACTTCTCCACAACTTTATCACTGACATGTCTGGTGTGTTCCTTGGCCTTCAGGATGCTGTTTGTTCACTAAGGTTCTCTGAGGGCTTCACAGAACAGCTGTATTTATACTGAGAATAAATTACACACAGGTGGACTCTATTTACTAAGTAGGTGACTTCTGAAGGCAATTGGTTCCACTAGATTTTAGTTAGGGGTATCAGAGTAAAGGGGGCTGAATACAAATGCACGTCACACTTTTCAGATATTAATTTGTAAAAAATGTTGAAAACCATTTATCATTTTCCTTCCACTTGACAATTATGTGCCACTTTGTGTTGGTCTATCACATAAAATCCCAATAAAATACATTTACGTTTTTGGTTGTGTAGCGGGTGTCTCACTCTATAACCTGCAGTTCCGCCAAGCTGGCCGGAACAATGTACACAGGCTTTCCAGCTTGAGTTAGGGAGAGCTGCCTGCTAGCAGTTGTAAGGGGGGTTTTTCACCCCCCTCCTTCCTGTTTGTCACTGACTGAGTTAATGTAATGTGAGCTGACACACACAGAGCTCTGCATTTAGTGGCCTTTCTTTTGCCCCTATTGGCTGGAAGAGGAAAACACACACAGGCACAGTTACAACAGCCAATGGAAGAGATTGTACTGAACTGCAGGGAGAGCAGCAATGGATTCTGGGACATGCAGTTCCCACATAAAACAGCCCCATAGACTGGTATACAGGGAGAAATATAAATCCCAGCAGGCTTTGCTGACAAGAAAGTAAAATACTCCATTTTGCGTGTTTTAAAAGACCAGACCTGAGGGAGAGCTGCTATTTCTCAGATGATCTCCCTGCGCGATTCAGGCCTCCACTGCAAGTTGGGATGTCCAGCCTGAGAGAGGGGGATCCCAGGTGAATATTGGAGGCGCATCTCCACCAACGGTGACCCGTCCAGTGTGAGGGGACAGGTCGGGTTGCCATGAAAGCCTGCCTATTCCAGGAGGTTCGCTTGGGCTCTGATCGCAGGATTTGGTGAGAGGGCACTCCGGCCCATCTGCAGCCAACAGAGACACTGCACTACAGAAACAGTTATTTGAATACTGTATACAAACATCATTGCTGGTAGTCATCTTGCTGACACTTGTAGTACTACAGGGATAAAGGATAAGGCTATCCACTTCTGGGACATTGTATACACCATTGTCCTCTTACCTTGTTGAACAAAATCCTGTCTGTTTCACTTGATAATCTGGGCCAGTTATATTGTTTGCATTGATACCCAGGAGTTAAATTGCACCAACAAAAGTGGCTAGCTGCAGACACCAAAGCTTATCTTTGCTTCAAAAAGACTGAAGCTGTTAGGGCCATACGGATCCATACACATATTCAGGGCTCTGCATATGTATTGGGTGTGTGGGACAGTTTATCTATAAAGCTTACCGGCTTGAATAGGTGTGTAAAGTTTGACCTGTGGTGTCAGGGGACAGTAGAGAGAGGCCTGACACAAAAGGAGTCATTGCAGTAAAGACAGTTTCTGTGTTTTATCATAATGTGTGTGTTTCTTATTGGTCATTGCACTTCCACTATTGCCAGGTGTGCCAGAGGGGGCTGAGGCTGTTATTGGGTTGAGAGGCAGAGTAACAGGCTGAAAAAACTTAACCACTTAAGGACCAGCCTCGTTTTGGATTTTAGATGTTTACATGTTTAAAACAGTTTTTTTTGCTAGAAAATTACTTAGAACCCCCAAACATTATATATTGTTTTTTTTTCTAACACCCTAGAGAATAAAATGGCGGTCATTGCAATACTTTTTTTTGCACCATATTTGCGCAGCGGTCTTATAAGCGCACTTTTTTTGGAAAAAATTCATTTTTTTGAATAAAAAAATAAGACAACAGTAAAGTTAGCCAAATTTTTTTTTATATTGTGAAATATAATGTTACGCCAAGTAAATTGATACCCAACATGTCATGCTTCAAAATTGCGCCCGCTCGTGGAATAGCGTCAAATTTTTACCCTTAAAAATCTCCATAGGCGATGTTTAAAAAATTCTACAGGTTGCTTGTTTTGCGTTACAGAGGTCTAGGGCTAGAATTATTGCTCTCGCTCTACCGGTCACGGCGATACCTCACATGTGTGGTTTGACCACCGTTTTCATATGCGGGCACTACTCACATATGCGTTCTCTTCTGCGCGCGAGCTCGTCGGGACAGGGCGCTTTAAAATTTTTATTTTTTTTTATTATTATTTATTTTACTTTATTTTATTTATTTTTTCACTGTTAAAAAAAAAAAATTGGATCCCTTTTATTCCTATTACAAGGAATGTAAACATCCCTTGTAATAGAAAAAAGCATGACAGGTCCTCTTAAATATGAGATCTGGGGTCAAAAAGTCCTCAGATCTCATATTTACACTAAAATGCAAAAAAATAAAAATAAAGTCGTTTAAAAAAATGACACAAAAAAAATTGTACCTTTAAGAGAAGTGGGCGGAGCACACGTAATGACATCGCTCCGGCCGTCCTATGGTATAGAGATGGGTGGGCGCCATCTTGGCCTCGCTCGTCTCTATACCCAGGCACAGGAAGGACCCGATCGCCTCTGCCGCTACCGACGGCTCCGGTAAGCGGCGGAGGGTACAGGAGAGCGGCGGGAGGGGGGGGGGCACCTCTCACGCCGCCGATAACGGTAATCTTGTGGCGAACCCGCCGCAGAGACCACCATTATCGTGTACAGAAACGCCGGCCCTAAAGATGGATACCTCGGTTGTGGCAGCAGCTGCTGCCGTTACCGAGATATCCATCTTTAAAAAAATGATGTATATATACAGTGGCCGGTCGTTAAGTGGTTAAGCAGCTCCTTCAGGGGTTTCGCTACAGTTGTAACATGACAAAATGTGGAACATTTCAAGGGGTATGAACACTTTTTCAAGGCACTGTATATGTGTTGCCATTCATTCTAAATGTTACTCCAACACACATATCCTGTGAAAACAAATGCACCTGTACTACTGAGCACCACAGTGGACAAAGTGGACAAATGAGTATGCTCTGTGTGTTATGCTTCAGTAGTCGCGCCAGAAAGGCAAATGTTGCATTTTTAATACGTTTTGTGGTTTTTTTTCCCTTTAAAAACACTGTATATAGCTGGTTGCTTAACCGCTTGCCGACCAGCGCACGCCGATGTACGTCGGCTGAATGGCGCTGGTGGGCCAAAAGGTACGTCCCCTTTAAGAAGCGTTGTGGCGGGCGCGCGCCTGCCGCGGTCTCCGTGACCACGGGTCCCGTGGACTCAATGTCCTCTGGGTGCCTGCGATCATGTCACGGAGAGGAAGAATGGGGAGATGCTTTTGTAAACACAGCATTTCCCCATTCTGTCTAGTGACAGGACAGAGATCACAGCTCTCTGTCATCGAGAGCAGTAATCACTGTCCTGCGTGTTCAATTCCAGCCCCCTCACAGTTAGAATCACTCCCTAGGACACACTTAACCCCTTCACTGCCCCCTAGTGGTTACCCCTTCACTGCCAGTGTCATTTACACAGTAATCAATGCATTTTTATAGCATCAATTGCTGTATAAATGACAATGGTCCCAAAATAGTGTGAAAAATGTCTGATGTGGGAGGCGCATGCGTGAAGCCATCCAAGATGGCCGCTTGAGACCGGAGCTCCGCACTGCCCTGGCCACACAGCTCCCATAGCGGCAGAACCGGCCCAGCAAACCACCCACAAACAGCCACATCTGGCGGCGGACATCCCCGAGCACTGGCACATGTCTGGGGGGACAACCTGGAGGAATCTGGGGCCGCAGTTTAATAGCGGGGAACATAGAGGGAAATCCAAGATGGTGGCCCCTTCTCAGCCACGAGACAGCACCGCGGGAGACAGGAAAGACAACAGGGAAGTGCTGGCTCCTAAAACCCTCTCCTACCCACCTCAGGCTCCAAGCTCATTCCCCTGCAGCCAGACTCCGTCCCCAGCATCCACTGTCTCACTGCTGGAAAGGTCCTTGGGAACCTATGGACTTTCCCCTATGGCATTAACCCCAGAACAACCAGACATCCTAACAGCCCTTGGAGGCTCTGCTCAGGACATGCCACTAACTGTAGCTGATCTCTTTGTCAAGTTCTCAGAGCTGCTTGACAGAGGCCTAACACAGACTGCTGACAAGATTATTGGGGACATTCAATCGGACTTTCAAAACTTGGGGTCTAGAATAGAAACGATCGAACACAAATTAGATGTTACCATCTCAAGTGCCAATCAGAACACGGACCAGATTCACTTCCTGCAGGACCAACGTGACACGGCTCAGGCAAGGATTGACGATCTTGAAAATAGATTGAGAAGGGAGAATTTCAGAAAAAAAGGTCTTCCAGAAAACATCGCGGATATCCCAACCACAGTCCAGGACGTTCTAAAGTACCTTATAGCTGGCGTCCCGGAGCACAAGCTGGAATTAGACAGGGCACACAGATCCCTGGGTCCACCCACAATTTTGCCTATCAAATGCGGAAGATAAGACTAGGGGGGTTGCAATATTGTTCTCCAAACATTGCAAATTCACTATCCAGCTGGAGCATAGAGACCCGGAGGGAAGGTTTCTTCTCATCAAGGGTATTCTAGACGAACACAAATATACCTTCGTCTCCTACTACGCCCCAAACAGAGGACAAGTACAATTCTTTCAACAGATGTTCCAAATTCTGGAACCCCTGGTTGGGGGAACCACGATCATGGGTGGAGACTCAAACATGGCCTCTGATATAGGCCTAGATAATTCTAATCCTCTTTAACTGAAACCCATTAGACCCCTCAAAGGCAGTTTAAAGATAGCAAAAGTGATTTTCCAGCACGGGTTGGCAGACATTTGGAGGGAACTGAACCCCTCCAAAAGAGATTTTACCCACTACTCCTCCCCTCACCAAACATATGCAAGGATAGACCATATCCTCCTCTCTACCCAACATATTCCATTAACCACCAAATCATCGATTATAGAAACAGCCTGGTCCGACCATTCCATGGTGTCTCTATCTAACTTAACCACTTAAGGACCAGCCTCGTTTTGGATTTTAGGTGTTTACATGTTTAAAACAGTTTTTTTTGCTAGAAAATTACTTAGAACCCCCAAACATTATATATTGTTTTTTTTTCTAACACCCTAGAGAATAAAATGGCGGTCATTGCAATACTTTTTTTTGCACCATATTTGCGCAGCGGTCTTATAAGCGCACTTTTTTTGGAAAAAATTCATTTTTTTGAATAAAAAAATAAGACAACAGTAAAGTTAGCCAAATTTTTTTTTATATTGTGAAATGTAATGTTACGCCAAGTAAATTGATACCCAACATGTCATGCTTCAAAATTGCGCCCGCTCGTGGAATAGCGTCAAATTTTTACCCTTAAAAATCTCCATAGGCGATGTTTAAAAAATTCTACAGGTTGCTTGTTTTGCGTTACAGAGGTCTAGGGCTAGAATTATTGCTCTCGCTCTACCGGTCACGGCGATACCTCACATGTGTGGTTTGACCACCGTTTTCATATGCGGGCACTACTCACATATGCGTTCTCTTCTGCGCGCGAGCTCGTCGGGACAGGGCGCTTTAAAATTTTTTTTTTTTTTTATTATTATTTATTTTTCTTTATTTTATTTATTTTTTCACTGTTAAAAAAAAAAAATTGGATCCCTTTTATTCCTATTACAAGGAATGTAAACATCCCTTGTAATAGAAAAAAGCATGACAGGTCCTCTTAAATATGAGATCTGGGGTCAAAAAGTCCTCAGATCTCATAAAGTACCTTATAGCTGGCGTCCCGGAGCACAAGCTGGAATTAGACAGGGCACACAGATCCCTGGGTCCACCCACAATTTTGCCTATCAAATGCGGAAGATAAGACTAGGGGGGTTGCAATATTGTTCTCCAAACATTGCAAATTCACTATCCAGCTGGAGCATAGAGACCCGGAGGGAAGGTTTCTTCTCATCAAGGGTATTCTAGACGAACACAAATATACCTTCGTCTCCTACTACGCCCCAAACAGAGGACAAGTACAATTCTTTCAACAGATGTTCCAAATTCTGGAACCCCTGGTTGGGGGAACCACGATCATGGGTGGAGACTCAAACATGGCCTCTGATATAGGCCTAGATAATTCTAATCCTCTTTAACTGAAACCCATTAGACCCCTCAAAGGCAGTTTAAAGATAGCAAAAGTGATTTTCCAGCACGGGTTGGCAGACATTTGGAGGGAACTGAACCCCTCCAAAAGAGATTTTACCCACTACTCCTCCCCTCACCAAACATATGCAAGGATAGACCATATCCTCCTCTCTACCCAACATATTCCATTAACCACCAAATCATCGATTATAGAAACAGCCTGGTCCGACCATTCCATGGTGTCTCTATCTCTCCGCAGGGCAGCCTATAGTCAAAATAGGTCTAATTGGAGACTTAACGAGTCCATCAGAGTGACAGAATTTTCTCAGACTCTGCAAGAATACTTCAAGCTTAATGACACTGTGGAGATTTCCACAGAAACTCTATGGGCGGCACATAAAGCCACTATTAGGGGCAAAATAATACAAATTGCTTCACAAATAAAAAAGGAAAGACAGTGTAGGGATATTTTAGCTTGCTGTCCTTTATTTTAGCTATAAAAATCTATAAAAATATGTATCCATCTCAGAATAATATGTATATGTGATGTCTATCAAAAGTTAGTTTCAAATCCTTGTAAATAACATGATTTCCCCGAAATGACGCATGAAGTTTTCTCCTTGTTGATAGTTTCTGTATGAAGAAATCATGTCTCATTTTTAGGTGGTTTTTAAACATCTGATGTATATGTAATGTCTGTAGTTCTAGCATATATTAATGAAAGGGTTGAACTTTTTTTGTGATGTCATTTTGATTATATAAGTGATTGTCTACGGAAGTAAAAGCAGAACATTTTCAGGCATTGACTATTGTGTCATTATTTTCTTACTGGAATGATCTCCGGGCCTGATTGGGTTTGAAAGAACACTCTAGGCAGATATTTCAGAAGAGGTTCACTTGCTCCTAGGAGAGAGAAGATCGTTAGCCCCCTTATCAGAGTTTGGTGGCAGCTGTGGGGCGGTCATTATTCATGAGATGATCATCATCCAAGATCATCATCCAAGTTTCTAAAGTCCGGTGAGTCTGATTTAATTACTATTATTTCTTTCACCGTGACTTTAGTTTAAAAGAGCGTTTCCCTATATGGGGTTAACAGAAGGTGTAGTGTTAAAAACATTCATGTAAATGTATGAACCTCGGTAGAAGTCCGTTCAGGTGACGGATCAAAGGGCTCTGAGTAGTCCAAGGGGCTCTGAAAATTCCAAAGGGCTCCGAGTAGTCCAAGGGGCTCTGAGAAGTACAAAGGGCTCTGAGTAGTCCAAGGGGTTCTGAGAAACCCAAAGTAATATAATACAGTACTGTAAGAAGAATGACATTTTTCATATGGACATGGTCAAGGGACTTTGTTTAGGAGATAGGGAAGCTTTCCCATATTATACGGTAGACCCCCTATGGGATAAGGAATATATGAGGAAAGGTGGGGAAAATTGGTTATTGTATGCCCCCTACTAGTATGAGAGAGCGGATAAGAAAATAAGAAAGAAAAGTCCAAATCCAAGGGACAAGGAAGCTCCGGGGTTACATGCTTGTGAGAAGAGACTTAAATGAGGTTTCCTATCCTTAGTTCCATGTGCATCAGCTCTCCCAGTAGCTCCCCCAGTTGATTCCCCAGTTGTTCCGTCACCTCCACCTTATACTGTATACCGCAGCCAAATAGGGGATTACCAAAACAAATATAATCCTCATTCTCAAAAGAGGACATTGAGTTTTTGGCTGCAATTGCAGCAGTTTGTCCATTTGAGAATAGAGTGTCATCTGCAGAGGCACCTGCTTCCTCTGTATCCGTTCCACAGCAAGGTGCAGTGGTGGGTCAGGCACTGCCTGTGGTCTTACCAGAGTCACAGGTTGCTGTCCTATCAGATCAGCCACTGCCTTTCACAAATGCAACAGCCGATGGGTGCTGCCTCCTCCACAATGGATGAGGAGTTACCTGAAAAGACACCTGTGGGGGAACATAAAATAAAGATGCCCCGTGGACCCTTTAGGGAGGATCCTGCTCAGACTAGGCGTACAACTCAGAAATTAAAACAATAAAATGGAAATAACATAGATAACAAAATATTTGGGTATTAAAATAGCGAAGGACCCAGAGAATTACCTAAATGATAACTTAACCCCTTTGTTAAAGAAATTTAAAAGTAAGACTGAAATATGGAAGGGTCTCCCATTATCAACAGCGGGGAGGTGCAATTTGATTAAAATGCTATGGCTCCCCCAATTGCTGTATATAATGCAGAACTCGCCAATTTGGATAAGTAGGAAATGGTTTAATAAAATAGATACAATATTTAGAGACCTTATATGGAAAGGGGGAACCCCTAGGATAAGTTTGCAGACCTTACAACTCCCCTCGCGGGAAGGGGGGCTGGCTGTACCCCACCCACGAAGTTATTTTTGGGCAGCCCAGTTGCAGCACCTGGGGAGAAGCTCGACTCTTAGGGGATTCAGCAATGAGAGATTGATGATCATGGATGCCCCCCATAAGACTGTGATAGAGACACTGGAGGCAGACTCCTTCATACATAAAACCCCCACGGTCAAATTAATAGCAAAAGTTTGGAGATCTATTAAAGCTATGAAGGGAATGAGTGGATTGACTAAGTGTACTCCCTTGTGGAACAATAAGAACCTACAAGAACTACAAGTAATAGGGAAAATCTAAATATGGGAAAAAAGAGGAATAAACAAACTAGTCCAGCTATATAATCAGAATTCCTTAAAATCATTCTTGTCATTGAAGGAGGAATTTGATATACCGTATCGGTCATTATATAGCTATATACAAATTAAACACGCCCTTAAGATGCAGTTTGGGGGTCGGGGACCTCCCTGGAATGAGTCCCTTATACTTCAAAAACTGGGAGACCAGGGGGGCCATTGCGGATCTATAGCCGAAATATACCCACATATTTGTAAAAATAGCATAGAGACCCCGGAAAAACTTAAAAGTAGAAGTAAATGGGAAAGGGACTTGGGTGTGTTTTCAGATGGGCAGTGGAAGGAGATACTGGCGGGAGGACATTGGGTGTCAGTCTCACTTGCCCAGAAGATCTCACACCTGATGCTACTCCATAGGACTTACTACACCCCTAAAAGACTATTTGAATTTGGGAGGAGGACAGATGCTAACTGCCCCAGATGTCAAGATGTGGGGGACCTGATGCATATGATATGGAAGTGTCCCAAATTATTTCGGTATTGGTCCTAGATATTAGAAACCCTAAATAGGATCTTTTCTTTAGAACTTAAAATGGATCCGAAATTATGTATTTTAGGAGTAGGGGAGAGTACAGATAGAGGAATTTCCAAAATTATAATAGTCTCTTCCAGGCAAGAAAGTTAATTGCCCAAAGATGGCAGGCAAGAACCCCCCCTCGGAAGGATGAGTGGATTAAAACAGGTGGGGAGGGGGGGGGAGGCGGTCGGGAGGGGAGGATGGGAGGGGAGAGGAAGAAAGAAAGGGGGAGGTTTTTTTTGGCTTCCTTCTTGTAAATTTGCATTTATTCTCTGTCTTAAATTCATTCCTATAAGTTTTATTCCCTTGGTACATATGCTTTGTATAAATATGGTATTTATATTTCAAAAGAATCGATATTTGATAAAGATGTATATTATGTTATATCAATAAAGATGAGTTAAAAGAAAAAAAAAAAAAAAAAAAAGAAATTAAAACAAGCTGCAGAGGGTGAGATCACACAACACGCATTTTTAAAACAGATAGCTGACAAAAAAAAAACGGAAGGCAAAGAGGAAGTGGCTACGCAGCTAGTAATGCAAAGCTGCTTCCCTTTTCTGACTGTCGGTGATGTAATGGTGATAAAATGTATCGATATTGAAGATATCAATCGTATTGTCAAACATTGCCCCAAACCTTCCACATCAGCTTTGGGGGCAATAGCTTATTTAAAGAAAGCTTGTAAGGGTAGAAATTATACACAGGAAGATATAAGGATTATTATAGATAGTTTGGTGGGAATGACCTCTCCTTGGGATTGGACTAAAGTGCCCACCATAGATGTCCTAGAGGCACCCACTACCAAAGCAGAGGCTTATTCACTAAACACTGTTGAAGGAAGGAACCTTATGTGGGAAGAGCTAGAGAAGGAAATGAAGAGAGTTTTCATTAACATCAATAATTAAAAAAAGCAGCGCTGTGAATTAATAGACATAAATGAAAGTGATTAAATAAACACATTAAGTGAATAATTAGGATGGGTAATAATTAATAAAGTCCACGGTCAGGTCATGTAAATCAATACAGTTCTAATCCATGATAAAACATCCAGGAGGTAAAGTAGGTGAGAACAAAGGCAGGGGTCCCCGTCTAGAGCAAAAATTGGAGGTAAGACTGGGTAAATCCTTCACCGCACCACTGTGATATGAAAAAAAGGCGCGCTTACCAACTGGCAAGCTTAGGAAAGCTTGCGACCTTAACCCGGTCGGGGCCTTTCTTGGGATGGAGACACCACTAAGCCACTCCTTGGACCGTAGGAAGCCCGCTATCCACCACGCACAGACAAAGCCTGGATGTTGGGGATACTATACTCCTAACTAGGAGTTATTACCACAGGAGGAGCACCAAAAAGGAAAGGAAGAGCAACATAGCGTAATCCTGGTTGGGTTTTTTATTTAAAAGAATTAAAATTACACTTACAGTGTGTTGATTGCACAAACGCATATAGAGCCGGCCGGCTAAAACACAAACACCTGTCCTGGTCCTGACGGTGAATGCAGCACGTCAGCACGTGCTGCATTCACCGTCAAGTTGTCACTCCCTACTGCAGTAGCTTGCAAACAGAAATCATCAGAGTCAGTGTTGATATTTTGGAAAAGATTTCAGGAGGTCTGGACACAAGATGCCGGACTTAATACTCAGGATGGAATGCACAGTCTTTTAATACAGACTTATCTCAGCAACCTGGCCCATAAATATGCCCTCGTTGTGAGACAGCAGATTTCAGATTGGGCGACAAGGAGTATGACTGACTTTAAAAAAAAATTGACTGAAAAAGAGGCTGCGGGGTGTTTTGACATTCCCAAGCAAACACCAGCACCGATACATTACCAGGATAATTTCCCAGGAAATCAAAGGGGAAACTTTTATAAGAAAAGGGGACAGGATAGAGGGGGTTTTAGAGGTGGATATAGGAGAAGAGGACAGCCACAAAGAGGGGACTTCCAGCAGAGGCAACCTAAGACAGGGTGTTTTAATTGTGGGGACCCCAGACATTGGAAAGCTCAATGCCCCTGGTATGACCGAGAGTGTACAAATTCAGGGCCACCGGCTGCACCTACTCCCCCTCAGGCACCACCCCCAGTACAGCAGCAGCATGGTGTTAAGTACCCCATTTCTTGGAAACAACAGCAGTCACAATGAAACTGCCCGGCAGGTAGTGTCCCGGCATTTCCACTTGTCTCTCATTCTTATTATGAACAGCCTATAATTTCATTGCTTGTAGACGGGCATGAGGTACCATTTGTGCCTGATTCAGGAGCGACATGCAGTACCATTAGCAAGGATTTTTATAGGGGAGAGGTTGTGGATGCTGAGCCTTCAATGAGAATAAATGGGATACTCACCAAAACTTTTAAAACACCCCCGCTTTCACTAAGCACCCGTACTGGTGCTGATTGTAATGTGCAACATTGCTTTAGAATTATTCCTGATTGTCCTGTGAGTCTCTTGGGAAGGGACTTGCTGGGAAAATTGGGCATTACAATGAAAATTACTGCAAAAGGAGGGTAGTATGTAAAATCTGACAGGGTTCACCTTTTTACATCGCTCTCACACCCAGAAGAGGAAGATGTCAAATTGTGTGAGGAGGGAGTATGGGCAGTGAATCCTCTTGATGTAGGGTTCATTTCCTGTACGCCCCATAAAGCCACTTTGAAACCAGGAGCTTTACCTGTGCATCATAAACAGTACCCCATATCCAGAGAAAAAGAAGAGGGTATAGAGCCCATTGTGGAGGATTTCTTGAAGAAAGGTATTTTGAGAAAAATCATTTCTCCTTACAACACTCCTATCAATCCTGTTAAAAAGCCGGATGGCAGTTACAGGTTTGTACAGGACCTTAGAGCCATAAACAACTTAGTGGTACCAATTGCCCCAATAGTGCCTGATGTGCCATCATTGCTCACCTCCATACCATCCGATGCTGAGTATTTTTCTGTAATTGATCTCTCAAATGCGTTTTTTTTCAATTCCTGTGGACGAGGAAACACAGCCACTCTTTGCCTTCTGATTTAAAAATCGGATGCTGACCTGGTGAGGATTGCCCCAGGGCTATATAGACTCACCTGTTGTCTATTCCATTGTCCTCCAAACCACTCTTAGAGCTTGGACACCTGAACATGGTTCGGTCTTGCTGCAGTATGCGGATGATCTGTTACTCTGCTGCTTGACAAGGGAGGCCGCCCCGGAGGATGGGAGAAATCTTTTGAAATGTCTTTTTGAAAGTGGTCATAAAGTGTCAAAGAAAAAGTTGCAATGGTGTCAGAAAACAGTTGAATATCTAGGGTTTGTTCTCACAAAAGGAGAAAGAAGAGTCAGTCATAAAAGAGTCACGGCTCTGATGGGTCTGCCCCGCCAACTCAACAGGATGGAGATGCTCACCTTCCTAGGTATGATTGGTTATTGCCACCAATGGATACCTGACTGCTCTTACTATGATAATCTCCTGAGACAGGCCACAGGTTCAGATATGCCAGACTGTGTTAAATGGACAGATGAAATGTGTAATGCTTTCGTGTATTTGAAAAATGCTATGGTAACGTCTCCAGGACCCGGCCTTTCTAAACATAATGTGATGTTTTATTTGTATGCCAGGGAAAATTGTACAACGATGGCAGGTGTCCTCGCTTAGGAGCATGGAGGCAAGCTTCGCCCTGTTGCTTTTTTTTCAAAGGTGGTACCAGTACCAGTTCAGGGCATGCCCGCATGTTTCAGAGCTTTAGCGTCTTGTGCTACGTTGGTTGAAATGGCTGCAACTTTCACTTTGGGCCATTATACTTCTTTGTATACTACTCATAATGTGTCCACATTACTGAGAAATATACATACGCAACATATGTCCGCCCAAAGGTTGAGCGGCTATGAGGTGATACTGTTGTCAAATCCAAAACTGCATATTAAATATGCTTCCCCTAATGCAGGCCCAGCTCCAATTTTAAATGCCCTGCTAGGATTAAAAGGAGAGCAGGATGAAGTGGTGCCACAACATGACTGCACCAACCTCATCCACCAAGACACATCTCCCAGACCTGACTTGTCCCCTACTGCTTTGCCAAATGTGCAAAATGTGTATGTGGATGGATCTTGTTCTAGGCCAAATGATCACACATATCATGCAGGATATGCGGTTGTGCAACTTCCAGATGTTATACTTGAGGCCAAACCTATCCCATATCAGTCAACACAAGCTGCGGAATTGATTGCTCTCACCAGGGCATGCCAAATGTTTGAGGGTCAAGATGTAAACATTTACACTGACTCCAAATATGGGTATGGCGTGGTGTATGATTTTGGCGTCATATGGAGTAGGCGTGGCTTTATTGCAGCTGATGGAAAAAGCATCTCTCATTCCTCTCTGGTAGTGTCATTGTTAAAAGCTATTCAGTTGCCTAGAACTCTTTCCATAATACATTGCAGAGCACATACAGGCCAACAAACAGAAGTAGCTCGAGGAAATGCTCTAGCTGATTCAGCAGCCAGACAAGTAGCTAACTCTCAACTAGCTCAAATCCAAATGCCAATGTTACAGCCTGAACTACCTTGTTTTGACCATGTGATGTCTGACCTACAAGATTATGCCTCAGAGGCCGACATGAGAGATTGGGAAAAAGTAGGTGCACAAATAGATCCAAAAACAGGACTTTTGTGCAAAGAGGGGAAGGTATGTATTCCAATGGCAAGTGCATCACTTTTTATTGCCCAGTATCATGGAATAGGTCACAGAGGCTGGAAGGCAACTTGTGAGTTACTAGACAAGGATTTTTACATTTCAGATCTCCCCTTGTTGACAAGGGATTACGTGTCCAGGTGCATTACTTGCATTAGGAACAACCCAAATAACCCAAACAAAGCGAAACACGAACGTTTTATGTATCCCAGTACACCTTTCACCCACCTACAAGTTGATTTCACACACATGCCCAAGTTTGGGAAAAGACAGGAATATTTTTTATAAACATAAACAAAAAATTGCGCTGCGCTTAGGAATATATCTATGTGTCCGTATACCCTAATGGTATCATACAAACTGATCTAGAGTGCAATGTGCAGATAATACAAATCTGAGATCAACTCTGCATACTTAAATAAATAAATATGTCAAAAAGTGCAACAAGGTGCCATACTCAAAATATCCCAAAGTGTAATGTGCAAATAATACCGATCTGAAATCACCTATGAATATATAAATAAATAAATAAATAAATAAATACAGCAAATATTTGTTACTCAATATTACTTAAAGGAATGAATAAAAAACGTGCACTCTAAACGATATATTGTATACATATCACATGCAAAACTCCACTATAACCATACAAGTGATAAGTGATATTGAAAAAATAAAAAATATAAAAAAATATCATATGTGTGACAAGTGATATTTAAGACAGCAATTGTCCTTATTTGTGAGAAATCTTCCAACACAACAAATGTGCAGTGAAAAGTTCCAAAAGAAAACTTTAGTAAAAAAAGTGCTCCAGAGAAAAAATTCAATTGCTAAATCAGAGTGCTCGAATCATGCCGTGATGTGCCTCGGTGACCCCCAAAGTGGTTGCGCTCACCTTAGAGCGTGTGACACAGTGTTCAGCTGCGTCAATACATGCTATGGAGCCACCCCTGGGCTCAATGATTGATAACAGATGATTCTCCAAGCAGACTCTCTATGGCTCCATAAGCTCTATAAGCATCATACCAGAAAAAAAGAGAAGGACTATAGTGTAATACCGTCAGATATTTTATTAAAATTAACCCAATTCCCACACTGGGGTACTCACATTTTTTAGGTGCTAATGTGCACCATACATAACAGGTCCAAATAGCGATATACGGCGTGCTGCGGGGTATGAGATATCCACAACCCAGCTCTGTGCTGATCGCCAATAGGTCACAGAGGCTGGAAGGCAACTTGTGAGTTACTAGGCAAGGATTTTTACATTTCAGATCTCCCCTTGTTGACAAGGGATTACGTGTCCAGGTGCATTACTTGCATTAGGAACAACCCAAATAACCCAAACAAAGCGAAACACGAACATTTGATATATCCCAGTACACCTTTCACCCACCTACAAGTTGATTTCACACACATGCCCAAGTTTGGGAAAAGACAGGACTATTTTTTGGTAGTCGTGGACATGTTTTCGAGATGGGTCGAAATTTTTGTAACTACAAAGGAAGACGCACAAACAGTAGTGAAAATTCTCACACAGGAAATTATTCCTCGATGGGGATGCCCACTTCAGATAAATTCAGACAGAAGTCCTGCATTCACCTCAAAAGTATGTCAGGACTTGGTACATTCACTCCAAATAGAATGGAAGTTTCACATTCCATATCATCCCCAAAGTTCAGGGATAGTGGAAAGGGTAAATAGGACCGTGAAAGATAAAATAAGGAAAGCCACAGGAGGAACTTTTGTCCATTGGAAGAGGGTTCTCCCAGCAGTTTTGGCTGAGATAAGAAGTATTCCCTCCAAAACGACAGGCTACTCTCCTTTTGAAGTGTTGATGGGTCGTCCCTTTCCTACTCCCTGGGCCAGAGCACCACTTATGATAGAGCAGGGGGATTTGGATCTAGTACAGTCAGAGTATGTGAGGAAACGAATTAAAACTTTGGATACAGTTGAGAGAAATGTTGTTCGCACCTCTCCTTTTTCTTCACAGGAACCTACCCACCCTTTTAAAGTAGGAGACACGGTGGTGGTCCAACAGTTGAACAGAAGCAAGGAACGGGAATATCCTTTTGGATCTCCTACTATGGTGATTGCAGTGACCAGAACGGCTATCCTGGTGGAGACTTGCCAATCCAGGATCCATGCCAGCCGAGTGAAAAAGGTTGCCTGAAGCCCCAAGAGCAGGAAGGAGATCTTAAATACAGGAGGCCCTTAAGCAGAAGTCCCAGCAGATGAAGGAGAAGTTCCTGGAAAAGCAGGTCCGGCCAGAGAAGATGACCTCGCTTATTCCACCACAGACTTCTGGCAAGGCATTCTGCCTCCTGTTCCTGATCACCCTGATGCTATTCCCGCCCATTTGGATCATCACTAACTGTATTTACCACCCTGAAGATTTGGGTGCGATTAAAAGTATTTGTGGGAACACATATACACAGAGGAACGTTACAGTGATACAAGTTAGAAATAAGAGAGACATTGAAGATAATTTTGCTGATAAAATGCTTTTGTTGAAATTTAAATATGCTTATGCTCGGAAATCAGGATTTCAAAAATGTTGGATGTGTAGTAAACTGCACCCTAGCACTGTTAGGATACCCCTAATGGCTATACCTTTAAATATTACTCCCTTGTTGAGAGAAGAGATTCTCCTTGACCTTCTAAATGTCAGCAGAAGAACTAATGACACCATTTCCTTTCACATCATCAATAGAAGTCATAATCCTACCTGGTGTTTCAATTTAGGGAATTCTACTAGAAATGCTCATATCTGTAGTGAATTGGTTTTGAACATTTCTAATTGTTATGCCCCTAGTGGGAAGTTTTGTTCTTTATATCAAACACACCACGATGAGGTTAGAGTAAGGGTTGATTTTGAAAAGATTCTTGCCTCTGAAGATGAAAGTAGTAAACCTGTGCAGCATTTGTTTCAGGTTTTAGCAGCAGTTACAGCAGTAGATCAAGAGACTGCTGTGAATACACCCTTCTCGTTTGGTAACCACACTTATGTTTGCTGTGGAAAGACTTGTTATCCCTGGATTCCACAAGAGGTCCAAGGCTGGTGTTACCTGGCCTCACTGGTGCCCATAATGGGGGTAATAGGTGATAGTGATGGGAGTCATTTGCTTGAAGCTAGTATAAACCAAGGTATCCATTAAAACATCGTAACAAGAGAGAGTTATTCCTTGAGAAGGATATGGCCTGGGCATGGTTCCCTTCCTGGACAGGATTGGGAATAGATTTGATGAAAAGGTTAAATAATTATTCAGGAATTATTGATGAGATGATGGAAAAGAATTCTGATGACATTTCTAAACTTAATATTGAAACTAGGGCTATTAGAAAACAACTAGAATTGCATGACTTAGCCATTGAGAGCATGAGTTCAGCCTTTACAGGATTATGTGAAATGACTGAGGATTATGAATGTTGTATCTGGGTACACAATACCAGTATAGAGGTACCAGATTATTATGATGTGATAGCTCAGCATAGAAAAGAGGTGGCCAAGCTGCAACAAGAGGCTCGCAACATAGCCCAGACCTGGAGTCCTTTTGGAAATGTTGATTTTGGATTTGGAGGGATATTCTCTTGGATAAGGGATATTGCCATAATTTTAATCATTGTCATGTTCTTTTTCCTTTTCCTTTATCTTGTGTACAAGCTTATTATGTGCCTTATTAATGGAGCCACTCGCATTTCAGATCCCTCATCTCCCAATAAAACTTATCTCAGTATGTATTAGCAAGCTGAGAATACCGCCATGATAAGGAAGTGAGATCATACATGTATATATGATGAATAAATAAATGCAGCGCTAAGTGTCATTAACCATGCGTTTTTCTGTGGTTAAACAAACGTATAATCAAACATGCTTTTTCAGTGATTATACAAACATATAATCAAACATATCACTTTTCATAGGTAATAAGTATGTTCATCCGAAAAAATGTGATGGTGATTCGAAAAAATATGAGTGAAAATAAACAACAAATTATAAGTGCAGTGTCTACACACATGAATCATCTAATTAGAATAATATATATCACCCTACATCACAGCAGTGTATAGTAGTATATAAAGGAATAAAGTCCATACATAAAAAACTCTAGCGATAACGCTGTGCAAACTGTGGCACTGATGAGATCCCGTAGTGATCGTTACATCTGGTGGGCAATCTTCCTGCATACAGATTTCATATAGAAATAGTAAGGTGGATGCGCTTACCAGAAGGGATGGACACTCTCACCGTACGGCGGGGTGTCATAAGGGCTTGTGGATCCAGATGATTCTATGGGTGTTCACTGGAAACTCGGTGAGGCTTGCCAATGGACAGTACCGGAAATTGCATACACAGCGACTTCAGAGACGAGGTAGACTGTAGGTCATCGGATGGATGGATGGATTCACCTCTCCCAATACGCTGGTGACCGAAAGGATGTAGTTCTCACCACGTCACAATGTCATCCACATAGGGAAAAAAAAAGGGAATCGCCACATGGTGCATGAACCGATAAAAGCATTTTTATTTGAAATCATCAGCGGTACAGCAGACGTTTCACAAGCATCAGATAAAAAAGTTGAACAAGTGATCACAAGTTGAATAAAAATAGGATTGGAAATTAGCTTGGTAACAGAGTAACAGCAGTCAGCAACCCGACATGTTTCGGACGATTGTCCATCTACAGGGGCATATAGCTGGATATCTGAAACCACGCTGTACATATAGCCATAATAATACATCTAATAGTAATCAGCTGTGTGACTCTTGTCTCATGGCTGTTACTCGGCCAAGAGACAGGCAACCGTGTCTACCATAACACAGACCAGCTGTGTAAAGCACTTCCCAAGCTTCCTCTCAGCCAATCAAAGACCGGCATCAGGTACCTGTCATCCCACAGGACACATAACCACCGCGGGTCACGTGACACCTCCGGCCAATCACCGCTTCTCGGGCCGGATCATGTGACTTTCCCAGAAAGGATTCTGGTTAATGGAGGCTACAGGGATATAATCATCTAGTGCACTCAATGATGACATCATCGCACGGCCACGGCTGCACTCCAAACCTCTCTCTCAGTTGAACCAACCGAGGGAGAGGGGATAGGGCAGGAGGAGGACTAATTCCACCTGACTGTCTCCAATCTATGTCATTGCACAAGCCGGATCAGCGCTCCTCTCCTGGTTACTTCCTGTGTCACCAGAAGCACCAATGGATTACTAATAGGCACAGGGGACACCAATGACAATAAAAATAATACTAAAATTGCTATAAAAATATTGAAAATATTAAAAATTGTAAGGCTGAGCACCGCAACCATTTGAATGGCTCTCTTTTACAGAAACATAGATTATCTTAATTATGTAAATATGTCAACCTTACAGTACATTCATATATCAAGATAACCCGTTGTTTCCAGATCACCCCTCAACAGGAAACAACAAGTAATCCGTGGACATTTCAGTATCACTATTTCTAAAATGTCCCAGGTCTATAGTTAAAAAATGGAAAAGGAAACGAAAAAAGGAAAAATAAAAAAACCTCGATATTAGATCTTATGAACCAACCCACAAACTTCCATATTTATCAGACCCTATGGAGGACTTGTCGGACGACCCCGGGGGTAAACACAACCCGGGATCGTACGAACAAGAACTGTATACCACCGAAAACCTCTGTAAGGACTTTAAGACCTATTGATAAATTTAACGTTTAACCCATAAGGGGAATAGCTCTTTAACTGGAAGATCCAGAAGGTTTCCAGCTTAGACACTCCCCTCATGTGTGGACCACCCCTCCAGTGTGGAACAAACCTGTCTATAATCTGAAATTTAGTACCTCTGGGGTCCCTATCGTGGAACTGAAGGAAATGGCGAGGTACGCTGTGGTTGGTACGCCCTAGTTTGATGGCAGTAATGTGTTCGTTAACCCTAGTACTGAATGTTCTAATTGTCTGTCCTACATATTGTTTATTACATGAACATGTAATAAGATACACTATGTAACGTGTGGCACACGTCACAAAGTATTTCAGATGGTAAATAGTTGAAGTCACTGTGGATTGGAATGTCTCAGATTTTTTTCTCAAGAGATTGTGCGCACATACGTTGCACCTCTTGCAGGGATGGTAACCCTTCGTTTCAGGAAAGAACGAAGGTTTAACAGGGGCCTCAATCACATTATGTGCAATACGGTTTCTTAGAGAGGGAGCTCCTCTAAACGTAACACTGGCTCTAGGGGGGAGGACCGGGCCCAAAATGGGATCGTTTCTCAGAACATCCCAATGACGGTTCAAGATACGTTTTATACATTTATGGTGGACCGAGAATTGTGTAAATAGCGACCATTTAAACTTGTCATCTGGAAGAAGTTTTGGTTTTTCCATGATGAGTGTCTCTCGATCAATAGACAATATACATGTGTATGTGTATAAATGTATATATACATGTGTGATCAAAGAGGGGATTGTAGGGATATTTTAGCTTGCTGTCCTTTATTTTAGCTATAAAAATCTATAAAAATATGTATCCATCTTAGAATAATATGTATATGTGACGTCTATCAAAAGTTAGTTTCAAATCCTTGTAAATAACATGATTTCCCCGAAATGACGCATGAAGTTTTCTCCTTGTTGATAGTTTCTGTATGAAGAAATCATGTCTCATTTTTAGGTGGTTTTTAAACATCTGATGTATACGTAATGTCTGTAGTTCTAGCATATATTAATGAAAGGGTTGAACTTTTTTGTGATGTCATTTTGATTATATAAGTGATTGTCTATGGAAGTAAAAGCAGAACATTTCCAGGCATTGACTATTGTGTCATTATTTTCTTACTGGAATGATCTCCGGGCCTGATTAGGTTTGAAAGAACACTCTAGGCTGATATTTCAGAAGAGGTTCACTTGCTCCTAGGAGAAAGAAGATTGTTAGCCCCCCCTATCAGACAGGGGCACCTAGCTAAGCTGGAACAGGACTATGAGGACCTCTGCAAAAAACACAAAATAGACCCCAAGGATGTCCCTACAGCATCCCTTGACTCAGCTAGACTAGCCCTAAATTTAGCACTCACAGCGAAAGCCGGCAAACATATTAGATGAGTGGGAGCTAAGTTCTACCTTAAAAAGGACAAAATAGGCACAATGCTGGCTACTAAACTTACACCAAAACACAAATCACACTCATTTCCCAAGATTAGACAAGCTGATGGCACCTTTACGCAAAACCCACAACGTATCCTAAAATCCTTTCAGGAATATTACACTGATCTATATAAATCATCAGGACACGCAAACATATTACAGATGAGGTCATTCCTGGATGGCATTACCCTTCCGGCCTTGACAAAGGCATATATTGAGGAATTGGAATCACCCATAAGAACTGAAGAGGTCAGTGAGGTAATCAAAAACCTAAAAGGGGGCTCAGACAAACAGGAGGAAATGCTCCTCTCCTTAGACCTACAGAAGGCCTTCGATTTGGTCTCATGGCCATACCTATTCTTTGTCCTCCAAAGATGGGGCTTCGGGAAAAACATCTTGGGAATTCTACAGGCTCTCTATTCCTCCTCAGAAGCAACAGTGAGATTACAGGGATATTATGCAGATCCAATCCCAATAGCTAGAGGAACTAGACAGGGGTGCCATCTCTCTCCCCTGATATTTGCCCTTATCATTGAACCTCTTGCGATTGCAATACGTTCAAGTCCAGAAAAGAGGAGTGGATTGTGGCTCTTCCTCCCACAAATGCACCTTATTCGCCGATGAACTATTACTTTTCCTAACTTCCCCTGACTCATCCCTACCCGCTTTATGCTCTTTACTAGACACCTTTGCCTCAGTGTCATGCCTTCAGGTCAATATGACAAAATCACAAGCACTCAATATATCTTTACCACCCGATAGCATCACATACTTGAAAAGCGCCTTTAAGTTTGGATGGGGGAATCCTCCATAAGATACCTAGGTCTTAACCTCACACCCAAAATAGAACAACTATACCAGACCAATTTCCCCCCTACTTTCCGCAAATTAGAGTTGGATCTTATGAACTGGTCCCAACACCGGATGTCCTGGGTGGGTAGAGTAAACTCGGTGAGGATGACCCTCTTGCCGAGGTTGCTCTACCTTTTCCGCACGCTACCAATCGCGATCAAATGAGATCATCTCAAATCATTTCAGGGCAAAATTACTTGGTTCATCTGGGACAAGAAAGGACCTCGATTTGCACAACGGACCTTATGCAATTTAACTACACAAGGTGGTCTAGGCCTCCCAAACTTAATATGGTATTACCAGGCTGCAAGACTGGCTCAGCTATCTACAATCTATCTCAGGGTTGAGAAACCAGATTGGGTTTCCATAGAGAGACAGGCAACCCCGAAACACACGCTAGATTATCTTCTGTGGTCCCCCCAAAAAAGTAGACCCCTGATTCTTTCCCCCACCCTCTCTCATTCTTTTACTCTATGGGATAGCATGAGGAGGCTCCCCTCCCTGGTCTCTGAGCTCCAACTGCTGGCCCATGTCTTCCATAACCCGCAGTTCCAACCTGGGATGAATATCTCTGCATTTAAATGGTGGCTGGATAAGGGAGTGTACCGCATAGGGCATTTTTTCTCTGCAACTGGACCCCTACCCCTGAAGCACTTTGAAGATAAACTGGATCTCCCTACTATGGAGAGGTTCAGGTTTTTTCAAATCTTCCACTTCCTCAAAGCTATTTGGAAAAACAAGCCAAATCCCCCAAATTTTACAGAGTACGAAAAATGGTGCGGGCAGGCCATGGAGCAGAGGGGAGAAATATAGATAATCTACACGTCACTAGCCAAAAATGTTGACAAGTTACCGTACATGACAGCCTGGGACAGGGACCTCCAGGAGGAACGAGACCTAGAGGACTGGCATGAGTAGTTTTCTAGATCTCTTAAAGGAATCTACAACAACTCACTCTTAGAAGCCAATATAAAACTTTTCACAAGATGGTACCTAGTCCAGACTAGCTTCCATATTCCCAAACACTTCACCACTATGCTTCAGAGGATGTCACAGCTTGGGGACGATGCTTCATACATGGTGGGAATGGCCAAAAATCAGAGGATATTGGAATAATATCTTCCACATCATACGTAAAGTCACAAAATGTCCGGTGACCCAAAATCCTTCCATAGCCCTTCTGAATGGCTACGTTCCAAACGTCCCCAAGCTGTCACGCACTTTGATTCGCTTTATCCTGACAGGGTCGAAAATCTGAATCGCCAAAGTTTGGAAACAACCGAAAGTATCTATTAAAGCCACGAAAAAGAAAATTTCTTGGATAATGGCCCAAGAAAGGCTAATCAGTGTGCTTTTAGACAAGTCTAATCAGTTTGAGGCAATCTGGGATCCGTGCACTCAATAGGTGGGAATTTCCGTAATACCCGGCATTGACAATCACCTTTAAAGTAACGTTACCTTCTCTACGGTTGGCATCCCTTCTCCTTCTCCTCCCTCTCCCCCTCTACTCTTCTAACTTCACCTATATTGCTCTCTACACTATATTCTTTCTTTCTTCCTTTCTTTCTTTCTAGACTGCACTTTGTAGCCTATTAGGCTAGTACTAATTGTTATCCAGGTTCGAATCAGACCCCCATCGAGGAGCTGGCAGTTCTGTTATACAAATCACTCATGACAGATCTACAGTTTCATTATTGGTGAGATGGAAGCCTCCGGTTTACAAGCTACCACAAGGGGGGGTGGGGTACCCTTTTCTCTCTCGACACAGTAAGAACCCTATGAGGGTGTTGGGAGATGAGGGTTCTCTCAGTGCCCCTTATACATTGCACGAGGCCAGATACTGTCTAAGTTGAATGTATTGTTCGTGTATATCAGGCATAATGATGCATTAGTTGATATTAATGTCATACTGTATTTTTCTATCTGAAAACCAATAAAAATTTTGAAACAAAAAAAAAAAAATGTCTGATGTGTCCGCCATAATATCGCAGTCCCGATAAAAATCGCAGATCGCCGCCATTACTAATAAAAAAAAAATAAAAATGCCATAAAACTATTCCCTATTTTGTAGATGGTATAAATTTTGTGCAAACCAATCATTACACGCTTATTGCGATCTTTTACCAAAAATATATAGAAGAATACGTATCGCCTAAAGTGAGGAAAAAAATAGTTTTTTTATATATTTTTGGGGGATATTTATTATAGCAAAAAGTAAAAAATATTGCGCTTTTTTCAAAATTGTCGCTCTTTTTTTGTTTATAGCACAAAAAATAAAAACCGCAGAGGCGATCAAATACCACCAAAAGAAAGCTCTATTTGTATGCAAAAAAAGGACATCAATTTTGTTTGGATACAATGTCGTAGGACCGCGCAATTGTCAGTTAAAGCGACGCAGTGCTGAATCGCAAAAATCCTCTGGGGCTGAACTGGATAAGAGCGGGCCGGGAAGCCCGCCGCCAGGCCCTTAACAACTGCTGAACCCTGCTGACAGCTGAATGTAAAAAAAGAATTGGCATAGAAAAAAATTCATTGTCAATCATGCCGGCCGCTGGACCACTGGACGCGGAAGAAAAAAAAAGCTCCACACTTGTCGAAGGCTCGTTCCTCTGTCTGACAGTTCTTAAATAGGTAGGGGGTGGGGCCACCTGGCGGCATTATCTGGTGGCCCCGTCCTCTTGTGACATCACAGCATGATTGATGATGGATCTCCACCGGGGGACATTATTTTAGGACTTTTAATAAAGGAATTGTTAAAAACTGTGTTTGTGTTTTTTTCTATGTGACACTTTATTTGGTGCATTAGTAGGGGTGGAGTAGAGCCCCCTTCCCAAAGCACACCCCCATGTTGAGGACATGTGGCCTGGTATAGTTCAGGAGGGGGGCGCTCGCTCATCCCCTTTCTTTCCTGACCTACCGGGCTGCATGCTCGGATAAGGTTCTGATATGGATTTGAGGGGGGGGGATCCCACAACATTTTTTTGGGGATTTTGGCATAGGGTTCCCCTCCAAATCCATATCAGATCTGAAGGGCCCTTTTTTCACATTTTTTTTGCCAGCAACTCTTTTTTTTTACATTCAGCTGTCAGCGGGGAACCGGCTGTGCTGTGATTGGACACAGCACAAGCCAATCAACAGGTGCCAGCCAATGGATGACCACTGGCACCTGCTGATCTTCAAGGAGGAAGACAGGAAAGAGCTCTGTGTATCTAAAAAATACAGAACTCTGTCCTGCCAGCAGGGATGTGCTGGTTTTGTTTCCCAAAGCAGGGGATAAAAAACAGCACATCCCTTAGTGAAAGAGAACACTGGTTAGGCACACATTTAACCCCTTGAGTGCCCTAGATGTTTAACCCCTTCTCAGTCAGTGTCATTAGTACAGTGACAGAGTATATTTTCAGCAAAGATCACTGTATTAGTGTTACTGGTTCCCACAAAGTGTCAGTTAGCAGTCCAGCTATAAGTCGCTGATCGCTGCCAATATTAGTGTGAAAACAAATAAATAAATACAAATTCCAATATATATATATATATATATATATATATATATATATATATATATATATATATATACTTTTGCACAAACCGATCAATATATGCTTATTGGGATTTTTTACCAAAAATATGTAGCTGAATCCATATTGCCCTAAATTTATGAAGAAAATTATTTTTTTTAATGGGACATGTTTTATAGCAGAAAATAAAAATTATTGTTTTTCAAAATTGTCAGTCTTTTTTGGTTATAGTGCAAAAAAAATAAAAAACCCAGTGGTGATCAAATACCACCAAAAGAAAGCTCTATTTGTGTAAAAAAAAAAGCTATATACATTTTGTTTTAGTACAGCATTACATGACTGTGCAATTGTCAGTTAAAGTAACGCAGTGCCGTATAGCAAAAAATGGCCTGGTCATGAAGGGGGTAAATCTTTCAGACGTCAAGTGGTTAAAGTCGTTGAAAATAGGGGTGTGGGTCATGTTCTCAATGCTTCCCAAATGCCACTCAGGGAGCGGAGGGAGGTGTTCACACTGCAGTGTTAGTGTTGCTTCCTGTTACAGTGAGGCAAAAATAACGCTGCCTGCAGATAGGCATTGATGCTTTGCAACTGTCTTCATTCACTTCACAAGTGCACCTTAAACACACTGTAAATGCGCTGATGGTGTTTACAGTGCATTTAAGGTGCAGTTAAAAAGCGTCAAATGTGATCATTTTCCATTTTAGCCTTGTTGAAAAAAAAAAACGTCTCATAGGGCGTTTGCGGAGTGTTGCCTGACACAACACGAATGTCCATACAACACATCCAAAATGCTCACTAATGGCTGCTTTATTCATCGCCTTTCTGAAAGAGCCCTTTCTTTCACTTTTTTAGACATTGCTTTTGAATGCTTTGCTACCATTGCCTAGAGTTGCTGGCTTACAACACTGTATATGAATTACTTTATTTGCTGCACAGAGACTCTGTACTGCATCCTCTTTCTTAGGGCTCATTCACACATGTGTTGGTTATGAAACAAAGCAATACTCATATAACATAGAATTTATGATGTGTTTGACGTGTTTCCATTGTGTTTATGAAGCATTGAAAATGCTTCAAGAATGCTTGATAAATGACCATGAATGTGTTGCTTTTATAGTGGGAATTGCTTAGAGAAAATTTCTACTTTGAGGTGTAGTTAGGTTAGGTTTAGCAGACATTTGTGAATTCTCTGCAAGATGGATTTGTATACTTTGATCTCTTTGACACTTGGCTTGGTCCAGCTCAACTTTGCTGAAACAAATAGTGTTACCACACAACTGCTTTTTACAAACAAAAAGTGACTGGAGCTACTCTGCCCTAGTTCTCTATTTTTTCCTAGTGCATTCTGGGATACAGGAGCCTCCACGGTCTCTCTCCCAATGCCCAGTTCTCGCTTTATAAATGCTTCACTAAAGCTGGCTACTATACAATTCTTTTTAGATTTTTTCCTTTAGATTTATCAAAACCATATAATATGAGGTCGAACCTAAACACTTTCAATTTGTATGCAATCAGGCAGGCCCTTGTACTACATAGTTAAAGGGAAATCCAAAGGAAATCGAACAACAAAAGTTGTATGATGTGTATCCAGCTTAACACATCATAATGCTCTAGGTGCTGTTTAGGTGCAGTTACAGAGCATTATTATTGAAATCAATTGAAGTGGCTGACAAGCATTAATGCATCATGAAAGCAACATGAGTCACCCAACCCTGGAGACTGGCATCCAACTTAACGATGATACATTCTCCAGGATTGTTCAGCCTTTCCCAGAGAATGGTTGGAACTGCAGGTCCATCAGGAGATGTCTTGCCAAATAGAGTGAGGAATTAGAATCTTCAAGCGAAACATGATTACACTTACTTAAGAGACAAAATTGAACCCTTCTGCAAAGGATACCATTGCACCCATGGAATCACCAGAATGAAAGCCATGAGGGTGTCTAAGAAACTTATGCTCCGGCAAACTGACATTGAGGCTGAGATCATCACTTTGCTGGCCTTGCAATCTGGTTGATCTCCTTTTGTGGAAGATAAATCGTGTAATGAATCATGTCGAAGATCATACCCAGATAGTTAAGGCTTTGAGAGGGAGTAAGTTGACTCTTTTTTTTGTTCACCATCCAGTTGAAATCCACCAGTGTCTGAAGAACCTGATCCCAATGCTTTAACTAGGATCTCTTGGAATGAGCAAGGATGAGGATGTCAACCAAGTAGTGAAATATCCAGATACCCTGCTAACACTTTTATGAAGGTTCTTGGGGCTGAATATATAAAAACACAGTGTAGCGCTGTAAACCATCAAAAATGCTTTATATAGAATAAGTGCAAAATCCAATGACTATGACCAGTGATGTGTGACATAGCCAATACAGTAATTTCATAAAGGCAAATAGCCAAAATGTGAAAAAAAAAATATGGATCCACTCTTGAAGGGAATACTTTTGGAAGTAGGATGAAACAGCTGTAATAGCCAATGTAACAACAGGAATAGTGTGTCCTCCCCCTGGGGAATAGGGATGAATACTTTTACCGGACGTAGTGGACTCACGTGCCAGCGGCAGTGGGTCATTCAAGCTTATGGCAACCAGAACCTGGAACTCCAATGGTCATCTCCGGCCTCAATTACTGAAACTCCCTCCTCATTGGCTTACCTTTGCATAAGCTAACCCTGTTCAGTCCATCATGAATGCTACTGCCAGACTCATCCAGTTTACCAACCGTCCAAATTACAAAGCCATTCACAACTCTTCCCCAACTACATCAATAACCTAGTCTCTAAATACCAAATTGTTCTCTTTATTCCTCCCAAGACCTCCTGCTCTCTTGTCACCTCCTCCCATACCTTCTGGACTTCTCTCTAGCCTCTCCCATCCTATGGAACTTCCTAGCCCAATCTGTCCATTTATCTTGTACTCTGTCCACTTTTAGGTGAAATTCGAAAACCGTTCTTTTCAGGGAAGCCTATCCTGCCCCCACCTAACAACTGTACTTTTATTTTCTCTATCAGCTCATCCCCCATAGTTATTACCTTTTTATATAACTTGGCGCTCCCTCTTAGATTTTAAGCTCTAATGAGCAGGGCTCTCTGATTCCTCCTGTATTAAATTGTATTGTAACTGTACTGTCTGCTCTTATGTTGTAAAGCACTGCGCAAATTTTTGGCGCTATATAGATCCTGTAAAACAATAATAATACTGAGACCAGCCAATCCCTTTTTTGCTCTACTGCAATAATGGTTTTCAAAGGCTTTATGTGAAAATATTCTATTCTTGAGAATAAGTTTAGGGTTTTAAGACCCAGAACTGGCTGCTATTTGCTAGATTACTTTTTTTTAATAGGCAGAGGGAATAATACACACCCTTTCCTTTTTTGGACCTTGTCACTGGAACAATGGCCTGAAGCTGCAACAACTCTGTGATGTATAGCTCTAATGAATAAGGGTTTGGGACTTTGAGTGAGGCTCGGGGTAGTGCCTCCATCCCGGATTCAGAGAAACAAAAAAGGGGGAAATGGGACTTTAAATGAAACAGTTGATAGATTGGGGTTGAGAGTAAAATACAATTTATTACATGTGATTTATGCTGATATATACCTTCAACGTGTGAAAGGTTGCCGGTGCATATGCACCTAGCATAACCTATATATATGCACATGCACAAAGAATAAGCAGCACTACATTCCAGTAATAAGTAACTAACACGTATGTCATATGGAGATTGTACATATAAAAATCACAGACCATGATAATGTAGAAAATGAATTGAAAATAGATACATAAGTATTTCATAAAAATAGAATCCTAAAAAGCGCACAGGGGCTGCATCCATCGTGCCCGACGCGTTTCTGTGAAATACACTTGTTCAGGGGCGGATGCTCTAGGATTTCTGAAATAACAAGGT
Source organism: Lithobates clamitans (assembly GCA_037952925.1). Taxonomy (NCBI): domain Eukaryota; kingdom Metazoa; phylum Chordata; class Amphibia; order Anura; family Ranidae; genus Lithobates; species Lithobates clamitans. The sequence goes on from JBBGZY010000451.1 coordinate 6,606,684, forward strand.
AAGTAGCATCAGAAAGTGGGCTGGTTAATAACCAGAAGGGGCAACAAGTCAGTTTCTAGAGATTTACATACGTGACCAAGCTGTGGTGAAGTGCAGGTATCGGGTCAACAAGCATTGCCCCTTTCCGGAGCTGAGGCGACAGAGACACCAACACACGACAGACGCACACAGGTATCCTCCACTTGGTGCATATTATTTCCGCAATATGGTGACCATGAGCTTCAAATGGTGAGGAATATCTGAAATGGATAGATAAGTCCACTAAGATATACCAAGGGTGTGGTAACTAAAAAAGGGGGAGGTTTTGAGAGAATAAAAAACTTTGGAAAGAATGGTTAAAATTATAGTACCTTAGATTGCTAGAAACAAAAATTGTCCAAAAAGAATTTGTCCAAAAGGAATACAGCGTCTGCATCAATGCGGCATTTGTATGTGAGTGAAGGGGAGGACTGCACGAGAGGAGACACCTGATATGCAGCTCATCTGCGTCGGTGATTGGCGCCAACGTCACGTAAGGCTGACGAGGCAAGGGGCGTGGCCCCTGCCCGGGCCGTGAGAGTCCGCCCATGACAGGCACTGTCACGTCCAACCATGTCAGCAAGATGGACAAAGTTCACTTCCGCACAACAGCGCCAGATGATGACATCATGTCCGGGAGTGGAGCGTGACGCCGATGCGATGTGCGGCGCCCACCCGACCCCCCAACACCAAACCAACCCCCCTTGGGGTGGACGTGGGGGGGGTTGGAGGGGCCCACAGAGCGCATCGCAGCTCCGGATGTGGAACAAGAATTGGCCCAAAACCGGCCACCATGCTGGAGAATGTATTTGGTAACCCAGGGTGGAAAACGACACATCGCCGCGACCGGTGTGTGCAGACCAAAGGGGTTTGTTGGTATGCAGACAAGACTAGGCAGGGGGTGGCTGCCTGGTACTGTCAACTGTCTCCATCCCAAAAATCAAGTATCAATGGAAGAGTGGGACTTTGAGTGAGGCAAAAAATGGTGCCTCCATCCCAAGTTCAGAGAAACGAGAAGGGACTTTAAATGAGACAGTTGACAGATAGGGGTTAAAAATAAAAATATACTTAGTTGCATATAATTCATGCTGGTATGCTTATTATATGTGGGAAGTTACCTGTGCATGCGCACCAAGTATTAACATACATAAGAAATAGTAGTCCAAATTTCAGCAATGAATAACTGACATATGGTTCACAGACACCGGTTGCAACAAAATGCCGTCCCCCCACCCCAGGTTCACCAAGACACATTAACACCCCAAAAGAAGCCAGGCAGGGGAAAACTATCTGCTACTGTCAACTGTCTCCATCCCGGGTATCAAGTATTAAATAAGGGTTTGGGACTTTTTTTATTTTTATTTTTAACTCCTATCTGTCAACTGTCTCATTTAAAGTCCCTTCTCGTTTCTCTGAACTTGGGATGGAGGCACCATTTTTTGCCTCACTCAAAGTCCCACTCTTCCATTGATACTTGATTTTTGGGATGGAGACAGTTGACAGTACCAGGCAGCCACCCCCTGCCTAGTCTTGTCTGCATACCAACAAACCCCTTTGGTCTGCACGCACCGGTCGCGGCGATGTGTCGTTTTCCACCCTGGGTTACCACATACATTCTCCAGCATGGTGGCCGGTTTTGGGCCAATTCTTGTACCACATCCGGAGCTGCGATGCGCTCTGCGGGCCCCTCCCACCCCCCCCACGTCCACCCCAAGGGGGGTTGGTTTGGTGTTGGGGGGTCAGGTGGGCGCCGCACATCGCATCGGCGTCACGCTCCACTCCCGCACATGATGTCATCATCTGGCGCCGTTGTGCGGAAGTGAACTTTTTCCATCTTGCTGACATGGTTGGACGTGACAGTGCCTGTCATGGGCCAACTCTCACGGCCCCGGCAGGGGCCACGCCCCTTGCCTCGTCAGCCTTACGTGACGTTGGCGGCAATCACCGATGCAGATGAGCTGCATATCAGGTGTCCCCTCTCGTGCAGTCCTCCCCTTCACTCACATACAAATGCCGCATTGATGCAGACGCTGTATTCCTTTTGGACAAATTCTTTTTGGACAATTTTTGTTTCTAGCAATCTAAGGTACTATAATTTTGACTAGGGATGAGCCGAACACCCCCCGGTTCGGTTCGCACCAGAACCTGCGAACGGACCGAAAGTTCGCACGAACGTTAGAACCCCATTGACGTCTATGGGACTCGAACGTTCGAAATCAAAAGTGCTCATTTTAAAGGCTAATTTGCATGGTATTGTCCTAAAAAGGGTTTGGGGACCCGGGTCCTACCCCAGGGGACATGTATCAATGCAAAAAAAAACTTTTAAAAATGGCCGTTTTTTCGGGAGCAGTGATTTTAATGATGCTTAAAGTAAAAAAAAAAAAAAAGTGAAATATTCCTTTAAATATCGTACCTGGGGGGTGTCTATAGTATGCCTGTAAAGTGACGCGTGTTTCCCGTGTTTAGAACAGTCCCTGCACCAAATGTCATTTTTAAAGGAAAAAATCTCATTTAAAACTGCTTGCGGGTTTAATGTCATGTCGGGTCATGGCAATATGGATGAAAATCAGTGAGACAAACGGCATGGGTACCCCCCAGTCCATTACCAGGCCCTTTGGGTCTTGTATGGATATTAAGGGGAACCCCGCACCCAAATTAAAATAAGGAAAGGCCCTATATACTCTGAACAGCAGTATACAGGCGGTGCAAACAAGACAGGGACTGTAGGTTTGTTGTTAAGTAGAATCTCTTTGTAATTTTGAACGGGTACATTTTTAACGTGTTTAGCTCCAGCCAAAAAATCTTTTTTAAGCTTTTTGGAAAACATAGGGAAGGGTTATCACCCCAGTGACATTTGTTTTGCTGTCTTTCCTCCTCTTCAGAAGATTTCACCTCACTTTTTGTCCCAATGAAAAATGTTTTTTGAAAATTTGGGTTTTTTTGTGGAACAAGGATTGGAAAGCATCAGTGGAAAGGAGAAATTGTTTTCCCATATTAACTCTTACAGGAGAGAATTTCCCTTCCTAGGGGTAGATTTCATCTCACTTCCTGTTGTCTCCTTCCGTTTGCAAGTAGGAGTCGTTTGTAAGTTAGATGTTTGAAAGTAGGGTCCTGCTCTATATACTCAGCAGAAATTTGGGCCTTAGGTGTTGCTGTGGCCACAACACTGTAAGCCCTCACAGGGCCCTGCTGTGAAATATTAGATCAAGAATTGTAATTACATGCCCCTGTTGAACAGGAGCTGAAAAATTAGGCCTTACGCACTGGTGCTGGTGCCACAACACTGCAACCCCTCACAGACACTCTAGTTGGAACGCAGGAACGAGCCCTGCTGCAAAGTATTGCATCAAAAATTGTAATTACACGCCCCTGTTAGACAGGGGCAGAAAAATTGGGCCTTAGGCACTGGTGCTGGTGCCACAACACTGCAACCCCTCACAGACACTCTAGTTGGAACGCAGGAACGAGCCCTGCTTCAAAGTACCACCAACCTTCTACAGGTAGCTTTAGCTGAACACTGTGAGGTGGACGCACCCCACTAACTTGTAAGTTTAGCTGAACACTGTGAGCAGGACGCACTGCACTAACTGTAAATAGTCTAGCTGCCTGACCGTGGTACTAATAGGATCAAAAGAACACCAGTAATTTTCTTCAGGTAGCTTTATATACTGTAACCAGACAAGCCTGCCTGTCAGTAGGAAGATAACAGGAACGGATCTAGCTGAACACTGTGAGCAGGACGCACTGTACTAAATATAAATAGTCTAGCTGCCTGACCGTGGTACTAATAGGATCAAATAGAACACCAGTAATTTTCTTCAGGTAGCTTTATATACTGTAACCAGACAAGCCTGCCTGTCAGTAGGAAGATAACAGGAACGGATCTAGCTGAACACTGTGAGCAGGACGCACTGTACTAAATGTAAATAGTCTAGCTGCCTGACCGTGGTACTAATAGGATCAAAAGAACACCAGTAATTTTCTTCAGGTAGCTTTATATACTGTAACCAGACAAGCCTGCCTGTCAGTAGGAAGATAACAGGAACGGATCTAGCTGAACACTGTGAGCAGGACGCACTGTACTAAATGTAAATAGTCTAGCTGCCTGACCGTGGTACTAATAGGATCAAATAGAACACCAGTAATTTTCTTCAGGTAGCTTTATATACTGTAACCAGACAAGCCTGCCTGTCAGTAGGAAGATAACAGGAACGGATCTAGCTGAACACTGTGAGCAGGACGCACTGTACTAAATGTAAATAGTCTAGCTGCCTGACCGTGGTACTAATAGGATCAAATAGAACACCAGTAATTTTCTTCAGGTAGCTTTATATACTGTAACCAGACAAGCCTGCCTGTCAGTAGGAAGATAACAGGAACGGATCTAGCTGAACGCTGTGAGCAGGACGCACTGTACTAAATGTAAATAGTCTAGCTGCCTGACCGTGGTACTAATAGGATCAAATAGAACACCAGTAATTTTCTTCAGGTAGCTTTATATACTGTAACCAGACAAGCCTGCCTGTCAGTAGGAAGATAACAGGAACGGATCTAGCTGAACACTGTGAGCAGGACGCACTGTACTAAATGTAAATAGTCTAGCTGCCTGACCGTGGTACTAATAGGATCAAATAGAACACCAGTAATTTTCTTCAGGTAGCTTTATATACTGTAACCAGACAAGCCTGCCTGTCAGTAGGAAGATAACAGGAACGGATCTAGCTGAACACTGTGAGCAGGACGCACTGTACTAAATGTAAATAGTCTAGCTGCCTGACCGTGGTACTAATAGGATCAAATAGAACACCAGTAATTTTCTTCAGGTAGCTTTATATACTGTAACCAGACAAGCCTGCCTGTCAGTAGGAAGATAACAGGAACGGATCTAGCTGAACACTGTGAGCAGGACGCACTGTACTAAATGTAAATAGTCTAGCTGCCTGACCGTGGTACTAATAGGATCAAATAGAACACCAGTAATTTTCTTCAGGTAGCTTTATATACTGTAACCAGACAAGCCTGCCTGTCAGTAGGAAGATAACAGGAATGGATCTAGCTGAACACTGTGAGCAGGACGCACTGCACTAAATGTAAATAGTCTAGAAGATAACAGGAACGGATCTAGCTGAACACTGTGAGCAGGACGCACTGCACTAAATGTAAATAGTCTAGAAGATAACAGGAACGGATCTAGCTGAACACTGTGAGCAGGACGCACTGCACTAAATGTAAATAGTCTAGAATTTAACAGGAACGGATCTAGCTGAACACTGTGAGCAGGACGCACTGCACTAAATATAAATAGTCTAGAAGATAACAGGAACGGATCTAGCTGAACACTGTGAGCAGGACGCACTGCACTAAATGTAAATAGTCTAGAAGATAACAGGAACGGATCTAGCTAAACTGAATACAGTGTATATATATATATGCAACACCTGGAATGCATATATATACACAATACACTGTAAGTGCAGCTAACTGACTGACTGTTCTGCCTAATCTATCTAACTCAAATCAAATGACACTGTCTGTCTCTCTCTCTCTCTCTATCTATGAACGCCGGAACACACACTACACAGGGCCGCCGTGCAGGCGGCCTTATATAGTGTGGGGCGTGTACTAAATCCCCTGAGCCATAATTGGCCAAAGCCTCCTTGGCTTTGGCCAATTACGGCTCTCTGTTCAGGCGGCGCTGTGATTGGCCAAGCATGCGGGTCATAGTGCATGCTTGGCCAATCATCAGCAAGCAATGCACTGCGATGCCGCAGTGAATTATGGGCCGTGACGCGCCACACGAATTTGGCGCGAACGGCCCATATCGTTCGCAATTCGGCGAACGGGCGAACAGCCGATGTTCGAGTCGAACATGGGTTCGACTCGAACACGAAGCTCATCCCTAATTTTGACCATTCTTTCCAAAGTTTTTTATTCTCTCAAAACCTCCCCCTTTTTTAGTTACCACGCCTTTGGTATATCTTAGTGGACTTATCTATCCATTTCAGATATTCCTCACCATTTGAAGCTCTTGGTCACTATATTGCGGAAATAATATGCACCAAGTGGAGGATACCTGTGTGCGTCTGTCGTGTGTTGGTGTCTCTGTCGCCTCAGCTCCGGAAAGGGGCAATGCTTGTTGACCCGATACCTGCACTTCACCACAGCTTGGTCACGTATGTAAATCTCTAGAAACTGACTTGTTGCCCCTTCTGGTTATTAACCAGCCCACTTTCTGATGCTACTTACCTTGTTATTTCAGAAATCCTAGAGCATCCGCCCCTGAACAAGTGTATTTCACAGAAACGCGTCGGGCACGATGGATGCAGCCCCTGTGCGCTTTTTAGGATTCTATTTTTATAAAAATACTTATGTATCTATTTTCAATTCATTTTCTACATTATCATGGTCTGTGATTTTTATATGTACAATCTCCATATGACATACGTGTTAGTTACTTATTACTGGAATGTAGTGCTGCTTGTTCTTTGTGCATGTGCATATATATAGGTTATGCTTGGTGCATATGCACCGGCAACCTTTCACACGTTGAAGGTATATATCAGCATAAATCACATGTAATAAATTGTATTTTACTCTCAACCCCAATCTGTCAACTGTTTCATTTAAAGTCCCATTTCCCCCTTTTTTTATAGCTCTAATGATAGACTCTTCTTGGGAGACAAAGGAATCTTTGTGTCGGTGAAAAGCGCGGCTGGGGGAGACCTCTCTAGCTTAAGATGAAGGCTCTCCTTTATTGCATCTACAACCAGAACCCAGGAATCAGAAGGATTTCTCTATGGATTTGGAGGGCTAGGTACCCTTAGATTTAAACTGCTCATGGAAGGATTCCAGCATGTATGCCAAGAAAATCCTTAATATTCCTTTCCTGGATAGTAGGAATGTGAATACTTGAACTGATTGCAAGCTCTTCTACTTGCCAAGTTTGGAGTCTGAATCATCCGACCAGTGTTTTAACCAGAGGGCCCATCTGGCTGTGTCAGAATGAACAATGACTCTAGCGATCAATCTAACCAGGTCCACCACCACTTCCATTATGACTCTCCACTGCAGTGCTTACCAGGCCTCCATCTTATTAAGAAGCAAAGGCTGAAGCAGCTATTGACGACCACACCCTCATAGCCCTGGCTTTGGACGTGAGGGCAATCATGGTCTGCAGGCAGCTCCTGCCATAGAAAAAACTCTCTTTGTATCTGAATCCGCTCTACTCTCCATTGCATCTTTAAAGGTAACTGACTCTTCTAGAGGGAGAGTGATGTGTTCTACTAGGCCTTATAAGGAAGTATCCACCCTTGGCAGTGACTCCCAAGACTTAAGATCAGATGATCTTAGAGGGTATACCTTATTCACCTTGAGCCTTTGGATTTCCAGTATCAGAGGAAATTTGGGAAGCCTCTTCTTCAGGTTTGGGTAATATTTCTTGTGATCCTGTGGACATGGAGAATCATCACCTACTTTAAAGCTGACTCCAAGGATGGGACAAAGGGAAAAGTCAAAGAAAATGTCAGCGTCCTCTTCTCCAGAACAAGAGTCAGATCTGAATCATCACAGATGGCATTAGGCTCTGGTGAGAACTTTTTTTGATCACCCAGTCACCCACTGAAGAAGACTATAACTTTGTTATACTATCTTCCACTGCATCTTCAATGTAGGATTTTATATTCTCACTTTCCACCACCTTGCCCAGAGAAGTTTCCACACACAGCACTCTTGAATCCCCCAACTGCACCCCTTCTACATATTACTCTGCGCCACAGCATCCTCCAATACATCTAACTCTGCACCCCCTCACACACAACACACCCATTTGCTCATACCTAGGCACTTCCTGTCACTAAGGTTCTGAATGTAGCTTCTTCAGGAGTACCTGCTGGCCCCAGCGGCCCTTCTGTACCAACTATCATGACACCCTCTACATGACTCACAGCCAGGGCTTTTTTTCTCAGAGAATAGGTGCAGGAACTCCCTCCTTCTGAGTAACCTCTTGTGTCCACCCCATACCCACCTCTGAGCAACATTCCTTGGTTCCACCCCTACCCACCTCCGAGAACCATTCCTTGGTTCCATTTCCTACCCACCTCCGAGCACCATTCCTTGGTTCCACCCCCTACCCACCTCCGAGCACCATTCCTTGGTTCCACCCCCTACCCACCTCCGTGCACCATTCCTTGGTTCTGCTCCCTACCCACCTCCGAGCACCATTCCTTGGTTCCACCTCCTACCCACCTCTGAGCACCATTCCTTGGTTCCACCTCCTACACACCTCTGAGCACAATTCCTTGGTTCCACTCCCTACCCACCTCTGAGCACCGTTCCTTGGTTCCACCCCCTACCCACCTCCGTGCACCACTCCTTGGTTCCACCCCCTACCCTCCTCTCAGTAATGGATACAGAATCAAGTATCAATTTGTGGTGTATGTAATTTGTATGCAATTTGTTGAAAATGATAGGAAGTAAAATAGATCCCCTGTGGCCAGCAACAATGGAGCACCCCCAGCAACAATAGACTCCGAACAGCTAGCAGCAATAGACCTCTCCCTCAACAGTAGATGTCTTCCAGAAATGATTGTCTCCCAGTAGCATAAGAGTCCCCCAGCAACAATAGATCCCCCACCAGCGACAACTGACCTCCCCAGCAACAACAGACTCTCCCCCTGTAAAGATAGATCTGCTCCAGCAGCCAACATCAATAGACCCTCCAGTACACCCCAGCACCCCTTGCCATTACATACAATTAGAGCTGGAGGTGCCGAAACTGCATTCCCCCACACTCCTACTGAAAAAAAGCCCTGCTCACAGCTGATCCTCCAAACTTCATGTGCAGTAAGCTCCAACTTGCCATGCCACCCTTCCTGCAGGATATGGGGTATTCTGGAAGTTGTAGTCAGGAATAAGGAGTGAAGGGGGGTATGGCCAGAGATTAGGGAGATGGTGAACCATGAGCCAGCCACACAGAAAAACTGTACTTTGCAACTGGCAATCACACACTAATGCATGCCGGATAGTGTGCTTTGGTATGCCCCTGAGGGCATTAAGCATGCATGAATGACCACTGGAGAACAGTGGAAGTTTGGAAAGGTTTTAAAGTGATATTGGCAATTTTAGTGAGTATTATGTGAGTGCAAATCACATGCGATGTCTAGGCGATGCGATTTTAGCTATACAAATAGTATGGCAGAATTTGCATTGCATTCGGACCAAACTCGCACAGGAATCTTTTTTTGGTCCATATCAGAATGCGTTTCTGATACATGTCCGAACTGACAGTTCGCACTGCGATATGTGAACTGATTTGGGGGTGTCATTACCTTTCTATTGACACTTCCAGCGAGTCAGGTGTGATGCTGGAACCCGCAGTGGATTCGCAGGGTTCCAGGATCGCACTAGTGTGAACCCATTCTTACTGCCTGAGCTGAGAGGATTGCTGCAATTACTAAGTGAGAGTTCTGGGGAGGATTGCTTGAGTCCTGGGAGAGTCCAGCGGGTATTATGGAATCTAATTGATTTGATTAAAGACTCAATAAGACCTTTATAATGAGCGACGATCCATAAGGTATCTGCTATTACAAAATCTGATCGCACTAAAATGAACTGTGTATTTGGACTTGATCACGTTTGGTAAATCTTATCATAATTTTATTTAGGACATTTATATGAAGGACAGTTATGCAGTGATGTTGGTTTATAATTACACACGTCTATAGTTAGCACAATTCTGATTTATGTTAATTTGGTATATTATGTTAATGTTTTTTTTGGAATAACAAAATCTAAATATTTAGAGCATTACTGCCTCATAAAAACAAAACATGTTAGTTATACATAACATATTTCCTAAACCTGTCCTTAATTTTTGTCATTAGATATTACACATTTTTGTATATGATCCCTTAGTATATAATACATCCACTCAATTTACTAACAACAGTCTGGGTTACTGTTTTTAACAACAGGAAGTATGTTAATCAAAATAAAACAACTTTTTAGTGTAATACATTTTTATTAGTTTGAAAAATATGTATAACAAGCAAGTCAAAATTGAATTGTACATTTAAATAATTTAAACAGGAAAAAAAAGTATGAATAATTAGTTATTCATATTTCTGGGTGCAACTCAATATACAATATCAATATTAGAACTACCGTAAAATTGTAATATGGGTAAAGGTTATACTTAAACTGGAGTATATTTCCAGGTCAATGTGGGTCAAAGGGTGGGACCATGTACTAGCTAGTTACGTGTTCTTGTTACAAAATTGTTCCCATACAGCCCACCTATTGTGAAACTTAATAATGTTGCCCTCTTTGTATGCCATGATCTGTTCGTAGCTGTGTGACTCTTTTAACTGATTGATCACCTCCCTCACATTGGGGGCCAATGGGTATTTCCACCTACGCATCAGAGTTATGCCCTGTACACACGGTCGGATTTTCCGATGGAAAAAGTGCGATCAGATTGTGTTGTCGGAAATTCCAATCGTGTGTGGGCTCCATCGGACTTTTCCATCTGAATTTCTGACACACAAAGTTTGAGAGCAGGATATTAAATTTTCCAACAACGAAATCCGATGGTTTAAATTCCGATCGTGTGTACACAAATCCGACGCACAAAGTGCCACGCATGCTCAGAAGAAATTAAGAGACGAAAGCTTTTGGCTATTGCCCCGTTTATAGTTCCAAAGTACGTCACTGTGTTCAGAACGATCGGATTTTCCGACAACTTTGTGCGACCGTGTGTATGCAAGACAAGTTTGGCCCAAAATCCGTCGGAAAAAATCTGATGGATTTTGTTGTCGGAATGTCCGATCAATGTCCGATCGTGTGTACAGGGCATTCGTCGTGCTGCAAACATCACCTACATAAAGAAAGCTCTCATCGTAAAGGGGATTTTTTCCACATCTACACTCAATACTGCCATAGAATTGTTAAGCTGAAAGATAATACCTGAGATTTTGGAGAACAATCTTGCCACCTCATTTCAGAAGCTGCGTACATGTGGGCAGTACCAAAACATGTGGCTTAAAGTGCCGACATGGCCACATCCTCTCCAACAGAGATTAGCTAGCCCCTGAAAATTTAGACATCATGTAAGGAGTAAGATACCACCTTAGATGAATCTTCTGAGCCATTTTCCAATATGTAGAACATTTGGAAAATATCATTTGGGTTTTGGGTTTATCAAAGAGTTTAGAAAAGTTTTGAGTGCAACTGGTTGTAAAATAGCGCTATCCCTTTCACTTTGGTATGCGAAGCATTCCAAAAGTTCCATGTCTCACAAGGCAGTTGGACAATTGGGAGTGGATTGTTGTGGAGGAAGAAAGCTATTTGGGCATAAGTTATGAATTCTCTCTCTGATAAAGGGAAAGTGGATGAGATCCTTTCAAATGAGAGTAGTTTCTCATTTTTATGTCTTCAGAGTTTCCAGTGGTAAAGGTATTGTTGTCACCTTGGAGCTGTTACCTGCATGTTTCCTAAAATGCTGCAAGGCTAAGATGCTGTAATCATTGGGTTATTAACTTTACCAGAGGAAGCATTGACCACGTTAGATAGTAGCAGGGAACGTAAGCTTCCATTGGACACATTTGATTATTCTAGCCTGCTCCATGATTAAAAATGTTGTGGTAAGAACAAAAAACGTAGTTGGTCCAACCGTGCAGCAATATAATAATCTTTCAAGTCCGGCATTCACATACCCCCCTTCCTCTGCTCTTTGTTAAAATGTTGTGGGGACATCTCGCCCTTTGATTTTTCCAGATAAATTTAGAGGCCATGCTTTGCATAGTGTGAAGGAAGAAGGATGGCAGAGGATTGGGAAGCATCCTAAAATATAGTATAGCAGCTTTGCTAAAATCAACATTTTATAGGCTGCTAATCTACCAGACGAAGAAATATTACACTTCTCCATGCAATCCAGCTTTTGTTGGATAGATTTAAGTAGTGATACATAGTTTTCTTTAAATAAGTTATCAACAGAAGAAGTGAGATTAATTCCTAGATATTTTAGCATTCTTTTTGTCCAGGGATATGGAAATCTCGATTTCAGAGACAGTTGATCAGGCTTTGGTATTGCTACTCCTAAGATACTAGACTTTATTTCATTAATCTTATAATATGAAATCTTATTGAAATTCTGAAGAATCTTGTGAACCACTGACAGGGAAAGAGCTGGGTTAGCCAGAGAAAGGTTCCATTAACAACGTAAAAATCAGTGGGGACAAAGGAGATCCCTGTCTGGTTCCGTTGGTAATGGAAAACTGTTTGCAAAATAAACCTGCAAATACATGTGCTGTAGGAGTGGAGTATATGGCTGAGATTGCATTCTTAATGTCTCCGCAGAAACCAAATTTCCCTAGCACTTGATCTAAGTATGCCCAATGAATGCGGTCAAAAGCCTTTTCGGCATCTAACTACAAAAATATTGAAGATGTCTAGGAGGATTCTGCAAAATGTAGTAAGTTAAGGATTTGCCTTGTGGCATCAGGAGCTTGACGCCCCGGGACAAATCTCACTTGGTCATGTTTAATAAGAAGAGGTAGAAATCTGGCAATTCTAGTTGCTAGCATTTTAGCATAAATTTTAAGGTCTACGTTTAATAGGGAAATTGGCAGCTACAGGCTCTTTCCCTGGTTTCAGAATGGTGATTATGGTTGCAGTAAGCATCTCAGTAGAAGAGGAGGCTCTGGAGACAGCCGCATCAAAGACCTCTTTCATATACGGGATGATAAAAACTCCAAAACCTACACCAAGAGCAGACCTTTTGGATACAACCTAAACAACACAAAACAAACACAACTTCTATAACTCCTGCTATCAGCAACTTGATAGCCGATCCAGAATCCCAAGGTATCCCTTGTGTAAATGCTGACTTTACAGAAAGTGTGGATATAACAGAGGAACTCGGAATCATAAATTTGTCAAATCATCAACTTTCTACACCAGAAACAACAGTCCTCTCCAAAGGCCTCACATTCTGCCCAACCACCAAATTGGATAATTTACAGGTATGGTCAGATATGGAGGAATTCTTTAGGAGACTAAGGCTCAAAGAATATTTTCACAGTAAGGAAAGGAATCCTAGGACAATAGGAGATGACAAAAAGAAAAAGAACAGCAACTTCACACCTCCACAAGGACGCAACCCCAAACTGGATAGCTATATTGACAGCTTCAAGCTGCGAGTTACATCCCTGATATCCACCCAGCTAAAGAAAATATTATACAACCTTTCACCACTGGAGCGAAGAGCTGTACATGATCTGCGCAATAATCAGGCCATAACCATCAAACCAGCAGATAAAGGGGGAGCAGTCGTTGTGATGGATACAGACAAATATATACAAGAGGGCCAGAGGCAGCTTGCAAATACTACTTACTACAAAAAACTGGATTATGATCCGACCCAGGATTTTACTAAACAATTAAAAGGTCTCATTGCGACAATACCAAGCCACCTACATTCAGAACTCATCAATGCGATTCCGGATAATCCAGAAATTGGAGACTTCTACATGCTGCCCAAGATTCACAAGCCAGGAAATCCTGGCATACCCCAAAAGCTTGTCCTGAAAAATTGTATGTTAGTGCAAATAAAAAAAAAAATAAAAAAAGTATCACGGACAGTACTCAATTTTCTCTATATAGGGGATGAGAATTTTGGAAAATAGTTTGTAGTATTCCGCTGAATAACCATCTGGTCCTGAAGATTTATTATGGGGCAGGGAGGCAGTGACCTGTAGGATTTCTCTCTCTGTAATGGGCGAATTCAAGAGTTCTTCTCTGAAAGCTGTGAAAGATTAATGGAGCTCAAGAATTTATTGATAAGTTTAGTGGAGGGTTGGGGAACTGATGGGTCATTTTTTTATACAACGAGCTGTAAAAGACACTAAAGAATTTCTTTAGGGTTGACTAGTTTGTTCCCTGTTTTTGGATGCATAAGATGTGATATTTTGTGTTTAAAATAAAACAACTTTATCAAAGGAATAAGTTGCACAAGAATAGTGGTAGAAGACAAACTATCAGGGAAAGTGTGTATGTGTCCTTCACTCTGGTGACAGATCTCCACTGGTGGCAATTTCCTATGGTGACTGCTTCAAAGCCCTGGCTAGTAGAATTGGATGTTAATAGTTCTGGGGTCTCTAGGACTGCTACAGAGAGAGTGTGGAAGGAAGCCTGTATCCAGGAGTTTTGCCTGTCACACTAAGTCTTTTGGGAACCGCCCTCCATCTGGCATCACTCCTTGGGCATGTGCAAGGACACATTTCGAGGATCAAATCCTCTTAATCGGCCTGCCGAAGGAATACCTGCACTCGTTTAAATAGCTGTAGAACGGTAGGTAGACTAAGGGAGAACAGAGCTGCCAAGAAATAAGAGAGACCAAAATGTTCATCACAATGGAGATGCTGGCTTATGCAGTCGATATGGGACCATGTGGGAAGAACACTATAAAGTCTATAATCAATAAAAATGTATATTAAGGGAGAAAAACACTTTAATGAAACCTATTAGTCAATGTTTGAGTCACTAACAAATATAAAACCGTTAGTGACCAATTTCAGTAAGATAAATGCTAGTTATTAAATAATAAGTAATAGTGGATCACAATAGTTGCCAAAAATGTATCATAAAAGCTATATATGTATATATAAAGATATGTATTGAAAGTTAAAACTGATAAGTCATAAATTCATGATAAATTGTAAAATAATAAAAAGTCACTATGAAGTATAAAGAGCCCTGAGCATAATAAGTCCAAAGTGGTCATCGTAATTGTAGCGCCCTGGGGTTTAGTCAGGGAGCGCCTCACAAATTTACTTGCCAAGAGTAGATATTTTGCTTGATTGATAGAGATCTATTGGTTTCTCCCTAAGTTTGGCCTTGTTGCACTTTTCTCCTGTACCACTAGGTGGCCGGGAACTTGGTGGTACTAGATATGAGGATGGCGACACAAGGTCAGGTTATGGGTATATGGGGTATCTCAGCCAATGGGCAGGAGTTTTCTTGAATTACTTGGCCTGCTGGGAGAACCTATATATTCAAGAGAGGTCAGGTGATCTGTATTCTGTGCCACCCAGACCGCCATCTGGGTGGACGTGTGTCTGCCCCGGGCTGCTAGGCCAGAGATTGGGCCTATCCTGGGGGCATTTGGCTGCCAGGCTGTGTGAGGGCCTATGCAGAAGTAATAGGGCAGCGCAGGGTTGGGACTGCGGCTTGCAGTCCAACCAAAGGTGAAGGATCTGCCGGCCGGAGAACCTGTCAGTGGTCGGAGGTAGAAGGGAAGCTATCGACACGAAGGGACTAATCGCC
Source organism: Lithobates clamitans (assembly GCA_037952925.1). Lineage (NCBI taxonomy): Eukaryota > Metazoa > Chordata > Amphibia > Anura > Ranidae > Lithobates > Lithobates clamitans. Next base: position 6,622,023 of record JBBGZY010000451.1, read on the forward strand.
TTTACCAGGGACCACAGTGAATAACTGAAGCAAGTACCGGAATCATATTCTCACCGAAGGGCACGGTGGAGAATCAGGAAACTTCAGGCGGTGATCAAATCAGGGACCCAACCAGTGGAGGCAATGCTTGCAGAGCAGCCTTGTGTGTCAAGCTAGGGACCGAGCCGGTCAGCAGGGGTGAAACTTGAGAAGTATCTGGAGTGCCAAGCTAGGCACCCAGCAGAGAAGCGTGGGTGGCACTTGAGGGTATACCACCGCAAACCTTTGAAGAGCTTAAGGGATTCATAGTCAGTGAATCAGTGGGTCTAGTGAGAGACCAGTAGCTCAGTATTGAAGAACTACAAGTAGCAGTAGAGTCTGCCAATTGAGTTTGCAACTATCTAAGGGTGTCCTGGCCCTAACCCTCTTTCCCCCAAAATATATAAAAAGGACTGTCAAAAGAAATAAAACCTCTTTTGCACCCACTATGCCTCACAACCGACCACATATTGAAGGATGTCAGCGGTCTGTGGCCTAAAAAGGTTCTCAGTAGGCTGGAAGAGGTAAGAGATTCTGCTACATAATCATATATAATACAGAGCCACGTGAATTATAAGAATAGAAACCAATGGTAAAAAAGAACAAAAGAAAATAAACAGCAATTGGTCTGGAGAGAAGGGGAAACAATATAATAATAAATACATTTGTAGATAAAAGTCATAGTTCATAATAATTCACCTGCAGTAACACAACACAAACAGCAGCTCAATAGGAACTGAGAGAACCAAGGATGATAGAAAATGTCATGACCTACGGAGCATTAATACATAGACTATATGTGTCTATATGTGTATATATATATGTGTATATATATATATATATATATATATATATATATATATATATATATATATATATATGTACAGTATCTCACAAAAGTGAGTACACCCCTCACATTTTTGTAAATATTTTATTATATCTTTTTATGTGACAACACTGAAGAAATTACACTTTGCTACAAAGTAAAGTAGTGAGTGTACAGCTTGTATAACAGTGTAAATTTTCTGTGCCCTCAAAATAACTCAACACACAGCCATTAATGTCTAATCCGCTGGCACCCCCAAGGGGTGTTTAACCACCTCAATACAGGGCTCTTACACCTCCTTCCTGCCCAGGCCATTTTTCAGCTTTCAGTGCTGTCACATTTTGAATGACAATTGCGCGGTCATGCTACACTGTAACTATGTGAATTTTTTATAATTTTCTTCACACAAATAGAGCTTTCTTTTGGTGCTATTTAATCACTGCTGGGTTTTTTATTAAAAAAAGACTGAAAATTCCCCAAAAAAGGTAATGTCAGTAAATTTTGTAAATAAGTAATTTTTCTCCTTCACTGATGTGCGCTGAGGAGGCGGCACTGATGAGCACTGATAGGCTGCACTTATGGGCACTGATGAGGCGGCACTTATGGGCACTGATTAGGTGGAACTGATTAAGGGAGGCACTAATGTGGCCTACTTATGGGCACTGATAGGTGGCACTAATATGTGGCACTGATGAGCACTGATAGGTGGCACTGGTAGGCAGCACTGGTGAGCACTGATAGGTGGCACTGGTGGGCACTGATAGGTGGCACTGATGGGCCCTGATAGGCAGCACTGATGAGCATTAATGGGTTGCACTGATCTGCGACACTGATGAGCATTGATGGGCTGCAGTGATGGGCATTGATGGGCAGCACTGATAGGCAGCACTAATAGCCAGCACTGACTGGCATCACTAATGTGCACTGATTGGTGGCACTTGTGGGCATTGGTGGGCACTGATTGCTGGCACTGGTGGGTAATGGTGGGCACTGATTGCCAGCACTGATTGCTGGCACTTCTGGTGCTATATTGTAATCAGGGCACCGATGATCAGTGCTCTGATTACATGTGTAGATGTCCCCCCTGCGAGGAGATGACGCTGATCGGCTCTCCTCGCCACACACTCTGTCAGTGTGAGGTGAGGAACGCCGATTACCGGCATCTCCGTGTTTACATGTGACTAGTTGTGATTGGACACAGTCGATCACAGTCAATCACATGGTTAAAGAGCCACGGCTCTTTACAGAGATCGGGGGGTGCCGTGTCCTAGAAAAACGGCGCGACTGCGATCGAAACTCTGCGTGCGAGAGAGGCTGTTCTGGGACGACGTCATATGACGTCGCCCCAGAACGAGAGCCGCATATCCCCTCCTTCATTTGGCAGTGGGCGGGTGGCAAGTGATTACTTCTATACCCAGGAGTCAATTACAACGGGTTAAAAGGATTGTGAGTAATCCACAAGGCTATGAAGATAGATTAAATGAAATGGAGACCAGGCTTGTTAAGAGAGGTTATCCAGTTCCACTCATTAAGAGGGAACGTATGCATTTAACAGAGAACGGGAATCACAATAAAGATAATAGAAGAATCCATTTATGTCACAATTTCATCCATACTCACTTCGGATCTATAATATCCCTAAAAAACATTGGGTTTTATTAAGAGAAAATTACCCAAATATAAGTTACATAGTAGGTGAGGTTGAAAAAAGTCCCATCAAGTCCAACCTATGTGTGTGATTTTATGTCAGTATTACATTATATATCCCTGTATGTTGTGGTCGTTCAGGTGCTTATCTAATATTGTTTTTAAACTAATCGATGCCCTCCCGCCGAGACCACCGTCTGTGGAAGGGAACTCCATATCCTTGCCGCTCTTATGCCCTGTACACACGATAGGATTTTCCAATGGAAAATGTGTGATAGGACCTTGTTGTTGGAAATTCCGACCATGTGTAGGCTCCATCACATATTTTCCATAGGAATTTCCATCACACAAAATTTGAGATCTGGTTCTCAAATTTTCCGACAACAAAATCGGAAAATTCTGATCGTGTGTACACAATTCCGACGCACAAAGTGCCACGCATGCTCGGAATCAAGCAGAATTTTTATCAGCTCGTTGTACGCATTGTACGTCACCGCGTTCTTGACTTTCGGAATTTCCGACCAACTTTGTGTGATCGTGTGTATGCAAGACAAGTTTGAGCCAACATCCGTCGGAAAAAAATCCCATGGATTTTGTTGCCGCAAAATCCTATCGTGTGTACAGGGCATTACGGTATAGAACCCTCTACGCAAGGTTAAACCTCTTCTCTTCTAATTTTTGTGAGTGGCCACATGTCTTATTGAACAACCCATAGTAACCCCTATTGTGGGGTCACCAGTATGGTATTTGTAAATTTAAATCATATCTCCCTCAAGCTTTTCTTCTCCAGAGAGATTAAGTTCAGTGCTCGCATCCTTTCCTCAGAACTAATATCCTCCAGACCTTTTATTAGCTTTATTGTCCTTCTTTGTACTCGCTCCATTTCTAGTACATCCTTCCTGAGGACCAGTGCCCAGAACTGGACAGCATACTCCAGGTGAGGCCGGACCAAAGTCTTGTAGAGTGGGAAAATGATCACTTTATCCCTGGAGTTAATCCCCTTTTTAATGCATGCCAATATTCTGTTTGCTTTAAGTGAATTTCAAGCTCCGCCTTTGTCCTCATATAGAACAGGCAAAACATTTGAGGGGGTTTTGTGCCATCTTGGCATTTTATGGCCTTTGAAACTGTTATGCCCTGTACACACGATTGGATTTTCCGACAGAAAATGTGTGATAGGACCTTGTTGTCGGAAATTCCGACCGTGTGTGGGCTCCATCACACATTTTCCATCGGATTTTCCGACACACAAAGTTTGAGAGCAGGCTATAAAATTTTCCGACAACAAAATCCGTTGTTGGAATTTCCGATCGTGTGTACACAAATCCGACGCACAAAGTGCCACGCATGCTCAGAATAAATAAATAGATGAAAGCTATTGGCTACTGCCCCGTTTATAGTCCCGACGTACGTGTTTTACGTCACCGTGTTCAGAATGATCGGATTTTCCGACAACTTTGTGTGACCGTGTGTATGCAAGACAAGTTTGAGCCAACATCCGTCGGAAAAAATCCTAGGATTTTGTTGTCGGAATGTCCAAACAATGTCCGACCGTGTGTACGGGGCATAACACAACAAGGACCCGTCTGGGACTCTTTTTCAAGTGATTGATAGATTTGTCCCTCATTGGAGGGGTGAGTCGCATCTTCGGGGCGTTTCGCGCCTTGAGACGTACTGGATATATGAGTTGAGGTCCTTTTTTCCATTCGGCTTGAACGTGGAATGGGATCTCAACTCTTTCATTAACCAGTCCTAGAGATTCTTCCACTTTTCACATCGTTCATACGTTTCTTATGTCCTCAAGAAAATAGGGGGTTTATATATATATTCGTTCGTCATTTTTTGATTTATTTTTTAATTTTCACTTTAGAATTTTGGACTTATTTACTAGGTTCCTATTTCTTGTTTATATGTTTGATAAAATGGCCACTGCCCCGTTTATAGTCCCGGCGTACGTGTTTTACGTCACCGCGTTCAGAATGATCGGATTTTCCGACAACTTTGTGTGACCGTGTGTATGCAAGACAAGTTTGAGCCAACATCCGTCGGAAAAAATCCTAGGATTTTGTTGTCGGAATGTCCGAACAAAGTCCGACCGTGTGTACGGGGCAATATAGGTAGTGAGGAGTGAAATCAAAAATTTACGCCCTTAGAAATCCTGAAGGCAGTGGTTGGTTTTCGGGGCCCCGTATGCGGCTAGGCTCCCAAAAAGTCTCACACATGTGGTATCTCCGTACTCAGGAGAAGCAACAGAATGTATTTTGGGGTGTAATTTCACATATTCCCATGTCATGTTTGAGCAATATATCATTTAGTGACAACTTTGTGCAACAAAAAAAATGAAAAAAAAAAATCTGTCATTTTCCCGCAACTTGTGTCACAATATAAAATATTCCATGGACTCGACATGCCTCTCAGCAAATAGCTTGGGGTGTCTACTCTCCAAAATGGGGTCATTTGGGGGGTTTTGAACTGTCCTGGCATTTTATGCACAACATTTAGAAGCTTATGTCACACATCACCCACTCTTCTAACCACTTGAAGACAAAGCCCTTTCTGACACTATTTGTTTACATGTAAGAATAATTTTTTTTTGCAAGAAAATTACTTTGAACTCCCAAACATTATATATATTTTTTTTAATGCAAAGGCCCTACAGATTAAAATGGTGGGTGTTTCAATACACAGTATTTGCGTAGCGATTCTTCAAACGCATTTTTTTGAGGAAAAAACACACTTTTTTAATTTTAATGCACTAAAACACACTATATTGCCCAAATGTTTGATGAAATAAAAAAGATGATCTGAGGCCGAGTACATGAATACCAAACATGACATGCTTTAAAATTACGCACAAACGTGCAGTGGCGACAAACTACATACATTTTTAAAAGACTTTAAAAGCCTTTACAGGTTACCACTTTAGATTTACAGAGGAGGTCTACTGCTAAAATTACTGCCCTCGATCTGACCTTCGCGGGGATACCTCACATGTAGGGTACAATTGCTGTTTACATTTAACGCCAGACCAACGCTTGCGTTCGCCTTTGCGCGAGAGCAGGGGAGGAGAGGGGCGCTTTTTTTTTTTTTTGCTTTTTTATCTTATTTTTAAACTGTTCCTTTCATTTTTTTTAATCATTTTTATTGTTATGTCAGGGAATGTAAATATCCCCTATGATAGCAATAGGTTTTGACAGGTACTCTTTTTTGAAAAAAATGGGGTCTATTAGACCCTAGATCTCTCCTCTGCCCTCAAAGCATCTAACCACACCAAGGTCAGTGTGATAAAATGCTTTCTCAATTTTCCAATGGCGCTGTTCACATCCGGCGAAATCTAATCATGAAATGCTCGTAGCTTCTGGTTTCTTAGGCCATAGAGATGATTGGAGCCATTCTGGTCTTTGATCAGCTCTATGGTCAGCTGGCCGAATCACTGGCTGCATTCTCAGGTTCCCTGTTGAGACAGGAGAGCCAGAGAAAAACATGGAATACGGTGGGAGGGGGGGGTCATTCCATCCCACTGCTTGTAAAAGCAGTCTAGAAGCTAATTAGCCGCTAGGATTGCTTTTACATGAAAGCCGACTGCTGGCTGAAAAGAATGTTATCAAGATGATACCTAAACCTGCAGGCATCATTCTGGTATAACCACTCAAAGTCCAGCAACATACCAGTACGTTGCCGGTCTTTGTTGGGCATATATTGTAATCTTTTTTTTTCATGCAGCCTGTGGGTTGAACGAAAAAAAGAGATTGATTAGTGGGTATGCCCACCATTAGAATACCTCCCTTCATCCACCCACTTCTAATGATGGGCATACATGCACCATTTATATATGCCGAAGCATGGGGGCATCCGCCCCAAAAGTTAGGAGCAAATTGCTCCTCCGCCCCTGCTGCCCCCATGCTTCAACATATATCACCTCCAACAGCGCTGGAGTCACGGCTTTATGTATCGTGAGAGCAAACGCTGTTGCTGTCAAGATAAATAAATCCGCGCTGCAGCTGAATGGCGTACCTGAAAACAAAAAAATGGTTAAAAATAAAACACAGTAAACAGTAAAGTATAAAAAATTGCATACCTCAAAAGCAAACATGATAAAACATAATAACAATAAAACAGTGCAGAATAGAATACAGTAAAAAAGAGCAGAACAATAGAGAGAGAATAGAGAGAGAGAGAACAATAAAACGACAACTATTTTTTTTTTATATATATTTTTTTTTTTTACACTTTTTTTTGTAACTGTAAGTTTTATAACTGAACCCAGGTTCGGGTCTCTCAAAATGCGATGGCATCTTGGGAGACCCTGTGAAAGTGTGCCTAGTCTGTGCAATGCTGTACCCTACGCTAATACTCAACTAGTGTATGGTAGCATTCAAAACATTCACCAATGCAAAGACCAGGATTGTTAGGACAGGAGGGACAATAATAGCGGGTGTCACGCCTATATCCACGCTTGCTGCAGACACAACATCTTTTTGAGGGGGTTCGTTGGGTAGGGGTACTCGGGAGGACATAAAGAAAATGCCTCGCATGCAGCCGACTGCATTTGGTTGGGGATGTGAATGGGGGAAGTACGGGTGCTGCAGAAGTGGTGGGTTCCAAATTAGGATTGGCGAATGCAGCAGGAAGGGCATTATGGGCACGACAGGCCTGTGTTTGTCTTCTTCTTGGTGGCAGCGGGACACTACTTGTGCTTGCCACCTCACCAGCTTGAACTGCACTGATGGGACCCGCCACGTCACCAAGTGTTACTGCAGTGCTGGTTTGACTACGATTGGGGTGTACTAGGCTGCTGGTGCTTGCCAGTTCACCAAAACGCTACCAAAAAAATAAACGATCAAGGGGTTCATATGGCGCACAATGGAGGTAGCCGAGTACATATAACTAAAAATGGTGGGGGGAAGGGGGTGGGTTGGGGGTTCCTGAGAGGGGGAACTTGATGGTGATGGTTAATGTTTCACAACAAGTTCGGGTATTAGTCCATGTAAGGATAAAATGATGCTGAATAAATGGAAGGCAGCCAGTCTATAAAAGCTAGAAGAAGCTCTGGAACAATAAAAAAGAAAGAAGGACGGCGCCCTCTAAGTGCAGCATGTATGTTAAATATATTTATGACAATAGATAAAAACACTCACATTTGAGTTGCTAAAAACCAGCATGTAAAGTAGTTTCATCCGCGTGCTCTCGGGAGATGTGGGTGTCAGGGGCCAGTGGGGGGGTTCCTGGGATGTGAGTCCTGTGACCTGGGTCCTGGTAGCTGTTCCGGTGGTGCCGAGGGTCCTCAGAGCCTCCGGGCGGCCAGGATGTCGGTCATGGATCCTCCGTGGAGCGCTGTGCTGACCTGCGTCTTCACTTCCGGGAGTGGGGTGAGGCGGGCGGTGCTTCGCGTTCGAAGCATGCGTGCTCCTTCATCAGGCTCATTCATCATCCCCCGAGAGCACGCGGATGAAACTACTTTACATGCTGGTTTTTAGCAACTCAAATGTGAGTGTTTTTATCTATTGTAATAAATATTTTTAACATACATGCTGCACTCAGAGGGTGCTGTCCTTCTTTCTTTTTTACGCTACCAAAAAAACTGTTAGCGATCGCAGGGATCAGGCCTGACTCTGCGAAAGCTGCAGTTATGTGTTTAGTGTTTTGTAAGTGACAGTGATCGATCGATACTGCCCTTGGGTAGGCTGGGCTGGGCGGAGGGGCAAAACGCAGGTGGTAGCAGGTATCTGGGCTGATCCTGCTAACACTGCGTTTTTGGGAACCCTAAACTGCTGGGGAAGCTAGTATAGATCTGATCGGATCAGATATTGATCCGTTCAGATACTATACCACTAAGGGAGGTGTATGCTGCGTGTGTGGGTGTTAGCGCTACTGGCACTAACCTGGCGCTGCCCAGGGCGACGCAGACCCTATCTGACCCTAAAACCTAACTTATATCACTGCAGGGCGATCAGGGGGTAAAACCTTTATTAGGTAATAAACGGTGGGTGCCCTGACACTATAAAAAATAAACTAACTAACCAGCGTCACCCTTAACAGTTATACGATGATCACTGGTGAAAGGGTTAACTAGGGGGCAATCAGGGGGTTAAAACCTTCATTAGGTAGTATATGGGGGTCTCTGGCGCTATAAAACGCTGACAGCGGACCTAAATACGTATCTCCCTAACTAGCATCACCAGTGACACTAATACAGTGATCAGAAAAACGATCCCTTAGTGACACTGGTGACGGGGGGTGATCAAGGGGTTTAAAACTTTATTTTTGTTGTTTACAAAAGTTTTATTGAAAAGGAATCAATCAGTTACATGAAAATATATAACAGCAACATATATCCACCTTGGGAGCAGTATACACAAGTAAGAACACTGTAGATACTAACATTCCCCAGAATGGAATGCTGAACTACAAACTTATATAAGGGGCACCCACAGTTTTCAAGTTCTTGGAGTGCTGTAGATTAACTTTGTAACAAAGAACGAAGAGAAAAAAAAGTAAAAAACTAAAAACACAAAAAAAAAGTAACAAAAATAAGAACCCTTGCAATAACTTCTGCAAAATCTCAAACCAGTCCATTGTGACTGCAAAAAGAAGCGTTGCAACTATGGGGGTCAGGGGAGAAATAATCACCCTGACCAAAAGGAACCTACTAAGACGGACCAATAGGTCCAGGACTCCAATCAAGTCGCAAGGACCGACTCTCCAGTCTGACGTCTGCTAGGAATCTTGTCACCGAAGCAATGGGCTTGAAACAACTTGATTGGAGTGGGGGAACAGTCAAACGGGCACGAGAGGACTTCAGCACGGGGTAGAGACAAAACATGGGTCTCTGTACATGCGGGCATTATGGCTTCCTCCTAAGTCAGTGTGGGACCAAAGAAGTCTAATGTTGATGGCGTCAATCTCTTCTAGGAGATGGTGTGGCCCATATTGCTGATGGGAGTGGGGTGGAGGGCAGTCTTGGGTGATCTGCTGCATCCAGGAGACCAAGCTTCACCAGCATATCTTACCCTTCCAGAATCGTGGTAACCGTGTAGGTGGTAACATTGTGCGGTACTTGTAGCTTAAAGGGGAAACCCCATCTGTACCTAATCCTGGCCGCTTGAAGCACTGTTGTGATCTCTTTCATTCTCCTTCTCTTGTCAAGGGTAGTGGGCGACAGATCTGGGTATATCTGAATCACGACACCATCCAGCTGGATATTAGGTGTGTTGCGTGAGGCTCTGAGGATCTCCTCTTTTATCAAGAAATCCTTTAGGCATAACACAATATCCCTGGGAGGCTTATCAGGGGGAGGTGCAGGGCGCAGGGCCCTGTGAATTCTGTCACATGTAAAAGAAGCTGCAGGAGTTTCAGGGAGAAGTGACTGAAACTATTTTTGTATGGCTCCAGGGAGATCAGTCACAGCTTCCTGGACCCCTCTAACTCTCAAGTTGTTCCTCCTGTTCCTATTATCGAGGTCCTCGAGGTGGGTTTGTAAAAGCTGTAGTTTCTGAGAAGGCCTCATGATCTTTCCTCAGGTCTGCGTGAGAAAGGGTAAGTTTGTCATGTTTAGTTTCTAGCAGATCTGTTCTAGTACCCAGGGTCGCTATCTCCAGGGACAGGGTGTTTGTGGACTTGTGGAGCTCAGATTGAAATTTCCTGGCTAGCTTGTCATACATGCATGTGAGGCTGTCTTCAAGATCAGCCTTTGTGAGCTGTGGACTGTACTCGCTGTCTCCCGTTGAGTGCTATGGAGAAGAGACTGCAGCCTGTGAGCGCGCGGGAAGTGTGTCCGGCTGGGCGCCATCTTGGGACATCCTTCCCTGCTCCCTCACGTGGAGTAAATAGTTGGTAAGGGATCTTTGGGCCGTTTTGCCTCTGCGGTTCTTTGAGCCCGGCATGCGCTGTGTGATCCGCCAGGGGTGTGGGATCTTTTGGTGATTGTAGTGCTGCAAATAGCCCTGGGGAGTCGGCTTTTGTCTCCTGTCCTTTCGGAGCTCTTATCCCCTGCTTCCATCCATATATATATATATATATATATATATATTACATATTTCTAGTATACTGTATATATGAACAACCTGCAAATCAACCACAAAAAAGCCCATAAGTGGCACAAAATCAGAAGGAAAAATAACAGAGGAAAAATCTAATCAATTGTACACCATAACACCAAGAGGTAAAAGGGGTGGCATGATGAAAGGTTTGCAAAATTACTCTGCTAGATGGGACCTATGAGGCGATAAGAGCCATGAGCACTAAATTGCAGTGCTGGTAATCGGGCCAGAGACTGTATGTGCCTCAATTCCCAAAACTGTGGGAGTACATATGCCCACACATGGACCTGTGGCCTGTAAACTCAAGAGGGCCATCAGGGCGTGGAGGGTACCAGCAGGTAACTAGAGAATCATATAAATATCTAGTTCCTCATTAAGCCCCCCTGGGGTTAAGGTGTTGAGCTTGAAGATTCAAAAGATTTCTCTTATGCAAAGCCTCCTAAATCTGCCTCCTTTAGGAATAGTAATAGGTCTGGCCTGAGCGGTCACTGAAAGAGTGTTAGCCATGACTAATGTGGGCGCAGGCCAAACATTTCCATTAGTGACTCTGACATAATGGCTTAACCCTCAAAGGTTAAGATGGTGGGAAAATCTTTTGCTGGAAATAATGAATGATTGGTCAGCTTGCTGGGAGCTATCATGTTTTTAATGATTTTTGATCTTCTGAAAACAATTTTATGGCTATCCTTTCTAAAGGAGTTTAGCTTATAGTTAAATTTAAACATGTCCCAGTGTTTAATAATAACCAGTCAGATGAACAGGTAACTGGAATTGAACTGTGAGATGAAGAAGGGACCTTTCTGCCCAATCCTGCATTTTTAGATTCCTCTTGCTGGCTCTGCTGGGGCCTCAGCATATTTGGAGAGATATTTTTTATAAGCTGTCTTGACCAAGAACTCGCTATAATCCTTTTGTAGGAAATTCTCTTTTAGGATCTGGTTTAGAAGCAGCAGTCTTCCAACATCATACAATTCCTGTAAAGCCTACAAAACTGGCTAAACTGAATGTTCCAAATTCAAAGAGACAAAGAGACTGTTATTGCAATGATTAATAAACTCCTGAATAGAGACATCCAAGCCTAAACATTTTATGATTACGTCATGTAATGCTCATAGAAGACAAACCTGCTTGGTGGAAGGGGGTTGTTGGACAAGATGAGTAGATCCTCCCAATACACCCAATATACCATGAAGAGGTTAGTAAACCTCGGTGCAAAGCTAGACCCCAATTGCTGTGCCCACTTGTTGTAGGTAGAAACGGTTCAAAAAACAAAAATAGTTTGGTGCAAGATGAAACTGGAGGCCCTTACCAGAAGCCTGACCTAGTGGTTGTAAAGCTCATTACTCTTGGCAAAGATGTATTGCAGTGCCCTCAACCTACTTGGTGGGGTATAGGTTTATAGAGAGATGACACGCTGTTGCTGTCATGATAAATAAATTAGTGCTGCAGCTGAATGGCGTACCTGCTAAGCAAATGATGGTTAACAATAAAACAAAGTAACATTACAGTATAACAGTAAGACATACCATACCTGCAAAGCAAATACAATAAAACAGTAAAAATAAAAAATTTTTTTAATGCAATCTGTGCCTAAAAAATATATGCCGAAGCATGGGGGCAATCCGACCCTAATGTTTGGAGCAAATCGCTCCTCCAACCCTGCCCCCATGCTTCTGTATATATGCTCTTTTTTTTAACTGTGGTGGTGAAATCACCTCTTACAGCGCTGGAGTCACGACTTTACGTATGGTGGGAGCAAACGCTGTTGCTGTCAGAATAAATAAACCCGTGCTGCAGCTGAATGGCATACTTGCTAAGCAAGTAATGGTTAACAAAAAAACAAAGTAACATTACAGAATAACAGTAAGACATACCATACCTGCAAAGCAAATACAATTAAACATAGTAAAAAATTACAGTTCTAAAATACAGTAACAACAGGGAGAGAACAATAGATATAGAACAATAGTGAGCAAACAATAGAGAGCGAACATAAGAGATAGAACAATAGCGATGCAGAAGAAAAATAAAACCACAACTCTTTTTGGCTTTTTTATTTTAAATTTTTTTTGTGTTTTTGTGTGTGTTTTTTTTTTTTTTGCACTTTTATAAAAACTGTAAACTGTGAACGTTCCAGATTAGGGTCTCTCAAAATGTGATGGGCATCTCATCTTTTGATACCCTGTGTTAGTGTGCCCTAGGACTGTGTAGTGTTGTACCCTACGCTAATACTCCACTAGTGTGTGGTAGCGTTTGAAACAGTCACCGATGCAGAGACCAGGTTGGTCAAGACAATAAAAGTGGGTGTCACGCCTAAATCTGCATTTTCTGCAGACACGACATCTTCTGGGGTGTTCTCCCCATTTTGTTCTTGGGGTGTCCTTTGGGCAGTGGTACCAGGGAGGTCATATGGAAAATGCCTCTCATGCAGCCGCCTAACTGCATTTGCGTTGGGAAGGTGGGACATAGCACCGTCTGGAAACAGAAGGGCTGTGACGATCTCTTCCTGGAATTTTAGGAAGGATCCAGTTTGTCCTGAAGCTTTGTATAGCACAAAAGCATTCAGCAGAGCCAATTGAAATAAGTATACAGATGCTTTTTTGTACCAGCGTCTGGCCTTACAGGCAATTAGGTACGGCGCCAACATTCCGTGAATCCCTTCACTTCACTGCTAACAAATTATTACACTTCAAGCAGGCTCTCTCCCCCCGTCTAAGTTGGGATTCTACAAGCCGTGAAGCACCGGCGATTAGATCGCACGGTGCCACATGTGCCAATTCCATAATCAAAAAGGGGACTAAAAAGTGGCACGCACGTTTAATAATTGTCCACGTACAAGTGGTACCCCTTTCCGAATAAGGGTGACACCAAGTCCCACACAATCTTACCAGCGCTCCCTATGTAATCTGAGCAGTTCTCCGGCTCTACGTGACTATATTTTCCTTTGTAAACCATAAAACTATATGTATAAGCTGTTGCCCTGTCACAGAGCTTATACATCTTGACCCCATATCTGGCAAGCTTGCTGGGAAGATACTGTTTAATAGACAAGTGGTCAGAAAACTTAATCAGGGACTCATCAACACACACAACTTGATCGGGAGTAAACAAGGCTGTAAACTGCTGGTTGAAGTGGTTTACGAGGGTTATGAGGGGCTGAATTTTGTAGAGCCGATCAAATCCAAGGTCACCCAGAGGACAACAGAGTTCATTATCATTGAAGTGCATGAACCACAAGATCTGCTCATATCGTGTCCTGGACATGGAGGCAGAGAACACGGGCATATGGCAAATTGGGTCAGTGGACCAAGTTGACCACAACTCACTCTTTTTAGTTATGCCCATGAGGAGGATAGGCCCAGGAAGGTCTTAAATTCAGAAACCGTAATAGGTTTCCAATCTCTGGCAAGGGTCAACTAGGGATTAGCGGCGATGAATTGACCAGCATACAAATTGCTTTGGTCCACAATAGATCCATAAAGATCTTCTGTGAAAAACAGCGAAAAAAAATCAAGTAACGTAAAATCAACTGTTTCCACCTGAATTCAGGGTTGGCCAGTGAATGGGGGAAGTACGGGACTACGGGTGCTGCAGAAACGGTAGGCTCGCAATTAGGATTGGCAAATACAGCAGGAAGGGCACTATGGGCTCGACAGGCCTGAGTTTGTCTTCTTTTTGGTGGCTGTGGGACACTACTCGTGCTAGCCACCTCACTAGCTTGAACTGCACTTATGGGACAAGTGTTACTGCAGTGCTGGATGTACGAACAGGATGTACTAGGCCGCTGGTGCTTGCCAGTTCACCAGAAAAAGGAGCGGCACTAGTGCGGCACTAGTGCTGGCTCTCTCCATACGAGAGCCCTGCGGTTTTTGCATCTCAACGTCAGCAGAAGAACGGGGTCAGGTACGCCTGACCTCAGCAGGGACCACTACTCCATCGTCAGAGCTATCTGTCTGGGTACCGCTGCTGTCTACTGGTTCGTATTCTGAGCCTGAATCTGACAGATGAGTGACTTCCTCTTCACTATCTGTCATGCTCAGAAACGTGGAGGCCTCTTCACTACTGTACCTTTGATTTGACATTTTGGTCTCTAAATTTACTTGTAAAGTAGTGAGACTCACAGGAAAAAGAGCTCCTGACTGTCAGTGACTGCTTCAAACGCTACAAAAAAACACTGTCAGCGTTGGCAGGGATCAGAGCTGACTTTGTTATTGACAGTGATCGATTGATACTGCACTTGGGTGGGCTGGGCTGGACAGAGGGGCTAAATGCAGGTGCTTGCAGGTATCTTGACAGATCCCGCTAACACTGCATTTTTGGGAACCCTAAACTGCTGGGGACGCTAGTATAGATCTGATCAGATCAGATATCGATCTGTTCAGACACTATACTACTAAGGGAGGTATATGGTGTGTGCGTGGGTGTTAGCGCTACTGGCACTAATCTGACACTGCCTGGGGCGATGAAGACCCTATCTGACACTAAAATCTAACTTATATCACCCGGTGATCAGGGGGTTAAACCTTTATTTAGGTAATATACGGCGGGTACCGTTAGGGGGGGTTAGGGGGTTCCCTAGACCTAGCTGGGCCTACACTAAATACCCTAACAATGATTTTTGTCACTAATAACATCAGTACAGTGATAAAAAAAATATATGAACACTGCACTGTGTGACACAGTGACAGGGGGTGAAGGGTTTAACTGGGGGGGGGATCAGGTGGTGATCGGGGGTGACAAGTGTACCTACATGTGCTGGTGTCAGTGTAGTATTGGTGCACTTACTCTGAGATGTCTTCTCTTCTCTCTCTGGAACGAAAAGACTTCCACGAGGAAAGATGAAATCACTTCCCCTGCTGTGTTTACACTTACACAGGCAGGAGAAGGATTTCATTCGCCAGGACCGATCACCAGGTCCAGGCCAGAAATCATTGGCCTGGGCCTGGAGACTGATCGGTTCTGAAGTGAATCCGCTCCTCAGGCGGCCGCGTGCCCGACGTATAGCTACGACGCTTTGCCCAGCCAGGCCAACCTGCCTGGCTGGCCTGGAACTGGTTATAAAATACAAAAATTCACTCCTAAAACATCTCTTAACTGCAGCGTAGGCATGTATCCTGGCATTGTGGAAAAGCACCACCCCTCCAACTTGATCACATTGGCTAGCCAGGATAACAGAAATACAACAAATGGAGAACCTTACTATAGTGCTGAAAGAGCAAGATTTATATTTTATTTATAAGAAACAATACCTCTAGCCTCTCAGCAGTAGTTGGTCCACTAACCTGCCCCAAAGTGCTCAGCCAATAGGCCATGGGGGGCGACCGGGTCTTATTTTTTTCCCTTCTTCTCCTCTCCCCAATCATTCTTTTCTACCTTTCTTTCCACTTTCTACCTTCTGGACTTAACCAGGGTGCTACTTGGTTAAGGAAAATATATTAAAAGGAGAAACAGTGTTGCTTCCTATTGTTTACAAAGTAATTTCACTATACTATTATACAATTTAATGACAGTACAACACAGCA
Organism: Lithobates clamitans; assembly: GCA_037952925.1. Taxonomy (NCBI): domain Eukaryota; kingdom Metazoa; phylum Chordata; class Amphibia; order Anura; family Ranidae; genus Lithobates; species Lithobates clamitans. The sequence goes on from JBBGZY010000451.1 coordinate 6,638,075, forward strand.
GTATTTCTAACAACAGATCTTGTTATCCATGTGATTAGAAAGTTTCAAATTGAATGTTATGTCATGTTTATGAACTGTTGACCTATGGAATTGTAACGCTGTTTCTGTGAGAATAAAGAAAAAAAAAAGTCCAAATGAAAAATGAAGTAAGATCAAACACTGTGTCCACTAAAAATGTCTTTGACCACTTGCCATATAGCAAAATGATGTCGGCAAAGTGGTTGTGTTATCCTGACCGGACGTCATATGATGTCTTTCAGGATAACAAGCTGCTGTGCGCCCCCGGGGGCGCTCATTATGGCGATCGTTGTTGCGGTGTGTCAGTCTGACACACCGCAACTCCAATCTAGGTAAAGAGTCTCTGACAGAGACTCTTTCTCACGTGATCAGCTGTGTCCAATCACAGCTGATCACAGTGTAAACAGGAAGAGCCGTTGATGGGCTTTTCCTCACTTGCGTCTGTCAGACGCGAGTAGAGGAGAGCCGGTCGGCTGCTGTTCTGACAGGGGGGGGTCTGTGCTGATTGATTATCAGCGCAGCTCCCCCGAGGATGCCCACACTGGACCACCAGGGACACCACCAGGACCATCAGGGATGCCCACCACTAGTCACCACCAGGTATGCCAATCAGTGCCCACAATGGATGCCAATCAGTGCCCACAATCCATGCCCATCCGTGCCACCTATCAGTGCCCATCACTGCCTCCTTTCAGTGCTCATCAGTGCTGCCTATCAGTGCCACATATTAGTGCCCATCATCAGTGCCACTTCATCAGTGCCACCTCATTGGTGCCACCTCATCGGTGCCCATCAGTGCTGCTTTATCAGTGACCGTCAGTGCAGCCTCATCAGTGCCCGTCAGTGCAGCCCCATCAGTGCCCATCAGTGAAGGGGAAAACGTACTTATTTACTAAGTTTTGTAACAGAAACAAAAAAAACAAACTTTCAAAATTTTCGGTCATTTTTTTTTTATTTGTTTAGCAGAAAATAAAAATCCCTTGAGGTGATCAAATACCACCAAAAGAAAGCTCTATTTGTGGGAACAAAATGATAAAAAATTTGTTTGGGTAAAGTGTAGCATGACCACGCAATTGTCATTCAAAGTGCGCAGAAAGCTGAAAATTTGTCTAGGCAGGAAGGTGTATAAGTGCCCGGTATTGAAGTGGTTAATATATTTCAAATTAAGACAGGATACAGCACAAGGATCCTGTGCTCAATTGAAATACAGTAAGGAAATCTTTAGTGGGCACAGTGAGCAATATTCCTCTTTATCATCAGTTAAAAGGCATGGGCACTCCCATTCATTCCAATGACGCTCTTGAGTATGAACTCACTCTTTGTGCTAACTCTCCATAGGAATGAGTGCGCATTGTATGTATGGGTCCAGTGGGAACATTTTGGCAAAAAGCTGTGTGGACTAGGCAGAGATTTCTAACTGCATCAGGGACAAGCCATCTAGGAAGGTTTTTTTTGGGGGTTGGGGGTGGGAGAAGGGGCTGGCTATAGTATAAAGCATAAATATCTACACCAAATTCACAAGTATATATTTTAAAAGAAAAGTGCATACAGCTAAATTTAAGATTTTAATTTCATTAGCCTAGAAAGGTTTATTATTATTACAATATTTCTTCATGCTCTGGATATTCAGTGTAATGCAAGCCAAACCATAAGATTTCATGAGAATCTGTCTAACCCATATTTATAAATTCTTTATATAACTTTTGTATGTCAAGTAATTACTTTTAATTAGATTTTTTTATCTTTAAAATGCAATCCTGGAAGGTTCACAAGGGATTATATATCAAAAGGGCAGAGTGTGAGCCCCAGTCAAAAACATTTAAAACACGTCTCTAATTTAACAGAATGATCTGATTTTTTTCCGGTTTTAATTATGTTCTACTTTTCGGGACCTTTTTAGGCTAGCCTCAGTTTGCAGTTTAAGGGTTTTCACATGTGAAGCTAAAAATAAAAGACTTGGTAATGACATGTTTTAATCACAGCTGAGCAGAATAATAATTCTATGGGGAAAGCTGTAGATATAAGATGATCTACACATATCCTTGCAAAAAGCTCTAGAAGAGTCAAAAATCGATCAGGGAATGTAAAAAAGACAACTTTGGGTTTTATTATAAGTATACAAGGCTTTTTTTTCTCAGAGACTAGGTGTGAGTACTCACATACCTCCCATTCCCTGCCAACCACCCCTGTCCCTTGGGGGAAAGAAGCAAAGTGGTGGGTGTAGTCATGGCTCAGGAATGCATAACGGACAGAGTGCAGGGCTTAGGGGTGCATAATGCATAGACTGTAGGACTCAGGAGTGCATATTGCATAGGGATGATAGGGCACACAACTCAGGAGTGCGTAACACACCAGCCATTCTGCACAATTTGATTATTCAATCTCTTTTAGATCTACCATCATCTATGTAGTGCAAGGCCTGTCTGATTTGATACAAATCGAATGGTTTGTTTAAGCGGATCCTCCTATTCCATAGGTCTGGTAAATCTAAAAGAAATTTATACAGAGAGTGAACAACTGGATTGCATAGTGTATGGCCATCTTTAAACAAGTACATATGAAGGAGTTGACGGTGACACTCAGTGGCAGGCCCACATTCACATATTCACATAGCGTGAACTCACATGTATTTGCCACCTTATTTTATTTTGCGATTTGCAGTAGACATATGCACTGCCGAAAAATTTGTTAGTTGTTATTTGTTTTGTTTGTTTTTTCATTTTTCGAGTCATTCATTATGATCGAAATCCGTTTTTTCGAATAAATTCGTAACTTCGGAAAAATTCAAATTAGTTATGTTCCATTCATTTAAATGCGGTATTCGCAAATTTGTAAATTTGAAAATTCGTAATTACGTAAATTCGATAATTCGGAAATTTGAAAGGTCAAATATTCGTAAAATCGGAAATTCGAAAATTCAAAAAATTCGTAAATTCGTAAATTCAAAAATCCAAAAATCCAAAAATCCAACATAATTACTAACTAACTAATAATAAATAACTATTAAATTATAGGTTTTGGAATTTCCTTTCAAATTTGGCTCTTTATGAACGTAACTAATGCAAATTTATCCAAAGTTACGAACTATCGGAAATAACGAATGCTGCATCTAAATGAATGGAACGTAGCAATTTAATAATAATAAATAAAAATAATAATAAAAATTTCTTATTATTATTTGTTATTATTAATTCATTACGCTCCATTAGTTTAGATACGGCATTCGTTATTTCGAATAATTCTTAACTTCGGATAAATTCGTATTCGTTACGTTCACTAACAGCCAGATTTGAATGGAAATTCCAAAACCTATAATTTAATAGTTAGTAATAGTTATTATTATTAGTTAGTTATAATTTTTGGTTTTTGAATTTTCTGATTTCCATTCTTATTTTCAGATTTTCGTTCTTTTGGATATTCGGATTTTCATGCATATTTTCGAATTTTCCGATTTTCGAACTTTCGAATTTTCAGGAAAAAACGCTAAATGGGTTTTTGTTAATTAAATTTTTTCCAAAATAACGGATTTGTCGAATTTTGTTGACAAACGAATTTGGAACTAAACTAATTGTACATGTCTAATTTGCAGCATGTTTCCAAAACGTACGGCAAAGCACGTGTTTTTTGTGCAGTTTGCCGTGTGTTTAGAAACACACAGATGTGAATGGATCCTCATTGTTCTTGTGTAAACACACCAATTTCACTTTGCTCCATTCATACCTAGTGTAGTAGGAACACACGTTTTTTGACTCATTTTCTCCACAACATGCATAGGGAAAAGTAGCTCATGGGAAATTTTAGCATGCAGCGGTTTGCTCATTTATTACTGAGCGTTTTGCTGCATTTGTCACTTGTTTATTTCAAGCAGCAAAATGTGTGTTTGCTTCTGCATTTGGGGTGCTATTAAGAATTAATGGCTGAAAGTGCAACTAGTTCATTTTAGGTATATAAAGGAGGCCATACAGTATACAATCCTCTTGTACACTCTCTGTACAGTCTCCTTTAGATTTACCAAAACTATATAATGGGAGGATACACCATCTATCCAATCACTCTGAATCCAATCAGGTAGGCCCTTGCATTACATAGCTGATGGTAGATCTAAAGGTTAAATTTACAAGTTATGCGCTGCGCTTGGGTGACTCCAAAAACAAAATTAATAATAACCAACTCTGTGCTTACTAGTGCGATAATATTAAATACAAATAATATGAATGCTGAATAAATAAACAAGGTGTGAAAAAACAAGTGCTTGTTACACCATAAATTAGTGCTTATTAGTGCTTTTTACACCATAAATAGTGTCTTAATCAACATAAAAAGTGTGCTTAGTGCTCAATACACAGTAACCTGCTTTTCTTAAATGAAAAAAAAAAAAAAGTTCTCTTTGGCACCTGATGATGACACGTGATCCCTGTGTCGAAGACGCGTAGGGGAGGGGCCAGGACGGAGAGACTGACACAGACTTTACACCAGCGCTGTCTCAGCACAGCATACCGCACCAAACTTCCACTGATTTTGCATAGAAAGCCGTTATAGTATGGTGCACTGACGCACCAGTGCCATGTGAGTACCCCGGTGTGGGGAGCGTTTTCTTTTAATAAAAGTATTTTGACTATATTACACTATATAGTTTCCTTTTCATTCTATGTATGGAGCCACATTGTTTCCAGCTGGAGGAGTGGAGCAGACACTGAGACTGAGCCCAGGGGTGGCTCCAAAGCAATTTTGGACTCAGGGTAGAAGCTGAGTCACACGCTCTGAGGTGAGCACATTAGCTTAAGGGGGTCACAAAGGAGCACAGGAGCATGTTTTGCAGCACTCAGGATATCTTCGGCATGATGTTGGATTGTTGTCACAGCTGAACACCACCTGCACGCATTGTTTTATTATCACTGCTGGACATTATTTGCACGCACTATTTAGAGTGCCAAAGAGAACTTTTTTTTTTTTCATTTAAGAAAAGCAGGTTACTGTGTATTGAGCACTAAGCACACTTTTTATGTTGATTAAGACACTATGTATGGTGTAAAAAGCACTAATAAGCACTAATTTATGGTGTAACAAGCACTTGTTTTTTCACACCTTGTTTATTTATTCAACATTCATATTATTTGTATTTAATATTATCGCACTAGTAAGCACAGAGTTGGTTATTATTAATTTTGTTTTTGGGGTCACCCAAGCGCAGCGCATAACTTGTAAATTTATCCTATGCACATTATATGAAGCGTGATTAGCGCATGCAGCTGGAGATAGCACAAACAAGGCATAAGATCATTGTGGCTCACAGAATTTTTCCAATTTGGTAGATCTAAAGGTATTTACAATCAGATTGTATAGTGTAAGGTGGGCTTTACAGACTTCCAGGGACACACTTCTCCTGTTTTCATTACTCTAGCTCTGCTCCACATAGACTATTATCTGTATCCTTAACTACCTGCCAAGTGAACGATCTATGCAAGATGAAGTCAAGGTAGAAAAAAATTGATGGCTGTGTATAGGAAAAGCATGAACTTGCAGAAGTGGGTGGGGGTGGTCTCCTGGAGGAGGAGGGCAGGTGCAGAGTGTATGATAAAAAAAGGTCAGTTGGTGAACTCCTTCCTATGTCTTAATGGTTTTCCCAACCTAAGGGCCATCCAGGAAGTAATGGAGGAGTTTTTTTATACAACAAATTGGAGGATGATGTAAGGCCTGGCCCAGGACATATAAAAAGCTTTTTCTTTTCTACAAAAGAGGTACATTATTGGTATATTGGTACACAGGGAAGCTGGAATTAAAGAAAAAAGGTGAACTTAGACTTTAAAAAGGAAAACATTGCTGTTTACATTGTCAACAAATGACCCTTTACTTCTGTTTGTAAACAAGCAGTCCCTTCATCTATACCAGACCCTTATCCTATATGAGGTTCTGATAAAGATGTTAATGGGGGATCCATACACTGCATGGGGTTTGGGGTTCTACAAAAAGATACAAACCAGACCTTTGCCTTTGATGAGAATCCAAATTCACAATGAGAGTCCAAATGCATTTTTTTGTATCATACTACAAAACAGCCAACATGTTGTTGTTTTTTTTTTTTTTTGGGGGGGGGGGGGGGGGTCAGAAAAAACTCCCTCTCCATCAGGGATTTACTTAAGATAAAAAACGCTGTGTAGGGAAGTTATTCTGACCCCCAAAATGCATTAGATGTTTTTTTTTAGTATAAACTAATAAATTAATTTGGCCTCTTTTTTCAGTCTGGCACTGCTTTCATTGGTGCATGTTTTTCTAGAAAGAAAAACTTGACAGACCTCCTAACTCTCCCTTCTCCATCCAGAACAACAACAAAAAGTTGAAACTATACATATATTTTAAAGTGTATGTTCAGTCATTTTTTCTTGGTTTTGGATAGGAAGGAATACAACTCCTGTCAGGTATTTACAGCTACCCAGGGGTCCAATAGAGAGATTTTCCTCCAGTTACTGTTTCTGCGAGAATGGTTTCAACAGACAAGAAGTAAGAGAAAATCTTCAACGACAACATTTTTTTTTTTTCAGTGGGGTGAAGCCCTGATAGCTTTTTATTGCTCTTTGTGTCTTTTACAGTTTGTCCCTCACTTCTTGTGTGTTGTAATCTTTATCACCTGTACAAGAAATTACAGGAAATCTCTACCAAAGTTCCAGATAGCAATAAAAACTCAACAGGATTTTATAATACTTCTTCACTGTATCCAAAACCAGAAAGATTTGGCTGGGCTGAACAGTTTAAAGGACAAGTCCACCTTTAGCAAAATGTTAGATACAGTATGTATTTAGGGTGTAACATGTAGAAGGTTGCTAAGCGAAAAAAACATTCCAAGGTATTTCACCCCCCACGAAAGCTATCTGATTTAAAACTGGCACGGCTGTGTGGGACTTTGCCTGTACAGCCTTTTCTTTGATTCACAGAGATGTGTCGGAATTGTAGTTCTCAACGGAACACAAGTGTGATAATCAGTGCACTCATAGTCCATTGACACTTCCTCCAGCTGGAAGAAGAGTTAAGAGGAGCATGGCATTGAACCTGCAAGCCACTGATTGTGGGTGCAATACTTTGCAGGCTCCTGTAATGGTTTTTTGTTTTTTATAAAGGTGAACTTAGCCTTTAAGCACTGATTAAAATATTTTACACAAGGAGTTTCTATCAATGCCCAAGAAATGAGTCCACATAAATTTTGGTAATACAGCTGCTGGTAGAAATGAACTCATGTGTAATCTAATAGCAGATGTTTATGGATACACCCGGTATATACTTTACATGATTTAGTACCTTGCATAATTAAACCTTTAGGGCCCATTTACTTCCTTGCATTCTGTTAACACACATCCATCATTATGTATTAAGTTGTGCATTAACATATTTTGCCTTAAAGCAGTCCATTGAAATGATAGGCTGCCAATGCACCTAAATATGCTAAAAAAAAAAAAAAAACATGCTTGGCAATTTTTTTGTGAGAGACTGAAATGCACTATTGAGCATTGCTGTGTTATGAAGCACTACAACAGAAATCCATTTTATTTAGTACACCAGGATGCCATTCAAAAATTACAATGAAAAATTGGATTTTTTTCTTCATAGTTACCTGTAAAATCCATTTCTTTGAGTACATCACAGGACACAGAGCAGCCATATACATTACTGCCTGGATTATACGCCACCTTCAGGTGAATGGACACTGGTAGAATAACCAAAACCTCTATATAAACCCTCACCTACAGGAAGTACTCCAGTTTTGTAGCAATGAACTCCCAAAAAGAGAGGGGAAGGACCTCTGTGTCCCGTGATGTACTCAAAGAAATCTCTTTTACAGGTAAGTATAAAGAAAAAATCCAATTCTTCTAGCAGAAGTAATTGCAAAAAGAAAAGCCAACTTCCGTGTCAAAAGAACTAATGGAATTTTGTTGATCGGTTCAAAAGTTTGCTCCTGTAGCACCGCCAGAACCAAGTTAAAATCCCAAGGACAAAGAGGAATCTTCACGGGAGGCTATAAATGAGTCTCTCCTTGTAGAAAAGTTTGTATCAGGAAATGTGAAGCCAAGGCTTCTGGAAGTACACTGATAAGGCCAAAATCTGCCCCTCAATTGTTGTCAAGGCCGATTTCTCGGAATTTATGATCCAGCTGAGATCTTTCAGCAATTGCACCGTAAAGGCCACGTTCCTCACCAAAACCTGCAGCGATTGATCCCTGAGTAAGAGATCATTTAAGCAGCCTGCAGACAAGATCCCCCGCGATCTTAGCAGACCCAGCATTGGCTCCAGGACCTTTGTGAAAACTCGGGTTGGGAGCCCAAAGGCCAGAGCCACAAACTGAAAATGCTGCTCCTCTATGACAAAGCGCAAAAGCCTTTGATGAGGTGAAAAATTATGCAACCCTGATATCTATGGATGCCAGGAAATCTCCTTCCTGGAGAGAGGCCAATACAGAGTGGACTTATTCCATCCGAAAAGGGCCGCACTGAGAGATAACGGTTCAGTGCTCTTAGATCCAGAATTGGTCTTATGTCCCCATTTGGTTTTGGAACCGTGAACGAGTTCCAATAAAACCCTGTACCCCTTTCAAGAACTGGGACCTTCATAATCACTCACTGCTGCCTTAAACAGTCTAGTGTTTGGAGTAATAAGCCCTTTCTTGAAAGGTGTGTGGGAACGCTGGATTCTTTGAAGAGGGTAGGATTGTAACTCCAGCATGTAGCCCTGAGAAAATTGTGGAGATGACCCACTTGCCCTGAACCAGCGTTATCCACACTCCGGCAACCTGCAGCAACCTTCCCTCCACCCACAGGAGTGGGAGGCGCCCTATCACAAGTAAGGTTTTGTGCCAGTATCAGCGGACTTTTGGACCCACGGCCTATTTTGGCCCTGGCCCTGTTGTTTACCCTTGGCAGCAGATCCCTGGTGCTGTCAGAACTGCCTAGGGCCTGAAAAACCTGAGAAAGTATCGCGTATGGAATTCTGCACATGTGCACAGACAGACAAGCCATACAGGAAATCTGCTGTATGGAGCCTTTGAAGGCATCTACAGCAAAGCGTAGAGCCTGAGGCAGATCTGCTCTGTCCTGAGCAGAATCCTCTGTTCCATTGGGCCGTCTAACTTGATCCTTCAAGGCCTGACAGACCCCAATGTGGGCTGAATAGCGAAACCTGCCAGGGTGAAGAATGCCTTTAACAAGGCTTCCAGCTTCTTATCCGCAGGATCCTTAAAGATCTGTGCATTATCCACTGGACAAGTTAAAGTCTTGCTCGGGGAGGAAACTGCTGCATCCACAACCGGTATGCTCCACTATTTACTAAAGCTTTCCTCCATAGGAAATAACAGAGAAAATCTCTTTGGAGGCACAAACATACTGCCTGGGTGCTCCCAGTCAGAATATACCACCTGCTTCAAGAGTGGGTAAAAAGGAAAACACCTGCATACCCTGCTGTGGTTTAAAAGAATCCAGGGAGGAAACACCTGCATACCCTGCTGTGGTTTAAAAGAATCCAGGGAGGAACAAGGTGTTTCAAGGACCTCTACTGGAGGCAACTTAAAAGCTGTATGAACCATCTGCATAAGAGAATGGATGAGAAGCATTTGTGATTGATAGGCTGATATAATTTGAGCCTCTTCAGACTCTGAATCACTTGAGGGAGATTCCTCTGTTTGGATATCAGCTGCCTGATCGTCCATTACCTCTTCTACTTCATCAACCCAGTCCTGCTCCAAGACAGGATGAATAGGGGAAGGGGATCTGTCACGCTTTCTGCCATTCTGTGTGACAGAAGTGATCATTCCAGCAATCTTGTTCTCTAAACCAGACAAAGCTGATGCCAGATCCTCTTTAGTAATAAACTCTGAGGTAGCAGCACTGGTAGTAGCCACAACATCGGATAGACGCAGCGGATCAGATTACCCGGTGTTATCTAGTCTTTCAGGGGAGGCTATTACAGCAGAGTTCCGTTAGCTTCTACAGGAGCCACTGATAGAACATGTGCCCCTTGCTGCAGCACTCCCCCCAGAACGCTTCTTGGAAGACATAGCTTGCTGAAGCAGTGGTAATTGGCTTTGTGACACAATACACAAGTTCCTTAGTACCACAATTCCCCCTTGGAAGAATCCTATGCAATGACCTGTTCCAGCTAATTCAACATAATTAGGCTGTACCTGCCATCACTCATAGGACTCATGTGTCACCCAAGATAGGCTGCTCTGTGTTCCCTCTGCCCGCCAGCAACAAAACCTTAATGTAGCCTTTAAAAAAGCTTTCCTCGGCCATCAGCGCCACGTGCACGCACCCGTGCACGCCCCTGTGTAACGTGCGCTCCAGCCTTCATCCATCGCGGCGGGGTCTGTCACCACGGACCTTCAAGGACTTGGTACTCTTTTAATATGATCTTCCACTTCCTTGGACCTGTACAGCACACAACAGGAAATTCTTAGTTCTGAAGTTCCTAGGATTCCCACTATGCAGGGTCCAGCACCTGAAGGTTGCATTACAGGCAAAACCTTGTCGTTGATCCTTTTAATCTTCTTTACGAGACTTGGGTACCATTTATCTTAGCATAGCAGCTTTTTGAAATGGATCCGATCTGGAAGAGCTGTCCCTTGATTCCCAAGAACCTGTGCGGGATTACAGCATGGAAGCTCACGGGAGCTTAAAAGTGACCATTAACCTTTTCTGACACTGGCGGAAAAACTGGAGTACTTCCTGTAGGTGAGGGGTTGTATAGAGGGGGACTTCCTGTTTTGGTTATTCTACCGGTGTGGCATATACCCAGGTAGTAATGTATATGGCTGCTCTGTGTCCCGTGATAAATGAGAAAGAAATGTAATTTACTGCTTGTGACAGTAACATGCATGATAACATGTGAGTTAACGTGACACTGATTTGTAAATTATTCCAGAATTAAAAAGCAAACCATGGAAATGAACTGGATATCTGAACATTAATGAATCACTTCTTACAAAAGATATTCCCTACGAGTTTATTTTTTTCTGTGAATTAACAGTATAACAACATTGATTGGTCAATAATACACTTGATAATATTTATTAAAATGGTTTAAAGATGTACAGCAACATGATGAAATTGCCAGTTTAGATTTAAAACAAAAAAAGTAAAAAACGGGAACATTTTATGCAGTGCAGCAAAAGCCTGATAGACCATCAATTAGTGGATTTCTTATATATTGTAAGCTATTCACAACACATTGAATAAAACATCTCCAACTTCAAAGAAAATTGCCTTTTCAGTGCTTCCGTGGAGTCTGTAAAAACTGGTTCTTTGCTTTAACCAATCTCATTTTGAGAATAATACTTTTACAATAGCTTCATCATATTATCTCAAGCGGGAGTTTCACACTTATAAAGAGTCAGACAGTATCACTATCTCTTGTATTATTTCTTTCAAAGCTATTTTCTGCCTGTGTTCTCATTGTCTAGAATTCTACCTAGAGTATACTGTTAAAGAGATCCTGACATAATTATTTTTCATATGACAGGTAACGTGAAAACAAAGCTGATGAATGTTATCTTTCTACAAATAGTTGTTATATATTTTCAGTTTGCAAGGGAGAAAACATGCAGTTGTGTTAAATTCCTACACATCTCGGTCACATTTACTGATTATGGTCTTCTGGGTCAAATAAAAAGAATATTATTCATATATGTTTTTTGGCATTCCCTCCACATATATAGCATGTATGTCAAGAATAATTGTTTGATATTTTCTGTTTTAGTGCTAATGGTATAATTAAAGTGTAGCTAAAGCCAAAATTGTTTATTTTCAATGTGGATAGAGTAAGGGAGAGTTATAACCCCTGTCCCTTTTTTTTACGCTATCTGTGTCCCAAGATATTTCCCTTAACTTCCTGCCCGATAGTCAAAACAGAATATGAGAGAAAATCCCACAAAACTGGTCGAATCCCAGTGTGTCACCAGCAGTGGCGACTGGTAGTATATTTTTTTGGGGGGCGGCAAACAATGTACCCCATGGGTCAGGTCACCCGCATCCCCTGCCCCCCCTTCTGGTCAGCCAGTTGGTCGGTGTGTTACCTTCCCCGAACTTGCTCCATCTATGGCGCTTCCTTTTGTGCGATGGGCGGAAGCTTCCCCCTGGGTCTCCTCCTCGACATCACGGTGGCCGTGCATATCCTCCCTCCTCCTCCTAGGCCAATAAGATTGCTTCTCCTATTGGGAAATGGGTCTCAGGACCTGATTGGCTGGGAGGACAGACAGTGTGACAATAGTGAATATTCATTCGCTATTGTCACACAAGTGGGCACCCAGAGCCCACCATTTTTAGAAGCCTATTAGAGTCTCTGGCTCTAATCAGGTACTTAAAAAAGAAAACCCCATCAGAATCTCTGCATCCGGCGCCCTGCATGTAGATTAGGGGACCGGATGCATGGATAGGGGGACGGCGCTCCTGCACCTTGAATTACGGCCTGCCATTGGTCACCAGGATCACCAGAACTAGTGTCATCATTGAAAGATTTCCCTCTACTTGGCCTCCGTTCACACTTGTGAATTTTGTAACTTGTAGCACGAAGCTCAAAAACACTCAACAAGCAAAAACCTATTGTTTTCAATAGCCCTTGTTCACATCCTATAGCTTGTAGCAAAAATGTCTGTCACTTAAAAAAGTACATGAGGTACTTTTCAGGCAGAGCGGTTTTGTCCCCATAGACTTCAATGGAGACACCAAAAAGCACTTCATGAGCTTTTTCAAGCTCTTTTCAAGCGTTTTGTGCTAAAACAGCAGCTCCCAGCCCCTTTTCCAGCAATACTCCTCACCTCTTAGTTGGAAACCGCCTGAAAAAACACCTGCCAAAAGCTGCAAAATGTGCAATTCTGCTAAAAAAAAAAACGCTACAAAAATGCTTGAAAAAAGGCTTGAAAAATGCTTTAAAACATGAGGCTGGTGTAAATGTAGCATAAGTGTTCTAATGCCAACACACAATTTGGGATTTTCTTTTACTTTTGATGATAACAGTAAACAGGCCAAATAGAGAGAATGAATCTCCCTAACAGGGACACAGACAGCAATAAAAAATGACAGGTGTTCTAATCCCTTTCCACCCTATCCACAAAAAAAGTTTACCTTTAGTCACACTTTAAATGCTTGTGTTAATGTTAGTATTAAAAATGTTAATTGTAGCATTACCATTAAAAAATTAAAGGAACACTTTGAAAACACATGAGATCTCAATGGGGAAAAATATAATGCTGGATATCTATATTGATGTGAACTGGATAATGTGTTAGGAACAAAAGGATGTCACATCGTTTGATGGAAATAAAAATGATCAATCTACAGAGGGCTGAATTCAAAGACACCCTGAAAATCAAAGTGATAAAATGATTCAGCAGGCTAGTCCATTTTGCTGAAATGTCATTGCAGCAACTCAAAATGGTACTCAGTAGTTTGTATGGCCCCCATGTGCTTGTATGCATGCCTGTCAATGTAGGGGCATGCTCCTAATGAGACGATGGTGTCCTGGGGTATTTCCTCCCAGATCTGGACCAGGGCATCACTGAGCTCCTGAACAGACTGAGGTGCAACCTGGCGGCATTGAATGGACTTAAGCATAATGTCCCAGAGGTGTTCTATTGGATTTAGGTCAGGCGAGCGTGGAGGCCATTCACTGGCATATATTCCTTCATCCTCCAGGAACTAGCTGCATACTCTCGCCACATGAGGCCAGGCAATGCCGTGCACCAAGAGGAACCCAGGACCCACTGCACCAACATAGGGTCTGGCAATGGGTCCAAGGATTTCAGCCCCATACCTAATGGCAGTCAGGGTGCCATTGTCTAGCCTGTGGAGTTCTTTGCATCCCTCCATAGATATGCCTCCCCAGACCATCACTGACCCACCACCAAACTGGTCATGCTGAATGATGTTACAGGCAGCATAATGTTCTCAACGGCTTCTCCAGACCCTTTTACATCTGTCGCATATGCTCAGGGTGAACCTGCTCTCATCTGTGAAAACCACAGGGTGCCAGTGGCAGACCTGCCAAATTCTGGTGTTCAATGGCAAATGCCAATTGAGCTCCAGGGTGCCGGGTAGTGAGCACGTGGCCCACTAGAGGATGTCAGGCCCTCAGGCCACCCCCATGAAGTCTGGTTCTGATTGTTTGGTCAGAGACATTCATACCAGTGGCCTGCTGGAGGTCATTTAGTAGGGCTCTGGCAGTGCTTATCCTGTTCCTCCTTGCACAAAGGAGCAGATACCGGTCCTGCTGATGGGTTAAGGACCTTCTACGGCCCTGTCCAGCTCTCAGAGTAACTACCTGTCTCCTGGAATCTTCCCCATGATTTTGAGACTGTGCTGGGAGGCTTTTATCCAGCCCTTGGGGCACTATTCCTCCTAATGACACAAACAATGGGGGCACTTGGAAACAGAATACTTTGTTAACAGACCCTAATGCTTTTAAATATAACCTAGAAATAACTCAATCCTTGGAATACCACAAGAGTACTAGATGTCCTAATGTTTCCGAAGCTGTTATGCTGGGCAACAATTCATGTTATATCAATTTTCATTTACCATTAGACCAAAAATGCTTCAATCCTAAAGCTGAAGTGAAGTCTCAAATAATTTGCTAGTAGACAGGGTTATTTTGGTTTAAAAGACTTGTATGTTTCTTCTGCCAAAAAGACATTTGTTTTAAAGTTTACATGTCTTATGTCCGTCTTATTTATGTGTGTTTTTCAAATTTAATAGTATTGCTACAGTGCATACTGTTTTGTGGTGTGCTTATTATATTTATAAACATGTAGAACTGCTTTATCCCTGGGCAGGTGAGGAGGACACCCAGGTGGCTTGATGGGTTAGCATTTCAAAACTTTGGAACATATAAGAGGTTTATTAACCTCAATAAACTCAAGAGAGGTTTAGGGTGCAGGACACCCAAAATAGGAAAAATGGTTCCAAACCTCTTTAGTAGCAAGATTCAATGCATGCTGTGAACCTTTAGACTGAGACCAGAAATCTATATTGATTACCTGTTAAGCACAAACAGGTAGCAGAAGTACCTTACATGATAAACAGAAAGAACAGATAGAATGTGAGGGATGACATCACTAAGGGAGCTAGGGAGGAGGTGGAATCCTTATGGGTAGAGCTCCAAAGGGATGAAGCTAAGGGGAAAATAATACTGGGAGTATGCTATAGGCCCCCTGACCTGAGGGAGGAGGGGAGGCGGACCTCTTATCACATTTTGGATTAGCAGCAAGGATGGGAAGTGTTATCATAATGGGGGATTTTAATTATCCAGACATAGACTGGGCGGAGGGAACCACGCATTCGTCAGATGGTAGACACACCAACTAGAAATAAAGCGTTACTAAATCTACTGGTTACCAACAATACAAACCTGATCACGGATGTGGAAATACGGGGAAATTTAGGAAACAGCGATCACTGGTCAGTATAAATCACACAAATAGGAAACATAAGGGAAATACAAAGACACTGAGCTAACTTCCCTAAACTATGATCCTTGCTAGAAGATATAAATTGGGATAAAACCTTAGGAACAAAGAACACGGAGGAGAGATTGGTTTGCTTTGAGAGCATATTAAATAAGGGCATTAGCCAGTGCATCCCATTGAGTAATAAATTTAAAAGAGCGAACAAAAGTCCTGGATGGCTTAACGCCAATGTAAAAATGCATATAAAAGCAAAAGAGAAGGCCTTCAAAAAATAGAAGGTTGAGGGATCATCATCAGCATTCAAACTTTATAAAGAATGCAACAAGAAATGTAAGGGTGCAATTAGGGCTTCTGCTAACAAAACAAACAGAATCACTGCACAGTCCCTCCTCCTTCCCCCCACTGCCTTGTGACCTGTGCATGTCCCAGAAGATGGCGGGACCATTCAGAAAGCATCAGAAAGTGACTCACGCATGAGCAGTAGGAAACCGGCAGTGAAGCCTTCACTGCCGGTTTCCCTAACTTGCAATGCCGTTGCCTGCACCTGAACCCAATGGATGAATTGGCTTGCCGACATCACGGATCCCTGGACAGGCAAGTGTCCTAATCTTAATAGTCAGCAGCTACAGTATGCTGCTGACTTTTTTTTTCAGACAGAGCTCCGTTTTAAGGATCATCAGGGTTTGATTAACAAGATTAATCAAGATGTTGCCAGATTTGGCATTATCGACAGTCGATTGAGGGAACTCTGTTGTATGCAACATCCATAAACTCCTCAGTTCTATTGTGTTCCTAAAACACATAAGACATTGATGAACCCCCTCCCTATGTCAGAGTGTGAGTGGAACTAATTCAGTCTTCAACCCATTGCTGTATTTCAACTTATATATCTTAAGATAACTAGTGTATGTTCACTTTAACTTGATACTACTGATTTTCTTAATCATAAAGTGCATATTAAACAATCACTGGAAGATATTTTTCTTTGCAGCATGCACATATGTCATTTTTACATGATGACTTCAGGTCATATGCAGAGTTATATGGCTCTCCCTGGTGATCTAGTAGAGTTGGCTATAAAACTGTTAAAAAGTGTACTAATTCACAACAATATCTGCTTTAATGGGCAGTTCTATGAACAAATAGAGGGGACAGCCATAGGTACAAATGTGGTACTGGGATACGCTAATCAAATCAAGGTAAATGTTAAATAAAAGTGGGTTTATAGTCACACTGGGGTTGATTTACTAAACTGGAGAGTGCAAAATCTGGTGCAGCTGTTTATAGTAGCCAATATGCTTCTAACTTCAGCTTGTTCAATTAAGCTTTGACAAAAAAAAAAAACTGGAAGCTGATTGGTTTTATGCATAGCTGCACAGGTTTTTGCACTCTCCAGTTTTAGTAAATCAACTCCACTATGTACTTGACCATTGGTCATGTACAAAGATGATATTTTTCTTTAGTTGGCAAGGGGCCTGACCACCAAAGTTCCCCAGGGCCCGCCCACTGGCCGTCCCACTGAACCTGCCCACTGGCCATCCCACTGAGTCCTTCGGTGCACCCACTTTTATTTTAACACTCTTACAACTTAGTATATGAAAAGTGTATTACATTGGCGTGGCGTGGATGCATTGTGGAGAGGGATGGATGGTGCTGGGTGGGGGTGGGGATGCATTGTGGAGAGGGATGGATGGATGGTGCTGGGTGAGGATGGGGATGCATTGTGGAGAGGGATGAATGGATGGTGCTGGATGGGGATGGGAATGCATTGTGGAGAAGGATGGATGGATGGTGCTGGGTGGGGATGGGGATGGATGGAACTGGGGGGGGGGGGATGCATTGTGGAGAGGAATGGATGGATGGTGCTGGGTGGGGATGGGGATGCATTGTGGAGAGGGATGAATGGTGCTGGGTGGGGATGGGGATGCATTGTGGAGAGGGATAGATGGATGGTGCTGGGTGGAGATGGGGATGCATTATGGAGAGGGATGGATGGTGCTGCGTGGGGATGGGGATACATTGTGGAGAGGGATGGATGGATGGTGATAGGTGGGGATGAATATGATTGAGTTGCATTGTGAAAATGGATGAGGATGACTCTGGGTGGGGATGAGATACATTGTGGAGAGCATCTTCACTATGTAACTCATCTCCACCCAGAGTCACCCTCATCCATTTTCCACAATGCAACTCAATCATGCCAGCTTGTTAGCCTTGGCCCTCAGGTAACCCATCCAAGGAGAAGGAGATTACATAAAGTCCAAATATACAGAGGCAGCACAAGGGGCACAGCAGCACACACACACACACAAACTTTTGTGACTTACCCTCCATGCTGCTCTCTGGAATCTATCTGCAATGCATGCACCTGATAGGGCTGGGTCACCGCGCTGATGAGCTTACCACACCCCCTGACCTTGTACTGGCTAATCATGGTGCAAACTAACCTAACAGCAGTCAGCCGGCTCTGCCTCAGCAAGGAAGGAAGAGGAGCTAGTGCTGGCTGCAATCACCTTCTGAGTGGGGTTGCTCGGGCTTGATCTAAGTATTACCTTTCTCCACTTCTTCTGTACAGGGGGGCTGCTAGTGAAAGGAGGCTTCTTTCTCTATAGCGGGGCCGGGCGCTGCGGCAGTGCAGTTAATAGATTTCATGTGCTGCTGTGCTGTAGGTGGAGCGGGCCCTGGCCAGTCGGGCCCCTTGGGATGCTCTTGCCCCTTACTTCAGTACTGCCTGCACCCCCCTGATGGCGGCCCTGATAATAGCAAGTTATTGACAGATGTGTACAAAATGCCAACCAATTGCAGCACCTACCTTCACCATTTTAGTTTCCATCCTTAATCTACGAAACATGGACTGCCTTATAGTCATTTTATAACAATAAGACATGGAGAAACAATATGAACAGTATCTACAACAGGCTGCGGTTATGTTGGAAGATTTTGTAAAAAGAGAATATGATTGCGGTAAACTGAAGATGGCTCTTAGTCATAGGTGCTCTCAAAGCTTTGGTGATATGTTGATCCATGATGATTACAATAGCAACCAGGAGGGAGACAGTGCAGGTACAATTTACCTACATAGGCTTTGGTCTTCACAGGATATGTGCCAGTGTGGACAGAAAAAAAGTATTTCACTTACCTATATATTATCCACAAATTTCCTATATGCTCTTCTGTAAATTGTTCTATTTGTGATATAATTTACCTCGTCAAGTGTCCATGTGGCCTGGGTTATCTTGGTTAGTTCTCACGAGAGGTGAGAAAGTACTTGACTAATGTATAACCTATTTGTTTTCAGCTATAAACCTATACTCCAGCCTTACCCCTTATTTATTAATGAAAACCAAACAACTTCTGGAGTAAAATAGGCCATAACAGCCTTAATTTATTAAGCCAAAATATATATATATATCAATATAAATATATTTTAAATAACGTAAACATTAACATTATCATGGTCTTTGCAGGTCCAGCAATAACCACTCCTCTGTATCCCAAAAAATCCGACACTGCGGTCCCTCTGCCATGGGTTTTTTAGGCCTCAAGCCGACAGGCTGACTCAGAGACACCCACTTACCGCAGTGCCCCATAAACCAAACTCCAGATAACCTCCGTTATCTGGTTACCACCTTCAGGACCCATCCCACCTGCAGATCCTGACTCTCCGTTCCGAAATCTCATCCTCAACCGCAAAGACCAAACACCAGCCACAGCAACAACGTCAATACTGCTCTTGTCCTGTAAAAAAAAACAAGGAAAACAAACACAACACACAAACAACCTGCCTAAAAATTAAAATTACTTTTCTGGGCGGGTGGGCGAGAACTTTTCTCGGCCCTTCTGCTTCTGAATTGGGGAGGAGTCCACCCCTACATTTGCTAAATGATCCCTCCTCTCAGGTTAACCTGCCAATCCTATCCTCTAACACATCCCACCAATCACTGCAAGGTTAACAATGTCATGTAAGCCCTCTGCTTACTTCGTTGTTAACTCATGCAGTGCCGGGCTTGTCTTGACTAATGTATAACCTATTTGTTTTCAGCTATAAACCTATACTCCAACCTTACCCCTTATTTATTAATGAAAACCAAACAACTTCTGGAGTAAAATAGGCCGTAACAGCCTTCGGTCACTGCGGTCCCTCTGCCGTGGGTTTTTTAGGCCTCAAGCCGACAGGCTGACTCAGAGACACCCACTTACCGCAGTGCCCCATAAACCAAACTCCAGATAACCTCCGTTATCTGGTTACCACCTTCAGGACCCATACCACCAGCAGATCCTGACTCTCCATTCCGAAATCTCATCCTCACCCGCAAAGACCAAACACCAGCCACAGTGACCAAGGGGAATCCCCTGACCTTTGGGAACCCCTCCACGTTTGGTAGGTATACGTTTATTGGCACGCGGGTATAGTAGTACAAATTTGAGAAAGGCTTTTAATAAAGCCTTTGCTTTAGACCGCCAGACACTGCTTTATGGCCCTCCCCGTACCAAACGACCCTTCAATGCGGCAATCATTACCAGATATTCCACCCACCATCCTCAGCTGCGTAATATACTCTCTAAACATTGGCATCTATTGACAGATCATCATATTGTTAAAAAATACATAAAAACTTCTCCTGAATTAGTATTCAGAAGAGCCACCTCACTAAGAGATAGACTCACTCATAGCCACTATAGAATTCCCAAGAATACAGCTCAAGAGCCCCGCGGCACATATAAATGCGGTTATTGTCCACATTGTCCCTGGATCTTAGAGGGACACCAACTATTGCTCCCTAACGGAGAACTACTAATCCCAAGACATTCGGCCAATTGTGGCACGAGTGGTCTTATCTATTTAATGACATGCGACTGCGGAGCGTTCTACGTGGAGAAGACCATTAGGGAGCTGAGGCAACGACTGGGAGATCACCTGTATGCATCAACAAATGGTAAACTCACTACAGTGGGGCGCCACATTGGCATTCACCATAAATTTAACCCTGACTACTTGAAATTCACTGTATTAGAAGTTATCCCCGAGGACCCCAGAGGGGGTGACTGGGATCGGGAAATCTTAAAATGGGAATCATATTGGATAGAACGATTGAATGCTCTCACTTGCCCGGGCCTCAATGAGGCACATACATACAAGCACTTTTTGTAATAACAATGATGATACGGGGTATTTGCCCTGCCCGGCCGACCGCTCCCTGATGGAGACCCCAATGGCCCAAACCACACCTCCCCCTCCCTCCCCTCCCCCCTGCCCCCCCCTTTTTTCCCCTTGCCTTCCCTTTCCCTTCTCCCCCCTCTCCCCTGTTTTCCTTTTCTTTCCCCTTCCTTTTACCACCATTGGAGTGGTTTTGACTTTGGTCTCAATCAATGGAGGCCCCCCTTGTCCCATTTCATTATACCACCATTATAGGCAGTCCCCCCTTTCTTTATGCTAAGAAAATATTTTATTTAATGACTGGTCATCTTTCCTTATTGTTTTCAAAAAAAAATTTTTGTTTCTGCAAATATGTATGTAAAAATATTTTGTAATTATTACATTGTATAAACTGTTCATGTGTATTGTGTTTATGAGTTTGGATTGGTCGACTGAATTCATTGCACGCACCAATTGATTGTATTAGCGTTGTACTTATGGTTCCAGCTATTGAATACACTCACCGCCAATGTGCGGTGTGAGGAGTTAATTCTCCCCCAGTGGCGGGCACGTGACTTTCCAGGCAGAGGAGTGGCTTCCCTTGGTTGGGGCCATCCTCCTCTGCCTCCTTTAGTGGTGTTTTTCACCGCTCACTCAGTGGGCTAGACGCAGGCGCAGTTCAGGATACTGCGTTCTAGGAGAAAGTCTGACCCGGAAGCTAGGGTGCGGACGCTTTATTGCCGCACACCTTCCGGGTTGGGGATATATAAGGCCGCCTGAATGGCGGTCTTGTATCCACGGCATAGGAAAACGATCGGCAGGCCATTTACATGGGGATCAACCAGCTAGTAAGTGTTTACACTATATCCTCTTTCTGTTTATTCACAACTGCTGTCTGACCAGTACTTATGTTTACCGGAATGAACGTGACAGTACTGTCCTCCTCTTCCTTCTGTTCCCAGCTCTGACCAGACAGGTCAATTGTGATCAGATTAGTGAAATATGCAGCATCTATCCAGGATATTTTGAGAAACTTATTGTTCCTACCTATAATAATGACTACAGTATTTGATCCCTAAACACAAATCCTGCCCCAGGAGCAAAAATTGGTCCTTTATAAGTGTTCCAGTAATGGTGGGTGTGTTTTAGAATGCTTTACATGCACTAGAGGTGGAGGGTTATCTCCCCCCCCCTTTTCCTTTCCTTTCCCACACTTTCTTGTCTCAATTCCCTGTTTTTTCTCCCATTGCATTCCAATCCCCCCCGTTCTTCCCCCCCTTCCCCCTCCCCCCCTTTTCTTCCCCCTCCCACCCCTGCCTTCCCCCCGTCCCCCCTTTCTCTCTCTCCCCCCCTTCCCCTTTCCTCTCCCCCCCTCTCCCCCTTCTCCTTTTTTTCTTTTCCTTTTTCCCCCTCCCTCTCTTCTATTCTTCTCCTCCTTTCCCCTTTGTTCACTTTTCTCCTTCTGGCTGTTCATTTTCCTTTGTTCTTTTCTCTCTCCCCCTGTTCTCCCCCCCCCTTTTTTTGTTCCCTCCTTTTTTCTTTCCCTCCCTCACTCTAGTTCTAGCTTCATCCCACCCGGGTGGCCCAATTTACTAATAATTGATCCACACTTCCTCCTTTTAATATGGTCCTCATTTCTCTTCATTAGTGTACCTTGCTGTATTAAATCCCCCGTGCTCGCCCCCGGGGGAACACCCGCTTTTTGGGCATCTCACAGTACCGTCCTAGCCCCAATCGGGCAGTGGTTGGTGAGTGTATTCTAACTTTTCGAAATATATTACCACTCCAATACTATGCTGTTGTTTATAAATTTATCCTCAGTTATTATGTGTGTAATTGTAATTATTTGATCCATAGAGAATCCACTTGGATATCTCCTGAAGAAGCGGTCAATCCGCAAAACTGTTGAGGATACATCTCCAAGTACTCTAAAATAACAACCTTCAACCACCTTTTGTGGGCATTTTAAATGTTACTGCAATTTTTGTACTGTAAATAACAGATAGGTGTGAGATCTATATCCTGTATATATAGATGTTTTAAATGTCTTCTGAATAAACTTAAATTTTATTTATAAATTGTATTGGTGTATGTGGTACCGTAATAGTCCAATTAGCTTATGGGGGTGGAAGGGGGGGCTTAATTGGAGTAGTCCCCATAGATTTTTCATCCTCCTCTCCCCATTTTTCTCTCTATTAATGGCTCAGCAGCTGCAATAGAAAAAAAAAACGAACGTACTAATCACCCCAACTTACATCACAACCCCCAATACCCCTGCCAGGCAATACCCATTTCTACAATAGCTGGGGGCGGACATATAGCCTAAACCTCCCAGACTCCCAACTAGGGGTGAGCTTCGTGTTCGAGTCGAACCCATGTTCGACTCAAACATCGTCTGTTCGCCCATTCGCCGATTTGTGAACGATATGGGCCGTTTGCGCCAAATTCATGTGGCACGTCACGGCCCATAATTCACTATGGCATCGCAGTGCATTGCTGGCTAATGATTGGCCAAGCATGCACTATGACCCGCATGCTTGGCCAATCACAGCTCCGTCAGTAGAGAGAGCTGTAATTGGCCAAAGCCAGGGTGGCTTTGGCCAATTATGGCTCAGGGGGTTTAGAACACGCCCCACACTATATAAGGCCGCCTGCACAGAGGCCCTGTGTAGTGTGTTCCGGCGTGCTTAGAGAGAGAGAGAGACAGTGTCAATTCATTTGAGTTAGCTAAATTAGGCAGGACAGTCAGTGAGTTCGCTGCACTTACAGTGTATTGTGTATATATATATATATATATATGGATCCCAGGTGTTGTGTGTATATATATATATATATATATATATATATATATATATATATACACTGTATTCAGTTTAGCTAGATCCGTTCCTGTTATCTTCCTACTGATAGGCAGACTTGTCTTGTTACAGTATTTACAGCTACCTGAAGAAAATTGCTGGTGTTCTTTTGATCCTATTAGTACCACAATCAAGCAGCTAGACTATTTACAGTTAGTGCGTCCTCCTCACATTTTCAGTTAAAGCTACAAGTTAGTTAGTGTGACCTCTGCACAGTGTTCAGCTAAAACTACAAGTTAGTGTAGTGCGTCCTCCTCACAGTGTTCAACTAAAGCTACAAGTTAGTTTAGTGTGACCTCTGCACAGTGTTCAGCTAAAGCTAGAAGTTAGGGTAGTGCGTCCTCCTCACAGTGTTCAGCTAAAGCTACAAGTTAGTGTAGTGCATCCTCCTCACAGTGTTCAGCTAAAACTACAAGTTAGTGTAGTGCGACCTCTGCACAGTGTTCAGCTAAAGCTACAATTTAGTGTAGTGCAACCTCTGCACAGTGTTCAGCTAAAGCTACAAGTTAGTGTAGTGCATCCTCTGAACAGTGTTCAGCTAAAACTACAAGTTAGTGTAGTGCAACCTCTGCACTGTGTTCAGCTAAAGCTACAAGTTAGTGTAGTGCGTCCTCCTCACAGTGTTCAGCTAAAGCTACAAGTTAGTTTAGTGTGACCTCTGCACAGTGTTCAGCTAAAGCTACAAGTTAGGGTAGTGCGTCCTCCTCACAGTGTTCAGCTAAAGCTACAAGTTAGTGTAGTGCGTCCTCCTCACAGTGTTCAGCTAAAACCACAAGTTAGTGTAGTGCGACCTCTGAACAGTGTTCAGCTAAAGCTACAAGTTAGTGTAGTGCATCCTCTGAACAGTGTTCAGCTAAAACTACAAGTTAGTGTAGTGCGACCTCTGCACAGTGTTCAGCTAAAGCTACAAGTTAGTGTAGTGCGTCCTCTGAACAGTGTTCAGCTAAAACTACACGTTAGTGTAGTGCGACCTCTGCACAGTGTTCAGCTAAAGCTACAAGTTAGTGTAGTGCATCCTCCGAACAGTGTTCAGCTAAAGCTACAAGTTAGTGTAGTGCGTCCTCCTCACAGTGTTCAGCTAAAACTACAATGTAAGTGGAAGTGTCCTTCGAGCTGTTGACGAGTAATAGTGAAAATATGTGAAAAGTGACCAAAAAAAAATTGTGATGATGGGTAATAACTGCAAATATTATTGTGTGATGATGTCTTACACAGACAGCAGCAAAATCAAAAAGTGTTCACATTACACTTCAATGAAATAGTTAAAGTGGAAAGATCTCGCGCATAAAATCTATTCACACATAATGTAAATGACTAATAATGAAAGATTACCACACAAAATTATTATGTGGGAATATTGTGAAAAAAATAATAAACATGAAATATCACTATAATCCGTATGTATAAATACAAAACCAAAGTGAACTGTGCTTAGTATCAATGTATCAAGGATAGAGTTCATAAAGTGAACAAGTGAATGGCTGAATTTGGAAGTGAAGCTTCATAAGTAAGCTGGAATCCAATTTAATTTATAGATGGGAAAAAGTTCATGTAGGTCTTCATGAAAAATATCCCGATAGCATTAGGCTCTCAGAACTCTCACCTTAAAACCAATAAAATCAGGCATCATAAGGTGTCTTATATTGGGGCTGCCTGTTGTATCTCAGTGGTGTTCAGGTATTCCCATCTGTTGGTGGTGGCTTAGTTCTTTTCTTTCCCGTTCTTCATAAAATGGGTATGCCTATTAGAGCAAATTCCACCAAGGCTCAACCGGCCCGGTGGAAAAGAGAAGGAGAAAAAAGAAAGCCTCCAATTGTGTAGTATTAAGATGAGTAAGCAAGCTTTATTTACGGGCTAAAATGTGGTCTCTTACATTTAAAAACAATTAAAATCGCATATACAGAAGGAGCGGCGTCTGGGGCGCCTCCTTACGTGACTTCCGGTTTACGTCTGCTCTCCGCCATGCCCTATGCGTTACGTCACCGTGACTTCATCTGGGGAACCGGATTGGTCAGAGAGGGATGTCTTTTATATTATTGAACCGGAAGTGTTGTAGCGGCCATTTTCTTGTAGTCCGCTTGTGTGTATCAATGCAGCCATCTTTATGGTGGCAAATATATATAGATAACGGCCATATTCTTGTGGATGGGACAGTGGCTATCATGAATGCTACTGTATGCAATGATGTAAGCTGAATACTTATTTGCGCATTTGTGAATATAAATTTAATTAAAATATAGTAACAGGGATACTACAAAAGTCATACAAGGGGAAAGTAAATTAAGATAGAATATATTTGATTGGGCAAGTCAGTCGTATACCGCGGTACATAAGGAGATGGCCTCATACATATGTATAATTAAAATAAAACAAAATAAAAATAAAACCTGGACATGTAGATGGACAAGTATATAATATGTATACAAACTTAATACATACCGATCTATTAAAATAAATTAAACTAAATTTAAATTAAATTTTAAATTTGATTTAATTTAATTTATTTTAATGATAAATAAAAAATAATCTTAATTTACTTTCCCCTTGTATGACTTTTGTAGTATCCCTGTTACTATATTTTAATTAAATTTATATTCATGAATGCGCAAGTAAGTATTCAGCTTACATCATTGCATACAGTAGCATTCATGATAGCCACTGTCCCATCCACAAGAATATGGCCGTTATCTATATATATTTGCCACCATAAAGATGGCCGCGCTGATACACACAAGCGGACTACAAGAAATTGGCCGCTACAATACTTCCGGTTCAATAATATAAAAGACATCCCTCTCTGACCAATCTGGTTCCCCAGATAAAGTCACGAGCGGTGACGTAACGCGTAGGGCATGGCGGAGAGCAGACGTAAACCGGAAGTCACGTAAGGAGGCGCCCCAGACGCCGCTCGTTCTGTATATGCGATTTTAATTGTTTTAAAATGTAAGAGACCACCTTTTAGCCCGTAAATAAAGCTTGCTTACTCATCTTAATACTACACCATTGGAGGCTTTCTTTTTTCTCCTTCTCTTTTCCACCAGGCCGGTTGAGCCTTGGTGGAATTTGCTCTAATAGACATAGCCATTTTATGAAGAATGGGAAGGAAAAGAACTAAGCCACCACCAACAGATGGGAATACTTGAACACCACTGAGATACAACAGGCAGCCCCAATATAAGACACCTTATGATGCCTGATTTTATTGGTTTTAAGGTGAGAGTTCTGAGAGCCTAATGCTATTGGGATATTTTTCATGAAGACCTACATGAACTTTTTCCCATCTATAAATTAAATTGCATTCCAGTTTACTTATGAAGCTTCACAGCCAAATTCAGCCATTCACTTGTTCACTTTATGAACTCTATCCTTGATACATTGATACTAAGCACAGTTCACTTTGGTTTTGTATTTATATATACGGATTATTGTGATATTTCATGTTTATTATTTTTTTCACAATATTCCCACATAATAATTTTGTGTGTTAATTTTTCATTATTAGTCATTTACATTATGTGTGAATAGATTTTATGCGCGAGATCTTTCCACTTCAGCTAAAACTACAAGTTCGTTTTTTGCGAGCTCTGCACAGTGTTCAGCTAAAGCTACCTGTAGAAGGTTTGTGGTGTTTTCCTGATCCTATCACTACCGCAGGCAGCTAAATAAACTACAAGTTAGTTTTCTGCGAGCTCTGCACAGTGTTCAGCTAAAACTACAAGTTAGTGTAGTGCGAGCTCTGCACAGTGTTCAGCTAAAGCTACCTGTAGAAGGTCGGTGGTGTTTTCCTGATCCTATCACTACCGCAGGCAGCTAAATAAGCTACAAGTTATTTTTTGCGAGCTCTGCACAATGTTCACCTAAAGCTACCTGTAGAAGGTTGGTGGTGTTTTCCTGATCCTATCACTACCGCAGGCAGCTAAATAAGCTACAAGTTAGTTTTTTGCGAGCTCTGCACAGTGTTCAGCTAAAGCTACCTGTAGAAGGTTGGTGGTGTTTTCCTGATCCTATCACTACCGAAGGCAGCTAAATAAGCTACAAGTTATTTTTTTGCGAGCTCTGCACAGTGTTCAGCTAAAGCTACCTGTAGAAGGTTGGTGGTGTTTTCCTAAACCTATCACTACCGCAGGCAGCTAAATAAGCTACAAGTAATTTTTTTTGCGAGCTCTGCACAGTGTTCAGCTAAAGCTACCTGTAGAAGGTTGGTGGTGTTTTCCTGATCCTATCACTACCGCAGGCAGCTAAATAAGCTACAAGTTAGTTTTTTGCGAGCTCTGCACAGTGTTAAGCTAAAGCTACCTGTAGAAGGTTGGTGGTATTCTCATACTAAAGGCAGGCAGTTGATTTTGCTAGCTGCAGTATCAGTATATATATATATATATATATATATATATATATATATATACCCCAGCTTAGTGTAGCTACAGGCCATTAGTATGGAGAGCCAACAAGGAGAGGCAGACAGTCACAAGCCAATAAAAGAGGGCAAGCAGGCTCTGTGTCTAGAGGCAACAGTGCTGGTCGTGGAGACGGTGCATCCTCAACAGCACGTGGCCGTGGGACACGCTTGGCCTTTTTTTCGGCAGCTGGCCGCGTTGAGCGGCAACATGCGGAAGACTTGGTCGAGTGGATGACCAAGCCGTCCTCATCCTCCTCATCCTCTCTCACCCATGCTCAGGTTACTTTGTCTGGCAAAGCAGCTGCCAATGTGGCCTCTTCCCTCGGCTCAATGGCATCAGTGACTCCTTCCCTAGCCCCACCATGTCCTCCTGAGGAGTCCCTCGAACTGTTTGACCACAGTGTTGGGTACATGCTCCAGGAGGATGCCCAGCGTTTAGAAGGCTCTGATGATGATACTGAGCTAGATGAAGGCAGTAACATGAGCACGGACAGAGGGGATGCCCAAGAAGGACAGCAATCTGGCAGTCATGCTCCCCCTGCTGCAGCATACTGCCAGGTTTGCTCCAGTGATGAGGAGGGAGGGGATGATGAGGTCACTGACTCAACGTGGGTGCCTGATAGGAGAGAGGAGGAGGAGGAGAAGGCACATCACCAACGAGGCAGGATGCCCTCCAGGGGCCAGCCTAAGGGCAGCAAACTGACTGCATCACACCCCAAAGCTCCGCATGTGCAGGGCGCTGCTGTCTGTGTGTGTTATTCCAAAAGTTCTTTGGTGTGGGCCTTTTTTGAGACGAGTGCATCAGATCACACCGCTTCTATTTGCAACATATGTCTCAAGCGTATCTCGCGTGGCCAAAACATCTCCTGCTTGGGCACCACATGCTTGACCAGACATATGTTGACCTGCCATGCAGTTCTTTGGCAAGCGTATCTAAAAGACCCACACCAAAGAACAAAGACCTCTCCTTGCTCCTCATCAGCTGAGATCTCCAACCCCACTATACCTTCAGTCCTCTCTGAGACCTGCACTGAGAGGAATGAAGGTATAGAATTAGGTGTGTCACAGCCAAGTACTTGTGGGCAATCTGCTTTTGGTACACCGACCTCAGATTGTACCAGGCAAATTTCCCTGCCCCAGCTGCTGCACCGCCGAAAGAAGTTCACTCCCAGCCATCCACATGCCCAGCGGTTGAATGCTAGCTTGGCAAAATTGCTAGCACTTCAACTGCTGCCTTTTCAGTTGGTAGACTCTGCCCCCTTCCGTGAGTTTGTGGAATGTGCAGTTCCTCAGTGGCAGGTACCCAAACGCCACTTTTTCTCACGGAAGGCGATTCCGGCTCTCTACCGGCATGTGGAAGGCAATGTCCATGCCTCGCTGGACAGGGCGGTCAGCGGTAAGGTGCATATTACCGCTGACTCATGGTCCAGCAGGCATGGACAGGGACGTTACCTAAGTTTCACCGCGCATTGGGTGACTCTGCTGGCAGCTGGGAAGGATGCAGGACAAGGTGCAGTAGTGTTGGAGGTTGTTCCGCCACCACGCCTACAAAATGCCACTACTAATGATTGTGACACACCTCTCTCCTCCATCCCCTCCTCTTCTTCTTCCTCCATGGCCTCTTCCTGTGCTTTGTCCTCGGAACCAGCGGTGCTCTGTAGCCATTCAAGGGGCTACGCAAGTATGCAGGCCAAAAGATGCCATGCGGTGCTTGAGCTGGTGTGCTTGGGGGACAGGAGCCACACTGGGGCAGAGGTTCTGTCAGCTCTGCAGGGGCAGGTTCAGAGGTGGCCATGCCAACTTAAGGCATGAATGGT
This sequence comes from Lithobates clamitans, assembly GCA_037952925.1. NCBI lineage: Eukaryota > Metazoa > Chordata > Amphibia > Anura > Ranidae > Lithobates > Lithobates clamitans. Next base: position 6,667,740 of record JBBGZY010000451.1, read on the forward strand.
GGTTTGCAACAATGGCACCAACCTCCTCTCTGCCCTACGACAGGGACCCATGTGCCCTGTTTGGCTCACGTCCTTAACGTGAGTCTGGGAGGTGGTGGCTGCGGACCATGTCATCCTTAGTGACCCAGAGGACTCCGGACCGAATGCCTCAGCAAACCTATGCTGCATGGCCTCCCTGATCCTGCAAAGCCTGCGTAAGGATCCTCGTATTCGTGGTATCAAGGAGAAGGACCAATACTGGCTGGCAACCCTCCTTGATCCACATTACAAGGGTAAGGTTGCGGACCTTATCTTGCTGTCGCAGAGGGAGCAGAGGATGCAACATCTTCGGGAGGCCTTGCAGAAAGGTCTGTGCAATGCGTTCCCAGAGAATGGGAGGTTACAAACTGCTGTTTCTGGACAACATGTTGCTGAGGCTTCGGTCAGTCAAAGAAGGAGCAGTGGAGAAGGTGGCCATCTGACCGATGCGTTCAGACAATTTTTTAGTCCGCAGCCCCAAGGTATGATCGGTTCCAGCAACCATCGCCAGCGTCTGTTTTACATGGTGCAGGAATACCTAGGGGCAAGATCTGACTTGGACACCTTTCCCACCGAAAATCCTCTGGGTTACTGGGTCTTGAGGATGGATCACTGACCAGAGCTTGCACAGTATGCAATTGAACTACTGGCCTGTCCTGCATCCAGCGTTCTTTCGGAACGCACATTCAGTGCTGCTGGAGGCTTTGTAACTGATCACAGGGTGCGTTCCCATGCCGTTTTTATCAATGAACTTTTATGTGTATTGTTGGACCGACAATTCATTAATAGCCACGAGTAGTTTTAAATGACGTTTTTTCCTTTGATATGTCATTTTGCTGTCAGACTGTTCTAAACACAGGAAACTTGCACCCCTTTACAGGCATACTATAGACACCCCCCAGGTACGAAATTTAAAGGAATATTACACTTTTATTGTTTCACTTTAAGCATCATTAAAATCACTGCTCCCAAAAAAACGGCAGTTTTTAAAAGTTTTTTTTGCATTGATACATGTCCCCTGGGGCAGGACCCGGGTCCCCAAACCCTTTTTAGGACAATACCATGCAAATTAGCCTTTAAAATTAGCACTTTTGATTTTGAACGTTCGAGTCCCATAGACGTCAATGGGGTTCTAATGTTCGTGCGAATTTTCAGTTCCATTCGCAGGTTCTGCTGCGAACCGAACCAGGGGGTGTTCGGCTCATCCCTACTCCCAACGCCCAATGCGCTTCACGGCCTCATCATTCAACCCACACCTAGCCGCTTCCGTCGCCGCACCTATTCGGAATGAATGAGAAGAGAAATCCCTGTCTGCTGAACCCAAGAACCTCAAACATTTTTTGAAAACAGCGATAAATTGAAACCGAGAAAGGGGGGAACCATCCGCGTGTATTAAAAAGGATCCGCCTGCACCGGACACAATGATGAACCCTGCAAGGGATATAAATGCACCATCCTGCCTCTACCTGACTGATCCGTTTTGGATCTGTGTAGCAGTTTCGAAATCTCTTCTTCCTTGTAATGAACATCCCGACACGCAATGCCCCCTTGAACCTTCTTGGATTGGGCTAACCAATTCCCCAATTCTAAATGCCCCAAAGAAGGCCAATAGAAAAGCCACCTTGAACAACTAAGCCTCATAGTCCGAGGATCATACACCAGCCAATTGCTCGAGCATGCCCCCCAGAATAGCAAACGACACCGGACGCCTGACGTCTTTCCGCCCCACTGTCCTCCTATATCCTTTTAGAGCTTGGCGCACCCAGAAATCCTTTGTAAAATCCGGCAGCCCTTGCCATTTAAACAAAATGCCAAGCCCGCCATTTTTTTACTTATGACCGACCCCGAGGCCCCATCCTCCATGTGTCTAGCTAAATAAAAAAAGCACCATCCACTTCACTTCGGGGCCCAGTGGATCTTCCCCTACCCCTTGAACGAAAGCCCATCATTCCTGCCATACCTTACCATACGCAGCCCACGTGGACTCGCTCACCGACTTCCTGATCCATCCAGCGACTCATCCAATGCAATCATCGACAACCAGTCGGGACAAGGAACTCTGTGTTGCTCTGCTGCCGGCGCCAACTCTCGGAACCTGTCCCACTGAAAGCGAGATAGTGCATCAACAATCACGTTTTCAACACCTGGCAAGTGCACTGCATGAATAAACACATTCAGTTGCAGGCAGTGCAAAACGAGGTGCTGCAACAGCCTTATAACCGGCGGGGATGATGCAGATATTCTGTTGATCACCTGCACTACCCCCAGGTTATCGCCATGGAAACGCACCTTCCTATCTGAGAACAATGCACCCCACAGCTCCACTGCCAGTACCACTGGAAACAGTTCCAGTAGCACTAAATTCTTTGTGAACCCCACGGATATCCACGACTGCGGCCACGGACCCACACTCCATTTGCCCCTGGAAGAAGGCCCCAAACCCCGATGCTCCCGCTGCATTGGTGAACAACTCCAAATCGAAATTGCTCACCGGGCCAGACATCCACAACGCTCTCCCGTTAAAGGATTCCAGGAAGCGATGCCAGACACGTAAATCCTCCCTATGCACCTTCAGCAGGCGTACAAAGTGTTTCGGCAAATGCACTCCAGCTGTGCTCGCAGACAGCCATCTGCAAAACGCTCTGCCCATCGGCAGTATCTGGCAAACAAAGTTGAGCTTCCCCAACAACGACAGCATTACCCTAAGTTGAACCTTGCGCTTGCCTAGCATATCTTGTATCCCTTTTTTTAGATCCTCCAGCTTATCCTCAGGCAACCTGCATTCCATGGCCTCTGAGTCTAGCACTATACCCAGGAAGGTAATAACCTTCCTGGGCCCCGCAGTCTTTTTGGGTGCTAGTGGTATGCCAAAACGCTGGGCAATGTGTTCCAGCGTCGCTAGTAAAATCCTTCATATCCTGGAATCTGGCGGTCTCACGCAGAGAAAGTCATTGAGATAATGTATAATAGAGTTCACCCCCGCTACATCCCTCACCACCCATTCCACGAATGAGCTAAATGTCTCAAATAGGGCACACGATATGGAGTAACCCATAGGGAGGCATTGATCCACATAAAATTAGTTGTTCCAATGACACCCCAACAGCCGGAAACTTTCCGGATGAACCGGGAGCAGCCAAAAAGCCGACTCAATGTTGGTTTTTGCCATCAACGCCCCCCTCCCATACCGGAAGACCCAGCCCTCGGCTGCATCAAAGGACGTGTAACTCACCGTACACTCCTCCGGGTTAATAGCATCATTCATCGACCACCTTTTGGGAAAGACCGGTGATGAATTAGCCTAAACTTATTCGGTTCCTTCTTAGGAACCACTCCCGAAGGGGAGACCACCAAATCGGGAAATGGTGCTTCGGTCCCCCCATGCACCCCAATTCTATCTCCTTGCACAGTTTTGCCAAAACCACGTCTGGATGTAGCAAAGCCGATTTTAGGTTCCTTGGTATCGGGGGAACCACCTCCGGTGCACCCGGTATCCTGAAACCTTTCCTAAAACCCATCTCCAATAGCCTTGCCGCTTTTGTGTCTGGATACCTACCGTGAAATAGCCGCATCCTTTCCACTATCACCGGCATCCTCCCTCTTGTGCGCAGAGTCTCCAGTCCTACCCTTTCCTTGTTTGAAACATCTAGACAGAGGGTGTGTTCCCCCACAGCCGGAACACTTGTGTTTGTTGAACTGCCAACACCTCCCCTTTTTCTTACTGGCCGATTTTCCTGGGGAAGAGGATCCATCGCCCCCCCTGAAAAAACGGACCTGGGGCCCTCGCCGACGTCATAAGCCTCATCCACAGACTAATGTCCTTGTGGTCCCATCTCAGCGACGGCCAAACTGCTCCTTGTACCTCAGCCACGCGGTGCCCCCGTATACTCTGTATGCCTCCCCTATGGAATCCATGTAACAAAAGAGAGCTGAACAATGTTCAGCGTTCTTTTCTCCAATCACACTTACCATGATGGCAAATGCTTGCAGCCAATTGGCAAACGTCCTCGGGATCAGTCTGTACCTTCTCTTTTCCTCGTCCTCCTTCTTGGAGTCATCAGGTTTCACTCTATCAAGGTTGAACTTCTCTAGCGGCAGTAGTGAAAATATTTCCACATTCTCCCCCTCCCCCCCCCCAAGCAGCCCCTCAAAACACACATATACCTCGCATTTTGAGGAATCCGCCAAACGGACAATATCTTGTCTGTTCGTGGACTCACCCACCCCTGCAGCCTTAGGTGGCGTCTGCATCACTGGCACCGTGGACCCCGCCACTGTTGTAGCAACGGCAGCCGGTATGGTGCCCGCCTCTTCCCCGTGTCCCGGGGCCGCCGGGTCATTAGTGGACCTCTCTTGTTTTTCAAACCTGCCCACCAATTCCTTGATACCTGCCAGAAAACCCAGCAGGCCACTCTCAGCCCCTCCTGCCGAACTAGCCCCGGAGCCTCCCCTCCGAGAACCTCTCTACCCCCTGTCAGCCTGCGCTCTGACCCAGGGTGCGCCTCTAGTCCCTTAGTGCGGCCCAATCTGCCCTGCTAACAGCCTCCCCACCATCAGGTAAATTTACATTGTACTCACCAGGCTGCACGGGTGCAGACCCATCAGCCGACCATTCTGACTCCCTCGCTGGGACTTGCCTCCTGGGCACCTCTTCATCTGACCCGGACACTTCTCCTTCCGATCTCTGGTCAGACCTCTCCTCCTGCTCACCAGACAGCCTTCCGGGGGACACAACCCTGGATTCCGAGGGTAACACAGCAGTTCTTGCTTGCCGCCGTGCCGCATACCCGCCCATCGATTTCCTGGTCGCTTTTGATGGGCTGGTGCGGTCCACCACTGCCCTGTCGGTCATTTCTTGTCTCGACGCCCCCCTCCCTCCCTCCTCCTCTAGCCCAGCCACCGCTGCCCGTGATCTCTCTCGCTGAGGCCCTGAACCTGCAGACAAACCGTCGGGGGCAGGGCCCGCCTGTGTCCGCCCCCCCCGCGTTGTGTCTCCCGATCCACCTTCCCCCTGCGTGCTGACAAGTCTATGCCTAGTGGGGGGAGTGCTGTTATGCCGCCCCCGCACTTTCTAGTCGCCCGTTTCGCCGGGGGGCCCGATGGAGCCGCCCGGGCTTCTCTAGGGTGTTGTAAACCTGGATGAGGGATCAGGTGAAAAACGGGATGGCGGCCGTGACCTCCACACTCGTGCCCCCCCCACCCCCGTTCCTGGGTGGCTCTGCAGTCTCTCCCAGTACCTGTTCCAAGGTCTCAGCAAGCCAGGGTGGTCCCTGGGTGACTGCTTCATGCCTAAAACGGGCCAGCATCTCCTTCATAGCTGCCATGCTGCTACCAACACTTGGAGCACACACAAACTTGCTTCCTGCTACAGACTTTCCTCGGCCCTTCTGCTTCCGAATGTGTCGAGTTTGTCTTGAATGAACTTTGCAGTGATATACTGTACACATGGCAGACTTCCTTCCAACAACATTGTACATTGTACAACATTGTACAACATTTTTGGGAGGCAAATCAGATAAGTTCACAACTCCTCTTTACAGTGATGGAGGGAGTGAAATAAACCCAAAAAGAAGGGGAGATATGCTGAAGCTGACATTACAGCACAAACTCTTTTGGATCTTTAAGTCCGGCATATTAAATCCAAAAGGGTTGAATGAAGAGTGTGACTTAACTGTATTTCTAACAACTGCTTTTGTGTATAGCTTTATGTATTTTTGTATATATTTTGTATTATACACTTGTAGTATTTGTTGGATGCAATGTATGTTGTTTTTTTATTGTAGGTTGAGCTTGCAGGTTATCCGTAGTACATTCCCCTTTAAAAAGACTTTATTTGCATCCTCAAGAACCACACATTTGTCTTTTTGATTTGACACTTCTTGTGGTTGATTGGCAGTTTGTTTTCTGTAACTCCTAGTAGTTGGCACTTTTGGGATTGCATTGCACGGGAAGTGATGTCATTCTAAGACAGATAATGGGCACCAGAAATGACATCACAAATGGCTGGCCCAGAGGTATGGTCTTTACAGCATATAAATAATGCTCTTAGCATTGTGCAGGCAGGTGAGAAACATTGCTCATTCAAGGTTCTCTTTTTTTACCATGGGTGTCAATAATGCTTTTTTGTTGGTTTTTGTTATGAGGATACTTCTATGTAATTTTGTACATTGTGCATGTTGTATTATTTCATTATTTCATGGTGTCTGCACATGCTTCCTCTGGATGTGACTATTCTGTATTTTGAGTCAGCTGACATGTGATATCAATGAGTATAACTGTTCTGAGGATTGAACAAAACATTTTTAAACAAAAAATATTGCTGAAGTACATACGTTTTTGTGGTGTGTTATTATATTTACGTACAAATGGTCCTTTTGGGGATTTATATGATAGAACCCTTTATATTGTAAGCACCCAATTGCGTACAAGAAAAATACCAAAAAAAAACAATACTTTTGCTTGCACATGACTGGATTATGTAAGGCAGTAGAACTTCATCTCATTCACAAAGCGAAGGGAAAATTATCTTGCAAAGTAAACAATCAGTGTGCCTTTAGTCATAGAGTATTTTTCAATAAAAGCCTTCCTGCTAGCAATTTTCAAAAATAAAATCCCTTAAAGTGGTATTAAACTAAAAAGAAAATTTTGCCAACTTACCAATTCTTAGATCTGGTGACTGCATTCATTTTATTTTCTAGTCTCTTTCCTCTATGGAAAAAACAAATATTTTCTGTAACTGCTTATAAAGTATTAGCCGGAGTTTGGCTTCAATTTGTTTAGTGTATTGAAATTCGCTAGCACATCTAACACCCCCCTTCCAGACTGACAATGCTGCCTGTGCTCCTTCATCCATAATACAGAAGGTGTTTTACTGATTAGATCACCAGGTAAAAACAGAGGGAAGAAGGCTAAAAAAAAAAGGAAAACAAATGCTGCCACCACATCTAAGGTTTGGTGTAATATAAACTGCAAAATAATACATTTTTTGGTTTAATACCACTTTAAAGTTTGCTTTAGGAATATTGAACTATCTGCAGCTAGAACTCTGTATCCAACCTTCTCAAGAAAATGGGGTATATGTATATATCAATATAGCAATGTATGCACTGAGAGCAGGCTTATCTGGAGGCAGACTATTCATCCTTATAGGTACAGAAACACAACAGAAGCCCAACAACCCTAGGGGAGACTCTGTCACCAACCTAAAAAATGCAGGTAAAAGGACACAAAAATTAAGTATTTTAACATGCATACTTGAAGTGTATTTCCTTTACAGTATATTATTTTTTACTCACTGAACTTATTCAACTTGATAGAAAATGTTTCTAGTTGATTTCCAAAAAAGGCTCCCTCCTTGCAGATCACAGCCTTTGTAAAAATGTAAAACAATCCATTAAAGTGATTGTAAAGTCTTTTTTTCTATTGAAGTAGATGTAAACCCTCACATATACCCAGTGAAATGAACAGCCTCAGATGATACACAGAGATTAAACAAATCTCCCTACATATGTTTTACATGCATTTCTGCTGTCTTCGGCTTGCTATATTCTTTAGAAAGTTCACATTGTGTTAGAGATTTTCTCTTCCTGAGAAAGTGATTCTTGGAATACAGCCAAGACAGCTGATTGGAGGAAAGGCACACCCCCTACATATAGGCAGAGGAAGGAAAGAATGTGCAGAGCTGTTCTGTGACAAGTCAAGCTCTCTGCTACTCTATTTAAAGTGACCTCCTATGACACAAATTTCAGGCTGGTTTTATCTTGGTTGACGGAGAACTGAGAACAGAGTAATGAAACAACAGAAACACACAGGACTTAGTGCTTTGTAGAGAGATAAGAAAACACAGATAAATGTGCTTAGGTCAAATTTAATGAATCAGGTTTACATCCACCTTAAAAAAACAAACATGTTATACTTTCCTGCTCTGTGTAGTAGGTTTGCACAGGGAAGCTCGGATCCTCCTCTTCTCTGGTCCCTTGCTGGAGTTCCTGGCACCTCCCTCCTGTTGAGTGCCCCCAGAGCAAGCAGCTTGCTCTGGGGGCACTCGAGCGGAGCTCTGTGTATCCATTCAGACACGGAGCTGCTGTTTGGCCCCCCCCCTCTCTATCCTAATTGGCTTACTGAGTTTGATTGACAGCAGCGGGAGCCAATGGCACCACTGCTGTGTCTCAGACAATCAGGAGAGAGAGATGGCTAGATGGCTGAGGCACTCGTGGACATCGCTGAATAGAGAGGGGGCTCAGGAAAGTATTAGGGGGCCTGAGGGGAGCTGCTACACACAGATATACATCGGCAAAGTGGCATGGGTGTGCAAATATTGTACCCGTACGTCGAGTCATCCGCGGCTAGCAGGCGCGTGCCCGCCGTGCGCCGCGGGTCCCATGGACTCGATGTCCGTCTGTGGCCTGCGATCGTGCCATGGAGAGACACAATGGGGAGATGCCTATGTAAACAAGGCATTTCCCTGTTCTGCCTAGCAACATGACAAGGAACTACTGCTCCCTGTCATCGGGAGCAGTGATCTCTGTCATGTTCTAGTGAGCCCATCCCCCTACAGTTAGAACATGCTGAGGGAACACAGTTAACTTTTTGATTGCCCCCTAGTGTTTAACCCCTTCCCTGCCCATGACATTTACACAGTAATCAGTGCATTTTTATAGCACTGATCACAGTATAAATGCCAATGGTCCCAAAATAGTGTCAAAAGTGTCCGATCTGTCCGCCGCAATGTCGCAGTCATGATAAACATCGCAGATCGCTGCCATTGCTAATAAAAAAATATAATAATAAAAATGCCATAAATGTATCCCCTATTTTGTAGACGCTATAACTTTTGCGCAAACAAATCAATATACGCTTATTGCGATTTTTGTAGAAGAATACATATTGACCTAAACTGTGGAAGAAATGTGTTTTTTTATATATTTGTTGGGGATATTTATTATAGCAAAAAGTAAAAAATATAGCTTTTTTTTCCAAAATTGTCTCTCTTTTTTTGTTTATAGCACAAAAAATAAAAAAATGCAGAGGTGATCAAATACCACCAAAAGAAAGCTCTATTTATGGGAAAAAAAGGACGTAAATTTTGTTTGGGTACAACGTTGCACAACCACGCAATTGTCAGTTAAAGCGACGCAGTGCTGTATCGCAAAAAAGGTATTGGTCAGGAAGGGGACAAATCCTTCTGGGGCTGAAGTAGTTAAGATAAAAAACCTTCTGACTTTACAACTCCTTTACGTTTAAAATAGAATTGCAAGGCAAAACATTTGTGTGTGTGTGTGTACCATACTGTATATCAAATGCACATATTCGCCAGCACCCCTCGGATCATCAATTACGTCAAAATCTTTATTGAAGAATGATCACATCACAGAAGACATAGTACATTGTTTCCAAGCTGCGCAGGACCCCTTCGCCAGGAATGTGATAAATGTGTATATACTGTATATAGGCACAGTCCTGTGTAAAATGCAGAGACAGTAATACATTGTGATACGCTATGCTGGAGGGGGGGGGTCTCAGCTGGAGGCAGAGAAACAGCAATACACTGATCTTCTCAGTGAGGAGCTGTGGAAGGGGGTGTGTCAGCAGAAGTCTGATCAAATTACAGGCAGGATGTGCTCCCAAGTAGAAGGTATAGATAAAAGCTGACTAACTGACCACACTGGAATGGACATGCATTTATACTTTGGCTTGGTCAATTTGAAAAAGGAAAGCAAGGCTACTGGCAAGAACACCAGATATTTCACACAAGGTAAGCAATGCAAAGAGCACAGAATACTTTGTAGTACAAGTACATGGTAACACAGACACATATCAGAAATATTAAATGTTGGGGGAACATGCACTTTAGATGGTGTCTGATATCAGTACCCAGTAATATTCTTAGGCCTATTGGGCGTCCACAATGAAACCTTTTACTAGTACATAACATGCATTTACAGCTAACCAGCATATAAAAACTAACCTTTTGCACCATCTCCGGTTCAAAAAACAGGCAACGTGTTCCATATATTTCAGTTCGGAAATATGTATCATCCAGTATCTTACAAAAGTGAGTACATTCCTCACATTTTTGTAAATATTTTATTATATCTTTTCATGTGACAACACTGAAGAAATCACACTTTGCTACAATGTAAAGTAGTGAGTGTACAGCTTGTATAACAGTGTAAATTTGCTGTCCCCTTAAAATAACTCAACACACAGCCATTAATGTCTAAACCGCCATTTTCCCTCCCCAGTGTCATGTGACTCCTTATTGTTACAAGGTCTCAGGTGTGAATGGGAAGCAGGTGTGTTAAATTTGGTGTTATCGCTCTCACTCTCTCATACTGGTCACTGGAAGTTCAACATGGCACCTCATGGAAAAGAACTCTCTGAGGATCTAAAAAAAAGAATTGTTGAGGGGGGCGTCTCCGGCCGGCGTGAGAGATGGCCGCTTAACTGAGAGCTCCAGCAGCCTCACGCTCTCAGCAACTAGTACATTGCACAAGGAAGAGAAGTACTGAGCCCGGAACCTGCTCGTTCTAACGGCGATCTCTCCCGGGAACTATGCCAAAGAGGAGGAAGGGAAACAAGCCTCCCCAGTGCCTCACAGACTTTTATCCAGCGGCGGCCGTGCGAGGTAAGCAAGATGGCGCCGGCCCCAGCTCCAGGGGCGCGGCCCGCTCGCCTCACAGCCACCACAATGTGGGGAAACATTTCACAACTCCTCCCGAGGACTCGGGGGAGTTCTCTTCCCCATCCACTCCAACTACTCGGAGCCCTGCTAAAACTAGGCAGCGGAGGGAGGAGGAAGTTCCCTCACACGGAATGCAGCCTGTCAGCTCTCCCTGTCTCATGCAGAGCAGACAGGCAGAGTCATTAATTGAAACGTTCCCTGCCACAAATCAATCCATATCTGAAAGCACTATGAAAGATATGCTGCTGTCCCTCAGGAAAACTCTATTCAATGACTTTTCTGACATGATGGCTTCCCTGAGTGCCACAGTTCAAACCAACAGTGATAAAATACACTACTTAGAAACTAAAATGGCGGAATTGTACTCTGCTCACAATGATCTTGTTGATGCTTACACAGATCAAGAGAATGAAAATCAGCGCCTCCAGACTAAACTAACAGATCTAGAAGATCGTTCGAGGAGTAATAATATAAAGTTCAGGGGAATACCTGAATTCGTACCCCCAAATGAGCTAACAAATTTTATCCAACGCCTCATGAAAGCTCTTCTGCCATCCCTGTCTGATATTGAGTTGTGCATTGATAGAGCCCACCGCATACCCAAACCTACATTTTTGCCCGACACTGCGCCCAGGGATACCCTGGCTCGCATCCACTACTATCATGTGAAAGAGCGTGTCATGGCGGCAGCTAAGCAAAACCCTGTGGTTCCAGACGACTTCACGGGCATATCCCTGTTTACAGATATATCGCAACAAACAGCGATGAACAGAAAGAAGCTCGCCACACTTATGAAAATTTTACGAAACAATAGTGTTACTTATCGCTGGGGATTCCCCACAAAGCTTCTGGTTACCTGGAATGGAAAAATGTTCCCTATCCACAGTGTAGACAAAGGCATACAACTCTTTAAACAATGGCAACTTCTCCCAGCGGAGGCACACCCTCCCCCCTCATCTGCCTCATCTCCTTCCACGCTGGGACATCCAGAAACAGAATGGACATGAGCTAACCCTTTCACTCTTAAGAGACCATTCTCTTCCTATACAAGATTTCCTCAGCGTGAGGCTGTGGGCCTATGTTACTGTGTTTCTTCTATTTTTACATAGTGCACTGCACTATTGGTTCAAATTTACCCCCCACGTTACCCAAGCAGCTTAGGCTGCCCATTGAGCCTGCGTTTGTCAGGAGTTTCTTAATATGTTGATCTTGATTTGTTCTCTTCTCTTCTGCTTCACCACCTTCTCTGAGCCCCCCACCTACCCAGTCACCATGCAAGATATGTTAAGCATTCGGAATGGATTTGGTTTACCTACTGAGTCACCTGACAAGAATTGTGATTCCCAAGATCCCTTCTATTGCTCACCTTCAAGCAATTGCCTTCCTCCTGCATATGTCCCACATATTGCATTCTGCGCACAGGCTCCTTCATCTCCCAGGTATGCTTCTGCTAATCATATCCAAATAGAAAACCTTTACGCAACAATTCTCCAGCACTCATTTAACTCCTTATGCCCTTGAAAATCCTGTCACTGAACGCTAAAGGTCTAAATAGTCCTTTTAAGCGATCATTACTATTAAAAGAAGCCCGTATTCTCAAAGCGGACATTATATTTGCCCAAGAAATGCATTTTGCTGCCCACAAGTGTCCCAAAGTGAATTTTCGTAACTTCCCTCACCTATATATGGCTAATGGCCCAAAAAAGGCCTGTGGAGTTCTCATCGCTGTTAAAGATTCTATACCCTTCAACCTTATTCGCACCATTCCAGACTCTCAAGGCAGATATCTCATCCTCATCTGCGAACTCAATCGAACTACCTTCACTCTTGTCAACCTATATGCTACGAACACTAATCAAAAAAAATTCCTGACCCCTCTGCTCAACGAAGTTGCGGAAGTGATGCAAGGTACTCTTATTATTGGTGGGGACTTCAACACAATTTTAAACCCTGATATGGACTCCACTACCCCTACTAGAAGTCCTAAACAATCTATTGCTCCCTTATTACTGCAGCATGAGCTCTATGATGCCTGGCGATGTCTCCATGGATCTGAAAAAGACTTCACCTTCATGTCTGCTGCACACTCCTCGTATTCTCGTATTGATTTCTTTCTGACCACTAAGGCTTCGCTGCAAAATGTTCTACGCACGGATATTGGTACAATTTCCTGGTCGGATCATGCGCCAATCACCCTGACATTTGATGACCACCTACGCAATTCTCCTCCTCCTCTTTGGAGATTGAATACTTCTCTTTTGAGTGACAGGCAATTGTACCAAAATATCCCCCTTGAACACCATGATTTTTTTATGTACAACGATATCCCTGAAATTAATAGATTTATTCTGTGGAACATCTATAAAGTGTATATGAGGGGAATACATATTAAAATGGCATCATATGTTAAAAAGAAGAGAGCTAAGCAGATTGAAGACTTGCTTAATTCTATATCCCTGAAAGAACAAAAAAATAAAACTACCCAAGACCCCCAACTAACACGTGACATACTCCAGGACAGACAAACCTTGAGATCCCTCCTCTTATACAAATACGAAAATCACCTTAAATTTCTTAGAGCCAACTATTATGGCCTGCACAATAAAGCAGGAGCTTGGCTTGCTAAAAAAGTAAAGACAAAGCAGATCCAACAAAAAATTACCAATCTTAAGCACCCTTCATCTCATACTTCCTCATTTAACCCAAAAGACATTGCAAATGCTTTTGCGGACTATTATCAATCTCTATATGACCTACGTAATGATGAAACTACCCCCCAACCCTCTCCTGCACTTATTGCAGATTTCCTACACAAAGTCAATTTACCCACCCTCACAACTGCCCAACTTGATACTATTTCCCAACCATTCACAACTCAAGAAATCTGCTTATCTATCAGCAAATTGCCCAACCGGAAGTCCCCCGGAGATGATGGATTCTCAAATGAGTATTACAATCATCTATCCAAAGAAATTGCCCCCCACTTGCAAGATGTCTTCAATCTCGCTTCCTCATCTGGTACCTTTCCCCCTGAGATGATAAAAGCGGTGATTGTTACAATACCTAAGCCTAACAAAGATCCCACTAGTACCGCTAATTATAGGCCCATATCTTTGCTCAATACTGATATCAAGATATATGCTAAACTTTTAGCCGCAAGACTACAAAAAGTATTGCCTTACCTTGTTCAACCGGACCAGGTAGGATTTATACCTGGTCGACAAGCTCCTGATGGTACCAGACGTCTTATTAACCTGATCTCACAAGTGGGCTCTTCCCGAACGCCTTCTCTGCTCCTTTCTTTGGATGCAGAGAAGGCGTTCGACAGGGTCCACTGGGGATATCTCAAAGCGGTACTGTGGTGGACTCCCCATGACCATAAATCTTTGTCGCATTTAGAGCGTGTAAATATTCCCTTTAAAGATCCTACATCAACCCTTATTGCTATTAAATTGAGAGCCTCATTCCCCACCTCCTTGATTCCGACAATACAGATCTCTACTAAAATGTGGTCCGAATTCTCCATCCCCTCTACACCTCGAAGTTCCCTATCTAAGATCGACACCGCCCTCGTGGTGCTCCAACACTTCATCCCTCATATTGACCTACACCTTTGGAAATCCAGAGGGATTACACTCCTGAAGGAGCTATACCAGGGCACTTCTCTCCACACATTCGGATACCTATGCTCACACTTCAATCTCCCTCCCCACACCCACTTTACCCATATACAAATCCGATCTTTTCTTTTGAGACACCCCGTGCCCCTATACTTAGAGCTACCAACTGTGATACTTAAATTTTTTCAAGACACTAAGTACCCATTAAAAGGAATCTCCCTATTCTATAACATTTGTATTTCCCAAGATAACTTTTCGAAAACCACAACTATTCTTAAATGGGAAGAAACCTTGGGCATGTTTTTTCCAGATAAAAGTTGGCAGAAAGCCTTCATTAACACTTATGCTGCATCCAAATGTACGAACCATTGGGAACAATTTCAAAAAACTGTGCACTCCTGGTACCTTACTCCATACAAGCTCTCTAAGTTCTACCCTTCCCAGTCAGCTCTCTGCTGGCGAAATTGTGGAGAAACTGGTACACTCTTTCACACACTGTGGTCATGCAAATCAATACGTTCATTTTGGAACAACATTTTTTCTATCCTATCAGATATTTGTGATCACAACATTCTCCCTAACCCTGAGTTAGCCATCCTACACCTAAACATCCACAAATATCCACCCAGAATGAGAGTAGTGATATTACAACTTCTACTGGCAGCGAAATTCACTATTACGAGACTATGGAAAACACCCACCTCCCCATCGCCCTCTGACTCCATCACCACTCACAACCATCAATGCGAGATGGAGAAACTACTAGCGATCACTAACTCTACTGTAGATAGATTTAGAGACAAATGGGCTATTTGGCTATGTAACTCTAAATGTACAACTAAAGTCTGAAAAATTTACATTCTAGACCATGATCTGTTCCTCTCCATTACATTATATTACGGTGACTGACCAGAATCCTCTTTCTTTCTCTTTCTTTCTACCTCTTCTTCTACTCTCCCCTTCTTCCCCTTCACCCTCCTACTCCCTCCCCCCTTTTCCTTTCTTTGTTTTCCTTTTCCCAATTCGTCTCTCTCAAGCTACAGGGCATACACCTCATCAGTGTATAACAATTGCCTTGCACGATTTAGTCTTTCTCTCCTATATTGGTAATTGCTTGATATATTCGCGCCTATCCAGTTATGTTTTTTTTTTTTTTTTATGTATTAATGGTGTATCCCATCACAGCTACTGTATGTTTTGTAATTGTATCACTTTATTCTACTTCAATAAAACATATTGATAAATAAAAAAAAAAGAATTGTTGCTCTACATAAAGATGGCCTAGGATATAAGAAAATTGCCAAGACCCTGAAACTGAGCTGCAGCACGGTGGCCAAGACCATACAGCAATTTAACAGCGCAGGTTCCACTCAGAAAAGGCCTTGCCATGGTCGACCAAAGAAGTTGAGTGCACGTGCTCAGCGTCATATCCATAGGTTGTCTTTGGAAAATAGACATATGAGTGCTGCCAGCATTGCTGCAGAGGTTGAAGGGGTGGGGGGTTAGCCTGTCAGTGCTCAGAGCATACGCCCCACACTGCATCAAATTGGTCTGGCTGTCGTCCCAGAAGGAAGCTTCTTCTAAAGATGATGTACAAGAAAGCCCACAAACAGTTTGCTGAAGACAAGCAGACTAAGAACCATGACCTGTGGTCTAATGAGACCAAGATAAACTTATTTGGTTCAGATGGTGTCAAGAGTGTGTGACGGCAACCAGGTCAGGAGTACAAAGACAAGTGTGTCTTGCCTACAGTCAAGCATAGTGTAGGGAGTGTCACGGTCAGGGGCTGCATGAGTGCTGCCGCCACTGGTGAGCTACAGTTCATTGAGGGAACCATGAATGCCAACATGTACTGTGACATACTGAAGCAAAGCATCATCCCCTCCCTTCAGAGACTGGGCTGCAGGGCAGTATTCCAACATGATATAGACCCCAAACACACCTCCAAGATGACCACTGCCTTTCTAAAGAAGCTGAGGGTTAAGGTGATGGACTGTCCAAGCATGTATCCAGACCTAAACCATATTGAGCATCTGTGAGGCATCCTTAAATGGAAGGTGAAGGAGCGCAAGGTCTCTAACATCCACCAGCTCTGTGATGTCATCATGGAGGAGTGGAAGAGGACTCCAGTGGCAACCTGTGAAGCTCTGGTGAACTCCATGCCCAAGAGGGTTAAGCCAGTGCTGGAAAATAATGGTGGCCACACAAAATATAGACACTGCGGGCCCAATTTGGACATTTTCACTTAGGGGTGTACTCAATTTTGTTGCCAGCAGTTTAGACAATAATGGCTGTGTGTTGAGTTACTTTGAGGGGACAGCACATTTACACTGTTATACAAGCTGTACACTCACTACTTTACATTGTATAAAAGTGTCTTCAGTGTTGTCACATGAAAAGATATAATAAAGTATTTACAAAAATGTGAGGGATGTACTCACTTTTGTGAGATACTGTATATAGTCACACCTAATGCTTAAAGTCAGGAATCTGCTGCAGTAAAAAAAGAGGTATAATACTTGTTGTGCAAGCAAGTGCACAAGTTTTATTTAGCACTTAAAAGATTATCTACAATCTGACACCTCCACTCATAGTGTTAATGCAGATACATCGCCTCTGAGGAGGCGACAACTTTTCCTCATTAGCCGCTGTTGTGTCAAAACAGCAAAATCTTTGTGTACCGGAGTGTATACAGTTGCTGGTGTTGTGTCAAAACAGCAAGTCGTTGAAATCTCCAATTACTGATGGTTTACAGTAACAGGAAGTGACGTAATTGGAGATCTCGATGATCAGTGAGGCCCGGAACGAAAAGGAAAGAAGAAGAGAATAGTGCAGGGCCGGGCATGACAGTGTGTCTAGTGACACACACAGGGTTAAGTTGGCCAGGTTTTGGTGGGGTGGAGCCAGCAGGAAACTTTAGAGGTGGGGTCATATAAGAGGAGGGGCGGAGCTGGGACGGAGTCAGTGGAGCAGGAAGAGACACGAGGAGGCAGATTTTCTCTGCTCCTCTACAGCAATGGCCGACATCGACGCAATACTGGCGCGTTTGAGGCAGGCGGCAGCATCCAAGGGACCGGAGTGGCTCCAGAGTCAGGTCGCAGGGCTCTTTGAGGAGGAAGCAGGCGGATCGGCGGACGGAGGTGAGGGGACTGCCCGTGCGCGGAAGTCGCGGCCGCCGGCGCGGTATTCGCCTGGACCCGACGGACGGACGGGTCGCCAGGCACGTAGCCCAAGGGGAGAAGAGTCAGCCCCTCCAGCCAAGAGGAGCCAGCCGATGGCGGATGCACGGCCCGGGAAAAACACACGCCGCGGCCGCAGCGCGGTGGGCGGGGCTACGGGTCAAGATGGCGCCGGTTCACTTAGAACAGGACCCAGGCGTGCAGAGAGAGAGAACACCCCAGCAGCTTCGTACGAGCCGAGGGGGGAGGACAGAAGTGGGAGAGGTGCAGCTGCAGCGCCCAGGACGGGGAGGAGAAGCACCGCTGACGACGCAGGTGGCAATCGGTCGCCTGGCGGGGAGAGAGAACTCCAGAGGGGCGGTCGGAGGAAGGAGCAGGCTGGCCCGGTCGCAGCCATTTCAGGGCGGCGTGGAATCCAGGCGGGAAGCAGAGCCGCAGAGGTCGGACGAGGCATGGCTCAACGAGTGCATACGGCCTCCAGGAGGGATGCGCCTGGGGGGCTCATCACGCCGGCAAGCCCATCCCAGGGGGACCGGTCCGAAGATGAGGAGTTGGAAGAAGGCGAGGTGGAGGCACACCAGCAGGATGCGGCGGTGGAAACCAGACCAGCGGCTGTCGGGAGGTCTCCAGGTCAGCCCGGTAAGTCCAGTGACAATGTAGATTTTACAAATGCTTTACAAACTATGTGGGGTGTAGTTAACCCAGGTACAGCAGGGGCAGTAACCCGACCACCACGGGTGTCTCAGGGTCAGGACCACCAAGTGGCGGGACAAGGATCCGCCAGTTCGGGGTCAGGGGGACAACTGAGTGAGCTGTTGGAGGGCCTAAAGGCGCTAGTAGGACGTTTTGGGGAGCAACCTCCCCAGGCGGCCACAAGTGGAGTGCCGCAGGTAACCAGCGGGGGGGTATTAGCAGTTGGGGCGGTGGAACCTTCCACGGGGGTGTCTGCTGATAAGACCCTTGAGTCGGGTGGGGCAAAAGAGAAGCCGGGGGAAAAAGGGGCAACAGAGGCGGCGGGTAGGGCGGACATAGTCAGGATTGCAGATGCAGCTAAATGCGAGGTCTATGTCTGTTTTGAGGGCCCGCTGGGTGCACATCTGAAGCAGGAGGTTAGGGAAAAGATTCAAAAAGGGGAATACGTGGAAATATTTTCCTTGTTGCCGTTGGAAAAGTTTAACCTGGACAGGGTTAAGCCTGATGACTCCAAGAAGGAAGATGAGGAGAAGAGGAGGTACAGGTTGATTCCGCGGACATTTGTCAATTGGTTACAAGCGTTCGCTATCATGGCCAGCGTCATTGGCGAAAAGAATCCGGAGCATTGCTCTGGGTTGTTTTGTTATATGGATGCTATTGGGGAGGCACACAGAGTTTATGGTGGAACGGCTTGGCTGCGTTATGACGAGCAGTTCCGACAACGCAGAGCGGTTCGCCCGGCCCTGCGTTGGGACCATAAGGACATCAGCCTTTGGATGAGACTTATGTCCTCGGCTAGGGCCTCTCCTCAGTTTTTTCAAGGGGGGGCCGGGGGTGCACACTCCTCAGGACTACCGGCCGGCAAGAAATGGGGAGTGTGTTGGCAATACAACGAAGGACACTGTAAGTTTGGGGGGTCGTGCAAATTCAAGCACGAATGCTCAGGATGTGGGGGAGCTCACACACTGGCCAGATGCTTTAAAAAAGGAAAACGTACCGGGGAGCCTGTTAACAAGAGGGATGACGCCGGTGAAGGTGGAAAGGATGCTGCCTTTCCTAAGTAAGTATCCGGATAGGGAGGCGGCATCGTTGCTTACTGCGGGTTTTCGGGAGGGGTTTAAAATACCATGCGCCTTGGAGGCGGTTCCCCCTATGGCTAGGAACTTGAAATCAGCGTTGCAACACCCAGGGGTGGTGGGAGAAAAATTGGCGAAAGAAGTGACATTAGGCCGCATGGTAGGGCCATTTGCAAATAAGCCATTACCGGATCTGGTGGTGTCCCCATTGGGAGTGGTGCCCAAAAAAGAGGCGCATAAGTTCCGATTAATTCATCATTTATCCTTTCCAAAAGGGGGTTCGGTCAATGATTTTATCGACCCTGATGCCTGCGCGGTGTCCTATACTTCTTTTGATGCGGCGGTGCGGTGGGTTCGGAGGTATGGACAAGGGGCACTCATGGCAAAATCTGACATAGAAGCGGCGTTTCGGCTACTGCCAGTGCATCCGGACAGTTTTCGGCTGCTGGGTTGCCACTGGCAAGATCAGTTTTACGTCGATAAATGTCTGCCCATGGGTTGCTCCATTTCATGCGCCATGTTTGAGGCGTTCAGTTCCTTTTTGGAGTGGGTGGTTAGGGATGTGTCGGGGCTGGATTCGGTTATCCATTATTTGGACGACTTCCTGTGTATAGGTCCTCCTTCCTCCAGTGTGTGTGCGATTTTACTGTCAACGTTGCAGCACATTGCGGGAAGGTTCGGAGTGCCACTGGCAGCCGAAAAGACAGAAGGCCCGACAACCGAAATTAGTTTTCTGGGCATAGTAATTGACTCCATAGCAATGGAATGCAGATTGCCGCAAGGGAAGTTAGTGGATTTACAGAAGGAAATCCGGGAGATTCATGGAAGGCGGAAGGTACAGTTGCGGACGTTGCAGTCGTTGCTAGGTAAGCTAAATTTCGCTTGTAGGATCATACCCATGGGTAGGGTGTTTTGTCGGCGGCTGTCAGCAGCCACGGCGGGAGTTAAAGCCCCAACTCATTTCATCAGGCTGACGAGGAAACATCGGGAGGACCTGAAGGTATGGTATCAATTTCTGTCAGTTTACAACGGAAGATCAGTGTGGATGTCAGGTCCGGTAAGTAACTTCGATGTGGAACTTGTTACGGACGCGGCAGGTTCTACGGGTTACGGGGCTTATTTTCAAGGGCAATGGAGCGCGGGGCCGTGGCCACAATCATGGGTGGAAGCGGGGTTTCTTCGGAACCTGGTACTACTGGAATTATTTCCAGTGGTGCTGGCGATGGAGTTATGGGGGCGGTCTTGCCAGAATTTAAAGTTGAGAATTAACTGTGACAACATGGGGGTTGTGCAGGTGGTCAATCGCATGTCAGCGTCTTCCCAACCTGTCATTAGATTAATGCGACAGTTGGTATTGCGGTGCTTGCAATTGAATACCTTTATATATGCGGTACACATACCAGGGGTTGACAATACACTGGCTGATTCGCTGTCTCGCTTTCAGTGGGACAAGTTCAGGGAATTAGCCCCGGCAGCGGAAAAGGAAGGGATTCCTTGCCCGGAGTGGATCTGGGAGCTGGCATTGGAGTCGCCGCAGGATGGATCCAGCAGTCAGTGAGTAAGTCCACTTGGATGGCCTATATGAAGGTATGGAGAGAATGGGAAGGTTTACGGCAAGAAACTGGGGTAGACAAGGATGGGTTTGAAGCGAGATTGTTGGTCTTGTATTTTGTGTCCAGAAATATGGAAAATGGGGTGGCGGTGTCTTCTATTGAAAAGAAGATGGCGGCTTTGTCATTCCTTTTCAAGCTAAAAAGGTGGGAGGATTGGACAAAAGAATTTTGGGTTAGGCAAGCCATAAAAGGGTACAAGAGAGGACAAAGAACAAAAGATGAAAGAAGGCCTGTCACTTTTAAAAACCTGGTGGCCATTTGTGAGCAGTTAAGGTTAGTATGTTCTTCAAGTTATGAATGTTTGCTGTTTACGGCAGCTTTCTCGTTGGCTTTTTTTGGGGCGTTCAGAATTGGGGAACTTGTGAGCCCAGCACGGGGGGATGCGGGTGGCATTCTGGTGCAGGACGTTAGGTTAAACGGGGATAAAGTGTGCTTGAGACTGCGGAGGTCAAAAACCGATCAGACAGGGAAAGGAGTGGATGTATGGTTGTACGCTCTGCCAGGATCCACGGTATGCCCGGTAAGGGCGGTCGAGGAACTGGCGCAGGTACGGCCAATGGGGGATGGGCCATTTTTGCGGCATGAAGACGGGTCTTACCTATCAAAATTCCAATTTGTAGCAGTGTTTAGGAAATGTTTGATGAAGTTGGGTTTGGATGGGAAGGCTTACGCTTCACACTCCTTCCGCATTGGGGCGGCTACTGAAGCTGCCAGATGTGGGTTGGATGAGGCAGCCGTGAGGAGGATCGGTAGATGGGAATCGAGAAGGTTCCGCACCTACGTACGACCTCAAATGATTGTGGAATAATTTAAAAAAAAAAAAAAAAAAAAAAAGGGGAATTGAATAAAGTGTTTAAAAAAAAAAAAAAAAAAAAAAAAATAATGGATGAATGACGTTACCTTGGTGTGATTTTTATTACAGGGGGAGGTGCTCCGCGCCTCGTCTGGATTCTTGGGCACTCTTATGTGTGTTGGGGGGCCAGGAGAGGTGATGCGAGACCGGACGGGAGGCAGCTGGGAGTATCGAGGAGAGAGGCATACATCAGGTGGCTGGGGAGACCGGGTATGATGCGGGGCAGAGTGGTCACGGAGGTGGAGCGTTATGCTTGGTTGGACAGACCCCCTGATGTGTTGGTGATCCATGCAGGAGGGAACGATCTAGGGGTACGCACGGTGAGAGATATACTAGCAAGTGTGAAGGCGGATTTGATATATATCCGCACGGTCTTTCCCAATACTCTGCTGGTATGGTCTGACATGGTGGCACGCACCACCTGGCGGATGGCAAGGTCTGTGGAACGGCTGAACAAGGCACGCATTCGCATTAACAAAGTTGTGGGGAGGTTTCTGGTAAAACAAGGGGGCATGGTGATAAGACACAGAGAGCTGGAAATTAACGTAGGCATGTACTTACGCAGGGATGGTGTCCACCTCACGGACGTGGGGACTGATCTGTGGACCATGGGTCTGCAAGAAGGAATCCAAAGGGCACTGAGTGTGTGGAGGGGCCCTTAAGGATAAGGTTTCATCCTTTCGGGCTGTGGCTGTGTTTTTTGCTGTTGGTCGGTGACGGTAGCGGTAAACAAATGTGGTAAAAAGGGGTGGGGGGTCATCGATAGTATGGCCCCTCCGGTGTATTCCCGAAATGGAATACCGGTACGGTTACACTGCGGGCAAGGGGTTGTCTCCGAGCGGTACAGCTGGAGGCCTATCAAGTTGAAAATGGTTCCCGCGTGTAAGTTTTTGATATGTGGAAAAAGGGTGGAGCTCCGTCATTGACCAACAGATTGCAGTTAATAACATGTTGTTTGCACTAAAGTTATATGTTATTTATATATTTAAGGTTATTGGAGTTATTTATTCAGTTTGTTTAATAAATAGGCTGTTATGGCCATTTTAAACTCCAATAGATTGGTGTGGTCTCGTTAATTTAAATAAGAAAAAGGGGTTGGTAAAATGGTATAGCAGTAAGAGAAAATAAGTGGGTACATCTGGAATACACTTGTCAAGTGAGGCCCGGAACGAAAAGGAAAGAAGAAGAGAATAGTGCAGGGCCGGGCATGACAGTGTGTCTAGTGACACACACAGGGTTAAGTTGGCCAGGTTTTGGTGGGGTGGAGCCAGCAGGAAACTTTAGAGGTGGGGTCATATAAGAGGAGGGGCGGAGCTGGGACGGAGTCAGTGGAGCAGGAAGAGACACGAGGAGGCAGATTTTCCCACCCTCCCTCCCTATTAGGCTTGTTGTTAGTGTGGTTAATGTGTGTGTTTATTTTTCAGATTCGGAGGAAGTGGTCGTCATGACAGCTGTGGTCTGGCTGTGTTTTTTGCTGTTGGTCGGTGACGGTAGCGGTAAACAAATGTGGTAAAAAGGGGTGGGGGGTCATCGATAGTATGGCCCCTCCGGTGTATTCCCGAAATGGAATACCGGTACGGTTACACTGCGGGCAAGGGGTTGTCTCCGAGCGGTACAGCTGGAGGCCTATCAAGTTGAAAATGGTTCCCGCGTGTAAGTTTTTGATATGTGGAAAAAGGGTGGAGCTCCGTCATTGACCAACAGATTGCAGTTAATAACATGTTGTTTGCACTAAAGTTATATGTTATTTATATATTTAAGGTTATTGGAGTTATTTATTCAGTTTGTTTAATAAATAGGCTGTTATGGCCATTTTAAACTCCAATAGATTGGTGTGGTCTCGTTAATTTAAATAAGAAAAAGGGGTTGGTAAAATGGTATAGCAGTAAGAGAAAATAAGTGGGTACATCTGGAATACACTTGTCATGGCTATTTTGACAGAACAGGAGGCTTGGCAGCAGTAGCTTGAACAGAGCACAGACATAGTTCAGTGTAAACTGAGAGACAGAAATACGCTGTGAGGATCTGGACAAAGGTGTGTGTCAGCAGAAGGCAGAGAAACAGAATTTTACCAGTGAAGAGATGAGTAGGAGGTGTGTCAGCTGACCGCTGCAGTACTGGCAGGGAGATTAGACACGGAATTTAGTGTAGTGTGCGGTCAGTCAGCTTAGTGTATATAACACAGTGTAAGGCAGAGTATATATATGTGGAGTGTAGAGTATATAAAAGTGTACTGCAGAGTATATAGCACAGTGTAGGGCAGAGTATGTAACAGTGTACTGTGGAATATATTGCACAGTGTAGGGCAGAGTATATAACAGTGTACTGTGGAGTATATAGCACAATGTAGGGCAAAGTATATAACAGTGTACTGTGGAGTATATAGCACAGTGTAGGACAGAGTATATAGCAGTGTACTGCAGAGTATATAGCACAGTGTACTAAAGAGTATATAGCACAGTGTACTGTGAAGTATATAGCACAGTATACTGTGGAATATATAGTACAGTGTAGGACAGAATATAAAGCACAGTGTACTGCAGAGTATATAGCACAGTGTACTGTGTAGTATATAGCACAGTGTACTGCGGAGTATATAGTGCAGTGTACTGCAGATTATATAGTGCAGTGTACTGCGGAGTATATAGTACAGTGTAGGGCAGAGTATATATCAGTGTACTGCGGAGTATATAGCACAGTGTAGGGAGAGTATATAGCACAGTGTACAGTGGAGTATATAGCACAGTGTACTGCAGAGTATATAGCAGAGTGTAGGGCGGAGAATATAGCACAAGTATATAGCACAGTGTAGGGCGAAGTATATAGCAGAGTGTAGGGTGGAGTATATAGTACATTGTTGGAGCAGAGTATATAGCACAGTGTACTGCGGAGCAAATAGCACAGTGTAGGGCAGAGTATATAGCACAGTGTAGGGCTGAGTATATAGCACAGTGTACTGTGGAGTATATAGCACAGTGTAGGGCAGAGTATATCGCAGACTGTAGTGCGGAGTATATAGCACAGTGTACTGCAGAGTATATAGTACAGTGTAGGGTGGAGTATATAGCACAGTGTACTGCGGAGTATATAGTACAGTGTACTGCAGAGTATATAGCATAGTGTCAGGGCCGGTGCAAGGATTTTTGACACCCTAGGCGAAACCTCATTTTGCGGCCTCCTGCTTGGCTCCACCCTGACTCCACCCTCTTTGCCCTGCCCATGTAACCCATGTGACCAATCTGACTATTACACTGACCTACCTGACCCCTACACTGACCTACCTGACCCCTACATTGGCCTACCTACACTGACCTACCTTACCCCAACACTAACCTACCTGATCATTACACTGACCTTCCTGACCTTTATATTGACCCACCTGACACTGACCTACCTGTCCCCTACACTAACCTATCTGACCATTACACTGACCAACCTGACCCTTACACTGACCGACCTACCTGACCCCTACACTGACCTACCTGACCCCTACACTGACCTACCTGACCTCTACACTGACCTACCTGATTCCTAATACAATGTCAGTGTTCTTCACTCACCGGGGCCCTACATGCATCCGACGACCCTTACAGTGCCAGAAACAAACCCTGCCTTGGTGCCTCCAGGCTCCAGCTGTCACCGGGGGGTGGGGTCAGGGGGTCACATGACTCGGTATAGAAATCACGTATGGGCAGTGACTCTGAGAGAGAGAGACAGACAGGTCACTGATCATAGAGGCTGTGGCGCGCAGGGGATGCGTGCTTTCATTCCGTCGGGACACAGTCCTCCAGCACCTTTGACACTACTTACTTACGGACGGGTCGGTTGCCGCCTGAGTTAGTTACATGCTGCAAACAGCAGACAGAGGCATCCCCTGCATACAGTCACCACCTCACTGAAAACCTACATAGCCCTGAGACCGTCAGAAGATGGAAAGTAGGGAAACCAGCGGCCGGGCACCCTGGGCGTCAGTGCGCCCTAGGTGGCTGCCTAGTTTGCCTAGTGGTAGCACTGGCCCTGCATAGTGTACTGCGGAATATATAGTACAGTGTAGGACAGAGTATATAGCACAGTGTACTGCAGAGTGTATAGCACAGTGTACTGTGGAGTATATAGCACAGTGTAGGGCGGAGTATATAGCACAGTGTACTGTGAAATATATATAGCACAGTGTAGGGCAGAGTATATAACACAGCGTACTGCAGAGTATATAGCACAGCGTACTGCGGAGTATATAGCACAGTGTACTGCAGAGTATATAACACGGTGTACTGTGGAGTATATAGTACAGTGTACTGCGGGATATATATTACAGTGTAGGGCAGAGTATATAGCACAGTGTACTGCGAAATATATATAGCACAGTGTAGGGCAGAGTATATAACACAGCGTACTGCGAGTATATAGCACAGTGTACTGCGGAGTATATAACATGCTGTACTGTGGAGTATATAGTACAGTGTACTGTGGAGTATATAGTACAGTGTAGGGCAGAGTATATAGCACAGTGTAGGGCAGAGTAAATATTACATTGTAGTGCGGTGTTGTGTAGTGTGAATAACACAGTTGTGGTGCTAATGAAGTGTTGGTGTGTACCACATTTCTGTGTCACCACTAATGATCCCTTTTTTTTTTTTCATTAATAATTTTTTTTCTTTTTTTTTTTTTTGCAATATCAGGTTCTGTTGCTGCATTATTGGTACTCCCCCTTCTGTGTCACAAGTGTTATTCCTTCTGCGTCAGCACAGCAGTGGTATACTTTTTTTTTTCTTGATTTTGTATTTTGGTGGCACAGCTGCACTAAGAATATTTAGTAATTGCTGGCCCCCTTCTGCATCGTAGGTGTTTCTCTTTCTGCGTCAGCAGTGGTTCCATTTTTTTTTCCTAGCAGCAGCAGCAGCAGCAAATAAAATTTCTCCATAATTGCTGAGTCACAGGTGGTTTTCCTTCTTCTGCGTCACCACTGTTTGTTTTGTTTTTTTTCCTTTCTTAATTTTTTTTACATTTATTTAATTTTTTTTTTGCAGCAGTAACAGTGTTCAGGCACCACCAACATCCAAGGCCCAATTTTTCTGCACCTTTATGTAAATTTAAAAAAAAAATGGGGAAAAAAACAGCTTGGGGGGACCCTTTGGGTCTGATATGGATTCTAAGCACTTCCCTACCGGTGCATTGTAAAATGACGCCAGCAGGAACACTCCCTCCCTCCTGCAGCCCATTAGAGTACCCGAGTACCTATCTGCAGCCCATGCCTTATAGAATATATGTTGGGGTGTTTTCTTTCCAAAGTGGGGTAATTTTGTGGGTAATTCCACTGTCCTGGTGCTCCGGGACCTTCAAAAGTGTGATAGGTAGGAATGAAATTAGATGTGTAATTTATGCTCCTAGAATGCCTGATGGTGCTCCCTTAATGTTGGGCCTCTCTATGTGGCCAGGCTGTGTAAAAGTCTCACGCATATGGTATCGGCATACTTGGGACGAGTAGCAGAATGTGTTTTGGGATGTAATTGGAAGTATACATATGCTTTGTGTGAGAAAAAACTTGTTATAATGACAATTTTGTGTAAAAAAAAAAAAAAGGTTATTTCTTAATTTTCCCAAGAATTGTGGGAAAAAATTACAACCTCAAAAAACTCACCGTGCCTCTTACTAAATACCTTGGACTGCCTACTTTGCAAAAAGGGTCATTTGGGAAGTATTTGTACTGTCCTGGGGTTTCAGGGCCTCAAGAAATGAGATGGCTGTCAGTACATCAGGATTGATCACATTTTTATGATTTGCACCATAGCTTGTAGACTCTATAACTTTCACACAGATTAAATAATATTCACTAATTTGGGTTATTTTTACCAAAGATATGTAGCAGTAATAATTTTGACCCAAATTTATGAAGAAAAACTACTTATTTGTGTAGCATTACCCCCATAGGGGCTGCTGAATGTAGTGGTCTGTCTGTCACACTGCCCAGCCAGGCATTCAATTTCTCAAGCATCCAGAGTCATTAAACAGTTTTTTTTTTTTTTTTTTATTGAGGGGATTAGCTTGGATGGGGTTAGGGGAAATTATGACATACCCAGCGTGAATCAAAGCAATTCTTTTTGGGACAACTATGTACACTCCCTGTACATACTTCTTCAACTTCCTCCTGCACATTGCTTCCTCTTTAATCCTCAGGTCTTTCTCCTCCTGCACATCGCTTCCTCTTTAATCCTCAGGTCTTTATACTCCTGCACATCACTTCCTCTTTAATCCTTAGGTCTTTGTCAGGGTACCATTGGCACCAGACCTGGGCGTTGGCATGCGCCTATACGCCGGCGCGCTCCGTTACGCACATTTCAGCAAGTTCCTGTTGTTCCCGGGCGTCAGCACGGCGCTAGGGCGAGCGCGGGTATGCGGCGCTTGGGCGCGTGCGCGTGTGCACGTGCGCTCGTACGAGCGTGCGCGCGTTCGCGATAGTGCCGGTTTAGCACCAAAGTGCATATAAAAGTTCCCCTGTGCCTCTGGCACATTGCTGCTTCGTCTCAGCTTCGTGATTCTTGTTAACCTGAACCTGATTGTTTGTTACCCATCTGACCCGGCTTGTCTGACCATCCGTCCCGCTCCAATCCGACCCGGCCTGCCTGATTACTCTTCTACTGCCTGCCTGATACCGTTGCCGATCTCTGCCTGCCTACCGACTCTGCCTCTGCCTGCTGTTTTGCCTGTCTCATATCCCTGCTGACCCGGACCGTCTGACCCTGCTTGTGCCTGCTGTTGTCCTTGCTGTTGCACCTTCAGCTTCAGCTCCAGTGATCTCTGCATCTCCAAGTGTTCCAGCTTGCTGCCTCCAAGTCTCCACCTGATCTGCAGTCCAGCCATCCCTGTGGGATCTCTCATCACTTCAGCATCAGAGACTCTGCTTAGAGGCACTCCTACCCCACTGTGCTCAGGAGACCACTGTCCCCACTCCAGTGGCTCCTGAACCAGTGTTGTATGAGAGCTCTTCTCCTACAAGTCAGGCTCTACTACCAGGTACCTAACAATATGAAGCAGCCATGTCTGAGCCTGCAGGAGGTACCTCTCCAATGAAGGAGATATGCACACACCTGGCGGCCCTCACCCAAGCAGTGCAAGCCCTTCAGGATAATTGTAACAGACTGGAGGGACAAGTTCAAAATCTTGCAGTGTCTAACCCTTCAGCCTCCTCTTCAGCTGCTGCCCCATCACAGACTGTTCCAGGGCCTTCAGTTGTAATGCTTCCGCCTGAACCACGGGTCCCCATTCCTGAAAGGTTCTCCGGTGACCGGGCTAAGTTTCAGGCCTTCCGCAATGCTTGCCAGCTCTTCTTTGCCTTACAGCCCAGAACCTTTTCACTGGAAGCCACTAAAGTTTGATTTGTAATTTCCCTCCTACAAGGGGAACCACAGACCTGGGCACATCGTTTACTTGAAGGGGACTCTGCTTTAACTCAATCCTTATCCGCTTTCTTCGAAGCCATGGCACAATTATATGAGGATCCTCAACAGACTGCCACAGCCGAAACTGCTCTGTTCGCGCTCCAACAAGGCCGCAGACCTGCGGAGGACTATGTTACTGAATTCAGACGTTGGAGCGCGGACACACAGTGGAATTACGCGGCTCTGCGTCACCAGTTCCGCATTGGACTGTCTGAAGGTTTAAAGGATGAACTTGCTCGAGTAGGTATTCCAAATACCTTGGAGGCCTTAATCACCCTAACCATTCAGATCGATCGTCGCCTCCGAGAACGCCGATCTGAACGATCAGTTCAACCAAACCGCCCGACCTGGATGACAGCACGAGCTCCAATTCCTGCAGCACGCTACTTACCTGCACCCAGTTCAAATTCAGTCAATACCACACCAGATACCTCCAAACCAATGCAGTTAGGTCTGATGCGACCTGCCCTGTCTTCCGAAGAACATGCCCGACGTTGGCAATTAAATCTGTCTTTACTGTGGAGGAACCGGGCATTATGTCCATAATTGCCCAGTCAGAATAAGTAAGTGTCCATCTCCTATATTTACCAATCTCTCTGCTTTATCTACAAATTCTATCCATCTTGCCATTCCTCTCTCGTTACAGCTTCAAGAAAGGACACTCCAAGTCAACGCAATTATTGACTCCGGGGCATGCAGCTGCTTTATAGACTTAAACTTTGCCAATCTGCACAACATCCCTCTACGGACTAAAGCTCCTGGACTTTCTGTCTTTCTAGCCGATGGCTCCCGTATCAGATCCGGACAAGTGACACAAGAGACCCTGCCATTATCCACTACAATTTATTCTCAACACAAGGAATTGCTGATCCTTGACGCCATCACCTCCCCTATGTTTCCCATTATCCTGGGCATTCCCTGGCTACAGGCCCACAATCCACACATCCATTGGGCTTCAGGAGAAGTAAAATTTCTGTCATCCTACTGTCAGGAACACTGCTTGGCGAAAGATTTGGATTCCCAAGCTACCCTGCTTTGCCTGGACTCCGACCAGAAAAATTGTCAGGACATTCCCAAACATTATCATGACTACATTGATGTCTTTAGCAAAAAGGGGGCAGATGCTCTTCCACCTCATCGTCCCTACGATTGCCCCATCGAATTGCTGCCAGGATCCGAAATTCCCTTCGGACGCATCTTTCCCCTATCTGAGAAAGAACAAGAAGTGTTGAAAACATACATAGATGAAAACCTGGCTAAAGGATTCATTCACCATTCTACTTCTCCAGCAGGTGCGGGAATATTCTTTGTTGCTAAAAAAGACAAATCTCTCCGCCCGTGTATTGACTACCGAGAACTGAATAAAATCACGGTGGTCAAAAATCGGTATCCCCTACCTTTGATACCCGAACTGTTCCAGAAATTAAAGACTGCCGTCATTTTTACTAAGCTTGATCTAAGAGGGGCCTATAATCTGATCCGCATTCGGGCTGGGCATAAGTGGAAAACAGCTTTTCGGACCCGATTCGGGCATTATGAATATTTAGTCATGCCTTTTGGACTCTTCAATGCCCCTGCGACCTTTCAACACCTAATTAATGATGTGCTTAGAGACTTCCTAGACCTGTTTGTGATCGCATATCTAGATGATATTTTGATCTTTTCAGAATCCCTGGATCTCCATCGAAAACATGTTTGCCAAGTGTTGGGTCGTCTCTGCTTACACAGACTTTATGCAAAAGCGGAGAAATGCGAGTTTGAACAACAAAGCATTCAATTCCTGGGCTTGATAATCTCCTCAACTGGCATTAGGATAGACCCACAGAAGGTTTCTGCCGTTCTGGACTGGCCGGTACCCCTGGACAAGAAAGGGGTTCAATGATTCATCGGGTTCGCAAACTTTTACAGGAAGTTTATCAGGGGTTTTTATGCAATAATCGCACCAATCACACAACTGACCAAACAGAATACTCGTTTTTCCTGGAATCACCTAGCCCAAGAGGCTTTTGAGAACCTCAAGAGACTATTCACCTCAGCACCTATCCTCAGTCAACCTGAACCATCCTTGCCATTCATTTTAGAAGTGGACGCTTCAGAGATAGCGGTCGGTGCGATACTCTCGCAACGAAAGGGCAGTAAAGACGCTATGCATCCTGTGGGGTTCTTCTCCCGAAAACTCTCCTCTGCGGAGAGGAACTATGATGTTCATGATCGGGAGCTTCTTGCAATCAAGACTGCATTAGAGAAGTGGAGGTACCTGTTGGAGGGGGCTGTGCATCCAGTACTAATTTATACTGATCACAAAAATTTAGAATATTTACGATCTGCTAAAAGACTAAAACCCCGACAAGCCCGGTGGGCGCTGTTTTTCTCACGTTTTTCCTTCCACATTACTTATCGGCCAGGTTCAAGAAATGTCAAACCAGACGCATTATCACGAATGCATGACAACCCAAAAGACTTATCTGCTCCGGACACCATTTTACCTGCAAACAATTTTCTGCTCATACAAACTGATCTTCTCTCTCAGATTAAGGAAGCATCCTCTGATTCAATCAGACCAACAGGGATTACCTTAAGCAACAAGGACGGACTGTTCTGGAGAGGGAGTCAAATTTTTGTTCCTGAGGAGGTTCGGGTCAAGGTCTTGGCACTCCTTCACGATCACCCACTGGCAGGTCACTTTGGGGTTCGTAAAACCCTGGAATTGGTACAGCGTACCTTCTGGTGGCCCAATTTAAAGGAATTTTGCGAGAAGTATGTCAGCTCCTGCCCTATCTGTACCCAGAATAAAACTTCCAGGAGTCGAGCTTGGGGCCTGTTGAAACCTTTACCAGTACCCGATAAACCTTTACCGGCCCTGGAAAATGATATCCATGGACTTTATTGTAGAGCTTCCATGTTCTGAGGGGTGTTCTGCTATCTTTGTGGTAGTAGACCGTTTTACCAAGATGACCCATTTTCTTCCATTAAGAGGAACTCCGTCAGCTATTGAAACGGCTCACATCTTCATTAAGGAAATCATTAGACTTCACGGAATTCCTGTAAACATAACCTCTGACAGAGGGGTGCAATTTACCTCACGTTTCAGGAGAGCCCTGTGTGAATCTTTAAAAATCAAACTGGCCTTGTCTTTGGCCTATAACCCTCAGACCAATGGTCAGACAGAGAGGACCAATCAGACTCTTGAACAGTATATCAGATGTTTTACTTCCTTCTCACAGGATGATTGGGTATCCTTGCTGCCTTTGGCAGAATTTGCCTACAACAATGCCAAACATTCAGCCACCGGTCAATCCCCCTTTTTCGCTAATTATGGTTTCCATCTAACCTTTTTACCCGATTTCCTTCCAGAGTCCTCAGTCCCGGCAGTACAGAGTACGGTAGACTTCATCAATCATAACAACCAGATGTTGCAGGAAGCAGTATCCAAGGCTCAGGCGGACAGCAAGAGGATCTTTGACCGTAAGAGAAGAGGAGAACTGAAGCTTCAGCTTGGCGATCAGGTATGGCTTTCTACAAGTAATATCAAACTAGCATGTCCTTCTAAGAAGTTGGCACCTAGATTTATGGGACCTTTTCCGGTTAAAAGAAAGATCAATGAAGTTTCGTATGAACTGACTTTGCCTGACTCTCTTAAGATACACCCCGTGTTTCATGTGTCATTGCTCAAACCTGCTGTACCTGATCCCTTTCCCAGTAGAGGAACTAGACCTCCTGAACCTATTGTGATTGATGGTAACAAGGAATTTGAGGTTGAGGCTATCCTTGATTCTAGGAAAAGACAAGGGCAGATCCAGTTCCTAATCAAGTGGAAGGGCTACGGCCCAGAAAGTAATTCATGGGAACCAGATAGTAATGTGCATGCTAGGCGTTTAGTTCGAGCCTATTTTTCTAACCATCCTGAAAAGAAAAGGCTTTTGGGCACCCGGAGGTTGCCCCTTGGGGGGGGCTATGTCAGGGTACCATTGGTGCCGGACCTGGGCGTTGGCATGCGCCTATACGCCGGCGCGCTCCGTTAGCACATGTTAACCTGAACCTGATTGTTTGTTACCCATCTGACCCGGCTTGTCTGATCATCCGTCCCGCTCCAATCCGACCCGGCCTGCCTGACTACTCTTCTACTGCCTGGCCGATACCGTTGCTGATCTCTGCCTGCCTACCGACTCTGCCTCTGCCTGCTGTTTTGCCTGTCTCATATCCCTGCTGACCCGGACCGTCTGACCCTGCTTGTGCCTGCTGTTGTCCTTGCTGTTGCACCTTCAGCTTCAGCTCCAGTGATCTCTGCATCTCCAAGTGTTCCAGCTTGCTGCCTCCAAGTCTCCACCTGATCTACAGTCCAGCCATCCCTGTGGGATCTCTCATCACTTCAGCATCAGAGACTCTGCTTAGAGGCACTCCTACCCCACTGTGCTCAGGAGACCACTGTCCCCACTCCAGTGGCTCCTGAACCAGCGTTGTATGAGAGGTCTTCTCCTACAAGTCAGGCTCTACTACCAGGTACCTAACAGTCTTTCTCCTCCTGCACACAAGGCCAGTGCTACCATTAGGCAAACTAGGCAGCCGCCTAGGGTGCACTTCTGCCTAGGGGGCCGGCCACTGGTGTTCCTACTCTCTTCTCTCTGCAGCAAGCAGCTAAGTCTCAGCATCAGCAGGCAGCCGTCGCTCCGTTCGCACATAGTGTCAGAGGCGCAGCAGCGGCGAAGAACTGTGTCTGTGTCTCGACTCCCAAATGAATGGAAGCAAGCAAACATTCATTGATGGGCGCTGGTGAGACTGCATTTGATGGGTGCTGGTGAGACTGCATTTGATGGGTGCTGGTGAGGCTGCATTTGATGGGCGCTGGTGAGGCTGCATTTGATGGGCGCTGGTGAGGCTGCATTTGATGGGCACTGGTGAGGCTGCATTGATGGGCGCTGGTGAAGCTGCATTTGATGGGCGCTGGTGAAACTGCATTTGATGGGCACTGGTGAAACTGCATTTGATGGGTGCTGGTGAGGCTGCATTTGATGGGCGCTGGTGTGGCTGCACTGATGGTCGCTGGTGAGGCTACATTTAATGGGCGCTGATGAGGCTGCAATGATGGGCGCTAGTAGGCTGCATTTAATTGGCGCTGGTGAGGCTGCATTGATGGGCACTGGTGAGGCTGCATTTGATGGATTAAAAAGGTGGAGTATACATAGACAGGGCAAAGGGGGTGGAGTCAGGGGTGGAGCCAAGGGGGGCAGCAAAATTAGGTTTTGCCTAGGGTGTCCAAAAGCCTTGCACCAGCCCTGCCTGCACATCGCTTCCTCGTTAATTCTCAGGTCTTTCTCCTCCTGCACATCGCTTCCTCTTTAATCTTCAGGTCTTTCTCCTCCTGCACATCTCTTCCTCTTTAATCCTCAAGTCTTTCTCCTCCTGCACATCACTTCCTATTTAATTCTCAGGTTTTTCTCCTCCTGCACATCGCTTCCTCTTTAATCTTCAGGTCTTTCTCCTCCTGCACATCGCTTCCTCTTTAATCCTCAGGTCTTTCTCCTCCTGCACATCGCTTCCTCTTTAATACTCAGGTACAGATAGTATGTGGTTAGGCCTGACACTGACTCAGCCAGGCCCTGGCAATTGCCTTTTGCAGGCAGGGACTACGGGCCCCTATAGTGTAGAGAAAGTTCGGATGCTAGCTGTCCCACATGCAGGTACTGATCCCAGTAAGCCTTCCTCAGGCCCTACCAGCCCTTCTGGCTGCAGCTGCCCAACTCCACCACCCCTTCCACCACAGTCCACTCTTCTGGTTCTGCACCCATCTATGACTGCAATCTCCCAGTCCTCTCAGGGTTTTTTTCAAACTTCTTGCTCTTTTTTAACTTATATTGCAAAAAAGAAAAACCCAGTGGTGATTAAATAGCACCAAAAGAAAGATCTATTTGTGTGAAAAAATGATGGTCCAACATGTCACAGCTAAAGCTTTGCATTCATTATTATGACTAATTAATGCAAGATATGGGAGTTATTAAATGTTTGGGATCTGCAATTTTAGATTTTGATAACCTGATGTATATCAATTGACAGGATAAAAGCCCTTCTCTGGCTAATCATCTCATCTCTTGGATGCTTCCTCACCAATGCATATTTAACTTGTTAACATAGTGGTGTTAAATTACGATTTGCATGATATGATTACAACCCATATCAGTGGCAGTGCATCCATAAGGGAGCACGGGCACTGCCCCCCTCTCTCCAGCCACCCCCTCTATGCCCAATGGATAGATTCATGCATTGCATAAATCTATCCATGGCGGCCGCTGCCACCTCCCTATTCAGGCGTCTGGCCCCTTTTTCGGGAGCCGGGCACCTGAAAAACAGCGGCAGGCTCTAATAGGCATCAAAAAAGGTAAACAGCGAACGCCATGCTTGGCGCTCGCAGTTCACTCAGCTATGTTAGTAAAGTAAAGGAATATTCTCTTTCCTAACACTGAACCACCTCATTGCCAATCAGGTGCTCGGCTCTGTTACCTGTCACCTGATTGGCTAAAACGACAGGCGCAGCTATTGGATGCGTATCAGGACGGGAGATGAGGATGGCAGGAGACGCATGAAGGACCCCACTCGTCGTCGTCATGCGCTGCCCCACCAAGACAGGGTAAGTGCCAAGAAGACGGTGAGCGTACGGGGGTTACACTGGCGGCATTCAAGGGCACACTGGCAGCATTTGATGGGCACACTGGCAGCATTTGAAGGGCACACTGGCAGCGTTTGATGGGCACACTGGCAGCGTTTGATGGGCACACTGGCAGCGTTTGATGGGCGCACTGGCAGCGTTTGATGGCACAGTGGCTGCAATTGATTGGCACAGTGGCAGCATTTAATGGGCACCGTGGCAGCATTTAATGGGCACCGTGGCAGCGCTTGATGGGCACAGTGGCTGCGTTTGATGGCACGGTGGCTGCGTTTGATGGCACGGTGGCTGCGTTTGATGGGGTTTTTTTTTTTTAATTTTGAACACCAACCGCCACTGACCCCTATAATATTTAATGTTAACCTGTAATGCCCTGATGTGCAATGCTGGAGTAACACAACCTCTTTCCCAAAGAGTCCTCTGGTTATGGTAGGCCAATCCTCAAACTCCTAAATCTCATGTTGTATCAGAGCAGTAGCTAGAGCCAGAATAAACAGCATTCCAATGAGTGTCCTAACTTTAGTATAAAATCTTAAGGTATTTACAACTGCATAAAAGCTAAGAAAATACTGCCAGTGTTTTGAGGTCACATTGGGCCTAAAACCAAAACCTATTTAACACAATCTTAACAAATCCACATCAAAGGCAACATTGTCTTCCCCTTATACAACATTGCAGTTATATAGAGATAGATGTATGTCTTTCAGAGGGGATCAAGTATTTCTTACCAAGCCACAGATCCTAGTTTTGGATACATGTCATCATCGCTAACAAATCTAACCTTATGAACCTCTTCTTCTTTTGTCATATTCAGTGTCTGTTGTTTAATTATGATATTTTCTTTTCCGTGTTTCAGTGTGGCTCAGACATTGTTATTAACATTTTTAGTTTAGTTTCTTAGCATTTTGCTGAGAATACTTTTTTAAATGCTAAGCCAGGTATCTTAAAAAGCATATATTAAAGGTCTGCTTACCACACAAGGAAACAGCCCAATTACCTTAACATAAGCTGTTCATTCTAGAAATAGCAAGCCTATAATTACCATCCTGCTGTGTCTAACACCAAATTTAAAAAACCTGTTCTTGCTAAACATTATTTTGCCTGGTAGAATGGACTAGGCACTGTAATGGATGCAAGCAAACAATTGCAAACATTTTTTATTCACGTTTAACCACTTTATCTCTAGAAAGTTTTACCCCCTTCATGACCAGACCACGTTTTGCTATTCAGCACTGCACTACTTTAAATGGCAATTGCGCAGTCATGCAACAATGACATTTTTTTCCACAAAAAATTTGGTGGTAGTTGATCACCACTGAATGTAATAATAAGGTGGTGCTGCGCTAATCCTAACATAAACAAAAATTATATTCAGATAATAGTGTCAATCAGCTGCAGTGCTAAATAAACATACTTAGGTGTGGATAGAAATAAATGAATACCAAAAAGTTTTAAATAGTATGTGACCAATCCTGCATATAAACCAAATAATAAATAAGAAAGTGCAAAGTGCAAACATAATAACTACCAGTTAATATCCATATCCAGAAGTTACAAATTTATTAAAAAGGTGCAAAGATTGCTGTAGGAATAGATCCTCCTATATAAAGTGCAAAATGTCCAATGTAAACGGTAAATTCCTGTGTGTAGCAGCATGCACACAACATGTATAGAAATCAAAGTGACTTGTGCAGTAACAAAATCCACGTGACTGATAATGCAAAAAGACTTCAAATCAATCAAAGTAAGTGAACATATGAAAGTCCTCCTTCACAAAGTGAAACCGACTTCCTAGTATGCACAGATTGCAGTGAAGTGCTCAGGTAAATCAAAATAGTGCTCCTCTTCCTATTCAGACACACACTAGTGAGTAGTGGCCCCTTACCTTAAGGTAATGGGGTAACAGCATAAGACCAGTGTTGGGAGTACCATCCTTTATTTTTCTCCTCTATCCTCGCGGTCCTAATACTGAAACATTATTCCCTCAGGTGGTAAGGGGGCACGGAAATAGAAAGAAGGAAGGTCCCAAATATAGGGTTGCCACCTCATCCCTTTAAACCCGAACACATATTAATTACACAGGTTCTGTGGCTGATTAAGGTGGTAATTAAACTCACTTAGTGTCTTACCTGCATTCAATTAGCCACAGAACCTGTGTAATTCATATGTGTTCGGGTTTAAAGGGATCAGGTGGCAACTCTACCCAAATAGCGTAATATTGTCAGGCTAAAACTGAATTTTATTAGTATAAAACATGGGTACTCACATAACAACAGTAAAATAGTGGCTTATCTCCAACGAGCGGCAAGCTCGTAAGCCTCAATCAGCATAGTTGCCTTTCCTGTCCCTACGCGTGATGTCACACAGCACGTGACTTCATCAGGGGATAAGTGGAGGCACAATGAGTGTCTTTATATAGCTGTCTAATACACACTACTAGGCGGCCATTTTCTTGAAGTCCCCTGGAGGATAACATAGCAGCCATCTTCCCGAAGGTACACCGGCGCGGCCATCGTATTGGTTATCCACTGTATAACTGTGCGGACGTGAATGGGACTATGGGCGGTACATTGCAATGTTAGCTGACTATTGGCAGTCAATAGGCATAGCAAGGCGTATACGATTCCCTCGACTGTCAGCAAAGGAGGAAAAAACAAAGCATCCATACCGAATGCCATCCTTGGCTGAATAGCAAGTTACCCAGGATAATTAAAAACACCTAATAGCGGTTTTTAAAAACTAGATAAAACACTAAGATTAAATGAATATAAACCTAAAGTGTCTGTGGGATTCTTTATGGGCAAAAAAGAGAGGAATATAAACAAAAAGCCGATCAGAAGGGAAAAGCCACAATGCTGACATAGGCAAACATACCACACTCAGAAGTGAGAAAATCCACCTCTGGGCATAACTAGCTGTCATAATGATAACAATAGACATGAGGCTATATCCTCTGCTTAACAATAAGCATAGACAGAATAATAAGATAAATAAACATGATGATCACAAAAAAAATAAAAAATTAATAAAAGACAAAAAGCAAATATATAACAAAAACACACAGATATGTAATCTGACAAAGGGAGCAGACCGTGTTTAATTGCTAGAATATTAAAATATTTTAAAAAGCGTGTATCAAATGAGAGATAAATTGCGGGTGGGCTAAAAAATGTTAAACAGGTATGAGGTAAAACATAAAACAAAATGTATGGTGGCTACTTAGGAACTGAGTTAAAAATATATAAAAAGTGTTAAAAATCACTGAGGAAACAATTGAGGTCGAATTTGATATTCAGGCCCCGGGGCGAGAATGTATCCAAAGTAAAAATCCATCTGGATTCCAACTGGCTGAGGGTTCTCACCTTGTGTCCCCCCCGCCAGTGTCTTATGTATGGTTCAATGCCCCAGAACTTCAAGTGGGTAGGATCCCTATTATAGCAAAAAATGTTTAGATACGCTATGCTTATCATAACCGTTTAGAATATTTTGAACGTGTTCTTTAATTCACACTTTAAGAGGTCTTTTCGTGCGGCCAATATATTGGAGGCCGCAACTGCACTCCTGGGCATTTACTGCCCCTTCAGTGTTGCAGCAAATAAAGATTTTTACCTCATAGGTATCTCCCGTACTTGTAGATGAAAATTTGAATACCCTTTTCGTTTGGACGTTTGGTTCTCAGACATGTAAAACATCTTTTACATGGAAAAAAACTGATTCCAGTGAAAAAAGGAGAAAGTCTTCTTGGATGGGTCTATGACGTTTTTCACCACTATATCCCGGATCGTTGGTGCCCTTTTGTATATAAACCTAGGGTTCTCAGATAGGGTATCTTGTAGTTGTTTATCTGCCAACAAATTATACCAATGGCGTCTAATGATCCTTTCAATTTTCTTGTGTTGTACACTAAAATCTAGGATTAACGGTACCCCTTCCATTGGACGTTTCTGTGTCACCTTCTCTTCAATTAGTTCTTTCCGGTTCATCTCTGATACTTCTATAATCTTAGTATCAATGAATCGACGATCATAGCCTTTTGAGGTAAATCTCTCTCCGATCTTCTCAGCCTGTTCTAGAAAAATCTCTATATTGGTACAGTTTCTTTTGAGCCGCATAAGTTGACCTTTTGGGACGTTGAAAAGCCAGTTTTTATGGTGACAGCTTTCTATATCTGGACGAGAACACCAGAGCAAGAAGCAGAGGATCGGAGGAAGAACCAGAGGAAGAAGAAGATGGAGGAAGAAACCAAAGGAAGAAGGAAGGAAGAAGACCCGAAGAAGATGGAAAGAAGAAGACATTAAATAAAGGAATTGTCAAAAACTTTCTCTTGTCATTTTTAACATTTTTGACACTTTTTTTGTGAAATGGTAAGGGTACTTTTGTACCCCATTACCA
Source organism: Lithobates clamitans (assembly GCA_037952925.1). NCBI lineage: Eukaryota > Metazoa > Chordata > Amphibia > Anura > Ranidae > Lithobates > Lithobates clamitans. The sequence goes on from JBBGZY010000451.1 coordinate 6,707,962, forward strand.
TTTCACACAGGGGGGGCGGGATCTGGGGGTCCCCCTGTTAAAGGGGGCTTCCAGATACCGATAAGCCCCCCTCCCGCAGACCCCCACAACCACCAGCCAAGGGTTGTGGGGATGAGGCCCTTGTCCTCATCAACATGGGGACAAGGTGCTATAGGGGCTAGCTCAAAGCACCCTCCCAATGTTGAGGGCATGTGGCCTGGCACGGTTCAGGAGGTGGGGCGCTCTCTCGTCCCCCCCTTTTTCCTGCGGCCTGCCAGGTTGCGTGCTCGGATAAGGGTCTGGTATGGAATTTTGGGGGACCCTCACGCCATTTTTTTTTTACATTTTGGTTCGAGGTTCCCCTGTGGGGAAATCCCATGCCGTTTTTATCAATGAACTTTTATGTGTATTGTCGGACCGACAATTCATTAATAGCCGCCAGTAGTTTTAAATGACTTTTTTTCCTTTGAAATGTCATTTTGCTGTCAGACTGTTCTAAACATGGGAAACATGCACCCCTTTACAGGCATACTATAGACACCCCCCAGGTACAAAATTTAAAGGAATATTACACTTTTATTGTTTCAGTTTAAGCATTATTAAAATCACTGCTCCCGAAAAAACGGGCGTTTTTAAAACTTTTTTTTGTATTGATTCATGTCCCCTGGGGCAGGACCCAGGTTTTGGGGACCCAGGTCCCCAAACACTTTTTATGACAATAACTTGCATATAAGCCTTTAAAATTAGCACTTTTGATTATTCATGTTCAAGTCCCATAGACTTTAACGGTGTTCACGTGTTCAAACAAATTTTTTGCCTGTTCGCATGTTCTGGTGCGAACCGAACAGGGGGGTGTTCGGCTCATCCCTAATGTAAAGTAGTGAGTGTATAGCTTGTATAACAGTGTAAATTTGCTGTCGCCTCAAAATAACTCAACACAGCCATTAATGTCTAAACCACTGGCAACAAAAGTGAGTACACTCCTAAGTGAAAATGTCCAAATTGGGCCCAATTAGTAATTTTGCCTCCCCGGTGTGATGTGACTCGTGTTACAAGGTCTCAGGTGTAAATGGGGATCAGGTGTGTTAAATTTGGTGTTATCGCTCTCACTCTCTCATACTGGTCACTGGAAGTTCAACATGGCACCTCATGGCAAAGAACCCTCTGAGGATCTGAAATAAAAAAAAAATTGTTGTCCTACATAAAGTTGGCCTAGGTTATAAGAAGATTGTCAAGACCCTAAAACTGAGCTGCAGCAGGGTGGCTAAGACCATTTAACATGACAAGTTCCAAGTTCCACTCAGAACAGGCCTCGCCATCGTGGACCAAAGAAGTTGAGTGCACGTGCTCAGAGTCATATCCAGAGGTTGTCTTTGGGAAATAGACATATAAGTGCTGCCAGCATTGGTGGAGAGGTTGAAGGGGTGGGGGGGTCAGCCTGTCAGTGTTCAGACCATACACCGTACACTGCATCAATTTGGTCTGCATGGCTGTCATCCCAGAAGGAAGCCTCTTCTAAAGATGTTGCATATGAAAGCCCGCAAACAGTTTGCTGAAGACAAGTAGACTATGGACATGGATTACTGGAACCATGTCCTGTGGTCTGATGAGAGGAGTACGAAGACAAGTGAGTCTTGCCTACAGTCAAGCATGGTGGTGGAAGTGTCATGGTCTGGGGCTGCATGAGTGTTGCCGGCACTGGGGAGCTACAGTTCATTGAGGGAACCATGAATGCCAACATGTACTGTGACATACTGAAGCAGAGCATGATCCCCTCTCTTCAGAGACTGGGCCGCAGGGCAGTATTCCAACATAATAATGACCCCCAAACACACCTCTAAGACGACCACTGCCTTGCTAAAGAAGCTGAGGGTAAAGGTGATGGACTAGCCAAGCATGTCTCCAGACCTAAACCCTATTGAGCATCTGTGGGGCATCCTCAAACAAAAGGTGGAGGAGCGCAAGGTCTCTAACATCCACCAGCTCCATAATGGCATCATGGAGGAGTGGAAGAGTACTCCACTGGCAACCTGTGAAGCTCTGGTGAACTCCATGTCCAAGAGGGTTAAGGCAGTGCTGGAAAATAATGGTGGCCACACAAAATATTGACACTTTGGGCCCAATTTGTACATTTTCCGTGTTATCTATTTATATACACACTGAATATATATTATATATACGTATATATATATATATATATATATATATATATATATACATATACACATAATACTGTGCAAAAGTTTTAGGCAGGTGTGAAAAAATGCTGTCAATTGAAGCAGGGTTCCTCCAAAAAAAAATAAAAAATAAAGTCGGCAGCTACAAATACTGCAGCTGCCGACTTTTAAAATAATGACACTTATATAACACATCTGACTGATTTCTTCACTCAAAGCCGACCCATCCCTCGGCTCCCGGAAGGGAGCGGTATCTTCAGTAAGGGAATCAGGAAGTGAAGCCTTGCGGCTTCACAGCCTGGTTCCCTACTGCGCATGCGCGAGTCACGCTGCGCATCCTGACTGATCTCATCTGTCTTCTGGGACCTGTGTGTCTCCCAGACCTGACATGGAGGGGCCTGACATGGAGGGGCCTGACATGGCGTAGATTGCCGCAGATTCTGTGGATATCTATCGCCGGAAGTGGGAGTAAATACCAGTATTAGACAGGTATCTGCTACCCCCTGAAAGGTGCTAAATGTGACACCGGAGGGGGGGGGAGGAACCAGATAAGCGAAAGTTCTATTTTTGGGTGGAACTCCGGTTTAAGAATGCTTTCAGAAATAGAAGTGTTTATAGTTTATTTTTATCAATTAACCAAATGGAAAGTAAATGAACAGAAGAGAAATCAAAATCAAATCAATATTTGGTGTGATCACCCTTTGCCTTCAAAAACAGGAAGGTAGTTCCAAACATCTTGGAGAACCAACCACAGTTGTGGATGTAGGCTGCCCCAAATCCTTCTTTCTCTTCATGCAATGCCAGACATATTCTGTGATGTTGATCAGGGGTTTGTGGGGGCCAAACCATCACTTTTAGGACTGAAATTTTGAAGAAAAAAAACATTTTTTTCATAGTTTGGTTTACAATTTTGCAAACAGGTAATTTTTCTCCTTCACTGATGTGCGCTAATGAGGCTGCACTGATGGGCACTGATGAGGCAGCACTGATAAGGCAGCATTGATGAGCATTGATGGGCACTGATATGCTGCACACATAGGCGGCACTGATGGGTGGCACTGATGGGCACTGATAGGTGGCATTGATGGGCACTGATAGGCAGCACTGATGGGCACTGGTAGGCGGCACTGATAGATGACACTGATAAGAAGGCACTGATTGGCATCACTGAGGGGCACTGATTTTGCAACACTGGTGGGCACTGTTAGGACTGCTCTGATAATCAGGACACTGATAATCAGTGATCTTATTTTCAGTGTACATGCTCTTTTTACAGAAGCCAGTTATCCACTCTCTTCTTCCTTCCCCGTGCCGTCCCCTGCATCATAACTGTGGGCAGCCAGCTGTGCTGCTTGCGGCTTCACAATCGGCTGTCCACTGCGCATGGGTGAGACACGCTGTGTTTTGTGAATGGACCTGTGAGGTGTCCCAGAAGACTGCGGGGAGGGAGGGGGAGAGGAGAACTTTCACTCAGATCACCTAGGCGATCCTAGCAGAAGTGGGAGTGGGTACCTGCCAAAATTAGGTACCCACTCCACCCAAAAAAAATGAAATGCCAAATGTGCCACCGACGGAGGGGAGGAGATTTTAAAGCAGAACATCCGCTTTTAGGTGGAGTTCCACTTTAAAGAAAATATCCAGGTATGGAATTTTTACATAGTTACTTTAATCCTTGGAACAAGGTAACTATGCATATACTGTACCATGCTTATGGGATCCCCCTAGAAGCTGCAAATAAAGTTGATAGACACTGCTACTACAGTGACCTATACTACCTACCAGTTCTACTGCCGAGTGGCTGCATTCTGGACACAGGAGGTTCACCGCTTGGCATGGGCACCATTCAGAGAATGTTTTGTATTTACTCAATGGATTCAAAACATTTCCTGGATTAGACAAAGTGGAGAGGCAGGATAGGCCTCCACTTCAAATAATGCTTTTTTGCTTTGCAAAAAAATGCATGGAGTCCCCTAAAAATCCATAGACCCAATAGGGTCTGGTAGGAATTTCTGCAGGGACCTCATACATTTCTTTGTTGTTGTGAGTAACGGCTTCCCGTCTGGTCACTTTATAAAAATGTAAAAATAATTTATTTTGTCGATCTATTCCTGTATAGTGCAACTTCCAATGTGAACTATTGAATCATGCACAGAAATTAACATTATCAAAATACATAAATCAAGAAATACTAAATTATTTTCACATAAATTATGAATCCAAATCATAAATAAAAATACATGTGTAGTCCAAAATTGCAAACAGTATCCAAGTGAATATGTATCTAAAATCAAATGGTGTACAACATGCTCAAAGTAAACGTGCAAATCCTCCACCCAGTGCCAACCCAAACTCTCACCTCCTCTGTAGACTTCTTAATGTTATGGGAGGTATATCAGTACATTATTAAGGTCCCAGGCAGTGCTTTATCTTCCTACGCAGGCCTCATGTACATTGGCCTGTCCAGGACAAAAACTGAGGAATCCTCATGCAGCTCCCAGATCACAAAGAATAGATCCGCAAAAGAAAATAGTGCTCTCTGTATTTATTTAAAAAATAGCCCACAGCACTTTAAACCACTGTTCTGATTTCCAAATTCCAAATGTTGAGTTCCAAATTTTAGGTTCTAATTTCAAAATTCAGATTTCCAAGTTCTGAATCCTGCTTTCCAAACTCTTAATTCCAAATTCTGATTTCCTAATTCCAAGTTCAAGTTCCAAAATCCAAACTACGAGCTCTGATTTATGAGTTCCGAATTCGGAGTTACAAATTCCAAATTCTAACTCCTGAGTTCTGAATTTGAAATTCTAATTTCCAAATTCCAGATTGCAAACTCTGAGTTCTGAATTCCAAATTCCAAGTCCTGAGTTCCGATTTCCAAGTTCAAAATTCCAAATTCTGGGTTGTGAATTTCAAATTCAGAATTCCAAGTTCCGAGTTTCAAATTCCAAGTTCTCACAGCTACTTTTAACAAAGGGTTAAAGGTGTAGAGGCTGGGCTTCTTGCATTGTATGTTAATGATGACAGGTTTGGGACTCTGAGTGGGACTCACTCTGACATTGTTCAAAAAACCTTGCAATCAATTATGACACCTTGTCCTGAAAAATATCTAAAAGGTAAGAATATGTGTATTAAAAAAAAATGTATGCATGCTGTGTTAATGGGAACATACTGTATAATAAACATACTGTATGGTGGGGTTTTCTCAAATTTGACTGCAAAAGTGGAAACGCACATTACGCTTGTAATACATATTACACACTACCTTACATTAAACATTATTGGGTTATATACAGTATACATTGTACAGTAAGTATATATTGTAAATGTCTACTGTGTACACCCCAACATAATCACATGAGTACATAAACCCACACTTACCGAAACACTAAAAAATAAATTCATGTCTGGCACTTATCACACAGTCACACAGGGAAAATAAAAATACAAATAAAAACCATAGACAAATTGAAAAAGAATAACCAGAGCAGAAAAAAATGCTCTTGAGAGTTGCTGTGTACAGAGTATCTGTACATAACAAATTCAAATAAAGAAACAAATTACAACTTGTATAAGGATTAATCGGGAGGCTGTGAGCAACTCCTAATTAGTGGTAAACTGACTACAGGCTGAGCTAGGCTGCCTCCCCTGTCAGATTGGGAACCCCAAAGCTGTGAACAGAAAAGAAAATAGAGAGGTGCGCCAAGCTGACCATAATGTAGTAAGCAAAGTTATTGTAGAGATAAAAGAAAGGAAAAAGTTGCAAACAAAAGTAAATAGGTCTAGGACTACATATATCCTGGCAGTGGAAGCACATCATCCGGTGGTGTCTTCTGTGTCCCACAGCAGCGGTTCTTCCCCTGTCTATAGTGCCTGGCTGCAGCGGCTCTTGTATAGCAGCCACGGAGGGAGCTGCGCTCTGGTCTTTCATTTCTATCGATGTCGGGACTGCACACTGATTTAGGAGACATGCTTTTATCTACTTTTGTTTTTGAGTGCAACTTTTACCTTTTTTTGATCTCTACAATAAACTTGCTTACTACACTATGGTCAGCTTGGCGCCCCTTTCTCTTTTCTTTTTTACTCACTGAAACACACATGCATACACACATATATACTGTATGTAAACATACAAATATAAAAATATCTACACAAACATTCACATATAGTAAAGATATTTTTGGGGGATATAACAGTTTAAGAGAATATAGCAGTTCATTTAACTATACTGAGCAGCACAGAACAGAAATGCATTATGTTCTGCTCTCCCCGCTATCACTAAATGTACATTAAAGATAAAGTTACATTTTCTGCACACTATCCTTTCATAACAAGTTTTAATACACCAATGCACAGAAGCAAATTAAATAAGATCACTGATAATGGTTGCTGCTGGTGGGGCTGAATGTATAAAAGGATCATATATTGATGTATCTTGGGGAATCTCAAGGTTAGAAATGAAATAAAAAGTAAGAGATTTTTCTTACACAGAAAAACATTTTATTTCTGCTACTACTGTTTCTATATCTGGAAGCCGACTAATTTTCTGTTAAAAATTGCTCATCCCACAACACAGTAATCTCACTTTTAATGTGAATCTATTTCATTTTTCACTGTCACCTTCAATAAATCTTCGTTCACACAGAATAACAACACATATACAGTATAAATAGGTATTTCAAAAAAAAAAGTGGCTACAAGGGTCATAAATATACAAAAATAGCTCTGTATTAAAAACAGCGGTTAGCTATGGGCAGTGGCTAATCAGAATGGGTGCAAGTGTGTGCGGGGCACAGAGACCCCATAGGAAGCGAGGCCCATTGTACCCTGTCACACACTGCACACATGTAGTAATCCATCCTATTTTGGCAGCAGAGCTCCATCTGCTGCTGCTAAATCTCTTTTGTCATTGTGATCCTTGTGAATTTCTGGCCAGGTATGCTGTGCTATGAGCTGCAATATGCCACCTACGACTGGCCCTGTGCTTCAAGCCAGGAATGCATTGTTTTTACAACAGCACAGTGCTCCCTGCAACTCACACAGAATCTGCCTCTTCCCTGTACATCTCTATGGGAGAAAAAGAGGAGGCAGGGATGTGCCCAGCCATGCTAGTCTGGGAGCAGCAGCCTGAATTCTTCACAAAATGTAAGTTGTAGCTGCTCTTCTTTGTGGATGGAAGTGGAGCTCTGTTCAAGGAAATTTGTGGCAGAAAGCTCTATACTATAGTAATTTTTGCTTGTAAAGTAGCGTAAGAGATGCATACTCCTGAACTATGCCCTTTGTACACAGCACACACCTGAACTGCCCTCTGTACACAGCACACTCCTGAACTCTACCTTTTGTACACAGCATAATCCTGAACTATACACTCTGTACGCAGCATACCCCTGAACTCTGTCCTCTGTACACAGCACACTCCTGAACTCTGCCCTCGGTACACAGCACACTTCTGAACCACACACTCTGTACACAGCACACGTCTGAAATCTGTGCTCTGTACACAGCACACTCCAGAACTCTGTCCTCTGTACTCAGCATACTCCTTAATTCTGCTATCTGTACACAGCGCACTCCTGAATTCTGCTCTCTGTATGCAGCAAACTCCTGAACTCTGCCCTCTGTACGTAGCACACTCCTGAACTCTTGCCTCTGTATGCAGCGTACTTCTGAACTCTGTCTTCTGTATGAAGTGCACTCCTAAACTCTGCCCTCTGTACATAGAGCACTCTGAAACCCTGGGCGCTGTACACACGCACTCCTAAACTCTGCCCTCTGTACACAGCGCAATCCTGAACTCTGCAATCTGTACATAACACATTACTTAACTCTGCACTCTATAGGCAGTGTACTCCTGAGCTCTGACTTCTTTACACAGCACACTCCTGAACTCTGCCCTCTGTAGACAGCACACACCTAAACTCTGTCCATTGTATGCAGCATACTCATGAATTCTGGCCTCTGTACATAGCACACTCCTGAACTCTGTATTCTTACACCATGTACCCAGCGTGGGCTACCTAAAGCCATTAAAAGATTCAGATAACCACACCCAATTTTTGCCATGGTGCACTGCACACTCAGTATTTTCTTTTCCTCTAGCAGGAGGGCTCCAGTTATGATCTTGCACACAGGCCCACTGTTTTCATAAATCACCCCTGGTTATGGTGTTCAAAATATGTGACAGTGAAACATACTATTGTGTATTGACAACATTGAATAGAATGTATAATTTTTCCATTATTTTATGTATATTTTAAGTTTAGGACAAACAAAATAAACTTTTTGATTTGTATTTTTCAGATAAGTACAAGTTTCAGTGGAATATTTCTAACTACTCTGCGTTTCCACTACCATATGTCTACATAGTTGTAGGCTGTACAACAACTAAGAAAGCAGGTCAGTTCTGACCAGAGAAGATTGAGCCTATGAAGGACTGGATCAGGTACTGAGTTACCTCAGTCCTCAATGATCAAGACTGGGTGGCTTGCAGTTGGGAAAGTTTAGTGCTCAGCTCAATATGTGCTGATGAGACAGGAGTAAGTGGGGGTGAAGATATACTGAATTCAGTAACAGATGGGTGCTATGAATCAGGCAGTGTACTAGGTCATAATATCATAAGCAGTGAACTCCCCAGCCCGACTCTAGATTAAATACAACTGCCATGTACCCCGAACAATGCATTACATCAGGAGATGTGTCTCAGGCAGCTAAAAGAGCAACTGATGTGAATGCTCACTTGAAGGCACCTTTTGGCAGCGATAAAGTGTGATGGACCTTGGTAGAAAAGCAATCCATTCTGGAAGACAAAGGGGTCTCTTTCAAGTATCAGAGGAATTATGAGGTGATGCTTGGCAGTGCAGCAGTGACTTTATCCAAGCCAATGTCCTGAAGATCATTAACTTTTCCACAGATTTCTGCACATCAACCTTCATATGGGTAATCTCTGATTTTATTTCCTCCACTTTCCCCATTATTTCCATGTGTGAGGTTTTAATAGTTTAGAGTATCTTCACAAGTGTCAGTTTCCCACTATACTCAGGATCCACAAAACAGTATAGAGATAGGAGAGCAACCTTCTCTCATAATACACCCTGGAAATCAGAAGGAGAATGTAAAATATCCTGCTGGGGGTTTTCAAACTATTCCAGTGTAGAAGACAGGGAGAGTAGTGGTGCCAGTGAGTAGGTACCATTTTGGACGGATCCTGTGGTCTTATTCATGGATGCCAGTGGCTGTTTTCTTTGGTGGCCCACTCAGCACACAAGGTTCACAGAAGGTGCCCTGGAGAGCCCAAACGCAAGAGGGCTGGTATGGCAGGTATCACGGAATAGAGGTATAGAGAAAATGGGTTAGGCCCTCATCCCAAAATTAATCTAGATATGTAAGGAAAAAGAAAACCCCTTAGGGACTCTTAAAGGCCCAAATGATCAAAATACAAGTATATACAGGCTAACTTAGTACAAATACATGAGTACCAATTTTTTGGACAACCAATACATTGGTAAAAACAATTTCTACTTTACTGGTCGGTGGTGACCACCCTCTTGTCAACAGATATTGTCGAACATCTCCTCATGTTGATTTAGATTGTTTTTGATGCTATATCAACACACCAGCCACCGATTTGTTTTTACCAACGTATTGGTTGTCCAAATAAAGTTTGTACTCATGTTTTTATGCTATACTAACCCGTATATATTTGTATTTTATTATTTGGGCCTTTAAAAATCCCTAAAAGGGGTTTCTTTTTCTTTATATATCTAGATTAATTTTGGGATGAAGGTCTTACCCATTTTCTGTCTATAACTCTATTTTGTGATATACTATTAAATTGGGTAGCAAATACCTATACCGCTATTTTTTGAATAATGAAAAGCGTATACTGCGCTGTGACCCCGCAATCCAGCAGCCGGAACGGCTGTAGACAAAGAGATAAGTAGGTAGAAAATTAATAGGTGCAGCGCTATGATTGCAAAAAAAAAAAAAGAAGGGGAAAAATTGTATGTGATTCAAACATTTATGGGACAAAATGACACAAACTCTAACATAATAGATGTGAATGGATATTAAGCAATGTACTAATATAGTGACTGCACTACACACAAATGTCCAAATTGAACAAAATAATGAAATACAGTCCAATTAGGTTTGTGATCCAATACACATGTGAGAAGTTCCTGGCATTCCTGGGAACCTTGGAGTGAAAAAATGGAAGCAAACACCACCACCGTGAAAGAGGGAGGAGGTTTACCAGATAATATTGACTTGGCGGAGCATATACCACCCAAGTCAACAAGGCTTGTTGGGTTCAAACCACCCAATGGGGGACAGCAGATCCTGGAACTCCATCAGTCGATCAGCCTTAGACGGTCATGAGATGTAAGCTGAAGGTTCCAGGAGTCTCGGGAAGCATGAAAACTTATTGTCACAGGAAGGGTATCATGTAATAGAAAAAGGGGGCTGACATAGCGTGATACCGTTTAAAAAGGAAGTGGTTCATTAAAAATATAAATTCAACACTCACATTTGGAAGAAATTGATACAGCATGTAAAAGCATGAGGTGATGTTAGCGGAAGGTCCACCCAACGCGTTTCGACTGCACAGTCATCATTTGGGGTGTGGACCCCCCAGAAAACATCGCTTAAATGGAGATAGTGACCCCACTTCCTGTCTCCATGTCTAAATCCAAAACACAAAATCAAGGAACAGTTTGTACATACGAATGGATTGCATGATAGCGATAGCCAGCACCTCCGAATAGCATTCCATTATGCCATTCGGAGGTGCTGGCTATCGCTATTATGCAATCCATTCATATGTACAAACTGTTCTTTGATTTTGTGTTTTGGATTTAGACATTGAGACAGGAAGTGATGTCATTTGGGATCACTTCCGTGTGTCAAGCAAACTCTGGGGTCACTATCTCCATTTAAGTGATGTTTTCCGGGGGGTCCACACCCCAGATGACGACTGTGCAGTCAAAGCGTGTTGAGTGGACCTTCCGCTAACCTAGCCTCATGCTTTTACATGCTGTATCAATTTCTTCCAAATGTGAGTGTTGAATTTATATTTTTAATAAACCACCTCCTTTTTAAACGCTATGTCAGCCCCCTTTTTCTATTACATGATAACCTTCCTGTGACAATAAGTTTTCATGCTCCCCGAGACTCCTGGAGCCTTCAGCTTACATCTCATGACCGTCTAAGGCTGATCGACTGACGGAATTCCAGGATCTGCTGTCCCTCATTGGGAGGTTTGAACCCAACAAGCCTTGTTGACTTGGGTGTTATATGCCCCGCCAAGTCAATATTATCTGGTAAGCCTCCTCCCTCTTTCACGGTGGTGGTGTTTGCTTCCATTTTTTCACTCTAAGGTTCTCAGGAATGCCAGGAACTTCTCACATGTGTATTGGATCACAAACCTAATTGGACTGTATTTCATCATTTCGTTCAATTTGGACATTTGTGTGTAGCGCAGTCACTATATTAGCACATTGCTTAATATCTATTCACATCTATTATCTTAGAGTTTGTGTCATTTTGTCACATATATGTTTGAATGACATACAATTTTTCCCCTTTTTTGCAATCATAGCGCTGCACTTATTTATTTTATACTGCTATTTTTGAAGGATAGCCTGAAAATAAATTTTGAAATGGCATAGATATTGCTAGGTATCAGGGTAAAGACTGGAGCACTTCGATGTCTGAGTACTACAGGGACTTTGGTAAAAAAAGAATCCCTGGACTTTTTTTTAATTTAAGGAAGGTCTTAGAGAGCAAGTCATCCCTTTTTTGGCACGCTCATTCCTTCAAAAGATATATCATGGAAGATATTGACCCCTTTGGGTTATGTATATAAATCTTCCCTACTCTAACTGAGATTGATAGCTAGTTTAGGAAAGACTGTGAAAAAAATCTACAGTCATGTTTGAGAACCATGATGTCCCTATTAATTGGTGAATATAGGAAACGTTTGACTGTCATGGACAGAGAAATAGATGATTTATATTCACAACTTGCACCCCTGAAAATACATATACTATATACCAAGCAAGAAAACATACTTAAAACTCACGTGGACAAATTTAATAAGAACACTCTGTTCAATAAAGAAAAAAAGGACAAAATGGCCTTTCAGTATAGTTGTGCTTATAGATGGAATCAAAAACATTTTCATGCAAAAAAGGAAAACACACACAAATTAGACTCTGTGCTGTCACACGTGCCATCTAATTCTTTGGCTTCATTTTCTTCTCAGGCCTCAAAATGAAAGGTTCCTCGAAAGACAAAAAGACACACACAATTAAAAAAAAAATGCACAGTTGATTCACCTTCTGCATCTTCTACTCTAATCTCTCAAGAGGGACCTCCCCCTGGACTTTCCTCATATCCAGGGACAGGCAATGCAGGTGGTGATGATAGGCTTTTGGCTACTGGTTTCATAGGTGTTGGTTCTCCTTCGCGCTACTCCTATTCTACTCCTTCCAATGATGTTAATGCTTCACCTTCTTCACAAGTAGGGATTTTTTTAAACCTCACCTAAAATGAACACAATACAAAGACATGAAAAGAGAAAAACGTACAGTCACATCCATTGTGTTAGCACCTGTATAAGGTCTAAACTTCAGTAATTTTTCTAAACACACTTCATCTAAAGAAGGGGTCCAGATTTTGCACAGAGGTTGGAACTTCTGTCCAACTCAAAGTTTCCATGAGTTTGAGGTCATCAAATACCTCCAACTCTTTGCTTGTAAAGTATTATTTGAAAGCATGTACAGTAAAAAGTCCACCATACAGGATCAATCTGCTGCACAAGATCAGGCAATAATGGACAATTTGATTTCCCTCCTGGATGATAATGATCTACCCAAATGTATTGATTGTCTGGATCTTGATTCCCTGTTGTCAGAGACAATAGAGGGAAACCAACAATTTCAACGCAATGTTCTCAGTTTAAGAAAAAAATCTGACAAATATCCTTCACCTAGCCTTAATTCCAATCTGTCTGTTTTCCTTAAACTCACCAGTAGGGACATTAAAGCTTTAAAAATCCATTCTCAACAACAGGACAATCTGTCACCCCCAAAAGACAGGCCCGCACTGACTTGGCTAATAGAATGGAAATCACTATTAAACCATTTGACAAAAGGTGGGAATATGGTGATTATGGATAATGACCAATACATTTAAAAAAAAATAATAATCAATTCTTTGAGTTGGAAGACTTGGCCTTTCTGAACGTACGTACCATAAAACCAAAAATTCCTACATTTTATGCCCTTCCCAAAGTGCATAAAAACATGACAAATCCCATGGGTAGGCCCATAATATCAGGTAATGGATCCCTGATGAAAAATCTCAGCCACTTTGTTGACAAGTATTTGAGACCCCGTGTTCTCAGTCGACCCAGTTACATTCAGGACATGTTGAATTGTTTACAGATTCTTGATAGTCTCTATATCTTGGAAACTGCTTTTCTAGTAGTCAAAGGGGACAATCTAAATGGAAACTAAATTCGTTTGTGAGAGAGAGGAGGGGGAAATTTGAGACTTTAAATGAAACGCATGGAAGTTTATGTCTCCATCCCTAGTTTAATATAGAAATACAGCAAATTTGGACTTTAAATGAGGCATGTTCAGTGTGGCTAAAAAATGTGTCAATAGTAAAGATAAATATGTATTTATTATCTGGACAGTAGAGAAACGTATCATAATCTCGTATTTCATTACAAACATTGATAAGCATACAAAGTACATATTATAAACCATTGTCATGAAAAAAGATATCGTAACATTAAAGTACATTTCTTATTCCCATTATATGGGTTTATATCATATTATACTGGCTTACCTATATCCTTTTTACATATTTAGATGCACTCTCCCCTGAGGAAGTGGTTTTATCCACGAAACGTGTTGGGCTTATCTGGATGCGTCTTGTTTTATATAGACGATCTATTGTATTTTATCTCAGTTGGATTAATTATAAAACCCTGTCTTTCAAGTTATATAGAACATGGAGGAAGATGCATTATGCCACATTATGCAATGTACTTTTATGTTATATCTTTTTTCATGACAATGGTTTATAATATGTACTTTGTATGCTTATCAATTTTTGTAATCAAATTTGGGATTATGATACGTTTCTTTTCTGTCCAGATAATAAATACATATTTATCTTCATTATTGACTAATTTTTTAGCCACACTGAACATGCCTCATTTAAAGTCCCAACTTGCTGTAAATATATTTGTGGTCTCAGCTCTTGAGTATATCCTCACCCATAACATCTTCATGTTTCAGGGTTCCCACTTCCTCCAGGTACAGGGCGTAGCGATGGGGACATGTTGCGCCCCATCCTACGCCAATTTGTACCTGGGTGAGTGGGAACATGATTCCATGATCCCTGAGGAATTGTCACAATTTTCAAGCCACAATAATTTGTGGTACCGTTATATTGATGATATACTTGTGTGGGATGGTCCTGAAGAACTATTATGGCAATATATTTCTGTCTTGAATAGGAATGATTTCAATTTAAACTAATATCCAAAGAGGATGGAGGTGGTCTATCCAGCCGCCTATACCGCAAACCACTGCAGTCAATAGTATTCTTTATGCCTCCAGTTTTCATCCTAAATCCCATACAGCCAATATCCATGTATGCGACGGAATTGCACAAGTGAAATTACTTTTCAGCAAGAGGTCGCTAAACTGAGGGAGAGACTGTTAGCCAGGGGTTACTCAGTGACCTGTCTGAGGAAGGCTTACCAACAAGCCACTGAAAAAAACTGACACACCCTACTCTATGGAACAGGGCACCCAAAATTTGAAAATCAAATTTGAATTATCACTCGCTACTCCAACTAACACTCACAAATTAGGAGTATTATTACCAGATAATATCATCTTCTAAGTATGGACCCCACCATCAGTCCCTTTGTTTCTGAGAGACCGGCCATTACCTGTAGACGTTTTAAATACATTAGAGACCCATTAATTCACAGCAAATTTAAAGGTGCCAATAGACGAACCCTTGTAAAAACTTTGGCACCTTTAGATGTGGGGTTGTCAATATTGCCAATACATGCAAATAGATAAACAGGCCAGACTCCCTAACGGATGAATTTTGAAACCATACTACAATGCCAACTGTAAAACTCAAGGAGTTATCTATTTACTTAACTGTGAATGTGGCTATTTGTCAGGGCTGGGCTCAGCCCTTCCTTCTTGAAGCTGGCCACTCAGCTGTCGGCTAATTGCCAGCTCCTTTCTCTCCACAGTGACTCACCTGTTGATATCCTGCTCGTCAGTCCTGCCTACTTATGCTGTCCAGACCAGATGATCTCTGCCTTCGCCTTGGTCACATCTATAGAGATGCTCTCCTGTGTTCCTGTTAAAGACTTGCTTGGCTGACATTCCTTCTGGCTCCAGATCCTGCTTGCTGTTCTGAAACGCTCATCTCTGGCTCCCTGACGTTTTGGGTTGTCTGACTATTCGTTACGGTTCCTGAACTCTGGCTATGTTTTGACTACGTTTATTCTGATTACCTTTTTATTATTATTATTAAACAAGTGTCAGATCAGACTGGGTACATCCCACCCCCCGCGGGGGGGGGGGGGGGATTGGAACAAAGCCCTGCTCCAATGTGAGCTCAGTTGGATTTATAACCTAGAAGCAACATTGCCTCCCAGTCTAAAGGAGGCTATCAACTTGAAACCCTTCTTAGAGGATTTGGTGTCAGGGCGTTTTGATAAATAGGATCCATCTTTAGGGGTCTATGGGGGACATACATATTTAATTAGTTTAGTTTTTTCGCCTTTTTACTCCAACTTCTGCACTTCCTTGTTGTTATTTTTTTATTTTTATTTTTTTATTTTTGTTCATATTTGCTATAAGCCTATTTAAAGACATTTTCTTGGCAGCATCAGTGTTCCCTCTGATGGCCTTAGCTGAATAGGCCTACAGCAGCCCTTTCTTTGGATATGTTTGATGTGGCTTCCCTAAAAGGTGATATCAAAGGCTACAATTTTTTTCCCTATTGCTATTTAAAGTGGGGGTCCACCTATCTATCATTTTTTTTTTTTTTAGTTCATTCACAAACTTTTCTTCTCAGCATTACATACTCACATATTGTGTGTAATATGTCCGCCTGTGTCAAATTTCGTCGGAAAGAATAACTTATATTATTCACTGCAGGCAGTTTCCATCTTCATTGTGGGCATTTGAAGCCCACAAGCATTTATTTCCTGAATGTGGTGAATGCTGTGCTCCCAGCATACACCGCTTGTTCCCGCACATGCTCAGTGGCATCCTGGGAAGCCTGAGACTAGCTCCCAGGAGTCTGGGAGAGGCTAGAAACACGCCTACTCCCATGGGAGGAGAACCAGGAAGTGCAAAGAAGAAGTGCAAGAAATAAAAGGTAATTACGGCAATTTAAATTTTTTTAAACGGCATGTCAGCATCTAGGCAAGGAAGAGAATACATACAGATATTGTTCAAAATTTGGGTGGAACCCCGCTTTAAGTGTATTTGAATATTTTATTACTGGCCAATTAGAGACTAGGCTACCTCTTTGAAGAAATAAGGACAGCTTTTGGTCCCTTTTCTCTTTTTTTGAAGTTTATGTATGCTATAAATATATTACTCCATACGTGTCCTTTGGAGCAGATAAAGCCTTATACAATAAATAAGTCCTCATGGCAGCACTTCCTTTGTATTTTGGAATTGGTATTTCTAATACAGCTTTACCCTTTATCTATTTAATAGAACAGGGGGGCTTTGTTCATATGGTATGGTCTTGTAATGAGATCAGACCATTCTGGTCAGCTGTTACTGCATTCATCTCAGAAACCTTTGAGCTTCCAAGTGGTGCCTTCTGGGTGTGTTTAAAGCTTCATACCAAGACCAAGCCTTTTTAAAGTTTACTGCTTTATTATCCTAGAAAAACAATTGTATTATACTGGATATGACCTGAACCCTTACATATTTGTATACGGCATTGCCTAATCAATCAAAATCTCCCATTTATATAGGTTGACTTATGAGGCTAGGGGGTGCCCAGCTGAGTTTACCAAAATTTGAGAAACCTTGGTTAGACATGCAAGATATGACTCTATGCTAAACTATATCTGATCCTCCATTATAGTTGCCACCTCCTAAGGACATGTTTGGAAAGTTGGCCTATCCCCCTCCCTTTTTTTTGGAAAGTGAGGTCAGAGTTCTGATGTATAATACAGGGGATGTATAATCAGGGATGTAATTAGTATTTCAGGTGACTGAATTTGCTCTCCCTGCATGAAAAGCAGGGTTTTGTGTACAGT
This sequence comes from Lithobates clamitans, assembly GCA_037952925.1. NCBI lineage: Eukaryota > Metazoa > Chordata > Amphibia > Anura > Ranidae > Lithobates > Lithobates clamitans. Next base: position 6,725,443 of record JBBGZY010000451.1, read on the forward strand.
ACTATTTACTGTACTGAGTTTTTTTTTAGTGTTAAGGTAATTGGTCAAGCAGATGCATGTTTTTGTAAGTCTCCATCTGATGTTACTATTATATCTGTGTATACTTTTTACTTTTCATGTGCCTATTTCCAGTATACGCCTTGTCATTGGTAAGATTTTGACTATTGTTTGACTGATGTTCTTATATGCTTTTCATTTATATAACATGCATAAATCTCCTTTCTTTTCCAGTAAAATGAAATAACAAAAAAGTGCAAACACTTTTAGGCCTCTTGCATACGATACTCCTGTTTGATCATCTACTTTTTCAGACTTTTTTTGTATGTATTTGCATGCATTTTCGTGCATATGTGTTCACGCAATTTTCGCTCAAGAGCGCAAAAACGTATTCTCACGCTTTTGTTCTGCACAATATGTAAATGAGCATTTGCACACATTTTGCATGCAATCGTGCACATTTGTGCGTAATCACGTGTATTTGTGCGCATGAGGCGTAAATTACTGGCCAAAAATGCAGATTTTTCTTCTTTTTTTTTTTACTGAAGAATGCAGGGCACTTGTTTACACGCCTAGGCACATTTCTATTAAAAGGACTGTATTTTAGCTCAGTAAAAAAAAAAAAGCCGTACTGAGCTTTTTCAAGCTGCAGTGTGCAAGAGGCCTTAGAAGGATTAGTAGACTTAACCAAAATTCGCCACTTGTGCACCAAAGAATGGACCCAACTAAGCTAGCAAAAACACCAAAAAAAGAAAAAAAAGATTACATTCTGGGGACAATCTCCTCTTATCCTAATTGTTAGCACTTGTCTCACTATTTATTATATTAAGATTTTTTTTTTATATATACAGTATATCAAATTCCTGCAGGCAACTTGGATTTAGCAGGGCGTCCCTGAGTTACTGAGGTAGCTTAGCTCCCTGATTTATTTTTCTTTGCATTCTTTAATCTACTATGTTTGGACTGCATTGCATAGTAGTAAATTTTTACAAGGATATTGACTCACTTACCTTCAATATACTTAAGTTCATTTTAAACTGCTTTGGTTTCTTTGTGTAAAGGGCATGTCTGAGTGGTCAAGGTATTACACCACTCTCAGTTCAGTGAAAGAAGAATAACAGAGGGATTACCAAACTAGTTGCTTCTGTGGGGGTGTGCTACATTTGGGGGCTTGTGCGGGATCCCTCTAGTTTATATGTGACTTTAGTAGACAGTTAGCCAATAAATTGAAATATGGATGTGGATGCTATTATACAGTGGTGTATAGAAGAGAACTGGCATTCAGAGTTGAGTGTTGCCATACATATACCTGCAGCTGCTTGGTCAAAAGAACAGATTAGCCAAGCTCTAATGGCCCTACCCAGGACAAAGAGTGTTCATAACAGACCTCAAGACTGATCAGGACAAAAGTGGAGGAAAGGGTTCCCCTCAAACTTCTGAGGCTCCAGTTTACAACAAATGGGAGGAGGAGTTGACAGCGCTGGTGGGGACTGCCAGAAGAAGAGATAAGTGACCTTTCTATATTGTTGCACAGAACAAGAAATTATAACCTCTGTTTTATTTAAAAAAGGACTTTTAGTATCACTTTAAAAGGTAACTCCAAACATAACCACCGATAAATGTATAATGCCGCATACACAGGATCGGAAAAGCAGCCAGCAAAACTCTGATGAGAGCTTTTTGTCGGAAAATGCGACCGTGTGTATGCTCCATCGGTCTTTTGCTGGCGGAATTCCAGTCAGCAAAAGATTGAGAGCATGTTCTCTATTTTTCGGTCGGGAAAAGTTCCTATCTGAAAATGCGATCGTCTGTATGCAATTCGGATGCGCAAAAAAAATCACACATGCTCAGAATCAAGTACGAGACGGAACCGCCCGTTCTGGTAAAACAAGCGTTTGTAATGGAGATAGCACATTTGTCACACTGTCAATTTTTTTATCTTTTAATGTGGTGCATTCTTTTGTTCTTTATAATGCCAAAAGAATTAATTTGTTTTGCTGCTGATATTCACACACAAACTTACTTCATTATTTCTCGTGATCTAATGAATAATCTTTTTTGTTTTTAAAGCCAGATCTCCATAATAATGTTTAGAATTATTTTTTATAGTCATCTTTTTTTAATATATTTTTTTTAAATCAAGATCTACTGTTTTTTTGATTATTAGTAAATTATTTTCTAGTGATCTCCATTTTTTTTGTGTCAAGTTTCCACAACAACATTATTATCTTGAATTTTTAAAGCTCAAGGAGGTTGGTTGTTGTCCCTTGTTAATTTGACATTGTATTTTTGAAATGTACCTGCCTACTCACAAACAAACTGTCCTTTTTGAAGAAAAACACATAGGCAAGTATTTTCATATAAAAAAATCTACATTGGGCGTGGCTTGCCAGCACCGTGAATGGCTGCTTAGAATCTCTGCTCCGCACAGCACCCGGCTATCAGCGGCTCCACAGCGCTAAAAACGGGATGAAAATCACCCGACCGAACCCACAACCACTTCCACATCAGCCAGGCATCATGCTGAAGCGAAGGAAACAGATCCCCATGCCTCAGAAGCTGACAGACTTCTTCTGTCTAGCGGGAGCGGGAGGAGGACAAGATGGCGCCGGCACCTCACACAGATCTCCAGCTCAGCTGTCACCTCACGCTGGCGGCGGCGGATCACAATGCCCAGGCTATCCCACGATCACACACTGTGAGTACTCTCCCCCCCGCTCTCCTGCCTCTGCCTCTCCAGTCAAATCTAAGCCCAGGAGAGAGGAGGACGCCCCAGGTCAGAACCCCAGCATACCTTTCATCCTGCCTCCTCCTAATGTACAACATCCTGCAGCCATTGATAACTTCCCTGCCTCAGACCAGCCCATCTCTGAGCAAACAATGAAGAACATGCTCATCTCCCTTAAACAGACACTGTACACTGATCTGTCGGCTGCAGTGTCCTCGCTGGCTACTGTAGTACAGCACCAGGACCAGCGTCTGCATTACATAGAAAACAAAATGTCTGATCTCCTCACAGCCCATAATGATACCGTGGAAGTGTGCACAGAACATGAGGCAGACTTGCAGGCGATCAACCTTAAATTGGCAGATCTCGAAGATCGTTCGCGCAGGAACAATATTAAGTTCCGCAACATACCCGAATCGATACCGCAACCTGATCTGGTGCGATTCCTGCAATCTCTAATGCGAGCGCTAGTACCTGAGCTATCTGATAGAGATCTGGAAATTGATAGAGCCCATAGGCTCCCAAAGCCATCTCACCTCCCACCAGAGAAGTCTCGAGATGTATTAGCACGCATACATTTCTACAGCACTAAGGAAAAAGTGATGTTTGCCGCTAAGAGGTCCTCAAACCTTCCTGATCCGTTCACTGCAATTGCGCTGTACACAGATCTCTCTAAGGCAACTATGGAGAATCGTCGACAACTCGCCACGATCACTAAAGCACTCCAAAACCACCATATACAGTACAAATGGGGGTTTCCCACTAAATTGCTGATCACATACCAGAGCAAAACCCATGCTGTGCGCACGCTGCAAGCTGGCCTACAACTTCTACGGCTCTGGCGCATAATCCCTGAGGAAACTCCACGCCCACCTCCTTCACCTCCTTCGCAAATGGAAGCTGACTGGTCACTCCAAGATGCCTGAACTATCCCGTCCGCACATCTGACCCTACCTTATATATAGCTGGGTTGCAGCGGATTACTGCCTCTCCCAAGCCTCTCTTTCACTCCACTGGCTCGGTGTTCCGAGACGCCACTGGAGGAAATCCCCCCCGTTTCAAGTTGTTAGCAGTTAATCTGCACATTGAACCCGTATTCCTAACGGGCTCTTCTTTTTTATTCCCTGCCCTGTTCCACACCAGCATCCCGCTGATTTTTGCTTTACTACCAAAGCCTGCATATAGGCGAAACGAAATATCCTATTCCCCCCTGGACCACACCCCTCAGCCATTACCAGATCCTGTCAGAGAAACCCCATACCTACTATTGTAGTCCTGCCATAAAGAATTACCGCTGACTGCCGTAAAATGCCGATAAAACTGACATCCCTGAATGTCAAGGGCCTGAACAGCCCGCACAAACGAGCCAATCTACAAAAGGAATTGACAAAACAACATGCAGACATTGCATTCCTACAGGAGACGCACTTTGCAGAATCCAAAACCCCTAAGTTTAGACTCAAGGGATATGACACTGTCTACTTCGCCTCGGGCCCAAAGAAGAAAAAAGGAGTGATGACAGTTGTCCGAGACACCCTTCAGTTCCAGCACCATCACACCTATGCTGATCCGCAGGGCCGATACCTGATACTTATCTGTACCGTTGCTCAAACCACCTATACCTTGGTCAATATATATGGACCTAATTCCAGACAACTCCGCTTCTTCCGACGCCTCTACAAAAAGGTCAACAGCCTGCGCAAAGGCATTGTAATAATGGGAGGCGACCTCAATATAGTTGGCGATCCCTCCATAGATACCTCTACTACCAAAGGCCAAAGCCGGCCGGCTTTGAACCCCCTACTCCACGACCTAGATCTCTTTGATGTTTGGAGAGCACAACATGGCTCAGAACGTGACTACACGTACTTTTCTCACTCACAGCTATCTTACTCAAGACTTGACGCCTTCATAGTAGATAAATGGACCCTACAAAACGTCACGCAATCTGACATTGGCCTAATATCATGGTCAGACCATGCCCCTATTTCCATTTCCTTGGGCGATAAACGACCTGGACCTCCGAGACTTTGGAGACTAGACCCCTCCTTGTTAGAAGACCCTAAAGTCCGGCAGGAAATTGAAGCCGAGCACCACTCCTTCTTCGAACATAACGAACTGCCTGACACTGACAAATTTGTACTCTGGTCAACATACAAAGCGTACCTTCGAGGAATTTTTATAAAAATGAGTAAAAGAGCGAGACGCCTGAGGACCCAGCAGATTGACGAGGTCATGTCCCAAATATCTAAAATAGAACAAACAAACAAATCCTCTCCCTCTCACACACAAGTCATCCAACTCCTGGAGCTCCGACAGAAATTACGCACTCTCCTACTCCACAAATTTGAGCACAACTTTAAATTCTCAAAGGCCATTTACTATGCCCTAGGCAACAGAGCTGGGTCACTCCTAGCAAAACAAGTTAAGGCCCAACGTACGAAAGCCAAAATTCTCTCTCTCCATCACCCTACTTCAAAACGACTCTTAACCAACCCTCAGGAAATTGCTAACGCGTTCAGTGAATATTATGCATCCCTATACAATCTAAAACATGACCCTCTCACCCCACAACCAACTGCAGAACAAATACAAAACTTTCTCACCCCGATAAATCTCCCCAAAATCTCAAAGTCCCAATTCGACCATATCTCTAAACCATTCACTCCAGAGGAAGTCCTTAGAGCAATCAAGGCTCTCCCTCTGCATAAAGCTCCAGGAGAAGATGGCTTCACCAATGCCTTTTACAAAAAATTTGCCGACGCCTTAGTCCCTAGACTGACAGACCTCTTTAATGCTGCTGGCTCCTCGGGCTCCCTACCTACTGATATGTTAAGGTCAATCATATCCACCATCCCAAAGCCTGGGAAGGATACCTCTGTTGCCTCTAACTATAGGCCAATATCGCTCTTGAACACCGATATCAAGCTACTTGCTAAAGTTATTGCCAACAGACTGATGGTGTTCCTTCCTGAGCTAGTACACCCGGACCAGGTCGGGTTCGTCCCGGGTAGACAGGCCCCTGACGCAACCAGAAGAGTCCTCAACCTCATTCAACATGCCGCACACACTCAAACGCCTTCTCTGCTATTATCCCTTGATGCAGAGAAGGCGTTTGATAGAGTCCACTGGTCTTTTCTTCAAGCAGTGTTGACTAAATTTGGTATTATAGGGTGGTTTCAAGCTGTAATTTTGTCCCTATACTCCAACCCATCAGCTAAAGTACTCACGGGAGGGACTCTATCCACCCCTTTCGAGATCACCAATGGCACACGACAGGGGTGCCCCCTCTCCCCACTTATCTTTACCCTGCTGATGGAACCCTTGGCATCCAAAATTAGATCTGATCCACTAATAACAGGTATTCCCCATGATGACATAGATCACAAAATTAGCTTATTTGCTGACGACGTGATCCTGCTGATCACTAATCCCATCCAGTCCATACAAAAAATTCAAGACACCCTCCACCAATTTAGCTCTGTATCCTACTATAAACTTAATACCACTAAATCCATAGTCCTCCCCATACTCCTGCCACCACAAATGACTGCCCGGCTGAAATCTACCTTGCCCTACATGTGGGCGAGCACATCTATCTCGTATCTGGGAATTCAGATTTCCCCTAATCCAAAACGACTGATTGACTTAAACTACCTTACCTTCTCTCGAAACTTACCTACCCTACTAAAATCTCTGCGCAGCACAGGCCTCTCTACTTTAGGTCGTATAGCTTCCTTTAAAATGATCATACTGCCCAAGCTTCTTTACTTATTCCGAACACTCATTCTGCCTCTCCCCCGCTCTCTCCTGTTCTCAATCCAAAGTCAACTGACTAAATATATTTGGAATTCTAAACCACCTAGATGTGCTGGCCACATACTCACTAGACGCCAGGACCAAGGTGGAATGGGCTTACCCAATATCGACAACTACTACTATGCCTCAATCTTAGACCAAATTTACTATTGGTGGCATCCTACGCCCGAAAAAATATGGTCCACCATAGAAGCTTCTTACGCACAACCCGCTACCTTGACAGACTACCTCCTACTAATGACAGCTGGATACTCCCCGGCCCCTCGGAAAATTAACCCAATGATCTCTGCCTCCATGTTGGCCTGGAGAAAACTTCTAAATATGTACCCGCGAAACTCACCTAGTAGAACTTTACCGATACCATTAAAAGCCATATCCCTCTGCATCCCTGATCTGAACCTTTCCAAGTGGCAATCCGCTGGTATCCTGACCATTGGCGACTTGAGAGATCATGGTTCGCTGCATACCTTTGAATCTCTCCAAGTCAAATTCAAACTCCCAAACTCGGAAGCTTTCACATACATGCGCATCTCACACTTCCTAAACCTTGCTAAACTACCCTCCACCGTGAATATCCCTGTACCAATATACCACTACTACTCCACTACTCCATGCCCCAGTAGAGGTATCTCCCTGATGTACTCATGTCTCAGCGACCCTCGACCATGCTCCCAAGTGCGCTCCTTAAACAAATGGGCGGAGGAGTTGAAAGTCCCCCTCACCCAAACCCAGTGGCAACGAGCATTCACTGAAACTCATAAAGCGTCTCGCTGCTCAAACCACTGGGAATCCTACCAAAAGACCGTCCACAGATGGTATCTCACCCCCTACCGACTGTCTAAAATGTATCCAGGCCAATCACCATGCTGCTGGAGAAATTGCGGCAGTATAGGCTCCATTGCACATACGCTATGGTTTTGCAAATCCTTGAGCTCTTTCTGGAACCAAGTATTTGTTCTGATCTCCTCCATCACTGGGATCTCATGTTCCCCGACTCCTGCCCTGGCTCTCTTACACATTGGCATAGAAAAATTTCCACATCAATCTAGATGTGTAATTCTCCACCTACTATATGCCGCCAAATTAAACATCACCAGACTATGGAAAACCACGACAGTCCCCTCCATTTCTAGTACTGTCGCTGATCTCAACTTCCAGTGCGAAATGGAAAGGATAGTGGCTAGGAAAAATTTAACTGTCCGAAAACATATGGCTTTGTGGTCACTCTGGTTACAACACCCAAAATGTACTGTTCAAGTGTAACTGAATTGATATGAACATTTATGTCTTTATCTCTGGTCCGCTGGTGCCCTGTTTCCCCCCCCCCCTATTCCCCAATTACTTTCCCCCTCTCTACGTCCCACCCCCTCTCCATCTAGATTCTCTCCTTACTCGATTACCTGCTTCAGCCAACCCATTTGAAATGTTACTGTTTACTTTCTCTTTTTACACAGTGTTATCTGTAAACATAGCTTGTTTCTAGATGGAACATCTGTTCCTGCTATTACCATCGGTTTGGTCTTGACATGTATGTACCTTTTTGTGAAAATCCAATAAAGAAATATTAAATATAAAAAAAAAATCTACATTTATTCTGGCTCATAACAAAAAAAAAAAAAGGAGGAAGGCAACGCCTTTGTACCCCAGGGCACACATCATCTCTTTGTAATTAAAAATTGGTAGCCTGAGAAGTCCATATAATAGGAAGCACAATCTGGTCCAGGACTCCCAGAGATCATGAACAGCAGCAGATGACAAATATGTCCCCAGGCTGTGGTACTACAACAGCCTGCATCTTCTGTCAGACCAGACTGAACCCAGGCCATCACTTTCTTGTCTTACCTGCAGCCTTCCCTCCACGCTTCCCTGCAGCCTTCCCTGCAGCCTTCCCTGCAGCCTTCCCTGCAGCCTTCCTTGGAGGCTGTGGCTCTGGAGGTGGACTTGTGGCAGGAGGAGGAGGATGGGCGAGCGCACATAAGTGCATGTTCTCACTAATTTGGCCCCTCAACCCCTTCCAAAGGGCCAGAAAAATAAGATTCCCACACATGAAGCGTTGGCCCTCCTCCATTTGCTGCAATTTTGCATCTACATAGCAGCCATAGGCCTCTTCAGCGTCGGGGGTGTTTTCAGGGCTGCATTAGCCTCCTTAATGAGGCCCAGTGCTGCCTCCTCCATGTTACTCCCCTTCCTGGCCCTTTTTGTTGTAAGGCAGAGGGGAGGCACCTGGGATTGGGTGAGGCTACTGGGCCTGGCCACCTCCTTGCTGACACTTACCTCCGCCTCCTTCTGGCTGACACTTACCCCTGTGCTGCCACATTCCAGAGCCTCGTCCTGGCTGAGGTCTTCCTGTGTATGAAAAAGGCACATAGTTTTAGTTTTTGGTTCATCAATCACACACAATTTTCAGCTCATGACTGTTGCAAATTGAATGTTAATAAATAGAAAAGACTATCATTCTGAGCCCAGCATTTTTCATTCTTGTCCCAATCATTTTTGGCCCCTACTGTCTATTGATATGTAAAACACTTTTTGTTCAATCATTCATTTGTTAGCAATAATAACATCTAGTTAACAACAATAATTTTTGGACAATAAATATGTTTAAAAATACTATACCTGGCTCCAGCTGGGCTCCTCAACTTCTTCCAGGACGGAAGGGCCAGGTTGGTCCTTGGAAGCCCCAGCTGGGGTTGAGGGAAGGGTGGATGGAAGTGTAGAAAGTGATTCTCTGGCTTCAATCTGGTCTTCCAGAAACGGCATCCTATTGTAGTACCACAGACTGGGTACATACACATCCTTTGCTGCTGCTCCTGATTTCATGGAAGCCTGGACCCTGTTAAGCTCCTTCCTATACGTGCTTCTCAAGCTACCAATTTTCTTATCCACAAACTCGAAGTCTGTGTCGAGGACCTGCGTCTTCACAAATTGCAGCAGTTTCTCCAGGGATGCATTCCTAGCTGGTTTATTTCGATATAAGGGGTTTTTAACCTCCCACAAATTTCTCATATCCCTGTATCTGTCTATGAACTGGCCCATGAATTCAGGGTCTTTGAATTGTTTCATATTTGCTGCAAGACAAAACACAAGACAAAAACACTAATGTCAGGCTAAACTCTCCAAATCTTATCCCAATATAGGCCTCAATCTCGAATCAGTATAGGCCACTGATGTCCCAAGTTAAAATGTTACCTTTTTTTATAACGTTCGGCGCTTCCTTCACTCACAGATCGTTTTAGCCTTATATACACTGTGCATGCGTGAAACTCCACCAGCGTTGCCCGCCCCTGACTGGGCGGAAACATGGCGGAGACACAGCAGGTGCGTAATAGCAGTAATGAGGAGGAGGAAAGCCCGGAGCCCGAAACGTCACAATCCCGCAGGAGATTTAAGGCCTCAAATATGGCCCTTATAGAGATGGTGGAGATGGTGGACATCTTGAAGAGGACCAACTATGACGGGTAGTATGGACCGTACCTAAACCCAAATGTGAGAAAGGCCAAGATCATGACTAAAGTTGTGAAGAGTCTGCACAGGAATTTTGGGGTACGACGATCCAAGGAGCAATTGAAGAAACGCTGGTCAGACCTGAAATTGTGGGAGCAGGATTAGTACAGAAAGATCAAGAAAGTGCTTCTAAAAAGTAAGTACTTGTCGTGTGTTCCTATTATTAGTATTACTTGCATGCTGCTCCATGTGCTTATCTTTACTGTTATACAGTTTAAAATGGCTACTTTCATGTTCATGGGCAGTGGGCACAGTAATCGGTCGTAGAAAACATTGTTCGTTTGCCAACTAAATACGATGTTTTGGGCAGATACAGGGTTAACTACTTTTGGTCATGCTAATTTGTATTAAAAGAAGTTTAGGACATTGTTGTCTAGATGTGTTTGAAACTAGAAAAAATTGTAAACTTGATTCAGTGTAATGTAAGGAGAGGACACTCAGCAGCTGTTTACACATCTGGACTCAGGAGCACTAATGTGGGACACAAGAACAAACTTTTTAGGGTGTCCCACACAGGTACTCCAGTGGATACTTGGGGTGTCTCCATGTGTGAAACTTGTTCAAAAAAGGTAAGTATTCTAGCTTTGGTAAGTGAAAAAAATCATGTCTTCAGCTTGGAACTCTGCCAAAACAGACAATTGTACCCCATTTTCAAACAATGTTTCATATTCCCATTCCTGGCCTCAAATATCTGTGTGCTAAGTATACCTTTTGTTTCATTCTCATAGGGGAGAAAAGACTCCGGACGTCTGAGGACACCAGGAAACCCCCACCTCCTGAAGAAGGGGAACAGAGGACACCACAACTTGAGGATGTGGAGGAAGGAGAGGTGGTTGAGATTGTCACCACAACAGGTGAGTGTCTGACACCACAGATTCAGGTAATAGATGTATGCCTGCACATTTACAATACATGGTGTGTATTTTTTCTTTTAGGTGATGTGCATGTTGTGGAGAACAATCTCCTCATTTCACGAGTAGGGATGAGCTGAACACCCCCCTGTTCGGTTCGCACCAGAACATGCGAACAGGAAAAAAGTTTGATCGTACACGTGAACACCGTTAAAGTCTATGGGACACGAACATGAATAATCAAAAGTGCTAATTTTAAAGGCTTATATGCAAGTTATTGTCATAAAAAGTGTTTAGGGACCTGGGTCCGGCCATTTTTTCAGGAGCAGTGATTTTAATAATGCTTAAAGTCAAACAATAAAAGTGTAATATCCCTTTAAATTTCGTAGCTGGGCGGTGTCTATAGTATGCCTGTAAAGGGGCGAAAATGAAATTTCAAAGCACAGCAAAATGACATTTCGAAGGAAAAAAGCCATTTAAAACTACTCGCGGCTATTGCATTGCCGGTCCGACAATACAGATAGAAGTTCATTGATAAAAACGGCATGGGAATTCCCCACAGGGGAACCCCGAACCAAAATTTAAAAAAAAAAAATGACGTGGGGGTCCCCCTAAATTCCATACCAGGTTCTTCAGGTCTGGTATGGATATTAAGGGAAACCCCGGACAAAATTTTTTTAAAAATGACGTGGGGTCCCCCTAAATTCCGTACCAGACCTGAAGGATTTTAAGGGGAACCCCGCGCCAAAAAAAAAAAAAAAACGGCGTGGGGTCCCCCCAAAAATCCATACCAGACCCTTATCCGAGCACGCAACCTGGCAGGCCGCAGGAAAAGAGGGGGGACGAGAGAGCGCCCCCCCTTCTGAACCATACCAGGCCACATGCCCTCAACATTGGGAGGGTGCTTTGGGGCAGCCCCCCAAAACACCTTGTCCCCATGTTGATGAGGACAAGGGCCTCATCCCCACAACCCTGGCCGGTGGTTGTGGGGGTCTGCGGGCGGGGGGGTTATCGGAATCTGGAAGCCCCCTTTAACAAGGGGACCACCAGATCCCGGCCCCCCCTTGTGTGAAATGGTAAGGAGGAACATGAGTTTGACTCGAAATCGAAGCTCATCCATATTCACGAGTGACAGTGCACAAAGGCTAATCCAGGACATAATGTTTTGTAGTCAGGAGTTAGACCTCATCAAGCAAAAAAACAAATGACATAGAACAAAAACTGAAGAACATGATTGATGTACTAGGAAGAATCTAAAGAACAACAAAATGACACCATTTTCTATTTTTGGGGACCATTTTTTACACATTTTTGAAGCATTTTAAAAGCCATCTGATGTGCCATCTGCCATCAGGGGATATCAATATACGTGTTTTGTGGGTGCAACCCCTTCCTCGTAACTCAAGTAGGTAAGAGGAAGCGGTTGCACCCCCAAAACACGTCCATTGATCCCCCATGATGGGAGATAGCACATGTTGACATTAGGCATGGGATCAGGAGGGAAATCCGCAGTTTGACTCCCAATTTGTGTGCATCTTCAAAATTTGGCTTTTACAGGGAGACATCACCCCATCTGATCAAGGCAATATCAACACATTTTTGACACTATCATGTCTGATATTGCCTTCAGTTTTTCAATGTTGAACTTTGTAAGTTCCTGAGTTGAGTATGTTATGTTTTGAAACATGCCTGTTTATGTACTAAAAAAAAAATTTCAAGTTAAAACTTTAAAAAAATAGATGTTTAAAAAAAAAAAAAAAGTTTTACAACGCACATATGAATGTGCACAGAGTAAAAGGTTTTATACTCAACAATGTGTGGCTTCTTCTTTCAATGCTCAATACCATTTTTTGTATTAAGTTAGTGTTTACAGTGACAATGGGTGTTATTTAATAATGGAAAAACCACTTGGCACTACAAGTGCACTAGGAGAACCTAGGAGACAGCTAAAAGAAATGCAAGCAGTAAATCAAAATCAAGATTTGATCAGATCAATTTTTTTTTAATGGCCCCCCTACCCATAAAATAATCAACATATTTTTGACACACTTCACGGGCGCTTTGGGGGGGGGCAAGCTAGGATGGCCAGTTTCCAGGGCCGTCAGTGGATTTTCTGGAAGTCCGGCCTCAGGCTGAAGTATGCAGCATGCTAGAACTATGTGGTTAAGTTTGTACTCCGCCATATTTATTGCCGTAAGAAATAGGTGCAACTGGCTGGCCATTATTTCAAAGGCATTCTCCGTGACTCTTCTGGCTCTGGCCAGCTGGTAATTAAAAACCCTCTTCTCCAGGGTGAGGGTCCTCTGGGGTAATGGCCTCATCAGGTGATCACCCAGACCAAATGCTTAATCAGCGATAAAAACAAATGGGAGTCCTTCAACATTCTCTTCCGCTGGTGGCAATCCCAAGCCACCATTCTGGAGACGTCGGTAGAACTCGGTCTGGGCAAAGACTCCACCATCCGACATCCGGCCATTCTACCCCATGTCCACATAGAGACTCATATGTTGCCAACACCATCTCCATCAACACAATACTATGAAACCCCTTTTAGTTAAAATAGTATGACCCCGAATGGGGTGGTAGGAGGTTGTGGACGTGCTTCCCATTGATTGCCCCTCCGCAGTTGGGAAAGTCCCAACGATGAGCAAATTGGGAAGCCACAGTCTGCCATTCCTGTGGCGGTGAAGGAAACTGTAGTCAAAAAAGATATTATTACTTTTGCACATAACATTGCAAGCAGATTAGACACATTCTTGGCCAACATCAGTATAACATTTATTTTAAGGAGTATTTAAAGACAAAAATATAAGGTTCACTTATCAGATTCCTCATCCCCTCTGATTGGCCATTGGAAACATTTTAGAGGGGGGATATAAATGAGTTTTGGACCCCAAAAAAGCCTCTGGCACTAAGGCAACAATAACATTTAGACACATTTTAGGGGGTGTTTAGGGTAAAGCACTACAATGGAGCTGACAAAATACATTGTTAAGTGACTAGGCTAGGTGTATATGGGCCCAGGATAGCATGCTGGGGAGGTTAGTGAAGGCAACAATGCATGAAGGACAAACAAGGAGCATTAAAAGCTTACAGCATGCATGAGGACAAAGGGGACATTCACAGCATATTACAATCATGGTAGGGAATGATGAAAGAAATACAATACATTAGCATACATTAAATACATAGAATGTGATGTTAAAGGAGAAAACTTACCCTAATATAGTCCTTCTGCAGGACCTGTATGTTGGCAGAACAGGTCTCTGGGATAATGATCCCCAGAGCCTGAGGGGAGATGCCTGCATAGAACTTGAGGTCCTGTAGACTTCTCCCCGTCGCCAAGTACCGCAAAGTGGCGACTAGCCTCTGCTCCGGAGTGATGGTTTGCCGCATGCAGGTGTCCTGCTTCATAATATAAGGGGACAGCAAAGCCAACAGATGGTGAAAAAGGGGGTCCCTCATCTGGAGAAAATTCCTGAAATCATCAGGGTTATTCTCCTGGATCTCACACAGCAAAGGCATATGAGAGAATTGGTCACGCTGGAGCAACCAATTCTTGGTCCATGAACTCCTCCCTACCCTGTTCATGGACTGGGCTTGGGTCAAAGCAAGCACCCCAACACCAAGCCCCCACACAGCACGAACTTTACGACGAGCACGTACCCGCAACATGGCTTCAAAACGGTCGGCTGGTCAGAACGAACTAACAGAACGCACTGAAGAACAGAAAGGCCTGTGAATAGCGAGCTGAAAATCAGAAACGAGCAGACAAGAACACATTGGAAAACAGATACAAACCCACAAGCACAAACTGAAGAGCAGCAACAGACTGAAAAGCACGAAAGCTGAAAAAAGCGAATCGTCTCTCACCATACTTCTACTAACACAAGATAAACACGAGATTAGCAGAAGGAGCCCAAAGGGTGGCGCACTGGGTATTGAACTTCCGTTTTCTAGTCCCGTCATAGGTGTTGTACATCACCTCGTTCTTGATGGTCGGAATTTGGTGTGACTGTGTGTATGCAAGGTAAGCTTCAGCTGAAATCCATTGGAAAAAGCATCCAAGTTTTTTCGGACGGAAATTCCGATCGTGTTTACGCGGCATTAGGCTATTTGTATGCTCTTGATTTATTTTATATTATGAGCTCTATGAAGCTCTAGAAACTAGACATGTGCACTCTGAATTATTTTGTTTCAGTTTCGTCTGAAAAATAAATTTATTTAGTTGCTCCCGAAATTCGTTTTTATTTATTTTGTTTTGTTAAAAATGCATTTGTACGAAAATCCAAATTAAGGTAGAATCTGTCAATTGAAGGCTTATGGTGTCTGTCGGATGTTCTAAGAAGATTCGACGAAGCAGCTAAACTGTACGACGCCGCAATCATACATTTCCTGTCGAATGCTCTGCCCACAAGCTATAGTAGGATTCTAATGTTATTTGACTAGTAATAATTATAATTATTTTTATAACTAGTCAAACAACATTAGAACTCTTCTATAGCCTATGGGCGGAGCATTTGACCGTAAATGCCCGCTCACGGCAATCGTATGTTTTTAGCTGCTTCATCGAATCTTGTCTCTATAATGTCGAATCTTTTCTCTCTATGTCGAATAATCTTGGACTAATAGAGTTAGGTTAGGCACATTCGACCGCAGGTTCGATAGACACAGATCGCTATTGTCACTGTCATGTTGAATCTTCGATCTATCTATATCGAACTGTTCGTGCAACGATATGAAAATATAATGGATACAAAAATAAAGCATTTTTTTATTTCGGATCTTTTGGATTTTGGATTCTGTGCTTTCGTTATCATTTTGTTAAAACAAACACGAAAATCCCTGAAGTTCAAACGAAAATGCATTTGGACGATAACAAATGCACATGTTTACTAGAAAATACAATGAAGGTTTAAAATCCAAGTTCCCAGCAATTGTTAAAAGAGAAATATAGGATTTTTAAAAAATTTAATAATCATACTTGCCTAGGTGGATGCAGCATCGGTCCAATGCTGCATCTGTCCCCCGGCACCTCTAAGACTTTGAATTAAGCGATCTAACACTGCCTATTGCTCAGTTCTCAGAGCCCCCTGAGCAGAGAGCTGCTGACTGTCAGTCAGCAGCTCTCTGGTCCACCCCCCCCCCACGCTCACTGGAGCGCTGGGCTGTGAAGGGGGCAGGAGCAGCTGGATCAGGCTCTCACTGAGAGGTTGAGCCGGGTGCCGGTTCAGGCATGTGACCGTCTCTGTAATGTCAGCAGACAGCGGACTTCAGCCCACTTTCTGCTGAAAACGGGTCACAGGAGTGCAAAACGAACTGATCCACAAGAGTACTTTTCCTTTAAGGCATTTTCAATCAATAGATTGCTTATTGCAAATTGAATTGAATGAGGCAGCTCTTTCAAAACAGAAAGAAGAGCCAGGTAATTATTTATTCACACAGCATATATGTATAACTAAAAGTGTGCTTTGTCTAAAGTACCAATAAAGAGCTTTACTGCTTTTTCTATAGATATACCTGATTTTGTTTCTAATATTTTAAGAGTTAAAAAAAGAAGTAAAACATTGGGGCAACTTCTGTATTCCTTTCTTCTTTCTGGTGGTGGGAGGACAGCTTGATCTCAGCATTTTCTAGACTATGAATAATAGTTGTGCGCATATATACTTTTTCTTGTTCTTTGAGAGCTTTTGCAGCTAGAAAATAAAATAACACACTACTACAACACATGGTAATGCTCAATACAATGTGAAATGCATTGCAATGATATTCATTTAGAAAGGCAACCCAATGCACAAGTACAGTAGCCTGTAACACATCATCACTGCAGTGCAGAACAATGCATATGTCATACATTGTGGTGTGCTGCATTGAAAAAATGTGACAGGTCCAGTTTCCTGATCAAACGGAATGTGCACCTAATGAACGTGAATGCATGCTATCACTTTTCTTAAAGCTAGTGTGAAGGAACCCTAAATGATTGGTTTGTGTACTCACCTATGCTTGGAAATTATCAAAGTAATTGACTTTTACAGCTTTAGAACATCTGACACTTCTGAAACTAGGTTGACATGAGGCAGATATGTACAAGGTATGTTTAGCCAGTGACAGATCCAGAGCTGTAGATAGCAACACAATTAGGCTTCTTACAGATTCATTTAGATTTACAACTGGTTTAATACAATCCCTTTGTAATATTAAAAAAGGAAATTGTGAGACCTTAAAACATACTGAAGGTTTTCCCATCTTTTTATACTTCATCATACCTATCTGATGCCAATACCCTTAGCAAGATATATTCTTATAACCCATTATGCCCTAAGTGCCAAAGGGGCCCCGAGCTTATTTTACATCTGTCCTAGTCCTGTCCACAGATACAGGCTTACTGAAAGCAAATAATAACCTTTTTGTATGATGTCATGGGTTCCCTGGTACAAACAGGTGCTCGGCTATGCCTGCTTGGTCCGCTTCAGTCTTTAACCGTTTCCGCTCCGGAAGATTTTACCCCCTTCCTGACCAGAGCACTTTTTGCGATTCGGCACTGTGTCACTTTAACTGGCAATTGCGCAGTCGTGAGACGTTGCACCCAAACAAAATTGACATTCTTTTTTTTCCCCACAAATAGAGCTTTCTTTTGGTGGTATTTGATTGCCTCTGCGGTTTTTATTTTTTGCGTCAAAGAGCATAAATTTTGAAAAAAAACCATTATTTTTTTACTTTTTGCTATCATAAATATCCCCCAAAAATATATAAAAAAAACCTATTTTTTTCCTCAGTTTAGGCCGATATGTATTCTTCTACATATTTTTGGTAAAAAATTGCAATAAGCGTATATTGATTGGTTTGCGCAAATGTTACAGCGTCTACAAAATAGGGGATAGTTTTATGGCATTTTTATTATTAATTTTTTTTACTAGTAATGGCGGCGATCTGCGATTTTTATCGTGACTGCGACATTATGGCGGACACATCAGACAATTTTGACACATTTTTGGGACCATTGGCATTAATACAGCGATCAATGCTATAAAAATGCATTGATTACTGTAAAAATGTCACTGGCAGTGAAGGGGTTAACACCAGGGGGCAATCAAGGGGTTAATGTGTTTCCTAGTGTGTGTTCTAACTGAAGGGGGGAGGGGACTGTGCAGGGGAGATGACAGATCGCTGTTCATGCTCTGTATGAACACACGATCAGTGTCTTCTACCCTCATAGACACAGATCCCGCTTCTCCGTGTGCCCCAAGTGATCGCGGGATGTGATCGTGACCGCTGGGCACTCGCATTGGCTCGGGGGGGGCGCTCCCTCGTGCACCTCCCTATTGGCCACAGGGCGAAGCGACGTTACATAACGTTGTTTCGGCCAGCCCTGCCATTCTGCTGCAGTACAACTGCGGCAGTTGGTCGGCAAGTGGTTAACACTAATCCTGTTCACCTAAACAGTCTAGTCTAAGCACAGCTATCATTAGGACACGTGGGCACTGTAGCTCCGGTTTGTTAAATAAGATCTTTTCAGTGTTTGTTGGGTTCCCTCTTTTGTTAACTATTCAGTGTGCTGGATTGTGTAACTACAATTGTTGTTGGTTTACATTTGCATTATCAGCCACCTTTCTAAATAATAATATACAAGTTTACTTTTACCCATAGCCTTGGTGCCCCACTCAAGATAGCTTTAGTGCTGGGTGCTAAGGAATTTCTTTATGTTGTTCTTCCACTATTAACCTGATGTGTCATAAGGGCTGAAGCCCCTGAAAGGTCATGGCAGAAAACAGAGGACCTATCTTAAAGTAAAACTTCACCCAAAAGGGAAAGTTCTGCTCTTCCTACCCCCTCCTCAACCACATTTGGAAGATTTTTTTTTTTGGGGGGGGGGAGCCGGTACCTAATTTTCGACAAGTACCCTCTTCCCCTTCAAATCGGATTGCTGCGGCGGATCCATGGGAAATTCTCCTCCCCCTCTTTTTGCCCGCAACCTTCATTTCACAGATCCCAGGAAGCTGCAGGGCCATTTACAAAGTGCAGCCCTCACATGCACAGTGGGAAGCCGGCTGTGAAGCAATAAGGAGTCACAGCCAGCTGCCCACAGTTAACATGCCGATGTCCTAGGCTGAAGACCAAGGAAGAACTGGCCTGGGTTAGGACTACGCTTTACTCTTGGACAGGTGTGTGTCTATTTTATTTAAAGTCAGCGCTACTGTTTTTGTACAATTTTTGTACTTAATTTTTGCACAAGTGACTGAACCTCCTCTTCAAACAGCTGCTTCGAGGGTAGTGCTACATATTTTTTACTGCCAAGAACCTGCTGGCTAAAGTGTGGATCCAAGCTGGGATGTCATCTTACAACAGTGGAACGTGGAGAATAATATAATGCTCCCATATAAGGAAAGGTATGTGGAAGGCAGAGACTGTGACTTGCTGTTCATTAGACGCAGCTCCTATTTGATTCTGAGCAGTGGATCTTTTGTGTTTAGGTCCAATATACTCAGGCTGCAGTGCCAGATGTCTAAGGGAACTACTGTACTAATTTCCAAATGCCCCTATATTTGAAATGACACATAACACTTTTGGTCTACATTTTTATACTTTCTCAACCAATTATACTATCTATATATAGGCTTTGCTATAATATTTTGCATGTATTCCTGTGAACTGATTCTGTCTCCCATTTCATTTGTGTTCAGCAATCTGATAACTTGCCATTTTTCATGTAATGTAATACATTCCTTCTGTGTTTGCTATATTGCAGAGACCTTGGCTTATCTATTCCTTTGATTGAATAAGTACAATGTTGTACAACGTAGGTGCATGTCTCTGTCAGCACTGATGTTATTACTTTATATTCATTTCATTACAAATAAAAACTCTTCTAGATTAAAAAAAAGGAAATAGTATAAGCTTGCTTTCCCTATATTCCCTATAAGGATAAAACAGTGACAAGGCTTTTTAGTGATAAAGTCCAGTCCATATACACAAGAGAGCATTGCTTTCATCAGGATCCCATAAAAAAAAGCTGAGGAACTGGTGCTCAGGCTGAGAGTATCTTCCACTGACACTCAATGCAGAAATTCAAAAAGATGAACAGCTGGCAACCTGGAATCATCCCATTACATAAGTGTTTATTGGCTACAGGGTAACTACAACATGAGTAAGCTTACATGTTTCGCGGTGAGCTCTTTTACTTTGGACAAACATGTTGTTTTATATAACCCCCCACCCATGGGATTCAGGTGAGTATAGTTAAAACCAATTAAATCAACTGAGAAAGATCACCATGGAGAGGTAATGAACTTGATTATATTAACCATAACATGTTATACAGAAAATACATACAGTGGGGACGAAAAGTATTCAGACCCCCTTAAATTTTTCACTCTTTGTTATATTGCAGCCATTTGCTAAAATCATTTAAGTTAATTTTTTTCCTCATTAATGTACACACAGCACCCCATATTGACAGAAAAACACTGAATTGTTGACATTTTTGCAGATTTAGTAAAAAAAAAAAACTGAAATATCACATGGTCCTAAGTATTCAGACCCTATGCTCAGTATTTAGTAGAAGCACCCTTTTGATCTAATACAGCCATGAGTCTTTTTGGGAAAGATGCGACAAGTTTTGGGGATTCTCTGCCATTCCTCCATGCAGATCCTCTCTAGTTCTGTCAGGTTGGATGGTAAACGTTGGTGAACAGCCATTTTTAGGTCTCTTCAGAGATGCTCAATTGGGTTTAAGTCAGGGCTCTGGCTGGGCCATTCAAGAACAGTCACAGAGTTGTTGTGAAGCCACTCCTTTGTTATTTTAGCTGTGTGCTTAGGGTCATTGTCTTGTTGGAAGGTAAACCTTCGGCCCAGTCTGAGGTCCTGAGCACTCTGGAGAAGGTTTTCTTCCAGGATATCCCTGTACTTGGCCGCATTCATCTTTCCCTCAATTGCAACCAGTCGTCCTGTCCCTGCAGCTGAAAAACACCCCTACAGCATGATGCTGCCACCACCATGCTTCACTTTTGGGACTGAATTGGACAGGTGATGAGCAGTGCCTGGTTTTCTCCACACATACCGCTTAGAATTAAGGCCAAAAAGTTCTATCTTGGTCTCATCAGACCAGAGAATTTTATTTCTCACCATCTTGGAGTCCTTCAGGTGTTTTTTAGCAAACTTCATGCGTGCTTTCATGTGACTTGAACTGAGGAGAGGCTTCCGTAAGGCCACTTTGCCATAAAGCCCCGACTGGTGGAGGGCTGCAGTGATGGTTCACTTTCTACAACTTTCTCCCATCTCCCGACTGCATCTCTGGAGCTCAGCCACAGTGATCTTTGGATTCTTCTTATCAAGGCTCTTCTCCCCCGATAGCTCTGTTTGGCTGGATGGCTAGCTCTAGGAAGGGTTCTGGTTGTCCCAAACATCTTCCATTTGAGGATTATGGAGGCTACTGTGCTCTTAGGAGCCTTAAGTGCAGCAGAATTTTTTTTGTAACCTTGGCAAGATCTGTGCCTTGCCATAATTCTGTCTCTGAGCTCTTCAGGCAGTTCCTTTGACCTCATGATTCTCATTTGCTCTGACATGCACCATTAGCTGTAAGGTTTTATATAGATAGGTGTGTGGCTTTCCTAATCAAGTCCAATCAGTATAATCAAACACAGCTAGACTCAAATGAAGGTGTAGAACCATCTCAAGGATGATCAGAAGAAATGGACAGCACCTTAGTTAAATATATGAGTGTCACAGCAGAGGGTCTAAATACTTAGGACCATGTGATATTTCAGTTTTTCTTTTTTAATAAATCTGCAAAAATGTCAACAATTCTGTGTTTTTCTGTCAATATGGGGTGCTGTGTGTATATTAATGAGGAAAAAATTAACTTAAAGTGGGGTTCCACCCAAAAAAAAAAACTACATGAAAAATCCTAAAAAAAAAATACAAAAAAACATTTGGTTATTTTTTTTTTTACTCACCTCTAAATGCCTGTTGCTAGGGGGTCCCTCGTTGTCTGCCTCTTTCAGTGCCTGGGCTGGTGACATCACTTCCGTCTCGGGACAGGAAGGGCTCAGCTCTGCTCCCTCCCTCCTGTCAATCTGGGACCCATTACAGGTCCCAGGTGACTGAGCGGCCAATCACGGCGCGCATGCGCAGTGGGTGTCAGGCAGTTGCAATGCCGGCGCCGCTGAACGGAGGGGGAGACGAGCGGGGCTTCGATCCCCCTCATCGCTGGACCCTGGGACAGGTAAGTGTCCAATTAAAAGTCAGCAGCTGCAGTATTTGTAGCTGCTGACTTTTAATTTTTTTTTTGTTTGACTGGCCCTCCTCTTTAAATGATTTTAGCAAATGGCTGCAATATAACAAAGAGTGAAAAATGTAAGGGGGTCTGAATACTTTCTGTTCCACTGCTCCCGAATGAGGGATACTCTGCTTACCGCAGGCCTTCATCTGTAAGATAGACAGCCATCACATCTTCAATTCACCTAAAAGAAGACAAAAATATTTCTAACTACTACTAGCTACACATTACCAAACAGAGGGGGTTATCATCCTCTATTGGGTAATTAATCATATATACAAATTTTATTTTTATGGCTTGTATATTTCTGTCAGGATCATCGCCCCCTCAAAAGGAGTCTAGTAGACTTCCTGCAGAGCGCACCCTGAACAGACATGCTCAGCAAATAAACACATTTGCCCGTTGGCAAGTAAACTTTCTGTTTGGCTTCTAAACAGGAGTCCTTTTAGAAGTACTTGTAACAAAGGGATTTAGCAGAGACAGCACATTTTAGTGTCCATAACTTTGTCCTTGTTAGGCACCCTGAATGAGAGTCTCCTGCTGAACAGTCAATCTTGGCAAAACCCACCCTAACCCATCTGCCTTCCCGCAGTCAATATGGGTACTTAAGCACACTCGTAACTATCTCTCCAGCAGTCCTGCTTAGAAGTAACCTTTTGCGATTGTCAACTTGTCCTCTCACTGAGATGGAGTAACTGCGTGTGTTTTGCCCTGCTTTTACCACCAACACTTTTTCCTTGTAAATTGCCCTCCCAAGTTTCCATTCACAATGAATATCTTTGAATCGGACCCAGACCTCACTATTAGGTGTCCGCTTGGGTTTAGGAACATGAAGATAGTCCCAAACAAGATCATCTTCTCACGTTTCCCTGGAATTCTCAACAATCTCCATGATCCACTCAGGAACGTAAGGGTAGTCCAGGCTCCATTCCTGAGCAACTTTTCTTTGGACTTCTGCTGGAATCTCGAAAGTCTAGGTAATTCTTTAGCCTTTCCTCGGCCAGACAAAACACATGAGTCAGAAGTTCTACTGACCCACTGTTGGTACGTGGCTGCCCTGGTAGGAAAGACAGTAGCTGAAACAATGAAGGGGGGTACTAGGGTTTTAGATGTGTTGAGTGATTTCTCTGATACTCCCGTGGAAGCTTCCACTGAGGTAGAAAACTCTAAGAACCATTCTTCCTCATCACTAGATTCAGCCTCTTCAGGGGATGACCACTCAAATAAATTGTCCATAGATCCATATTTCTCCAGAACCTGCGGTGACCCCCAATCTACAGCCCGGCCTCTGTTCACCCTGTCCGGCTCACCCGAGGGATCCCCCTCCTGTAAACTAGGCTCCTTTCGGACGGGCACAACAAAGGACTTACTGCCAGCCAGCTCCTCAGGGGTTTCCTCCAGAGACTGTCCACTAATTCCAGCAGTCCCTGGGTCCCTAGCCAGGCCACAGGCTCCCCCATTAGATCCTACCTGGTCCTCCGGTGACTCCGATTCAGCTGAATCAGACGGGAGCTCCTCTACTGCTGCAGCAGGCAACATACGACCCTCTCTGGCCTTCCGAGTCACTTGCATCTGCGGCAGACAAAGTCCGGTTGTAAGACTGGCGGAATAGTATTTGACTTCCTGTTGAACGGGTCCCAGGCGTGTTAACTGAGCACTGCAATGCCCACACCGAGCCCAGGCAACGATTACAACTGCAGGCTTCCGACATCCGGGACACAGCATGCAAAGTCTCTCTACTCCATCAATCACTCCTAGTGCCAGTCCTCCGGTGAGCTCCAAACGAACACCGGTATCAATCAGGACACAGTCCTGCAGGTCAGGTAACCACTGCTTGACGGGTGTACTCCGAACACCTTCCTCCGCCTTTTTGGTCTTTCGCGTGGCACGCTGAACGCTGACAAAATTTTCCTCTGGGGCGTGGCTCCACCCCCACTTGTTGGTTCAGCGCGCGACGAAGGATTTTCAAAGTCCTCCCCAGCAACACCTGGCGGCAGGCACTATTATACTGCAGACTATTTTGGCAACAGTTAGTGAAATGCAGACTTTGTTGCTATGGGAGATGGCTAGTGGTCAAACGTGAAACAGATATCTCAGTGGGACCTCCATGTAGCGCACGACCCCCGTAGGAGCTGCAGTTTGTTGTTCTATCCTTAAATCACATTTTGCCACCTAGCCCATCGCAGCCCATAGAAATAGAAACAGTCTATATTGTACTTTTTCTCTTGCTTTATTTGTATAACATGAACTGGGATAGGAAAAGGGGTTTTCTGAGATTCTCTTTTGTTGCTTCATAATCTTTCCTTTGCTTCTCATGCAAAGACTTAGAACATTGCGGATAATGAAAAGTCACTCTGAATAACTTTCTGTTGGGAAGACAGGAGTAGTCTGGTCTTTGAGAATAATTAAAGCGAATAGCAAAGAGCCACTCTGAATAACTCTTTGCATATAGACTTGGGTAGATTTACTAGAGAATACATGGGCTGTTGTAGTAAAGAGTCACTCTGAATAACCTCTTTACCCGTAGACCTTTTAAGAACAATCTGTATCTCTATTTGTGCTCGGAGCTCTACCGCCGCTTTTTGACCACTACTTCCCATCTGTACAGTACTTCCAAGTTGAGCTAAGGAAGAGATTACTCTGAATAATTCCTCCCGCCTGACTGATTGGAATCCCTGGGTATTGTTGAACCCTAAGTCACAGGCCATCACCACCTGTCTCACTGACTTGCGTACCAACATCGTTCCCCTGAGCTTTAACTCACTTGATCAACAGTCCATGTGCCACTTACAAACGGTTGGTCGCCCAGTTTTCTTCCGCTTAGTTGCTACTTCTTCCGAATGGTTTCTCCATCCCATCTCTCCTGTCTGGCATGCCCCCCTCCCCGCAAGGGCGTCCAGCGACACCAGCGACTACATGCTGTGCGGTGTCACTAATTCTTTTTTCTCTGTGTGGCCTGGTCCCCCCTTCCCCATGGCGGGGGGGCTCTGCTTGGCTCCTCGAAGGGGGGGCCCTCTCTCTGATCTCTCCCTCTCTGGAACTCTTACGCAGCATGTGACCCCAGCTTATATGGGAGTCCCGCCTCCTGCCAAACAAATTAATGATTGGCCAGAACTCCACACATGAGCTGCCTGCCACTCAGATCCCAAGTCCAAGCTCTCCTCCAGAACCATTTCCACTGAAAGCACGAGGAGGCATCTCTGGGTCCAAGCACAGGTGGCCACACCCTGCACTACACTGACACTCCCAGTTCTCAAAATAAACAACCAGGCCTGGAATCACAATGCAAGCCTGCCTAAATTTACCTGAAACCGTACTTTGTCATTTAAACACAGAAAGCTCACCTACTTTCAAGTAGGTGACCGCTACATATAATATATATATATATTTTATTTATTTTTTTCTGTATAACATTGACCTTTCTCTTTTGATTTAATTGGTTTTAATTACACTTTCCTAAATCCCATGGGTGGAGGTTTGTATAAAGCCACATTTGTCCAGAGTAAAAAAGCTATGATTATCGCCTCATGGCTGAAATACGTAAGTGTATTTATGTTGTACTTACCCTGTAGCCAATAAACACTTTTGCAACTGGATGATTCCGGGTCATTGGCTGTTCATCTTTTTTAATTTCTAGTGAAAAAGAGTTTGTTTTTCCAGAGTTAGGTCTGGAACTGAAAGTGAAACTAAACGAAAGGCCAACTACTGTGATTTGCAGGAGAGGCTGGGGGCATAGCAAGCTTAAAGAGGAGTTCCACCCAGGGGGGCCATTAAAAAAAAAAAAATTAAAAGTCAGCAGCTACAAATACTGCAGCTGCTGACTTTTAATTGGACACTCACCTGTCCCTGGGTCCAGCGGTGCGGGGGATCGAAGCCCCGCTCGTCCCCCCCCTCCGCTCGTCGGCGCCGGCATTTCAACTGTGGGCGCCGGGCTGTGGCTTCACAGCCTGGCACCCACTGCGCATGCGCGAGCGGCGCCGAGCGCCGTGATTGGCCACTCAATCACCTGGGACCTGCAATGGGTCCCAGATGATTGACAGGAGGGAGGGAGAAGAGCCGAGCCCTTCCTGTGCCAGGGGGAAGTGATGTCACCAGCCCAGGCAGACGAAGGGGCAGACTACGAGGGACCACCTAGCAACAGGCATTTAGAGGTAAGTAAAAAAAAAAAAAATATCCAAATGTTTTTTTGGTTTTTTTTTTACAATTTTTTAGATATGTTTGTTTTTTTGGGTGGAACCCCACTTTAAAGTATATTTATGGTCACAGTTCACATTACATTTCAATTATTTATAGCCTATTACTAATAATCTGAATTATCTTGAAGTTTGAAAACACACTTTTTAACCACATGCCTACATGGCACTTACTTCCTGCTCTCGCCATTTTTCAACTTTCAGCGATGTCGCACTTTGAATGAGAATGGCAATTGCACGGTCATGCTGCACTGTGCCCAGATGAAACTTTCATCATTTTCTTCACATAAATAGAGCTTTATTTTGGTGGTATTTTAACACTGCTTGTTTTTTTATAAAAAAAAAAAGACCAAAAAATGTGAAAAAAAAAATTTTTTTTACTTAGTTTCAGTCAGTAAGTTTTGCAATTAAGTAATTTTTCTCCTTCACTGATGTGCGCTGATGAGGCGGCACTGATGGGCACTGATAGGCTGAACTGTTGGGCATTGATGAGGTGGCACTTATGGGCACTGATGAGGTGGCACTTATAGGCACTGATTAGGTGGCATTGATGAGGAGGCACTAATATGTTGCACTTATGGGCACTGATAGGTGACACTGATATGTGGCATTGATGATCACTGATAGGTGGCACTGATGGGCACTAATAGGCGGCACTGGTCGGTACTGATAGGCGGCACTGGTGGGCACTGCTAGGCGACATGGATAGGCAGTACTGGTGGGCACTGATGGGCATTGATGGGTGGCACTGATGGGCATTGATGAACAGCAGTGATGGGAAGTGATGGGCAGCACAGATAGGCGGGACTGATAGCCAGCACGGACTGGCATCACTAATGGGCACTGATTGGTGGCACTTGTGGGCACTGATTGGTGGCACTGGTGGGCACTCATAGCTGACAGTGATATGTGACACTAGTGTCGCTATTATAATCAGGGCATTGATGACTAGGGATGGGCTGAACACCCCCCGGTGTGGTTCGCACCAGAACACGCGAACAGGCAAAATATTTGTTCGAAAACGCGAACACTGTTAAAGTCTATGGGACATGAACATGAGTAATTAAAAGTGCTAATTTTAAAGGCTTTTATTCTTTTAAATTTCTTACCTGGGGTGTCTATAGTATGCCTGTAAACTGGTGCATGTTTCCCGTGTTTACAACAGTCCGAGAGCAAAATTACATTTCTAAAGGAAAAAAAGTCATTTAAAAATACTCGCGGCTATAATAAATTGTGGGCCCCGACTCCCAACAATACACATAAAAGTTCATTGACAAAAATGGCATGGGATTCCCCCACAGTGGAACCCCGAACCAAAATTTAAATTTAAAAAAAATGCGTGGGGGTCCCCCCAGATTCTATACCAGGCCCTTCAGGTCTGGTATGAATATGAAGGGGAACTACGTGCCAAAATTAAAAAAAACAAATGGCGTGGGGGTCCTCCTCAAAATCCATACCAGACCCTTCAGGTCTGGTATGGATTTTAAGGGGATCCCCACACCAAAATTAAAAAAACAAATGGCGTGGGGTCCCCCCAAAAATCCATACCAGACCCTTATCCGAACACGCAACCTGGCAGGACGCAGGAAAAGAGGGGGATGAGAGAGTGCCCACCCTCCTGAACCATACCAGGCCACATGCCCTCAACATTGGGAGGGTGTTTTGGGGTAGCCCCCCAAAGCACCTTGTCCCCATGTTGATGGGGAGAAGGGCCTCATCCCCACAACCCTTGCCCGGTGGTTGTGGGGGTCTGCGGCAGGCGCTTATCGGAATCTGGAAGCCCCCTTTAACAAGGGGACTCCCAGATCCCGGTCCCCCCTGTGTGAAATGGTAACGGGGTACAAATGTACCCCTACCATTTCACAAAAAATGTGTGAAAATGGTAAAAAAAACAATACACACCTTGGGACAAGTCCTTTATTAAAAAAATCTAAAATAAAACCATCCCACCGAGTCTTCTTCTTCTTCTCGCACTCAGATGGACCGAAAAAAAAAAAAAAAAAAGCCGCACGTCGCCTACGATCTGCCTCCCACCCACCGTAATGACCGTCCGCTCTCAGGTGACAGCTCTTTTATAACTAAGGGCGGGACCACACAATTATGTCGCTGGCTGACACCGCCCCCCTCTGACGCACAGGGACATCCCTATGGCTTTCCCGTAGTGACCCTGCCCCCTCTGACGCTATGGGGAAGCCATAGGGATGTCCCTGTGTGTCAGAGGGGGCGGGGTCACCTGGCAACATCATCGTGTGGCCCCTCCCTCAGTTATAAAAGAGCTTTTACCTGAGAATGGCAGGTCATTACGGTGGGGGCCTCCCATGGAGACACATCGTAGGCGGCATACGGCTTTTTTTTTCTTTTTTTCCGGTCCGTCGGAGTGCGAGAAGGAGAAGACTCTGTGGGACAGTTTTATTTTAATTTTTTTTAATAATGGACTTGTCCCAAGGTGTGTATTGTGTTTTTTTTACCATTTTTACACATTTTTGTGAAATGGTGTACAAATGGTGTACAAATTGTACAAATGTACCCTGTTACCATTTCACATGGGGGCGGGATCTGGGGGTCCCCTTGTTAAAGGGGGCTTCCATAATTCCGATAAGCCCCCTGCCCGCAGACCCCCACAACCACCGGGCAAGGGTTATGGGGATGAGGCCCTTCTCCCCATCAACATGGGGACAATGTGCTTTGGGGGGCTACTCCAAAGCACCCTCCCAATGTTGATGGCATGTGGCCTGGTACGGTTCAGGAGGGGGGCGCTCTCTCCTCCCCCCTCTTTTCCTGCGGCCTGCCAGGTTGCATGCTCGGATAAGGGTCTGGTATGGATTTTTGGGGGGACCCCACACCATTTTTTTTTAAATTTTGGTGCGGGGTTCCCCTTAAAATCCATACCAGACCTGAAGGTTCAGGTATGGATTTTAAGGGGGACCCCACGCCATTTTTTAAAAAATTTTGGCGTGGGGTTCCCCTTAATATCCATACCAGACCTGAAGGGCCTAGTATGGAAATTAGGGGGACCCCCACGGCATTTTTTTTATTTTAAATTTTGGTTCAGGGTTCCCCTGTGGGGGAATTCCCATGCCGTTTTTATCAATGAACTTTTATGTGTATTGCCGGGAGTCGGGACCGACAATTCATTACAAACGCGAGTACCTTTAACCACTTGCCGACCGCCGCATGTACATATACGTCGGCAGAATGGCACGGCTGCGAAAATGGACATGACCCTGCTGCGAGCTCCGTGAGTAGGATCGCCGTTACCGCGGACTCGTTGTCCGCGGGGATACCCGCGATCGTCTCATGGAGCTGAAGAACGGGGAGATGCTAATGTAAACAAGCATCTCCCCGTTCTGCCTAGTGACACTGTCACTGATCATAGCTCCCTGTGATCGGGAGCGGTGATCAGTAATGTGTCACTCGTAGCCGCACCCCCTAACAGTTAGGATCACTCCCTAGGACACACTTAACCCCTTCCTAGCCAGCTAGTGGTTAACCCCTTCACTGCCAGTGTCATTTTTACAGTAATCAGTGCAATTTTATAGTAATGTCGCAGTCACGATAAAAATCACAGATCGCCGCCAGTACTAGTAAAAAAAAATTATTAGTAAAAATGCCATAAAACTAGCCCCTATTTTGTAGACGCTATAACATTTGCACAAACCAATCAATAAACGCTTATTGCGATTTTTTTACCAAAAATATGTAGAAGAATACGTATCAGTCTAAACCGAGGAAAAAATGTTTTTTTATATATTTTTTGGGGATATTTAGTATAGCAAAAAGTAAAAAATGCTTTTTTTCAAAATTGTCGCTATATTTTTGTTTATAGCGCAAAAAATAAAAACCGCAGAGGTGATCAAATACCATCAAAAGAAAGCTCTATTTGTGGGAAAAAAAGGAAATCAATTTTGTTTGGGAGCCACGCCGCATGACCGCACAACTGACAAAATGTCAGTTAAAGCGACGTAGTGCCGAATCGCAAAAAGTGCTCTGGTCTTTGGCCAGCCAAATGGTCCGGGGCTGAAGTGGTTAAATTACTTTTTTTTCCCTTCAGAAATGTCATTTTGCTCTTGGACTATTGTAAACATGGGAAACAAGCGCCACTTTACAGGCATACTATAGACACCCCCCAGGTACGAAATTTAAAGGAATATTACACTTTTATTGTTTCATTTTAAGCATTATTAAAATCCTTGCTCCTGAAAAAACAGCCGTTTTTAAAACTTTTTTTTGCATTGATACATGTCCCCTGGGGCAGGAGCCAGGTCCCCAAACACTTTTTATGACAATAACATGCATATAAGACTTGAAAATTAGCACTTTTGATTTCTCCCATAGACTTTTAAAGGGTGTTCCGTGGCTTTCGAATTTGCCATGAAGACCCCAAATTGTTCGCTATTCGGTGAACAGACGAACACCTGATGTTTGAGTCGAACTTACGTTCGACTCGAACTTACGTTCGACTCGAACATCGGCACAATCCCTACTGATGATCAGTGCCCTGATTACATGTGTAGATGTCTCCTGTGAGGAGATGCCACTGATCGACTCTCCTCGCCACACACTCTGTCAGTATGAGATGAGGAGTGACGATTACTGGCATCTCCGTGTTTACATGTGACCGGCTGTGATTGGACACAGCCGATCACATGGCTAAAGAGCCGTGGACGCGGCTCTTTACAGAGATCAGGGTTATGCTCTGTCCTAGCAACACTGCGCGACTGCGATCACCATGCTGCACGGGTGTGCGAGAGTGGCCGTTCTGGGACGTTGTCATGTGACATCGTCCCAGAACGAGAGCTGCACTGCCCTGCTGTTATTTGATGGTGGGGCGGGCGGCAACTAGTTAACGAATCCCCCACTTTACTTGAACTCTGTGACACATATTTACTATGCCCTGTGAGTAGACATCACTGTGTCACACATTTCACAGAGCCTGCCTTCTGAACTACAGAGGTGCTAAGAGGAGGGGTCTCAGAAGGTGAAGTCAGTACAGGAATCAAAGCTTGCAGGCAGCAAGGTACCATGGGATATATAATCCTTAGAAGGTGAAAGTAAACCAAAGAAAGAGGAAAAGCTGCATACCATGCAGACAATCCAGGAAGTTATGAAAAGAGATGGCTAGCAGACAGGCAGTACTAATAACATGAAAGGACATTTTCAAGTAAGCTTATATTGGAATGTCAAATATACTAATTTGTAGTGCTATTGAAATGATGATGTTCTTATAATGTTTCTGTGACCTTAGATCTCTTTTAAATCTCTGCTTATGTTAAATAAGGGGAAGGCACTTATCTGACTGGAAGTATGGAGACACACTGGGTGGGGTTTTGGCAAGCTTGGCAGAGGGAGCTCTTGTTTGGAATTAAGTCAGATCTTTGCCAGCGTTGGACACATTTTTCTATCCTCCCTCTGCTAATTCGTAATTCTCCGCTCCCCAATAGTTTTTTTCTTTGTTTCTTTTGATCTCATTGTTAATTTTATCAAACCGCTGTATCTTTTTAAAACTGATGTTACAATTTCTGTTATTTTGACTGTCATAGCAGTTATGCAGAGATATTGACGTCTTTTGAAGGCAGTCTTTGTGCTAAAATTTGAAAAATGGTGGGTGGACATATACCAGATATGGGTGTCCCTTCCCAAAATAGGTTATATTGGTAACAGTGGTAGTGATTATTAGGCTGTATCTAAGGTACACTGGTAGTAAATTGTCCCCAAGGCAGTTTAGTGGTGTTTGGAGGCATTGACATGGATGTCTGAGAAAAATACAGATGATTTGATCATAAAATGGGCCTTCAAAGATCTTAGACCTGTAAGGAGATCAGACATATTTTGTTGTTATGTTTTTTACCATGCATAATGTATTTTGTAACTATTTTTGTATTTGTTGTTTATAACTAATGGTTGCTTTAGCCATTTTAATTTAAGAAAAAAGTAGTTGTCTGGTCATTGTGTGGGGTGGAAAATTTTAGTTTTAGGTATTAATTTGATATTAATTTGTAAAGCCTCATTGTCCTCAATCCCTTAGTTAAGCAAGCACTATATGGCCAGGAAAAAAATTGCATTCATAAAGAGAACTAGTCACTGCATATTCTTTACATGGGTGTTACATTTATATGGTTTTAATTATGCAAATGAGAAATTTATGATAATAATTGTTACCATTTCAGTATATTATTTATTTTGTATGCAACACCAAACACTTCGCTATTGCAGAGACTCCCACCTCCTCATTCCAATTAATGTTGTTTTTTTCTTATTATTCTCTAATTAGTGTCAGTTACTGGTTAATAAAAACAATAATGTTTCCCTTAAATTAATACATTTTACCCTTATTTTAAATGCTTCTTACAATATTGCAGAAAAAAAGAGAGAAAATTTAAAGGAACACAGTATAGGAATTAAAAATCCGTATTTAAGCAGCTATAAAATGTATGCTTTTATTAAATCCCTAAACCTGTATAATTTGCTCCTGATATAAAGTAATGAAATTTGAGAGTATTTCATATGTGCACTTTTGAAGCATAACTAATGCCGCGTACACATGATCGGACTTTACGGCATACTTGGTCCGGCGATCGGACCCCCCCCGGTTCCCGAGGCGGCCGGCATTTGTTTGCGGGCGATGAGAGGTGAGGGGGAGGCCATCCATTCCTGGCCACCCCCTCCCGATCACTCCCGGCGAATGAAAATCCTTCCTCTGCCTCTGTAATGTAAACAGAGGGAGAGGAAGTGATGTCATCCCTCCTCGAGCCGGTCTTTTCGTTCCAGCGCCGAGGAGAGAAGACGTCAATGTAAGTTACACCAAAACTACACTAACAGTAGAACACACTAGGCACACTTTTCACCCCCCATCACCCCCCGATCACCCCCCCTGTACCCCCTGTCACACTGACACCAATAGCAGGTTTTTTTTTGCATTGGTGTCAGTTTGTGACAGTTATAAGTGTTAGGGCAGTTAGCGTTAGCCCCCTTTAGGTCTGGGGTATCCCCCTTTAGGCCCAGGGTACCCCCTAACCCCCCCTAATAAAGGTTAACCCCTTGATCAACCCCCGTCGCCAGTGTCACTAAGCGATCGCTTTTCTGATCGATGTTTTAGTGACACAGGTGACGCTAGTTAGGGAGGTAAGTATATAGGTTCGCTGTCAGTGTTTTATAGCGACAGGGACCCCCATATACTACCTACTAAAGGTTTTAACCCCCTGATTGCCCCCTAGTTAACCCTTTCACCAGCGATCACCGTATAAGTGTTACGGGTGACGCTGGTTAGTTAGTTTGTTTTTTATATTTTATCATAGTTTTAGGGCACCCGCCGTTTATTACCTTACAAAGCTTTAACCCCCTAATTGCCCGGCGGTGATATAAGTTACGTTTTTAGGGTCAGATAAGGTCTGCGTCGCCCCAGGCAGCATCAGTTTAGCGCCAGTACCGCTAACACCCATGCACGCAGCATACACCTCCCTTAGTGCTATAGTATCTGAACGGATCGATATCTGACCCGATCAGATCTATACTAGCATCCCCAGCAGTTTAGGGTTCCCAAAAACGCAGTGTTAGCGGGATTAGCCCAGATACCTGCTAGCACCTGTGTTTTGCCCCTCGGCCCAGCCCTGCCCAGCCCACCCAAGTGCAGTATCGATCGATCACTGACACTTACAAAACACTAAGCACACATAACTGCAGCGTTCGCAGAGTCAGGCCTGATCCCTGCAATCGCTAACAGTTTTTTGGTAGCGTTTTGAATCAGTCGCTAACAGTCAGGAGCTTTTTTGCCTGTGAGTCTCACTAGTGTACCCCTAAATTTAGAGCCCAAAATGGCAAATCGAAGGTACACTAGTGAAGAAGCCTACACGTTTCTGAGCATGACAGATAGTGAAGAGGAAGTCACTCATCTGTCAGATTCAGGCTCAGAATACGATCCTGTAGAGGACAGCGGCTCCATGACAGATAGCTCTGACAACGGAGTTGTGGTCCCTGCTAAGGTCAGGCGTACCAGACTCCAATCTTCTTCTTCTGTCCTTGAAGTGCAAGAACCGCAGGTCCCTCATATGGAGCAGAGAAGTACTAGCGCCGCTATTCCTTCTGGTGAACTGGCAAGCACCAGCGGCCTTGTACACCCTGGTCATATATCCAGCACTGCAGTAACACTTGGTGACGTGGTGAGTCCCATAAGTGCAGTTCAAGCTGGTGAGGTGGCAAGCACTAGTAGTGTCCCGCTGCCACCAAGAAGACGAACACAGGCCCGTCGTGCCCATAATGCCCTTACTGCTGCATTCACCAATCCGAATTGGGTACCCACCACTTCTGCAGCACCCGTACTTCCCCCATTCACTGGCCAACCCGGAATTCAGGTGGAAACAGTTGATTTTACGCCACTGGATTTTTCACCGAAGATCTCTATAGATCTATTGTGAACCAAAGCAATTTATACACTGGTCAACACATCGTCGCTAATCCCCAGTCCTCCCTTGCTAGAGATTGGAGACCAATTACGGTCTCCGAATTTAAGCTCTTTCTGGGCCTTTCCCTCAACATGGGCAGAAATAAAAAGAGTGAGTTGCGGTCACATTGGTCCACTGACCCAATTTACCATATGCCCGTGTTCTCTGCTTCCATGGCCAGGGCATGATACGAGCAGATTTTGCGGTTCATGCACTTCAATGACAATGAACTCTGTCGTCCTCGTGGAGACCCTGGATACGATCGGCTCTACAAAATTCGGCCCCTCGAAAACCACTTCAACCAACGTTTTGCACACTTGTTTACTCCCCATCAAGTTGTCTGCGTTGATGAGTCCCTTAATAAATTTTCTGGCCGCTTGTCATTCAAACAGTACCTTCCCAGCAAGCGTGCCAGATATGGGGTCAAGATGTATAAGCTCTGTGACAGGGCCACAGGCTATACATGTAGTTTTATGGTTTAGGAGGCCAAAGATAGTCACGTAGAGCCGGCAAACTGCCCTGACTACATAGCAAGCGCTGGCAAGATAGTGTGGGACTTAGTGTCACCCTTATTCGGAAAGGGGTACCACTTGTACGTGGACAATTATTACATGAGCATGCCACTTTTTAGTCAACTTTTTGATCATCAGATTGGAGCATGTGGCACCGTGCGACCTAATCGCCGGGGCTTTGGAAAGTAGACACCCCAAGCTATTTGCTGAGAGGCATGTAGAGTCCATGGAATATTTTATATTGTGATACAAGTTGCGGGAAAAAGACAATTTTTTTTTTTTTTTTGCACAAAGTTGTCACTAAATGATATATTGCTCAAACATGCCATGGGAATATGTGAAATTACACCCCAAAATACATTCTGTTGCTTCTCCTGAGTACGGGGATACCACATGTGTGAGACTTTTTGGGAGCCTAGCCGTGCACGGGACCCCGAAAACCAAGCACCTCCTTCAGGCTTTCTAAGGGCGTAAATTTTTGATTTCACTCTTCACTGCCTATCACAGTTTCGGAGGCCATGGAATCCCCAGGTGGCACAAAACCCCCCCAAATGACCCCATTTTGGAAAGTAGACACCCCAAGCTATTTGCTGAGAGGTATAGTGAGTATTTTGCAGACCTCGCTTTTTGTCACAAAGTTTTGAAAATTGAAAAAAGAAAAAAAATGTTTTTTCTTGTCTTTCTTCATTTTCAAAAACAAATGAGAGCTGCAAAATACTCACCATGCCTCTCAGCAAATAGCTTGGGGTGTCTACTTTCCAAAATGGGGTCATTTGGGGGGGTTTGTGCTATCTTGGCATTTTATGGCCTTCGAAACTGTGATAGGTAGTGAGGAGTGAATCAAAAATTTATGTCCTTAGAAATCCTGAAGGCGGTGATTGGTTTTCGGGGCCCCGTACGCGGCTAGGCTCCCAAAAAGTCCCACACATGTGGTATCCCCGTACCCAGGAGAAGCAGCAGAATGTATTTTGGGGTGTAATTCCACATATGCCCATGGTATGTTTGAGCAATATATCATTTAGTGACAAGTTTGTGCAAAAAAAAAAAAAATTGTCACTTTCCCGCAACTTGTGTCAAAATATAAAATATTCCATGGACTCAACATGCCCTCAACAAATAGCTTGGGGTGTCTACTTTCCAAAATGGAGTCATTTGGGGGGGGTTTTGTGCCATCTTGGCATGTTATGGCCTTCAAAACTGTGATAGGTAGTGAGGAGTGAAATCAAAAATTTACGCCCTTAGAAATCCTGAAGGCGGTGCTTGGGTTTCGGGGCCCCATACGCGGCTAGGCTCCCAAAAAGTCCCACACATGTGGTATCCCTATACTCAGGAGAAGCAGCTAAATGTATTTTGGGGTGCAATTCCACATATGCCCATGGCCTGTGTGAGCAATATATCATTTAGTAACAACTTTTTGTACATTTTTTTGTTGTTATCATTATTCAATCACTTGGGACAAAAAAAAAATAATATTCAATGGGCTCAACATGCCTCTCAGCAATTTCCTTTGGGTGTCTACTTTCCAAAATGGGGTCATTTGTGGGGGTTTTGTACTGCCCTGCCATTTTAGCACCTCAAGAAATGACATGGCTGTGTAAATTCCAGAAAATGTACCCTAGTTTG
Source organism: Lithobates clamitans (assembly GCA_037952925.1). NCBI lineage: Eukaryota > Metazoa > Chordata > Amphibia > Anura > Ranidae > Lithobates > Lithobates clamitans. The sequence goes on from JBBGZY010000451.1 coordinate 6,762,383, forward strand.
TAGGCGCTATAACTTTTGCGCAAACCAATAAATATACACCTATTGACATTTTTTTACCAAAGACATGTGGCCGAATACATTTTGGCCTAAATGTATGACTAAAATTGAGTTTATTGGATTTTTTTATAACAAAAAGTAGAAAATATCATTTTTTTTCAAAATTTTCGGTCTTTTTCCGTTTATAGCGCAAAAAATAAAAACGGCAGAGGTGATCAAATACCATTAAAAAAAAGCTCTATTTGTGGGAAGAAAAGGACGCAGATTTCGTTTGGGTACAACATTGCATGACCGCGCAATTAGCAGTTAAAGCGACGCAGTGCCAAATTGTAAAAAGTGCTCTGGTCAGGAAGGGGGTAAATCCTTCCGGGGCTGAAGTGGTTAAAAACGGACGGACTTGGACACACACGATCACTTCAAAAGTCTGATGGTTTTGAACGCGGTGACGTACAGCACGTACAACGGGACAAGAAAAAGGAAGTTCAAGCCCCCCTTTGGGCTCCTTCTGTAATATCTCGTGTTTATCTCGTGTTAGTAGAAGTTTGGTTAGAGACAATTCGCGCTTTTCACACCTCAGCTTATTTTGATCGTTTTCTGCAGTTCAGTTTGTGCTTGTGAGGTTTGTATCTGCTTTTTAGTGCGTGTTGGTCAGTTTGTAACCTGCCTAGCAGGCCGTTCTGGTCCGCTCGTTCCTGATTTTCAGGTCGCTCTTCATAGGCCTTGCTGTTCTTCAGTGCGTTTGTTCTAAGTTTGTTTGACCAGCCGACCGCTTTGAAGCCATGTTGCGTGGACGTACTCATTCTCAAGTTCGTGCTGCGTGGGGACTTGGTGTTGGGGTTAATACTTTGACCCGAGTCCAGTCCATGAACAGGGCGAGGAGGAGTTCATGGACGAAGAATTGGTTGCGCCAGCGTGACCAATTCTTGCACATGCCTTTGCTCCGTGAGATCCGTGAGAATATTCCTGAGGATTTCAGGAATTTTCTCAGGATGACGGACCCCGTTTTTGAACGTCTGTTGGCTATGCTGACCCCCTATATCAGCAGGCAGGATACCTGCATGAGGCAAGCCATCACTGCGGAGCAGAGGCTAGTTGCCACTTTACGTTACTTGGCGACTGGGAGAAGTCTTCAGGACTTGAAGTTCTCGACAGGCATCTCCCCCCAGGCTCTGGGGATCATAATCCCAGAGACCTGTTCTGCTATTATTGAGGTCCTGCAGAAGGACTATATGAAGGTAAGTTTTTTCCTTTAATATTACATGATATGTATTTAATGTTTGCTAATGTATTGTCTAAATGTCCTTGTTACCCAATTACCATGCTTTGAATATGCTGGGAATGTCCCCTTTATCTTCATGCATGCCTGTTTTTTTACCTTAATCATTTTTGGGCCTACATGCATATTTCCCTTCAATAACCTCCCCACCATGGAATCCTGGGTCCATTTATACCTCTAACCTATAGACCTTTGAACAATGTATATTTTCAGCTCCATTGTACTGTTTTACTCTCCCCCACCCCCTCAAACGTTTGCATCTGTCAGGTGTGTTCTTGGCCCCAATAAGTACCCCTCCCCCACCCCCTCAAATGTTTGCAACTGTCAGATGTGTTCTTGGCCCCAATTAGTACCCCTCCCCCACCCCCTCAAATGTTTGCAACTGTCAGGTGTGTTCTTGGCCCCAATTAGTACCCCTCCCCCGCCCCTCAAATGTTTGCAACTGTCAGGTGTGTTCTTGGCCCCAATTAGTAGCCCTCCCCCACCCCCTCAAATGTTTGCAACTGTCAGGTGTATTCTTGGCCACAATTAGTACCCCTCCCCCACCCCCTCAAATATTTGCAACTGTCAGGTGTGTTCTTGGCCCCAATTAGTACCCCTCCCCCACCCCCTCAAATGTTTGCAACTGTTAGCTGTGTTCTTGGCCCCAATTAGTACCCCTCCCCCCACATACAAATTGATCAATGGTCCATCAGAGGGGGTGAGTAATCTTATAAGTGTGTCTTATTTTTTTATTTTTTTTCCTAAAAATAACACATATTAATAATATTCAACTGCTGTTGTTCAAGAATGTTTTTGTGTAATCTGATATCCAAGTTATGTTTAAAAGTACTTATATTTTATTTTCTTGTTTGACTCCACAGTTTCCTTCAAACACACAGGAATGGCAGACTGTAGCCTCCCAGTTCGCTGACCGTTTGGACTTTCCCAACTGTGTCGGGGCGATCGATGGGAAGCATGTCCGCATTGTGACACCACCCCATTCGGGGTCTTATTTCTACAACTATAAGGGGTTCCATAGTGTAGTTTTGATGGCGGTGGTCTCGGCACAATTGTAATTTATGTTCGTGGACGTGGGGTAGAACGGCCGGATGTCTGACGGAGGAGTCTTTGCACAGACCGAGCTGTGCCAGCGTCTTCAGACTGGTGGCCTGGGATTGCCACCTGATGACCAGAATGTGGATGGACTCCCCTCAGTTTTCATCGCTGATGAAGCGTTTGCTCTCTGCGAGCACTTGATGAGGTCATTCCCCCAAAGAACACTCACCCCTGAGAGGAGGGTATTTAATTACCAGCTGGCCAGAGCAAGAAGAGTTGTAGAGAATGCCTTTGGGATTCTGGCCAGCCGGTTCCATTTGTTCCTCTCCGCAATAAATCTAGCAGAATTCAAAATCAATTATGTGATCTTTGCTTGCTGCATTCTGCATAATTTCTTGAGACGTCATTCTTTGACATATATAACTTCTGTTGGGCCTGAGGCCGGACTTGGTGTTGTTGAACCACTCACAGGCCTGGAAAGTGGCCATATTGGCCTGGCCCCCCAAACCACCCGTGAAGTGCGTGACAGATATGTCAATTATTTTAATGGTCGGGGGGCCATTGCAATGCAACAAGATCTTTAAGATTTAAAAAAAAAAAATATTTTGGCAACAATCTCTTGTTTTGATTCTTGTTTGCATTTAGTTTTTTCTGTCTCCTAGTGCACTTTTAGTGGCAAGTGCATTTCCCTTTAGTTAATAAAGCCCTTTGTCACTGTAACCACACAAAAAATAACAAACTGTTATTGATAAATAATAAGCCATACACACTGTAGTAGTAAAAACATTTTACTGTGTGCACACTGAAAGGTGCATTTTGTTTGAACGTGTTTTTTATTTATTTATTTTTTTGTTAACAATATTTTTTTGAATTTTTTTAGTTTAGGCATATTTGTAGAAAATATACATTGTTTACAAAATTTGGCTTCACAACAGGGTTTTAAAAACCATAAGAACAAAAAATAACAGGAACTTACAAAGTTCAACATGTTAATAACGGTGCTGGTGATGTCACCCATGCAAAATAAAAAAATTGCAGATGCTCACAATTTCTCGTGAAAAAAGGTTCAAGTCAACATGTGCTATCTCCCATCATGGGGGAGCAATGGCCGTGTTTTGTGTGTGCAATCCCTTTGTTCCTCTCACAAACTAACATTATTCTGATGAAGGGGATGCAAACACAAAACAAGTACATTGATATCCCCTGATGGAAGATAGCACGATGACACACCGTGTGCATCTGCAAAATTTTTACATTATAGTATTTAGCAAGTTAAAACATTTTAGAGAAATAAAACTTGACAATGAAATGAAGAACATGATTGATGTTTTTAGGCAAAAAGTTATTAGATTCTGCCCAAAACATCAATCATGTTCTTCATTTCCTGTTGCATGCTGTCCAGCCGATTTCTCATGCTGTCAATTTGGTCACGCATTCTATCAATTTGGCCATTCCACACCATTATCTGGCCAATGAGTCTGTGCTAAATGGCTCCATCGCTTGGCCTTCCACAACCAGAACATATTCTAAAATTTGTGGATAAAAAATTATTGGAAAATATGCACGCCTAGATAGATTAACTTAAGCTGGGGTGTCAGTCACTCACTTGGTGGGCTGGAAATATCACACACTTCCTCCACCTCTCCTTCCTCCAGCTCGTCGGGTGGGCATGGTCTTGGGCTGGGGCTTGGGGTAATGTCAGCTTCAGGCTGGTGACTTTGGGGGGGTCCTGGGATCCTTGGACTGTTGTCTGAGTTTTTTTCTCCCCTATGATAATTAAACAAAAGTTATAGTTAAAACACAGTGATATTTCAGTCTTGAAAAAGGAATATGAAACGTTCGTTAGAAGTTGTGGACAATTGTCATTTTTTGGCACCAAAAATTTTGAAGACAGGATTAAAATTCACTATGTCCAAAAATGCCAAACAATACACATTTTCATGCAAGTTTCACAGATGCAGAGACCTCAAGTATCCCCTGGAGCCCCTATGTGTATTAGCCCCCAAAATTTTCTCGGGTGTCACATAGTACACTAGTGCTCGTGAGTCCAGATGTGGAAACAGCTGCTGTGTCCTGTCCTTACATTACACTGAATCATTATTGAAGAAGCATTATATTTTCAAACACATCTACACAACATCACCACATTTTTGGAATATGACAAATTATCAAGACCTAAATGTATGTCCAAACCCTGTACCATCGTATTTGGCGAAAAAAAAACGTCATTTTCTTAGTATCATATGTTTTGTCAAAAGAACGGTCTTTTCGAACGATGCTGTATAAACAAAAAGCATATAGATCAGCATGCAAGTTAAGTATCTCATTCGAAACACACAACAAGTACTTACTTTTTTTAAGCAGCTTCTTTATTCGCCAATATTGTTCAGGCTCCCTACTTTTGTGGTCAGACCACCGCTTCCTCAATTGTTCTTTAGCCTGTTTAGTGCCAAATTTTTGCTCAAGAGCGGGGACAACTGAGGACTTTATTTTGTCCTTCAGCATATTGGTTTGGGTGTACGGTCCTTTTTTGCCATCGTAGTCCTCCCTTCTCAATATGGACACCATCTCCACCATCTCTTCAAAGGCCATGTTGGTAGCCTTATATCTCCTCTTGGATCTGGATGGTTGTGGCTCCGGGCTTTCCTCCGCGCTACTTGCAGATAATCTCTCCGCCACCTTTCTCTATATCCTGCCACTGCGCAACGAAGAGTGAAGGGGCGGGGACAAATCATACTAAAGAACGTCAGGGGTGGGCGACGCAGGCGTAGCATGACACATGCAAAGTGTATATAAAGCTATTACGCTGGCCTACGTATGTCCGAGCGGAAGTAACGAGCGTCAGAAACGAAGGTAAGATTAAACATGGGTGTGTGTTTGGTGGATGTGTTTGGTGTGTGTGTGTGTGTGTGTACCCTAGATTGAGCCAAATATAATACTGGGAGTTTGGACTGACATTACAGTTTTTATCTTGTTTCTTGTCTTTCAGCAAAAATGAATCCTTTTAAGGAGGAAGACTCGAGTCCCCCAGGCAGACCTTTAGTTTGTGGACAATAAAATTGGTATCTTGCGCAACATGTTCAGGCGGGAACACAGGAAGATCCAGGAGTCGCGCAGATCCGGAGCAGCAGCAGACCAGGTTTATGTCCCCAAGCTGTGGTACTACCAAAAAAATGCGATTTCTGGATGACCAGACAGAAGCAAGGCAATCACTTTCGAGCCTTCCCTCCACCCTTCCCTCCAGCCTTCCCTCCGGCTCCACCCTTCCCTCCAGCCTTCCCTCCACCCCAGCTGAGGAGTCCCAAGAAGAACTGGGCCCTTTCATCCTTGATGAAGTGGATGCACCCAGCTTCAGCCAGGTATACTTTTTTGGTGAATTTGGGATTGTGTAAATATTAATGATGTAAACCTAAACATTTTTGAAGTGCTTCACCAAAAATGACTTCATCACAATTATTAATATGTAGACATATCACTAGACAGTAGTGGCCAAAAATATACTTCAAATATTGGTGAGGAGCTAGAATAATGGTGGGGTCAAAAAGATAGCCTTTACTATTCGTTTAGAATTATATTTGCAAGTCATGAGCTGAAAATTGTGTGTGATTGCGTAAGCAAAAATTACAAATACCGGTATGTCCCTTTTTTTGACCCAGGATGAGCTTAGCCAGGAGGAGTCCATGCCCAGAGTATAGAGGAGAAGGCCTTGCCCAGTGAGAGAGAGGAGGAGGCCGTGGCTGGGCCCAGTAGAAGCCTCACGGAGTGTCAGGTGCCTCCTCTCAGCATTATCACCAAAAGGCCCAGAAAGATAACCCGAACAGAGGAGAAATCACTAGCCCTCATTCGCGAAGCCAGCCAAATCCTCAGCACACCACCCAATGCGGAAGAGGCGTATGGAACCTATATGGCCACCAGATTGCAGGAACTAGAAAAGGGGCAACGTCTCCTCTGTGAAGGTCTGATTTTTCAAGCGTATCAGAAGGGCTTGAGAGGGGAGCTTACTGCAAAAACATATATAGCAGATGAAGCCACTCCTCCTGCTACTTCTTCTCCTCCTCCTCCTCCTGCCTCAAGTACACCACCAGAGGCACAGCCTCCAAGGAAGGCTGCAGCGAAGCGTGGAGGGAAGGCTGCAGGGCAGCATGCAGGGAAGGCTCCATGGAAGAGTCGAAAGTGATTGTCTGGCTTCTGTCTGGTCTGACTTCTGAATGTGCTCCCTGTGCTCCCTAGTCACAAGAATTTTATTGTCCTCTAACTTGATGTGTGTCCTGGGGGACAAAAGGCTTCACACATTCCATAAGTGTCTCCAGTGTTGCCTTCCTCATTACTGTTTTGACCAAAATAAATGGATATTTTGGTTACCTTACATTATTGACTATGTGTTTTAATTCAAAAAGGACATTTGATTTGTGAGTAGGCAGGTACAGATCAAAAAGACTATATGTGGGTTATTTACAAAAGGCTAAATCATTTTGCAATTCAAGTGCAAAGTGCTATTGCAAAGTGCACTTGATAAATTGCACTGCAAGTGCACTTGTTGGAAGTGCAGTCGCTGTAAATCTGAGGACAAGCTCTGAAATGAGGGGAAGCTCTGCTGATTTTATCATACAATCATGTGCAAGAGAATTTTTTTTTTTTTTGGGGTTCCTTGCATCATGTGCCCCTTTGGATCCACAGCGAATGCACTTCCAAATGCTCTTTCAGGGCAATTCCAAGTACAATTTGCACTTGTAGTGAAAAATGATTTTGCCTTTTTAAAATAACCCCCCTATGTCTAATTCACAAGGGACACCAACCTCATTAAGGTTCATTAAAACAAAAAAAATTATTAAGGTTATTGTGGTAACTTGAAACTCAAAATCCAAAAACAAACAAAAAAAAATTGTATAATTTAGCACACATTGTAAAATCTATATTGTTGAAATCTGTAAAAAATAAAGATGAGTCCAAAAAAAAATGTGCTACTTTATAGTTCTGGAGATCTGGCTTTTAAAAAATATCATATTAGTCATGGCATGAGGATAAACCATGAAGAAAGTAGTTTGTGAGAACTCTGTGTGAATATAAGCAGCAAAACAACTTCCTTCTTCTCGCATTATAAAGAAAAAAAGAATGCGCTGTATGAAAAGATCACAGAAGAGGAATGTGCTAGCTTCAATACGAAGGCTAGTTTTACCAGACCGAGCGCTTCCATCTTGTACTTGCTTCAGAGCATGCGTCAGTTTGGGCCTGTCGGACTAGCACACAGACGAACGGTTTGTACACTAGAAAGGAGCGTCAGTCTGAAAGATTTGAAACATGTTTCAAATCTAAGTCCGTCAAACTTTTGAGAAAACAAAGTCCGCTGGAGCCCACACACGATTGAACTGTTCGACAAAATCCGGTACGCCGGACCAAGTATGCCGTAGAGTCCGATCGTGTGTACGCGGCATAAGGCCCAAAGGCTGGCAATACACATTCAAATATGATGAGCTGCCATGTAGTATTAAGGCCTACCTGATTGGGTACAAATTCACTGAACTGTTAGAATAGATACTTAAATTATATAATGTTGGTAGATCGAAAGATAATTGTACAATCGAATGGTAAAGTGTATGGCCAGCTTAAGAATTGAAAAAAAAATAGGGTTTGGTACTATGCTTAGGGTTTGTGGACTTTCTCCTGGGTTCTCTGCATCTCCTGCAAACTGAACTTTGTTCAGTCCCCTTATTCTTACCGCATGCATGCTTTATTTCTGTTCAAGTAGTTTTTATTGGTAATTAAGAAGCATCAATTACAGGCTTTTCAGTACAAGGTATTGTGTACATATAACGCAGTATGCATCTTAAACAAATTGGAATAACGATGACATAAGAAGGATAAGAGCTTACAAACATTATATACTCTGTCAAGTAGCTCAAGATCTATAAAAACTGAACATGCAAACATTAGAATGGATTAAACTCCCTAGTTTAGTCACTTTATAACACTGGTGATAATAAGCCTGAGGTCGGTCTCGAAAAAACCGTTGAGACCAACTTAACAGAGAAGAAAAAATAGCGACAGAGTATAGCACCCAATATTATCAGGAGTAAGTAAGGTGGGAAGTAAAGAGGGAGTGAGGAGCATAGAGAGAAGGAGAACTGAAAGGAAAAAGAAAATGAAAGCTGGGAAGAGGTGGCGGGGCGGCCGGAGCGCACGGGCACCGATGTAGTTCCCAAAAAAAAAAAAAAAAAACCATAATTAGTTATTAGAAGTAATTTAGGGTTCCAGTAGATTCATATCGATATCTGGGGGCAAGAAGTGTTCTATCCACGGTTCCCAAATTCTGAAGTGTGACCTTCCAGTGACTGACAGTCACTTTTAAGCAGCCTTTAGCCACTTGTCTACCCATTTTTTTTTTCATTTTTGGCATGCATTTTAAAATCTCAGTGTTTTGCTAGGGATTACTGTAAACCTCCCAAAAAGAATATATTTTCTAAAATCAGAGACCCTGGAGAATACAATGGTGGTAGCTGCAATTTTTTGTCACACTAAAACTGGAGCATGTAAAGTCTCGTGCAGCTCTGCATACAGTAGAAACGAACCAGCTTCCAGGTTTTTTTTTTTGTCAAAGCTTAATTGAACAAGCTGAAGTTAGAGGCTATCATGCACAGCTACACCAGATTTTGTACTCCCCAGGATTAGTAACTGAACCTCGCAATATTACACCTGTTTTTGGTAAAATACATAAAATACAAAAGATGGAGCTGTTTCATGTACCCAAAATTATCCATAGGCTACACTTTAAAAAGCCTTTTCAGATTATCAGTTTAGAGTTAACCATGAATTTATGGCCCTACAATTGTTGCTCTTAATCATCTAAAACAGGTGGAACATGTAACATGTTCCAAACATGAACTTATCCTTTATCTAAATTCTTGGCAAATCAAGACCATCCAGATTTGTCCACTACTGTTTACTACTGTCTAAAAGGGTATATCCCATTGGAAAGATATACTTTCGCCTGCTGTTGAGTCCACAGGACAGGAAGTAAGGGAAAATCTCACTAACAAGCAAAATGTAGAGCAGTTTCACCCTCTTTTTAAAATAAAATAAACAAATACATGAAAATAGGATTTTTTCATCATACTTACCTGTAAAATCCTTTTCTTAGAGTACATCATGGGACACAGAGCAACCATATTAATGACTATATGGGTTATACGCCACCTACTGGTGAATGGACACTGGCAGATAGTCAAATAGGAAGACCACCCCTATATAACACCTCCTACACAGGAAGGACATCAGTTTGGTAAAAAAGCAATGAATATCTCAAAAAAGATGGGAGGGGCCTCTGTGTCCCATAATGTACTCCAAGAAAAGGATTTTACAGGTATGTATGATGAAAAAATCCTATTATCTTTACAATACATCATGGGACCAAGAGCAACCATAATAATGACTATATGGGATGTCCTAAAGCAATGCACTTGAGGGGAAGGAGACACAATCACAGAAACGGCCACCTGAGAAGGACTCCTTCTGCTGCCCCAAAACATACTGTTGCCAAAGCAGTATACTCCGTGGCTGTGATATATATCTGGTAAAATTCTGTGAATGTATGAACAAAAGACGAACTACCTCCAGAGTATGCAGTGATCTAAATCCTGCTAACTGAGGATCAGAAACGAAGGCAAGACATTGTTTTGATTCAAGTGAAAACTAGACACCACTCTAGGCAAAAAAATGGATGAGGATGCAACATCACATTAACACAATGCAAGACCAAAAACGCCTCCTTACATGAAAGACCCGCCAACTCGTACACTCCGCATAGTGAAGTGATAGCAACCAAAGAAGCCACCTTCCGAGATAAGAGTCTAACAGAATCTCCCAATTGGTTCAAAAAGTGGCCTCTGCAAGGACAGTCAAGATCAAATTCAAGTCCCAAGGACACAAGAATGTCCTGACAGGCGAGGCTGTCTACGTTACATGCTGTATGAAGTATGAATCAAGGAGTGAGAAACAACAGCCCCTGGAAAAAAAATGTATAGGGACAAACCCTGACCCTTAATGGTACTTAAGGCCAATCTCCTTTCCCCTACCGATTGGAGAAAGAAAAAGAAAATCTCCCACTAACCTATTTCTGTGGGTGCCACTACCTGGCTTCACCCCAGGCAAAAAGATATTTCCAAGTCCTGTAATTGAAGTTCCCTGAAGCTGGCTTCCAGGGGCTCAACAGTGCTAAGATACAGGACTCAAGACCATTAGGTCCCGCTGGACTGGGAGTGTTCAAGAAGCGACCCCGGCAAGGCTCGCTATGTCGGTGTACCAAGCCCTCCTGGGCTAATTTGGCTAACACTATTACCAGTGTTACCACCTCCCGCATTCTTCGCAAAAGATGTGGGAGAAGTCGAAACAGAGGGACGCGTCAAATAAGGGATAACTGGTCCCTAAGGTGTTACTAGTGCATCTACCCCTATTGCCAGTGGGACCCTCGTCCCGGACACAACGTGTCCCAACTTGTTGTAGAACTTGAAATCTAGTAGATTCACCTGCAGAGTTCCTCTTGCCACTATTCTATACCTGGAATATGCATGGACGATTGAGACAGTCCTTATGCTGTCCCAGACAGAATGTGGTTCACCTTCCTGAGCCACATGACTCCTGTTGCCGCCCTGGTGGTTGATATATATGACCCTACAGAGGCTTTCCGGGATAGAGTAATGTAGAAAAAATTTCAGTTGATGCGTTTCAGCCTATAAGGCCGCCCATACTTTCCCGGATAGAACCTATATCTGGTTTGTACCATAGCCCAGAGCAAGGCAAACTGGCCAAAAGCTCCAAGATATTTATGGGCGGTATACTCTCCTGTGGAGACTGTGACGGGAGGGCCCGTAGAACCCAGAATCCCTTGGAAAGTATGTGATGCCCTTGTTTCAGCTCCCCATACACCTCTTATGTCTAAGTCACCCTGTGCTATCCTGGCACAGGGTGAGTGAGAAAATATATCTTGGATTACTTAAAATGTGACAGTGATATTTGTCCACAATATCTCCCAGGATATATGTAGAGACTATTCTTGGTTTGTTTGATTCTGAACTCAACATGTTAGATAACTGAGAGAGCTGATCACATTGTCCTCTGTACAATGTAGGAGACGGGCCGACTCCTAGTGGAGCTCCTGCTATTGTGAGAAAATGTCCTGTGGTTGTACATATGATAATGTATAATCTACTGTGTGTAGCTCAGTGACAACAAGTCTGACCTGTAGTGAAATCCTGACGGGCACAGAGTCACATCGGCTGCTTAAAGGGATTAGTTAATTAGCTCATGTTAATTTGTTACAGGTGTATTGTTAGAGTAATATGAGCAGGAGGGGGGAACCTCCTCTTCTACTGTATAAAAAGACTTGTATTCTGGTTCTAATAAATGAGTCCATGTTAGCAGCTAAGCAAGTCTTGTCTTGTTTTTGTGCTTGTGAGCGGTTGGAATATCTGATATCTATATTCAGACTGGGAGGAAGCGGTATACTGACGGAAGCACTGAAGCGGAGTGGGGAACGTTCCGTCACAGAAACCAAGTTCCCTGAACTGTAGCCACCCTCAAACCAAATGGAGAAACTGGCATCAGTGGTTATTATCTTCCAATACCTGAAAGGAAGAATTCAACATTTCTAGATTCAGAACCATCAACCACCAATCTTTAGCCGTGCAACATCCCGGGAACAGAGACCTCCGGCAATCCAATGCCTGCATTTTCAAGTTCCATACAGAGAGAATGATCCTCTCCAAGACCTGAAGTAAGACTGTACATAAGGAATGTGCTTCGAGCTAGATACAGCTTCCTACTGCAAAATGTATCGAAGGAAAATCTGGACCAACTGCTTCCTTAGCATAGGTTATTGAGGTATACTGAGATTGACACCCCTGCATCTTTAGCAAGTCCAGCACCAAAGCTAAGAGCTTTGTGAACCTTATGCCGCGTACACACGAGCGGACTTTACGGCGGACTTTGCCCGGCGGACTGGATTTCGTCGGACAATTCGATGTGTGTGGGCTCCAGCGGACTTTGTTTTCTCAAAAGTTGGACGGAACTAGATTTTAAACTTGTTTAAAATTTATCCGTTGAAATCGAGTCCGGTCGAAAAGTCCGCCGTCTGTATGCTAGTTCGACGGACAAAAAGCCACGCTAGGGCAGCTATTGGCTACTGGCTATGAACTTCCTTGTTTTAGTCCGGTCGTACGTCATCACGTACGAATTCGACGGACTTTGGTGGATTGTGTGTAGGCAAGTCCGTTCGTTCACAGAGTCCGTCGGAAAGTACGTCGAAAAGTCCGCCGGGCAAAGTCCGCCGTAAAGTCCGCTCGTGTGTACGCGGCATTAGAAGCTGTGGTCAGCCAGAAGGATGGTCAGAAAAAAGAAAACAGACGACTTTCCACTGCAATTACAGAAATCTTTGATGAGGCTGGATTTAACCTGGCACATAAAGCTGTGTGTTTCCTGAAGATTATGGGCCCCACAATCTACCTCTTGCAGAGAATAATCTCTGAACAGACCGAGCCTATCTGAAACAGAAGGATGCCCAGCGGATTGAGATCTAAAGATAGACCTCATGTCCCTATTCAGTTTTGAAGTTGCTACCATTTAATTGTTTTACAGTAATGAGCCCATAACTTTTGCTCTAAGACCCAACGCAAGGCAAAGACTGACCCAACTAAGGAAGAAGCAACCACCTCAGAGACTACTCTAAAATCTTATGGTCTGAGATACTCTCAAACACAGCAACCTCAGATGCCTCCCTCAACCTGGGCATTCTCCCATCCAAGTACTAACCAGGATTGATCTGAGATCAGGCTCCACAGTGGCTCAGATCACCCTGATGCCATTGGTCCAACAGGAGACGTGAACATTGCCAGACCACTTAACCTGAGGGAGATGTACCTGCCTCACTCTTCTAAGTCATTTAGCTAGTCTCATGCCCTGTACACACGGTCGGATTTTCCGACGGAAAATGTGTGATAGGACCTTGTTGTTGGAAATTCTGACCGTGTGTAGGCTCCATCACACATTTTCCATCGGATTTTCCGACACACAAAGTTTGAGAGCAGGCTATAAAATTTTCCGACAACAAAATCTGTTGTCGGAAATTCCGATCGTGTGTACACAAATCCGATGGACAAAGTGCCACGCATGCTCAGAATAAATAAAGAGATGAAAGCTATTGGCCACTGCCCCGTTTATAGTCCCGACGTACGTGTTTTACGTCACTGCGTTCAGAATGATCGGATTTTCCGACAACTTTGTGCGACCGTGTGTATGCAGGACAAGTTTGAGCCAACATCCGTCGGAAAAAATCCTAGGATTTTGTTGTCGGAATGTCCGAACAAAGTCCGACCGTGTGTACAGGGCATAACAGATACATAATAAAGTGACCGTATTAGACAAACTAATGCGCAGTTCCACAAGGACGCAGGCCTAGACAATGTTGATCTACCCCTATACAACCCCATGAGTATGTAAGTATGCAGATATACAAGTATTCTTGCCATTATTGCATCTATGTATGCAGCTCAAGGCAATAAGCACATTTGTATGCAGTTCTAGGCAAAAAAAAGATATGTATGTAGTCCTAGACAAATAAGCACATATGTATATACTCCTAGGCAAAAAACAGATACGTATGTAGTCCTAGGCAAAAAGGAAATATGTATACAGTTTAATGTAAATAAGCAAATATGTATATAGTTTCATGTAAATAAGCACATATGTATGCAGTTCAAACCAAGCATATACTTATGCAGTACAAATGAAAACATGCCAGCATGCGTTTAAGCAATATGCATTTATGGAGGCATGCATTTATGGAAGCATGTAGGTATGTGCTTAAGCAAATATGCGCTTAGGCAAAACATGAAAGCGCCTGTCCATGCAAACACGCACTTACGCAATGCGTGCCCATGGAGGCATGCATTTACAGAATAAGCAAGCATGCGCTTATGAAACGTGTTTTTGCAACATATATTACACGCATCTATGCAAACATGTGTCTGTGCACTGTGTGTTTATGCAAACATGCATTCATGCCATCACGTATATCTATGCAACATGCATACACACTTATACCCACATGTCTATACAAACATATGCTTATAAAAACTTGCACCTACACAACACGCAAACGCACCGTCGTGGCCAGCTATGGGGGGGCTGAATGGGGCTGAATGCTGGGTGGATGGGCACGCTTGTCGGGCGCAAGGATCACGGGGCAAGGCCCTCTGCAAACATGCAGGCTTGTGTTCTATGCAAGTAAGCCAGCATGTATACTATGCTGTACCTGCTCAACTGCACCTGGGCCCATACTAGTTATAGTCAGGATTAGCCAAGTACATAGGCATCCAATGCAACCTCTATGCTGCTTCAACGGCCTAAGGCCTCTTCCACACCTGTGCGACCCGTCCTGCGACTTGGGACTGCAAGGTCGCCTGACAAGTCACATCCCATTAATTCCAATGAGTACCCTTCACATCCGTGCATCTTCAAGTCACAGCGACCTCAGAGCAGCCCTTGCACCACTCCGGTCTGACCTTGGCGTGACTTGAGGTCCATAGACTTCAAAATTACACAGGCACTGCTTCACGCAAAATCGCATCAAAATTGTATGACTTTCAAGTCCCACAAGTATGAAAAGTGAGCTCAAAACTAAGCTCCTGCAGACCCAATGCATGCTATTCTGGAGGCACAACTCCTTCAAGTACACTGATGCCCATGTTCTTCCAAACATGTGCTGTATGCAACATCTATGAAAAACATGTGTTTATTCAAGCATGCGTTTAGGCAGCAAGCTTGGAAGCATGTATACTATGCTGCACCTTTCCAACTGTACTTGGCCCCATACTAATTTTTACTAGTTTAGCACATATGCATGCCATGCAGCCTTTACCTGCTTCAGCCTAAAAGTAAGCTCCTGCAGACCAAATGCACATTATTCTGAAGTTTGCAAGTATGCACCTGTTCAACTGCACCAGGCCCCATACTATTTTTGTGCCAAATGCACAGTATTCTGGAGACACAATAACGTTTTTAAAGTTTACTGCTAGGGGTGTATCAACTTTCAGTTGTACAGGCCCCCCGGATTAAGCCGTAAGTAAGCAGTATATAATCATGACTTGTCTGGCCACACAGTTCTCCCATAGTAAGTACTCACACTTCACTAGTATCCATGAGCTTGCGTTATGTCTCAAGAGGCCCTGCTGAAGCTGTCGACCTTATGGAAATATGGCCACCCTTCCACTTCCTGCCTATATAAAAATAGGCCATACCGAGCGAGCCTCTAGTGGCTGGGGGAGAAACAGCAGCCCACATGACTACACACAGCATGATTAAACAGCACACTGTCCCCAGTGGTCACTGGGAGAACAGACAGTCAGATCACAGTCAGAGAAACTGCAAAAATGCAAACCATTCCTGCTGCCGGACTCTGAACATAACAGGAGTCAAAAATTCACCCATCACGGCCAGCTTTGTCATAAAAGACCTTCAAGGACAGGGACCCCCTAATGTGGGGTCCACTCCCCTGGACCTGTATAGCACCCTGCAGGAAAGCACCTTGGTCAGATACTGCACAGGGCTCAATTACGCAGGGTCCAGCGCCATAAGGCTGCATTACAGGCAAAACCTCAAGGAATCTTCTCTGCTTCCAATAAGGCTCGAGTACCATCCATTTTGGCTGATAGCTTTTTCAAATGGATCCAAATGAAGTCCATGATTCTAAATAGAACTGTCCAGACCTCCAAGTACGCTCCAAGAGAACATGTATCACATCAGTGACCATTCCACCTTACAGACAGTGGCCAAAAAACTGAGGTCCTTCCTGTGTAGGAGAGGTTAAATAGGGGAGGACTTCCTGTTTGCCAGTGCCCATCCACCAGTAGGTGGCGTATAACCCATATAGTCATTATTATGGTTGCTCTGTGTCCCGTGATGTACGATAAAGAAAATAACAATTGTATAGTATTTATATTGCTTATTCATGTTTTACTATCAAATGATTGCCTGGGATTCATTCCATATGTCAAACACACATGCGTGTGTGTATGTATGTACATATTGACATGGACATTCACTGTATTGTTTATTTAAGCACAAGAGACTCCATTTTGTTTGCACTGTTGAAATGTGTTCTGTAACCTTCACCTAACACAGAGACACATTTTCTGCTAGAAGCTCTCTCTGCCTCTACTCCCCCTTCCCCTCTCAAGGTTTTACTTTTGCAATTGTTCTATTCACTAGCTTTTAATAACATATTTATATTTGTTAGTTTTTAATAACATCTCACACCACCCCTTTCTTATCTATGTATAAAATAACATGCAATAATAAATGTTGGCACTGAACGGACATTTTAAACACAGTGATTGCGTCCTGTGAACCTGTTCCTGCAGCTGCAGTTTTAACTTATGTCGAGTCCCAATCAGAAACAATTTCATAACAGTTTTGGCGAGTCATATCAGGAGTTTGGCAGAGTCTTCAGAAGGAACCGTGCTTTGATTGGGATCATCGGGAACGCAGACCTCTAAATGCTGGTTAGGTAAGCTGTCCTTAAGTTTGCTATATTTCTGCCTTTCCTATGTATCCTATCTGTCGGTTCTCAAGGAAACCAGACCACTCTCGGACCTTTCTGTTTTGGTAATGTGTGTGTGAATGTGTTTGTGTCCCCCTTCATGGGTTGGACTCTGTGTGGATAGGGAGAATCCTCTGCAGTTTCCTGCGTTGACTCCTTGTGGGCGACCTGGGTCAGAGGCGCATGGTAGGGTCAGATCAAACCCACAGAGAAGAGACGAGGAGGGTCTCTTAATGAGTGTTTTGTCTATTGTCATAAACCCCTTCCACGTAGATAAGTGGAGACTATACTTGTAAATCTGCAGATTTGCTGTACTATTTGTTTTAGAGGCAAGAGGGTATAGGCACAAGTAGAGCAGACTGGCCAGTCATTATGGGTATTACATTAAATAAGGGAATGAAGGGTGGGAGGCCTTCAGGAAATGCCCAGAGCAAGATGAGCGCTAGAGAATATATGAACGGAAGGTACGGTTCCGCCTATACTGAGCCCCTAGATAAATGGGTAGAATGGACAAAGGGAACAGCTAAACCTTTAAAATCTGAAGGGACTTTTGATTTACAAGTATGGCAAACTTCTGCACGATTATAGCCCACTACTGTGCAGTGAAGGAACATGGAGAATAGCTTGCACATGGGAGACAGAAGCTAAAGTAGCAAATCAAACTGGTTTGATAGAGATGTTTAATAAAAGTACTGCCCAAATTTACTATGTTTGGCCAGAAGACTCTGTAGAGGAGGACCCCCACCTTATGTGGTTGCCAGCTTGGCTTTAAGGGGTCCACCCACAAAAGTACAAGAATTACATTACATGGAACACACAAAAGATGAGCTGGGCAATATAGCAGAGAGCAGAGGATTAACAGCCCCATATCAACCTACAAAGAAGGATTTGGCTCGTATCCCAAAAACAGATGATTGGCATAAATCAAAAGGCACATATGCAAAACTAGATATCTCTGAACTTAAGGCTTTTGCCAGAGAAAGAGAGATAGAGTCTGAACTTCTGGAGCAAACCATAATTTCCAAATTGTGGCAGCAAGATGAAGAGAGAAGATAGGGAGACGCCAAAGCTTCTGCTCCTGTCGCAGAGCAATGTGTTGCAGTTTATCCTGTCAGAACCCAATTAGTTTTTGAAGGTAATGCTGTTGACAGTAAGTTTCAAATTAAATGGCATGTACCTTTTAGTGCTCAAGAAATGAAAGCCATATTAGAGGGATTGGGAGATCCTAGAAAGAATCCAATTGGGTTTGCAAACAAACTTAGTGCTGCGCAGGAAGCATATGAGGCTTCTGCTACTGACATTCATCAGCTTCTTATTAAAGCAGTGGGAAGCAACATGTTTGGCTATATACTTAAAGAATGTGATGTAGACATCAAAAATCTAGATAAGATGGTTAGTGGACGGGAGGTTTGTGAGAAATTAAAGGAAAAATTGCCCCAAATATATGGACAAACCAGACATGCTGAATTTATGAATGCTAAACAAGGGAAAGAGGAAGCAGCAGGGGCTTATTGAAGGCAGTTAAGCGATATGGCTGAGGAAGCAGGCTTTAAAATAGAGGAAGAGAAGACGTGGGAGAATCTGCAAGTCCATCTACACAACTTGTGAAACAAAGGTTTCTTGATGGTTTAATACCCCAGTTGAAAGAAAAGTTGTTCACAGCAAAGCCTGAGGCAGGCAATATGTCTATTTGAGACTAGGGATGAGCCGAACACCCCCCTTTTCGGTTCGCACCATAACATGCGAACAGGAAAAAAATTCGTTCGAACACGCAAACACCGTTAATGTCTATGGGACACGAACATGAATAATCAAAAGTGCTAATTTTAAAGGCTTATATGCAAGTTATTGCCATTAAAAGTGTTTGGGGACCTGGGTCCTGCCCCAGGAGACATGAATCAATGCAAAAAAAAGTTTTAAAAACGGCCGTTTTTTCAGGAGCAGTGATTTTAATAATGCTTAAAGTCAAACAATAAAAGTGTAATATCCCTTTAAATTTCGTACCTGGGGGGTGTCTATAGTATGCCTGGACGAGAACGCTGGAGGAAGAACCAAAAGAGCCAGAAGAGCCAGAAGAAGATGAAGGAAGAAAGAAGAAGCATTTAAATAAAGGAATTGTCAAAAACTGTCTCTTGTCATTTTTAACATTTTTGACAGTTTTTTAGTGAAATGGTAGGGGTAAGTACCCCCTTATCATTTCACACAGGGGGGGGCCGGGATCTGGGGGTCCCCTTGTTAAAGAGGGCTTCCAGATTCCGATAAGCCCCCCGCCCGCAGACCCTCACAACCACCGGCCAGGGTTGTGGGGATGAGGCCCTTCATCAACATGGGGACAAGGTGTTTTGGGGGGCTACCCCAAAGCACCCTCCCAATGTTGAGGGCATGTGGCCTGGTACGGTTCAGGAGGGGGGGGCGCACTCTCGTCCCCCCCTCTTTTCCTGCGGCCTGCCAGGTTGCGTGCTCGGATAAGGGTCTGGTATGGATTTTTGGGGGGACCCCACGCCGTTTTTTTTTTTTTTTTTGGCGCGGGGTTCACCTTAAAATCCATACCAGACCTGAAGGGTCTGGTATGGAATTTAGGGGGAACCCCACTTCATTTTTTTTTTAAATTTTGGCTGGGGTTCCCCTTAATATCCATACCAGACCTGAAGGGCCTTGTATGGAATTTAGGGGGACTCCCACATCATTTTTTTTTTTTTATATTTTTTTATTGTCGGCAATGCAATAGCGGCGGTAGTTTTAAATGTGTTTTTTCCTTCAAAATGTCATTTTGCTGTCAGACTGTTCTAAACACGGGAAACATGCGCCCCTTTACAGGCATACTATAGGCACCCCCCAGGTACGAAATTTAAAGGGATATTACACTTTTATTGTTTGACTTTAAGCATTATTAAAATCACTGCTCCTGAAAAAACGTCAGTTTTTAAAACTTTTTTTTGCATTGATGCATGTCCCCTGGGGCAGGACCCGGGTCCCCAAACACTTTTTATGACAATAACTTGCATATAAGCCTTTAAAATTTGCACTTTTGATTTCTCCCATAGACTTTTAAAGGGTGTTCCGCGGCATTCGAATTTGCCGCGAACACCCCAAATTGTTCGCTGTTCGGCGAACTTGCGAACAGCCAATGTTCGAGTAGAACATGAGTTCGACTCGAACTCGAAGCTCATCCCTATTTGAGACCTCCTGCCTATCCTGTTATCCATAGAAAACAGGATTAACCAAAAAGACAGCAAACCCAAGGTTATGTACATGGGGAAGCAGGGAAGAAGAGGAAGAGGCAAAGGCAATTTCAGAAATCATGGCAATCTGGGACCAATTATATGCTAAAATTGTAATGGGGAAGGACACATAGCCAAATTCTTACATCTTCCTGACCATAGACTGGAAAGGAGCTTAGAGGCACCTCATGCTGATCCCAGTTCTCTGCCAAAAGCAGTGGATCAGGCATAGGAAAATGGCATGCCAGTATCAATCATGTTAAATAGGGGAGACAATGGTCCCAGAGTAAAGGTATTTTTACAAGAACTCCCCTATCCTGGAGGAGAAACAGAATTAACCTGTTTATTAGATAATGGTGCAGGCCAATGTGTTTTTAATATAGAGGACTTACCTCCAGGATTATTATCTACAAATGTTATCTCTGGTGTTGGCCTAACCGGGACCTCTACTGATTTGGTTAAGTCCAAGCCATTTAAACTCAGGCTAGGACAACAAACAGAAATTGTCACTAAAGTGTTATTTTCAGACACAATTCCTACCAATCTTTTGGGCACTGATGTTTTTAACCAAATTTTACAAACATAGACTACACTTCTACAGGAGTCCAAGTGGTCAGTAGTCTGTCAGGAGAAGTTTTAAATTCTGCCTCTGGAGTATTTTTAATCCAAGACTCCACTCCGCCATTTCCACCAGAATTGAAGGTGATTCCCGCTGATTTATGGGCCACCAACAAATATGATGTGGGTCTGCTGGATTGCATCCCAGTCATGATAAAAATTAAACCAGGAGCCCATCTCCCACAGATTAAACAGTACTCACTGAGTATTGCTCAGACTGAGGGGATAAAGGATAAAATCACTCAACTAAATCAGCACGGGTTGTTGTATCAATTAAGTCCCAAGCCAATACACCCCTTTTCCCAATTGCAAAAAAGCCAGAAAAGAAGGGTGGGCAGGTGACATACCGCATTGTGCATGATTTAAGAGCCATTAACAATATATTTAAGGCAGATACCCCAATTGTGCCCAACCCCCACACTTTACTAAGTGGAATACTGCTTTACAGTGATTGATCTTGCAAATGCTTTCTTTTCTGTGCCCCTACACCCAGATTGCTGGCACCTTTTTTCATTTACCCATGATGCCCAAAAGTTAGCATGGACAAGATTGCCCCAAGGCTGTGTGAGTAGCCCCTCTGAATATAATACTGCATTAAAGCAAGTATTGGACCAATGATCCCCCTCACACCCAAACACAGTTTTGCTTCAGTACATAGACAATTTGCTTATTTGTTCTGATACAAAGGACATTTGTAGCAGAGAAGCAGCAAGCCTTCTCATGTTTCTCTATAACAGTAACAACAAAGTTAGCAAAGATAAGCTACAATACTGTCAAGAGAAAGTCATCTTCCTGGGTTTCTGCATTTCACATGGAATCCATCACCTAACCCCAGATTGAGTTAAAACTCTGCAAAAATTTGAAATGCCAAAAAATGTACAGCAACTACATGCCATCCTGGGGTTAGTGGGATATTGTAGGGACTGGATTACAAATGCATCAGAACTTATGTCTCCTCTATATGAGGCTACCACTAGTAAACCCTTTCAAACTCACATGGGACAATAAATTGCAGATGAAGGAGCTTATTAAAATTTTGTCTGAAGCTCCTGCCATTGGACTTCCTGACTATACTAAGACTTTCTCATTGTTCTGTCATGAAGTCAATGGATTTGCTGCAGGTGTACTCACCTTGCTACATGGAGACAAACAGAGGCCTGTAATGTATGCATCAGCCTCATTAGACCCTGTCATCAAAGGCTCCCCCAGTTGTATGCGAGCCATAGCATCCTGCATTTTGCTACTAGACAGAGTAACTGAGCTTGTACTAGATTCTGATCTGATCCTGTATTTGCCACATGCAGTACAGGAAAACATGAATCAAGTAAATACCAGACATGTGTCTGCAAGCAAATTTGACAAATACCACTCTGCTCTTTTTCCTCCTTGGAATTTAACAATCAAACGATGTGTCACTTTGAATCCGGCTACTCTTCTTCCTAGAATTGATGAGGAAGATGCAACAAATGGTGCTGATGTAGAACCTGAGAGTTTTTCTCATGATTGTATGGCTCTGATGGAGGTAGAAAAGAAAAGACCTGAAAAGATGAGCCTTTATCAGATTGTGACACACACTTATTCATAGATCTTTCCAGATTTTACTCTAATGATGGTCATGGTCAGCCACGCACAGGGTTTGCTGTAAACACTACAGACACCATTTTACAACAGGAAGCATTGATACCCTAGATGTCAGCACAGGAAGCAGAGTTGTGTGCTGTAGTCAAAGCTTGTCATCTCCTAGAGAATCAAAGCGGAAACGTTTACACTGACAGCATATATGCATTTGGAATAGCTCACGATTTTGGGCCTATTTGGAAAGCACAGAACTTCCTGACTAGTGTAGGGAAGCCAGTAAGACATGCAAAACTCATAGAGCGGCTATTTGAGGCCTTTCAGAAACCAGCAGAAATTGCCATCTTGAAGGTAAAAGGACATGCGAGGGGAAATGACATGACAACCAGAGGAAATGCTTTAGCGAACCAAGCGGCAAAGGATGCTGCCCTTATGGCATTTGGAGTCACACCCATTGTAGGGGTCACCTAGGTTGCAGGGACAGATTCCCCTCATCAAGAGCAGTGGGATGTAGAAACTTTAATTCAGTTGCAGAACTGGGCCCCTGATAAAGAGAAGAATAAGTGGATCAAATGTAATGCTACCCAAAATCAGCAGGGCCTGTGGAGCGCTGAGAACAGGTGGTGTTTACCCAGGAGTTTGTACCCAGTTTTAGCACAACTGGCACATGGCGTCAGTCATCTTGCTGGCCGGGAAGCTAAAGCAAATCAACAGCAAAGAAAATTTTGAATGAAATAGTTTGTAGATATGGAGTTCCTGAAACTATTGACAGTGATAGAGGAACCAATTTTACTGGGGAAGTAATGAAAGAGGTAATGGAAGCCCTTCACATACAGTAAGCTTTCCATACACCTTATCATCCACAAAGTAGTGGTAAAGTTAAGAGATTTAATGGCATTTTGAAAAACAGATGTGCAAAAATTAAAGCAGATACAGGAAAAGGATGGGTGGAAGCTTTGCCATTAGCCCTATATTCTGTACAAACTACCCCTAAACAACCACATGGGCTGTCCCCCTATGAGATTTTATTTGGAGGGCCACCCAAAACAGGGCTATATTTTCCCCACCAGTTTCAGGCTTCTCACTCTAGTCTGTTAGAATATGTTCAGATTTTGCAAAGAACATACATGAAGGTGTTTATAAATCTATCCCTGACCCAGATTCTGTTTCAGGTATTCACAGAAACCAACCAGGTGACTGGGTAGTGATCAAGCGACACGTCAGAAAGCCACTAAAACCAAAATTTGACGGACCACATTTAGTGCTTTTGACAACTGGTTCCATTGTCAAGTTGGAAGGAAAGCCCACCTGGATTCATGCCAGTCACTGCAAGAAAATCCTAAAGTGATGATATCCTTTGAAAAAATCATGATGATGTTTCTTTTCTTTTTGTTGTTTGTGAGAACTGAGACATGGAAAAGTAACCCTTTCATCCAAATGTTAAAACTGTATGCAACCCATAGCAATGCTAGTAACTGTTGGGTGTGTTCTCACTTACATCCCCAAACAGGAACAATACTAGGGATGAGCCGAACACCCCCCTGTTTGGTTCGCACCAGAGCTTGCGAACAGGCAAAAAATTTGTTCGAACACGCGAACACCGTTAAAATCTATGGGACACAAACATGAATAATCAAAAGTGCTAATTGTAAAGGCTTATATGCAAGTTATTGTCATAAAAAGTGTTTGGGGACCTGGGTCCTGCCCCAGGGGACATGGATCAATGCAAAAAAAAGTTTTAAAAACGGACGTTTTTTTCGGGAGCAGTGATTTTAATAATGCTTAAAGTGAAACAATAAAAGTGTAATATCCTTTTAAATTTTATACCTGGGGGGTGTCTATAGTATGCCTGTAAAGGGGCGCATGTTTCCCCTGTTTAGAACAGTCTGACAGAAAAATTACATTTCAAAGGAAAAAAAGTCATTTAAAACTACTCGCGGCTATTAATGAATTGCCGGTCCGACAATACACATAAAAGTTCATTGATAAAAACGGCATGGGAATTCCCCACAGGGGAACCCTGAACCAAAAAAATGACGTGGGGGGTCCCCCTAAACTCCATACCAGGCCCTTCAGGTCTGGTATGGATATTAAGGGGAACCCCGGCCAAAATTAAAAAAAAAAATGGTGTAAGGTCCCCCTAAAAATCTATATCCGACCCTTATCCGAGCACGCAACCTGGCAGGCCGCAGGATAAGAGGGGGGGACAAGAGAGGGGCCCCCCTCCTGAACCGTGCCAGGCCACATGCCCTCAACATTGGGAGGGTGCTTTGGGGTAGCCCCCAAAACACCTTGTCCCCATGTTGATGAGGACAAGGGCCTCATCCCCACAACCCTGGCAGATGGTTTTGGAGGTCTGTGGGCGGGGAGCTCATCAGAATCTAGAAGCCCCCTTTAACAAGGGGACCCCCAGATCCCAGCCCTCCCCCCTGTGTGAAATGGTAAGGGGTACTTGTACCCCTACCATTTTACAAAAAAATTGTCAAAAATGTTAAAAATAACAAGAGACAGTTTTTGACAATTCCTTTATTTAAATGCTTCTTCTTGATGGGACTTCCCTGTGGCATTCCCCGTGACACCACAGGGAAGTCCCATCAAGTCACTGTGCGTCAGAGGGGGGTGGGGTCACCGGGTCTGGTATAGATTTTGAGGGGGACCCCACACCATTTTTTTTTTTAATTTTGACCGGGGTTCCCCTTAATGTCCTTACCAGACCTGAAGGACCTGGTATGGAATTTAGGGGGATCCCCCACGGCATTTTTTTAAAAATTTTGGTTCGGGGTTCCCCTGTGGGCAATTCCAATGCCGTTTTTATCAATGAACCTTTATGTGTATTGTCGGACCGACAATTCATTAATAGCCACGAGTAGTTTTAAATGACTTTTTTTCCTTTGATATGTCATTTTGCTGTCAGACTGTTCTAAACACGGGAAACTTGCATCCCTTTACAGGCATACTATAGACACCCCCCAGGTACGAAATTTAAAGGAATATTACACTTTTATTGTTTCACTTTAAGCATTATTAAAATCACTGCTCCTGAAAAAACGGCCGTTTTTAAAACTTTTTTTTGCATTGATCCATGTCCCCTGGGGCAGGACCCAGGTCCCCAAACACTTTTTATGACAATACCATGCATATAAGCCTTTAAAATTAGCACTTTTGATTTCTCCCATAGACTTTTAAAGGGTGTTCCGCGGCTTTCAAATTTGCCGCGAAAACCCCAAAACATATTGGGAACTGTAAACAATTTGTACATAAAGGGTTCTATTTAGTTCTGGATCTGGGATATAATAATATTGACCATAGTTTCCTCCATGAACTGTAATCTTTTCTCCGGTGCAATCTGAATTGCCCAACCGTGTACATTTAGTGTTAAACGGGCATGTAATGTTTAAACAAATCTGTGGAGTGTCTATCTGTTTTGAAACCATCAAAGTTACTGATCTGTGCTCATTAGCTGTGGAGACTATGTATGAGCCATTTATTCTGGTCCTGTTTAGATCAGTGAAGTTGAGAGGCATTGCTATCATGGGTATTGTTTAGGGATGAGCTTCGAGTTCGAGTCGAACTCATGTTCCAATCGAACATCAGCTGTTCGCAAGTTCACCAAACAGCGAACAATTTGGGGTGTTCGCGGCAAATTCGAATGCCGCGGAACACCCTTTAAAAGTCTATGGAAGAAATCAAAAGTGATCATTTTAAAGGCTTATATTCATGGTATTGTCATAAAAAGTCTTTGGGGACCTGGGTCCTGCCCTAGGGGACATGGATCAATGCACAAAAAAGTTTTAAAAACTGCCGTTTTTTCGGGAGCAGTGATTTTAATAATGCTTAAAGTGAAACAATAAAAGTGTAATATCCCTTTAAATTTTGTACCTGGGGGATGTCTATAGTATGCCTGTAAAGGGGCGCATGTTCCCCATGTTTAGAACAGTCTGACAGCAAAATGACATTTCAAAGGAAAAAAGTAATTTAAACTATTCGCGGCTATTAATGAATTGCCAGTCCGACAATACACATAAAAGTTCATTGATAAAAATGGCATGGGAATTCCCCACAGGGAACCCCGAACCATAATTTAAAAATAAAAGCAGTGGGGGGTCCCCCTAAATTCCATACCAGGCCCTTCAGGTCTGGTATGGATATTAAAGGGAACCCCGGCCAAAATGTAAAAAAAATGGCGTGGGGTCCCCCTCAAAATCTATACCAGACCCTTCAGGTCTGGTATGGATTTTAAGGGGAACCCCGTGCCAAAATTTAAAAAAAACTGCGTGGGGTCCCCCCAAAAATCCATACCAGACCCTTATCAGATGCCTGTAAAAGAGACAGTTTTTGACCATTCCTTTCTTTCTTCTATCTTCTATCTTTTATCTTCCTTTGGTTTCTTCCTCCATCTTCTTCTTCTTCTGGCTCTACTGGTTCTTTCTCCGGTGTTCTTGTTGGCACCTTCCTCCGCGGCATCTTCTTCCCTTCTTCTCCTCGTGCCACTCCGCATACATGATGGCATGATGGGAGGCTCCCGCTGTGTGATGCTTCTCCTCTTCTGACGGTTCTTAAAAAAGGGGGCGGGGCCACCTGGTGACCCCCGCCCCCCTCTGACACACGGGGACTTGACGGGGACTTCCCTGTGGCATTCCCCGTGACATCAGAAGAGGGCGGGGCTATGTAACAGGTGACCCCGCCCCCGTTATTTAAGAACAATCAGAAGAGGAGAAGCGTCACACAGCTGAAATAAAGAAATAAAGGAATAAATGAGTTGTCAAAAACTGTCTCTTGTCATTTTTAACATTCTTGACAGTTTTTTGTGAAATGGTAGGGGTACTTTTGTACTACTTTACCATTTCACACAGGGGGGAGGGCCGGGATCTGGGGGTCCCCTTGTTAAAGGGGGCTTCCAGATTCCGATAAGCCCCCCGCCCGCAGATCCCCACAACCACCCGGCAAGGGTTGTGGGGATGAGGCCCTTGTCCCCATCAACAAGGGGACAAGGTGTTTTAGGGGGCTACCCCAAAGCACCCTCCTAATGTTGAGGGCATGTGGCCTGGTATGGTTCAGGAGGTGGGGGCGCTCTCTCGTCCCCCTCTCTTTTCCTGTGGCCTGCCAGGTTGCGTGCTCGGATAAGGGTCTGGTATGTATTTTTGGGGGGACCCCACGCCATTTTTTAAAAAATTTTGGCCGGGCTTCCCCTTAATATCCATACCAGACCTGAAGGGCCTGGTATGGAATTTAGGGGGACCCCCCAAGTCATTTTTTTTTTAAATTTTGGTTCGGGGTTCCCCTGTGGGGAATTCCCATGTCGTTTTTATCAATGAACTTTTATGTGTATCGTCGGACCGGCAATTCATTAATAGCCGCAAGTAGTTTTAAATGACTTTTTTCCCTTTGAAATGTCATTTTGCTGTCAGACTGTTCTAAACACGGGAAACATACGCCCCTTTGCAGGCATACTATAGACATCCCCCAGGTATGAAATTTAAAGGAATATTACACTTTTATTGTTTCACTTTAAGCATTATTAAAATCACTGCTCCCGAAAAAACGGCCGTTTTTAAAACTTTTTTTGCATTGATCCATGTCCCCTGGGGCAGGACCCAGGTCCCCTAAGAATGAGGGCTCAGGGACTGCTCTGCTGCTGCTTACGTACTGTGGCTGTCGAAACGCAAAGGGTTTCCCCACTCACAGCCCGAGCCTCTGATTGGCTGCCTAATAACCCGGATTTAAGGGTTGTGCATAATATTTAGTACTAGACATGATACCGGAGATGGTCAGAGACTGCAGACATGATACAGGAAATGGTCAGAGACTGCAGACATGATACAGGTAATAGTCAGAGACTGCGGACATGGCACAGGAGATGGTCAGAGACTGCAGACATGATACAGGAGATGGTCAGAGACTGCAGACATGATACAGAAGACGGTCAGAGACTGCAGACATGATACAGGAGATGGTCAGAGACTGCAGACATAATACAGGAGATGGTGAGAGACTGCAGACATACTACAGGAGATACAGTGAAAGACTGCAGACATACTATATGCAGGGCTATTTTCCTCAGATAATAGGTGCTGGAACTTAACCTTGCCGCCACCACCTAACAGTAGGAGAGTCTTAATGGGGCATTGTTAAATACCACTTATGCATTCTGCACAGAGTGAAGAGTTCAGAAATTTGCTATGTACAGAATGCAAAGATCAGGAGTGTGCTATACACAAAATGCAAAGATCCAGATTGTACTACGTACAGAGTGCAGAGTTCATGACTGTGCTACATACAGATTGCAGGGATCAGGAATGCATATCTCACAGGAGTGTTTACAACCCCCCTTCCAGTACAGAGCTCTCCTTCCACTCCCAAATCATCTCTTCCTCACCAAAAGCAACTACAACTTACAGTAGGAGTGCAATGTTAAGTGAAGAGAGGGGTCATTAGTCCAAAGAGGGGGGATAGGGGATGACATTGGTGCTAAGTTAATAGGGCATTGGTGCTAAATGGGGGGGACAATGTGCTAATTTCTAACTTGGGGGAGAGTGTGAACATTGTTGCTAAGTGGGGGGGAAGGGGGCATTGGTGCTAAGTGGTGGGAAATGAGGGACATCTGGGATAAGTGGGAGAAGCGGGACATTGGGGATAAGTGGAGGGACATTGGGGATAAGTGGGGGAGAGGAGGGACATTGGGGATAAATGGGGGGAGAGGAGGGACATTGGGGATAAGTGGGGGGAGAGGAGGGACATTTGGTATAAGTGGGGGGAGAGGGGGGACATTTGGGATAAGTGGGGAGAGAGGAGGGACATTTGGGATAAGTGGGGGGAGAGGAGGGACATTTGGTATAAGTGGGGGGAGAGGAGGGACATTTGGCATAAGTAGGGGGAGAGGAGGGACATTGGGGATAAGTGGGGGGAGAGGAGGGACATTGGGGATAAGTGGGGGGAGAGGGAGGGACATTGGGGATAAGTGTGGGGAGAGGAGGGACATTTGGTATAAGTGGGGGGAGAGGAGGAACATTGGGGATAAGTGGGGGGAGAGGAGGGACATTGGAGATAAATGGGGGGAGAGGAGTGACATTGGGGATAAGTGGGGGGAGAGGAGGGACATTTGGTATAAGTGGGGGGAGAGGGGGGACATTTGGTATAAGTGGGGGGACATTTGGGATAAGTGGGGGGAGAGGGGGGACATTTGGTATAAGGGGGGGATATTTGGGATATGTAGGGGGGAGAGAAGGGACATTTGGGATAAGTGGGGGGAGAGGAGGGACATTTGGTATAAGTGAACAATGGGAAGGGTTGTGGGACTTTATATGAGGCACATATATAGGATGTGCCTCCATCCCTAATTCAAAGAAAGTGGGAAGTTTGGGACTTTGAGTGAGGCCATAGACATGGTGAAGATAGATAATATAAAAATACACATTTATTGTCATAAAAGTCATAGAACATGTCAATAACAGGAACCACATGGGTGAGACAACATTATAGTAAAATGTAATTTCATGTTTGTTCACACACACTATTAAAAGTGTGTGTGCAATACAGGCAACTAGGGTACATCTGGGTCTGGTAGCCAAGTGCCCCGCAGTGGTCTGGATTGAACAGTCAATGCATTCCAATGAGTTCATAATGGTACATAAAGTATATAACAACACTTGCAAAAAGAGACAATGAGACCACAGTAAAATACAAAATCAAATCAAGAAAAAAAGGAAGAACGTAGAATGATCGAGGTGTGAAGAAACATCTCCGAATGCCCAGAATGGATGATTGGAATAGGGGCTACTATGTGCATCCTAAACAATGCCCGACGCGTTTCGTGTATATTACACTCATCAGGGGCGGGTGCTAGTGGTATATCTATAAAGTATGATAGAATAAAATTAGTAGAATGTATTGAAACCTATCAAAAAAGGAATGGATAAGTATAACAAAAATGCTTGCGAGAACTCACTGTAGTGAGGTATATTGGGTATGGAACCGAGGTCAACCAATCTCTGCCAGGAGCTGAGGTAATGGAGCAGCATGCTGACAGGGCATACATCCGGAAACTCCCCAAAACACAAGACTCAGGTTGGAAATGTATGTTCAGACTGGATGTTGGCCATTGGTGGCTACCAGGGAAAGTCTGAAAAGATTAAATGTCATGGTATGAGGATGTCCATACATCCAAAGTTGGAAAGTAATGCATAGTTTATAAGATAGTAGACCATAATCAGGGGTGACTTACTGGTGTCTCAGCGTGGAATGAAGTGGTAAGGTGGACTGCAGCATCAATTGTCGGATGACAACAGGGAGCTGCGCCTGGGGAAGCCAGATATAGCAGCCTGCACACGTGCACGCCGACTCCCACCAGCGTCACGCTGGCACGGCAAGAACGGGGAGGAGCTCCGACGCCGGCAGTCAAGACCGCCTACGACAGGCGCTCGTTTCCCAGCTGTGTCGGCTCAGATGGCAAAGTCACATGCTTGACGTGATGGCGTCAGGTAATGACGGCACACGAGAAGCAGGATGCGTGGCGCCGATGCGCTGTGAAACCGCCCTCCCTCCCACACATATCCTCCACCGCCCGGAGGGGCGGGGAGGAGGGTGAGGGGGCGGGGGCACGCAGAGCGCATCGCAGCTCCTGGCAGTAGACAAAATAAACCCCGGACATACCAGCCTCAATGTGGGTACTCAAAATTGAAAAGTCTGTGCTAAAATTTCTCACAGACAAACAAGAAAATCTCTGTCTCTAAAACACAAGCCCAGACATAGTGAATCAATGTCAAGGGCTTGATCATATCACACCCGGATGACAGGAAAAAAGAGGGGCTGTCAATCCAGTCTGTGGACCTCCATCCCTAATGCGAGAACAATGGGAAGGGTTGTGGGACTTTATATGAGGCACATATATAGGATGTGCCTCCATCCCTAATTCAAAGAAAGTGGGAAGTTTGGGACTTTGAGTGAGGCCATAGACATGGTGAAGATAGATAATATAAAAATACACATTTATTGTCATAAAAGTCATAGAACATGTCAATAACAGGAACCACATGGGTGAGACAACATTATAGTAAAATGTAATTTCATGTTTGTTCACACACACTATTAAAAGTGTGTGTGCAATACAGGCAACTAGGGTACATCTGGGTCTGGTAGCCAAGTGCCCCGCAGTGGTCTGGATTGAACAGTCAATGCATTCCAATGAGTTCATAATGGTACATAAAGTATATAACAACACTTGCAAAAAGAGACAATGAGACCACAGTAAAATACAAAATCAAATCAAGAAAAAAAGGAAGAACGTAGAATGATCGAGGTGTGAAGAAACATCTCCGAATGCCCAGAATGGATGATTGGAATAGGGGCTACTATGTGCATCCTAAACAATGCCCGACGCGTTTCGTGTATATTACACTCATCAGGGGCGGGTGCTAGTGGTATATCTATAAAGTATGATAGAATAAAATTAGTAGAATGTATTGAAACCTATCAAAAAAGGAATGGATAAGTATAACAAAAATGCTTGCGAGAACTCACTGTAGTGAGGTATATTGGGTATGGAACCGAGGTCAACCAATCTCTGCCAGGAGCTGAGGTAATGGAGCAGCATGCTGACAGGGCATACATCCGGAAACTCCCCAAAACACAAGACTCAGGTTGGAAATGTATGTTCAGACTGGATGTTGGCCATTGGTGGCTACCAGGGAAAGTCTGAAAAGATTAAATGTCATGGTATGAGGATGTCCATACATCCAAAGTTGGAAAGTAATGCATAGTTTATAAGATAGTAGACCATAATCAGGGGTGACTTACTGGTGTCTCAGCGTGGAATGAAGTGGTAAGGTGGACTGCAGCATCAATTGTCGGATGACAACAGGGAGCTGCGCCTGGGGAAGCCAGATATAGCAGCCTGCACACGTGCACGCCGACTCCCACCAGCGTCACGCTGGCACGGCAAGAACGGGGAGGAGCTCCGACGCCGGCAGTCAAGACCGCCTACGACAGGCGCTCGTTTCCCAGCTGTGTCGGCTCAGATGGCAAAGTCACATGCTTGACGTGATGGCGTCAGGTAATGACGGCACACGAGAAGCAGGATGCGTGGCGCCGATGCGCTGTGAAACCGCCCTCCCTCCCACACATATCCTCCACCGCCCGGAGGGGCGGGGAGGAGGGTGAGGGGGCGGGGGCACGCAGAGCGCATCGCAGCTCCTGGCAGTAGACAAAATAAACCCCGGACATACCAGCCTCAATGTGGGTACTCAAAATTGAAAAGTCTGTGCTAAAATTTCTCACAGACAAACAAGAAAATCTCTGTCTCTAAAACACAAGCCCAGACATAGTGAATCAATGTCAAGGGCTTGATCATATCACACCCGGATGACAGGAAAAAAGAGGGGCTGTCAATCCAGTCTGTGGACCTCCATCCCTAATGCGAGAACAATGGGAAGGGTTGTGGGACTTTATATGAGGCACATATATAGGATGTGCCTCCATCCCTAATTCAAAGAAAGTGGGAAGTTTGGGACTTTGAGTGAGGCCATAGACATGGTGAAGATAGATAATATAAAAATACACATTTATTGTCATAAAAGTCATAGAACATGTCAATAACAGGAACCACATGGGTGAGACAACATTATAGTAAAATGTAATTTCATGTTTGTTCACACACACTATTAAAAGTGTGTGTGCAATACAGGCAACTAGGGTACATCTGGGTCTGGTAGCCAAGTGCCCCGCAGTGGTCTGGATTGAACAGTCAATGCATTCCAATGAGTTCATAATGGTACATAAAGTATATAACAACACTTGCAAAAAGAGACAATGAGACCACAGTAAAATACAAAATCAAATCAAGAAAAAAAGGAAGAACGTAGAATGATCGAGGTGTGAAGAAACATCTCCGAATGCCCAGAATGGATGATTGGAATAGGGGCTACTATGTGCATCCTAAACAATGCCCGACGCGTTTCGTGTATATTACACTCATCAGGGGCGGGTGCTAGTGGTATATCTGTAAAGTATGATAGAATAAAATTAGTAGAATGTATTGAAACCTATCAAAAAAGGAATGGATAAGTATAACAAAAATGCTTGCGAGAACTCACTGTAGTGAGGTATATTGGGTATGGAACCGAGGTCAACCAATCTCTGCCAGGAGCTGAGGTAATGGAGCAGCATGCTGACAGGGCATACATCCGGAAACTCCCCAAAACACAAGACTCAGGTTGGAAATGTATGTTCAGACTGGATGTTGGCCATTGGTGGCTACCAGGGAAAGTCTGAAAAGATTAAATGTCATGGTATGAGGATGTCCATACATCCAAAGTTGGAAAGTAATGCATAGTTTATAAGATAGTAGACCATAATCAGGGGTGACTTACTGGTGTCTCAGCGTGGAATGAAGTGGTAAGGTGGACTGCAGCATCAATTGTCGGATGACAACAGGGAGCTGCGCCTGGGGAAGCCAGATATAGCAGCCTGCACACGTGCACGCCGACTCCCACCAGCGTCACGCTGGCACGGCAAGAACGGGGAGGAGCTCCGACGCCGGCAGTCAAGACCGCCTACGACAGGCGCTCGTTTCCCAGCTGTGTCGGCTCAGATGGCAAAGTCACATGCTTGACGTGATGGCGTCAGGTAATGACGGCACACGAGAAGCAGGATGCGTGGCGCCGATGCGCTGTGAAACCGCCCTCCCTCCCACACATATCCTCCACCGCCCGGAGGGGCGGGGAGGAGGGTGAGGGGGCGGGGGCACGCAGAGCGCATCGCGGCTCCTGGCAGTAGACAAAATAAACCCCGGACATACCAGCCTCAATGTGGGTACTCAAAATTGAAAAGTCTGTGCTAAAATTTCTCACAGACAAACAAGAAAATCTCTGTCTCTAAAACACAAGCCCAGACATAGTGAATCAATGTCAAGGGCTTGATCATATCACACCCGGATGACAGGAAAAAAGAGGGGCTGTCAATCCAGTCTGTGGACCTCCATCCCTAATGCGAGAACAATGGGAAGGGTTGTGGGACTTTATATGAGGCACATATATAGGATGTGCCTCCATCCCTAATTCAAAGAAAGTGGGAAGTTTGGGACTTTGAGTGAGGCCATAGACATGGTGAAGATAGATAATATAAAAATACACATTTATTGTCATAAAAGTCATAGAACATGTCAATAACAGGAACCACATGGGTGAGACAACATTATAGTAAAATGTAATTTCATGTTTGTTCACACACACTATTAAAAGTGTGTGTGCAATACAGGCAACTAGGGTACATCTGGGTCTGGTAGCCAAGTGCCCCGCAGTGGTCTGGATTGAACAGTCAATGCATTCCAATGAGTTCATAATGGTACATAAAGTATATAACAACACTTGCAAAAAGAGACAATGAGACCACAGTAAAATACAAAATCAAATCAAGAAAAAAAGGAAGAACGTAGAATGATCGAGGTGTGAAGAAACATCTCCGAATGCCCAGAATGGATGATTGGAATAGGGGCTACTATGTGCATCCTAAACAATGCCCGACGCGTTTCGTGTATATTACACTCATCAGGGGCGGGTGCTAGTGGTATGTCAAGCATGTGACTTTGCCATCTGAGCCGACACAGCTGGGAAACGAGCGCCTGTCGTAGGCGGTCTTGACTGCCGGCGTCGGAGCTCCTCCCCGTTCTTGCCGTGCCAGCGTGACGCTGGTGGGAGTCGGCGTGCACGTGTGCAGGCTGCTATATCTGGCTTCCCCAGGCGCAGCTCCCTGTTGTCATCCGACAATTGATGCTGCAGTCCACCTTACCACTTCATTCCACGCTGAGACACCAGTAAGTCACCCCTGATTATGGTCTACTATCTTATAAACTATGCATTACTTTCCAACTTTGGATGTATGGACATCCTCATACCATGACATTTAATCTTTTCAGACTTTCCCTGGTAGCCACCAATGGCCAACATCCAGTCTGAACATACATTTCCAACCTGAGTCTTGTGTTTTGGGGAGTTTCCGGATGTATGCCCTGTCAGCATGCTGCTCCATTACCTCAGCTCCTGGCAGAGATTGGTTGACCTCGGTTCCATACCCAATATACCTCACTACAGTGAGTTCTCGCAAGCATTTTTGTTATACTTATCCATTCCTTTTTTGATAGGTTTCAATACATTCTACTAATTTTATTCTATCATACTTTATAGATATACCACTAGCACCCGCCCCTGATGAGTGTAATATACACGAAACGCGTCGGGCATTGTTTAGGATGCACATAGTAGCCCCTATTCCAATCATCCATTCTGGGCATTCGGAGATGTTTCTTCACACCTCGATCATTCTACGTTCTTCCTTTTTTTCTTGATTTGATTTTGTATTTTACTGTGGTCTCATTGTCTCTTTTTGCAAGTGTTGTTATATACTTTATGTACCATTATGAACTCATTGGAATGCATTGACTGTTCAATCCAGACCACTGCGGGGCACTTGGCTACCAGACCCAGATGTACCCTAGTTGCCTGTATTGCACACACACTTTTAATAGTGTGTGTGAACAAACATGAAATTACATTTTACTATAATGTTGTCTCACCCATGTGGTTCCTGTTATTGACATGTTCTATGACTTTTATGACAATAAATGTGTATTTTTATATTATCTATCTTCACCATGTCTATGGCCTCACTCAAAGTCCCAAACTTCCCACTTTCTTTGAATTAGGGATGGAGGCACATCCTATATATGTGCCTCATATAAAGTCCCACAACCCTTCCCATTGTTCTCGCATTAGGGATGGAGGTCCACAGACTGGATTGACAGCCCCTCTTTTTTCCTGTCATCCGGGTGTGATATGATCAAGCCCTTGACATTGATTCACTATGTCTGGGCTTGTGTTTTAGAGACAGAGATTTTCTTGTTTGTCTGTGAGAAATTTTAGCACAGACTTTTCAATTTTGAGTACCCACATTGAGGCTGGTATGTCCGGGGTTTATTTTGTCTACTGCCAGGAGCTGCGATGCGCTCTGCGTGCCCCCGCCCCCTCACCCTCCTCCCCGCCCCTCCGGGCGGTGGAGGATATGTGTGGGAGGGAGGGCGGTTTCACAGCGCATCGGCGCCACGCATCCTGCTTCTCGTGTGCCGTCATTACCTGACGCCATCACGTCAAGCATGTGACTTTGCCATCTGAGCCGACACAGCTGGGAAACGAGCGCCTGTCGTAGGCGGTCTTGACTGCCGGCGTCGGAGCTCCTCCCCGTTCTTGCCGTGCCAGCGTGACGCTGGTGGGAGTCGGCGTGCACGTGTGCAGGCTGCTATATCTGGCTTCCCCAGGCGCAGCTCCCTGTTGTCATCCGACAATTGATGCTGCAGTCCACCTTACCACTTCATTCCACGCTGAGACACCAGTAAGTCACCCCTGATTATGGTCTACTATCTTATAAACTATGCATTACTTTCCAACTTTGGATGTATGGACATCCTCATACCATGACATTTAATCTTTTCAGACTTTCCCTGGTAGCCACCAATGGCCAACATCCAGTCTGAACATACATTTCCAACCTGAGTCTTGTGTTTTGGGGAGTTTCCGGATGTATGCCCTGTCAGCATGCTGCTCCATTACCTCAGCTCCTGGCAGAGATTGGTTGACCTCGGTTCCATACCCAATATACCTCACTACAGTGAGTTCTCGCAAGCATTTTTGTTATACTTATCCATTCCTTTTTTGATAGGTTTCAATACATTCTACTAATTTTATTCTATCATACTTTATAGATATACCACTAGCACCCGCCCCTGATGAGTGTAATATACACGAAACGCGTCGGAGATTGTTTAGGATGCACATAGTAGCCCCTATTCCAATCATCCATTCTGGGCATTCGGAGATGTTTCTTCACACCTCGATCATTCTACGTTCTTCCTTTTTTTCTTGATTTGATTTTGTATTTTACTGTGGTCTCATTGTCTCTTTTTGCAAGTGTTGTTATATACTTTATGTACCATTATGAACTCATTGGAATGCATTGACTGTTCAATCCAGACCACTGCGGGGCACTTGGCTACCAGACCCAGATGTACCCTAGTTGCCTGTATTGCACACACACTTTTAATAGTGTGTGTGAACAAACATGAAATTACATTTTACTATAATGTTGTCTCACCCATGTGGTTCCTGTTATTGACATGTTCTATGACTTTTATGACAATAAATGTGTATTTTTATATTATCTATCTTCACCATGTCTATGGCCTCACTCAAAGTCCCAAACTTCCCACTTTCTTTGAATTAGGGATGGAGGCACATCCTATATATGTGCCTCATATAAAGTCCCACAACCCTTCCCATTGTTCTCGCATTAGGGATGGAGGTCCACAGACTGGATTGACAGCCCCTCTTTTTTCCTGTCATCCGGGTGTGATATGATCAAGCCCTTGACATTGATTCACTATGTCTGGGCTTGTGTTTTAGAGACAGAGATTTTCTTGTTTGTCTGTGAGAAATTTTAGCACAGACTTTTCAATTTTGAGTACCCACATTGAGGCTGGTATGTCCGGGGTTTATTTTGTCTACTGCCAGGAGCTGCGATGCGCTCTGCGTGCCCCCGCCCCCTCACCCTCCTCCCCGCCCCTCCGGGCGGTGGAGGATATGTGTGGGAGGGAGGGCGGTTTCACAGCGCATCGGCGCCACGCATCCTGCTTCTCGTGTGCCGTCATTACCTGACGCCATCACGTCAAGCATGTGACTTTGCCATCTGAGCCGACACAGCTGGGAAACGAGCGCCTGTCGTGGGCGGTCTTGACTGCCGGCGTCGGAGCTCCTCCCCGTTCTTGCCGTGCCAGCGTGACGCTGGTGGGAGTCGGCGTGCACGTGTGCAGGCTGCTATATCTGGCTTCCCCAGGCGCAGCTCCCTGTTGTCATCCGACAATTGATGCTGCAGTCCACCTTACCACTTCATTCCACGCTGAGACACCAGTAAGTCACCCCTGATTATGGTCTACTATCTTATAAACTATGCATTACTTTCCAACTTTGGATGTATGGACATCCTCATACCATGACATTTAATCTTTTCAGACTTTCCCTGGTAGCCACCAATGGCCAACATCCAGTCTGAACATACATTTCCAACCTGAGTCTTGTGTTTTGGGGAGTTTCCGGATGTATGCCCTGTCAGCATGCTGCTCCATTACCTCAGCTCCTGGCAGAGATTGGTTGACCTCGGTTCCATACCCAATATACCTCACTACAGTGAGTTCTCGCAAGCATTTTTGTTATACTTATCCATTCCTTTTTTGATAGGTTTCAATACATTCTACTAATTTTATTCTATCATACTTTATAGATATACCACTAGCACCCGCCCCTGATGAGTGTAATATACACGAAACGCGTCGGGCATTGTTTAGGATGCACATAGTAGCCCCTATTCCAATCATCCATTCTGGGCATTCGGAGATGTTTCTTCACACCTCGATCATTCTACGTTCTTCCTTTTTTTCTTGATTTGATTTTGTATTTTACTGTGGTCTCATTGTCTCTTTTTGCAAGTGTTGTTATATACTTTATGTACCATTATGAACTCATTGGAATGCATTGACTGTTCAATCCAGACCACTGCGGGGCACTTGGCTACCAGACCCAGATGTACCCTAGTTGCCTGTATTGCACACACACTTTTAATAGTGTGTGTGAACAAACATGAAATTACATTTTACTATAATGTTGTCTCACCCATGTGGTTCCTGTTATTGACATGTTCTATGACTTTTATGACAATAAATGTGTATTTTTATATTATCTATCTTCACCATGTCTATGGCCTCACTCAAAGTCCCAAACTTCCCACTTTCTTTGAATTAGGGATGGAGGCACATCCTATATATGTGCCTCATATAAAGTCCCACAACCCTTCCCATTGTTCTCGCATTAGGGATGGAGGTCCACAGACTGGATTGACAGCCCCTCTTTTTTCCTGTCATCCGGGTGTGATATGATCAAGCCCTTGACATTGATTCACTATGTCTGGGCTTGTGTTTTAGAGACAGAGATTTTCTTGTTTGTCTGTGAGAAATTTTAGCACAGACTTTTCAATTTTGAGTACCCACATTGAGGCTGGTATGTCCGGGGTTTATTTTGTCTACTGCCAGGAGCTGCGATGCGCTCTGCGTGCCCCCGCCCCCTCACCCTCCTCCCCGCCCCTCCGGGCGGTGGAGGATATGTGTGGGAGGGAGGGCGGTTTCACAGCGCATCGGCGCCACGCATCCTGCTTCTCGTGTGCCGTCATTACCTGACGCCATCACGTCAAGCATGTGACTTTGCCATCTGAGCCGACACAGCTGGGAAACGAGCGCCTGTCGTAGGCGGTCTTGACTGCCGGCGTCGGAGCTCCTCCCCGTTCTTGCCGTGCCAGCGTGACGCTGGTGGGAGTCGGCGTGCACGTGTGCAGGCTGCTATATCTGGCTTCCCCAGGCGCAGCTCCCTGTTGTCATCCGACAATTGATGCTGCAGTCCACCTTACCACTTCATTCCACGCTGAGACACCAGTAAGTCACCCCTGATTATGGTCTACTATCTTATAAACTATGCATTACTTTCCAACTTTGGATGTATGGACATCCTCATACCATGACATTTAATCTTTTCAGACTTTCCCTGGTAGCCACCAATGGCCAACATCCAGTCTGAACATACATTTCCAACCTGAGTCTTGTGTTTTGGGGAGTTTCCGGATGTATGCCCTGTCAGCATGCTGCTCCATTACCTCAGCTCCTGGCAGAGATTGGTTGACCTCGGTTCCATACCCAATATACCTCACTACAGTGAGTTCTCGCAAGCATTTTTGTTATACTTATCCATTCCTTTTTTGATAGGTTTCAATACATTCTACTAATTTTATTCTATCATACTTTATAGATATACCACTAGCACCCGCCCCTGATGAGTGTAATATACACGAAACGCGTCGGGCATTGTTTAGGATGCACATAGTAGCCCCTATTCCAATCATCCATTCTGGGCATTCGGAGATGTTTCTTCACACCTCGATCATTCTACGTTCTTCCTTTTTTTCTTGATTTGATTTTGTATTTTACTGTGGTCTCATTGTCTCTTTTTGCAAGTGTTGTTATATACTTTATGTACCATTATGAACTCATTGGAATGCATTGACTGTTCAATCCAGACCACTGCGGGGCACTTGGCTACCAGACCCAGATGTACCCTAGTTGCCTGTATTGCACACACACTTTTAATAGTGTGTGTGAACAAACATGAAATTACATTTTACTATAATGTTGTCTCACCCATGTGGTTCCTGTTATTGACATGTTCTATGACTTTTATGACAATAAATGTGTATTTTTATATTATCTATCTTCACCATGTCTATGGCCTCACTCAAAGTCCCAAACTTCCCACTTTCTTTGAATTAGGGATGGAGGCACATCCTATATATGTGCCTCATATAAAGTCCCACAACCCTTCCCATTGTTCTCGCATTAGGGATGGAGGTCCACAGACTGGATTGACAGCCCCTCTTTTTTCCTGTCATCCGGGTGTGATATGATCAAGCCCTTGACATTGATTCACTATGTCTGGGCTTGTGTTTTAGAGACAGAGATTTTCTTGTTTGTCTGTGAGAAATTTTAGCACAGACTTTTCAATTTTGAGTACCCACATTGAGGCTGGTATGTCCGGGGTTTATTTTGTCTACTGCCAGGAGCTGCGATGCGCTCTGCGTGCCCCCGCCCCCTCACCCTCCTCCCCGCCCCTCCGGGCGGTGGAGGATATGTGTGGGAGGGAGGGCGGTTTCACAGCGCATCGGCGCCACGCATCCTGCTTCTCGTGTGCCGTCATTACCTGACGCCATCACGTCAAGCATGTGACTTTGCCATCTGAGCCGACACAGCTGGGAAACGAGCGCCTGTCGTAGGCGGTCTTGACTGCCGGCGTCGGAGCTCCTCCCCGTTCTTGCCGTGCCAGCGTGACGCTGGTGGGAGTCGGCGTGCACGTGTGCAGGCTGCTATATCTGGCTTCCCCAGGCGCAGCTCCCTGTTGTCATCCGACAATTGATGCTGCAGTCCACCTTACCACTTCATTCCACGCTGAGACACCAGTAAGTCACCCCTGATTATGGTCTACTATCTTATAAACTATGCATTACTTTCCAACTTTGGATGTATGGACATCCTCATACCATGACATTTAATCTTTTCAGACTTTCCCTGGTAGCCACCAATGGCCAACATCCAGTCTGAACATACATTTCCAACCTGAGTCTTGTGTTTTGGGGAGTTTCCGGATGTATGCCCTGTCAGCATGCTGCTCCATTACCTCAGCTCCTGGCAGAGATTGGTTGACCTCGGTTCCATACCCAATATACCTCACTACAGTGAGTTCTCGCAAGCATTTTTGTTATACTTATCCATTCCTTTTTTGATAGGTTTCAATACATTCTACTAATTTTATTCTATCATACTTTATAGATATACCACTAGCACCCGCCCCTGATGAGTGTAATATACACGAAACGCGTCGGGCATTGTTTAGGATGCACATAGTAGCCCCTATTCCAATCATCCATTCTGGGCATTCGGAGATGTTTCTTCACACCTCGATTATTCTACGTTCTTCCTTTTTTTCTTGATTTGATTTTGTATTTTACTGTGGTCTCATTGTCTCTTTTTGCAAGTGTTGTTATATACTTTATGTACCATTATGAACTCATTGGAATGCATTGACTGTTCAATCCAGACCACTGCGGGGCACTTGGCTACCAGACCCAGATGTACCCTAGTTGCCTGTATTGCACACACACTTTTAATAGTGTGTGTGAACAAACATGAAATTACATTTTACTATAATGTTGTCTCACCCATGTGGTTCCTGTTATTGACATGTTCTATGACTTTTATGACAATAAATGTGTATTTTTATATTATCTATCTTCACCATGTCTATGGCCTCACTCAAAGTCCCAAACTTCCCACTTTATTTGGTATAAGTGGGGGGAGAGGAGGGACATTTGGTATAAGTGGGGGGAGAGGAGGGACATTGGGGATATGTGGGGGGAGAGGAGGGACATTGGGGATAAGTGGGGGGAGAGGAGGGACATTTGGGATAAGTGGGGAAGAGGGTGATGCTCTGTGTATGTGTGTAGTGTAGACTGTAAGTGTAGTTTGTCCTATGTGACTGTGTTATACATGCTGAGTGTCACATAACACAGTGAGTGACCCAGAGATGTCCATGTCATTACATGTTGGGTACAGCAGCACACATGTCCATGGAACAGCAGAGGAGCTCTGAGCAGTATGCTGCATGGACTCATTGCACTGGAAGCAGCTCAGTGTCCCGAGTCTCACAGCCAATAGGAAGCCAGGAAAGTATGCATGCACTTCTTGTGAGGAGAGAGGCAGAACTCACAGTGCTGGCTTTGCCTTGGAGAGAATGATTAGTTGCAGTAGCGGCTGCTCCCTCATCTCACCTGCTTTTTTTTGCTCACCACTGATCTGACCTCTGTCTGCCACACTGCCAGACTCACTGGCTGTCTGCCACAACCAATGGGGAATGATGCAAGTCCCAGATGCTGTGGTCAGGAGGAGAGGAGGAGGAGAAGAAGATAGCAGAGGCGGGACTCCAGGAGCATTGAGGACAGGTCAGCCCCACACCTCAAATGACCCCATTCACCCTATCACAGGGCGCCGGCCGCCCAGCTGACATTAAACATGGCGGCCGGATGGCAGGGAACACAGGAAATAGAAATTAGAATGACGGAGCCAGAGTGACAAACACTGACATGGGATTTCGCCCCCCAAATGTTGCGCCCGGGCCTCCGCCCCCCTCGCACACCCCACGCTATGCCACTGCAATAACTTGCATATAAGCCTTTAAAATTAGCACTTTTGATTATTCATGTTTGTGTCCCATAGACTTTAATGGTGTTCGCGTGTTCAAACAAATTTTTTGCCTGTTCCCTAGCTGTGGCCTATCACATCTAATCACAATAGTAAACACTGAATGAATAGTTTTCATTCAGAAAAAAAAGGTTTTTAACTGTAAAATTCACAAAAAATTAAAAAAAAAAAATCATGATCACCTCCCCAGAGGTAACACTGTATGGTTCTGGTCACTGTATGTAAAAAACAAAAAGTAAAAAAAAAATGTAATAAAAAAGAAAAAAAATATTTAAAAAAATGTAAATTGTGTGTATATATATATATATATATATATATATATATATATATATATATATATATATATATATATATATATATATATATATATATATATACATATACAGTATCTCACAAAAGTTAGTACACCCCTCACATTTTTTGAATCAGGAAATACCAGGTGAAAATTATGAAATGCACTCCGTTACAGTTACCTCCCCTCAGGATGCAACACCGTAGGGCTATAGGGATAGATAGCACCTGGCCACATTTCGCCAGTTGTATCGAGGGGGTGGTGAGCTAGTCACTGCCCCTTCTCTACATACAGCTTAAAAGAGTTGCAGAGGGAAATGGGCCGGGTGG
The DNA here is from genome assembly GCA_037952925.1 of Lithobates clamitans. Lineage (NCBI taxonomy): Eukaryota > Metazoa > Chordata > Amphibia > Anura > Ranidae > Lithobates > Lithobates clamitans. The sequence goes on from JBBGZY010000451.1 coordinate 6,806,203, forward strand.
GGTAGGTTTTTTCCAGTGTGAGGGACAGATTTTTAAATAGACATTTTCAAGGGGGGAACTGTAATGGATGTGAATAATAATAATACCAGGTGTTACCAGGTGAGGTATATTAAAATGTCTATTTCAAACTCACAATATCTGTATCAGAAGTTTTGAAATGTTAAAGAGCCTTATGACTTTCCAGATATTTTGCTACTTCCTCTTTTTCTGTCTGGAGCCAGACCGCATTGAGTTATCAATAGACTGTAGCTTCCTGTAGCTTTCTGCTGCTTCCTCATTCATCTCCCAGAAATTGCATCAAGACCAGACATGACGTCAACATATAATAATAGCTTTGATTAATTGTTAAGTTTGTTGAAATTATTGCTAAATTTACTAAAACTGCTGACATTGTTAAAATCTTATGAATTGTCATAAAGACTTGTTTTGCATATACTGTACTCTTTTGCAAGGGTATAAAAACCAACTAAAAAAACGGAAATAAACTAGAAGTTTTTTATTCTGAACTAAGTGTCAGAGCGTGATCACTTCTTAACGGCATGCATGCTTTAATTTGATAAAGGGGTAGATATAATAATTTCAGAACTTTTATTCTGAATCCAAAACATTTTGGCGCCCAACGTGGGGCTCGAGGCTAGGATCCCAGGTAGCCGATCTCGAGAAAGGACCACCATCGCAGATGCAGGAGGAGACTGATCAACTCTAGAAACGGTAAGACACTTTTGATATCTTGTATATCTAGTCTACTGTTTATCCTGTATCCGTGGCTGGTCAACCTCTGTGTCCATATCGGCTTCCTGCGGCCCTCAAAGACAGGTATTAATCTTGCCTCAAGTCTGTTGATAAGTTAAAGAACCTGCAAATTATATCTACCGCCTGTTTTGTTGTGTTCTGTTTTGTTTTGTTAATCGATCTGTAGTTTGTGATGGCTGTTGGGAGTTGGGGATTGCTTATATAGTCACGGATGACGGATGAAATTAGTTGACGTGGTTAAACTTCTCCTGGGGCTAGGAGAAGGCATCAGGATGTGGTTAAACTCCTCCTGAGGGATAAAAATAAATAATTGTGCAGGCAAAGCACGGGTACAATAAGGACGGAAGTACGGGCAACCGGGAAACCTCAGGGGGGGCGTCAGGAACACGCATAGTGACGTTGGGGATCCTGTGACGGTTTGAGAAATCCCCTGTGCTTTACTACAACCGTCACATATCTGGTGGTTGGTTACATTTTGTTGTTGGTTGATTATGTCATGTCCTAAATGTGTTTGCGGATTGTTGTTTGGTATACAGGAAGGAGGCTGGGGGTTGGTTAAAGTGGTAGAGCCAGGATACAAGAAAGAGGTTCTTGGTTACAAGCCCTTGTTAGCGGAAATCACAGATGTGTTATTATTTAGAGTAAACGTACATTATCCAGTCAAACTTGAAGTTGGCAAGTCACCACAGGCTATAGAGAGTGAAGTTGAAAGGAGGGGACACGCAGCCGAAAGGTGTCCGTTGCAACTTCAACAACCAGAACAGTTTGAAGAGGAGGAAAAAAATAGAGTGAGGGATTTGGGTATGGTTCTGGGGAATGTAAATGACATTTTAAGTGGTGCATTGAATATTAATTACTGTACTCCTTATCTGTTTGTTAATTGTCTTGTTGAGGGTAATAAGAAGTCACGTATTAGCCACCCGCTCCCTTACCTGTGGCCACCTGAAGTGGACAGGGCTGTGACTGGTCTACATTTTGGTAAGACGCGTGTAAGGAGACTTGCACGGCAGTCGAACACTGTAGACGTTCTTTTTCTCTCTCTATCCAGAAAAATACAGAATGGTACAAGACCTTAGGGCCGTGAATGAAGCTACTGTATTGGAGACACCTATTGTGACCAATCCACACACCTTACTGGCAGGAATACCGCCCACAGCAAAATACATTACAGTAGTAGACTTGGCGAACATTTATTTCAGTGTGCCCCTCGACCCCGTTGTCAATTCCTGTTCGTTTTCACCCACGGGGGGCAGGGCTATACTTGGACTGTCATGCCACAAGGGGCCCAGAACTCCCCCTCTCAGTTCACCAGAGAAATGGCCCTCATTCTGGACACCTGGATGAAAGCACACCTCGAAATTGTACTCCTCCCGTAAGTAGATGACCTCCTGCTCTGCGCAGATACCCTTGAAGACGCCTTAGTCTTTTCCAAAAGTCTCCTTCAGCATTTGGCCGAGCAAGGATGCAAGGCCTCAAAGCAAAAAGTCCAGTGGTGCAAAGAAAAGGTGATTTTTCTGGGTCATTGCATCTCTCAAGGCACTCGACATCTCACTGAAGAAAGAGTTGCTGCAATCAAAGCCATCCCTTTGCCTCAAGGTCATAAACCCTTACATGCTTTCCTAGGATTAATCTCCTATTGCCGTTCTTGGATTCCGGGAGCCTCTCCCTTTTGATGCAACCTCTCTACGATGCCCTGAAGTCTGACCCTTTCCTGCTCTCCCCAGAAGCCATAGACAATTTTGAAGTTCTGAAGAATATCCTCTCCACGGCTCCTGCGTTGGGCCTCCCAAACTATGAAAAGACTTTTAAACTGTTTGTCTCAGAGAGACAAGGACATGCCACAGGAGTTTTGGTGCAGGCCCATGACAGCAGGCTCAGACCCATTGGATATTACTCTTGCCAACTAGACCCAGTGGCCAGGGGGAGACCCTCCTGTCTCAGAGCTGTCTTTGCAGCCCAAGCCCTTCTGGACAAGACTGCTGACTTGGTGTTGGGCCACCCGTTAATCCTTCTTGCCCCTCATAACATAACTGCCATACTAAACGAAGTACAGCCCAAACACCTGTCTTCAGCAAGACACCTCAGACTCCATTGTGCCTTGCTCCTTCCTGATAACATCACTCTCCTCCGATGTGATGCTCTCAACCCATCCACTCTACTTCCACTTCTCGAGGGGGGATCCTCTTTGGAGAATGATGCTCATCTTACCGCTCATGACTGTTTAGAGGTGATGAAAATGGAGACTTCACATTTACCGACAGTCAGTGAAACAGCCCTTGAGAATCCTGACTTGACAATCTTTGTGGATGGTTCTAAGTATGCTGACAGCACTGGACTATACCACACCGGATATGCAATCACCACCGAAGATACAGTTCTTCAGGCTTCAGCATTGCCCTCCTCCATGTCTGCCCAGGAAGCAGAACTCCGGGCCTTGACAATGGCATGCAAATTGGCAGAGGGGAAAAGGGCTAACATCTATACAGACTCAAGATATGCCCTCGGCGTTGCCTGTGATTTTGGGGTCATCTGGAAAATAAGAGGGTTCCTAACAGCAGCAGGTACACCTGTAAAACACAGTACAGCTATCAAGGATTTAATGGATGCCCTACTCCTACCAGCACAAGTGGCTATACTCAAGATAAAGGCACACGGCAAGTGGATTCCCAAGAAGCACAAGGCAATCACCTGGCGGATACTGCTGCGAAACAAGCTGCAAACAGAACACAAGAAGTGGTTAGTGGAGTGGATGCACCCATCCTGGATGATACAGTGGGTACCCTTGAAGAAGCAGTACAGACCATCATGATCCTACAAAACCCTCCTGTAAGCAGGACCCATCTCAAGAAGCAGCAAGAAGCAGCTGACAAGGAAGAAAAAGAAGTGTGGGTCAAGAAAGGGGCCACAGAAACTGAAGGGATCATGGAATTAAATAAGAGGCCGTGTCTGCCACGATCAATGTTTCCTGCAGTGGTACAGTGGGCCCACGGTGCCTCTCATCTGTCAAAAACATTGATGAATGCCCTGATCAATAAATACTACTTAGCCCCAGGAATTACACCACTCACCAACAACTTTTGCAAGTCATGTACTATCAGTGCTAAATGTAACCCAGGAAGAATGGAAAAAGTACATTTGAAGCATCTAGCAAAGGCCCAGTACCCCTTTCAAAGGATTCAGATCGACCACATCCAGATGCCAAAGAGTGGCCGCTGTGAATACGCATTGATTGTCATTGACATGTTTTCTGCATGGCCAGAAGGCTATCCCGTCACCAACATGACAGCAAAAACCACGGCTAAAAGACTTTTAATGGAAATAGTGTGCAGGTATGGTGTCCCAGAGCTTATAGAGAGTGACCAGGGGCCGGCTTTCACGGCCTCAGTAACCAAGGAAATATGGGCAGCTCTAGTGGTCACATTATCTTTCCACACCCCATACCATCCTCAGAGCAGTGGGAAGGTGGAAAGATTAAATGGCACAATAAAATCTAGGATGCTAAAAATGTCTCAGGAAAAAGGGATGGGTTGGCCAGATAGCCTTCCCATAGCCTTATTCAGTGTTAGGTACACTCCAAGGGGAACCATGGTTTGTCACCCTATGAGATATTGTTTGGTTCAGTCCCCAGACTGGGTTGTTACTTCCCACAGCAATTACAGCTCCAATCTGATGTATTGACTGATTATGTGACTGCTTTATCTCAAGAATGAACCCGTATCCATTCGCAAGTGTTCTCCTCCATTCCAGATCCTGAACGAGATACAGGATCACACAAGTTGGTCCCTGGAGACTGGGTCCTGGTAAAGAAGTTTGTGAGAAAGCACACCCTTTAACCCAGATATGATGGTCCTTTCCAGGTTCTCCTAACAACCACCACGTCAGTCAAGGTAGCCGGGAAAAACTCGTGGATACACGCCTCCCACTGCAAGAAAGTCCCTGTACCTGAGGAAGAGGCCGAGGGAACCAAATGATTCTGTATATCCTTTTCATTGTGGCTACTATTCAGGCACAGGAGGTAGCCATCAAGCAAAAAGATGGTATAACACAATTCTGGTATAACTCATCCAATACACACGTTGCTACTTTCATATCCTCTTATGAACAAATAATTCCAGGTACTATGTACAAAATCTGGCCCTGGGCCGAAGCAGTGAGACCCATGACTGTGTATGTATGCATCACTGACACCTATTGGGGCGACAACTGTGATTCTTGGAGAGCAGTGAGTTGGAACACTTGGGGTACAAACTGGGAATACAAACCTGAGAACGCACAAAATAGAAAAGACAAAAATGGGAAGTCGCTCTTAGATAGAATGACAATCAACAAACACACAAGAGAGGGGGGAGTTTGGGACTTTGAATGAGGCACCTATATGTATATATAGTGTGCCTCCATCCCTAATGCAGGAAATACAATGGAGATTTGGGATAACGAGATGTGATTAATGGGAATGTAATGAAACATGACAGGGAAGGACAAAATAAGCCTGCCCTGGATACTTACAGAAGGTCATTTGTGCTGAGATGTGATGAGTATGGAGCCAGGGCCACATGGTCTCTACCGGGAGCTGAGGTAAAAAAGGGCAGCGCGCTAACAAGGTGCAGAGTGGAAAGACCTCCCCAGGATTTGGCAAACGAGTTGTTGGTAAATCTGAAGAGACTGGATGGTATGCCAATGGTAACTACCAGAGAAAGTCTAAAACGATATATGAAATCGTATGTCACATTAATTGTTCACCCAGAAGTAACAGGTAAACAGTGGTACATGACCAATAAGGTTATTAAACTTAGTAAAGGCTTACTTGTATAGCTGGACTAAAGGTGAGCTGTAGGATGGTGAGCTAGACATCTCAAATGGGTGATAACAAAAGAGTTGCATTGTGGGGGGCTAGATATAGCCGCCCTGTGCACGTGCACGCTGACTCATACCAGCATCACACCGGCACGGCATGAGCGGGGAGGAGGTCCGACATCGACGGTAACCACCGCCCACGTGAGACGCTCATATTCCCCAGCTGCGCCGGCCGAGATGGATAAAACACATACTACCGCATCATGACGCCTACACGTGACGTCACATGTGGAGAAGGGTGCGTGGCGCCGATGCGCTATGACCAGCCACCTCCCCCACATGCACCTCCCAGCCCCAAAGGGGGGCAAGAGGAGGGGCGATAGGGGGGGTGTGGCCACGCCGAGCGCATCGCAGCTCCCGGGCAGCAGATACAGTAAAACAGCCCTGGACATGCAACACTCCATATTGGAAGTTGGAACACATAGCCGGTGTGCTGGAATGGTGTGTCCAGAGAGCAATGCCCAACATGGTACATTACCATCTGGATATGGAAACCCTCACAACATGTATGCAGGAAATACAATGGAGATTTGGGACTTTGGATGAGGCCATAGACAGTGTGGAGGTAGATAGGAATGGAAATACATATACTTTATTCATGAAACAGCGTGCAAACATAATCAATACCAGAAACCACGTAAATGAAAAGCATTGTAGTGAATAACAATTCATCAATATTTACACTCACATATGTATGTGCATGTGCAATACAAGCATCTAGGGTACATAATGTATAGTAGCCATGTGCCCCGTGGCGATCTGATTGGATAGGTGGACACATATTCCAAGTAAATTCATATATGTACATATAACATAAAACAACACTAGCCGGGATAAATGTCACAGAAACAATAAGACCATAATTAGTTGAAGGATAGTATTCAAAGTAGATGGATGGAACGAGATGTATGACAATTCCCAAAGACCCAGGGTAGGTGGTTTGATGGGGGCATGTGTCTGCATCCCCACAGTGCCCGATGCATTTCTTGTGATAACACACTCATCAGGGGCGGATGCTTGGGGACATCTACAGGGGATAACGAGATGTGATTAATGGGAATGTAATGAAACATGACAGGGAAGGACAAAAAAAGCCTGCCCTGGATACTTACAGAAGGTCATTTGTGCTGAGATGTGATGAGTATGGAGCCAGGGCCACATGGTCTCTACCGGGAGCTGAGGTAAAAAAGGGCAGTGCGCTAACAAGGTGCAGAGTGGAAAGAACTCCCCAGGATTTGGCAAACAAGTTGTTGGTAAATCTGAAGAGACTGGATGGTATGCCAATGGTAACTACCAGAGAAAGTCTAAAACGATATATGAAATCGTATGTCACATTAATTGTTCACCCAGAAGTAACAGGTAAACAGTGGTACATGACCAATAAGGTTATTCAATTTAGTAAAGGCTTACTTGTATAGCTGGACTAAAGGTGAGCTGTAGGATGGTGAGCTAGACATCTCAAATTGGTGATAACAAAAGAGTTGCATCGTGGGGGGCTAGATATAGCCGCCCTGTGCACGTGCACGCTGACTCATACCAGCGTCACGCCGGCACGGCATGAGTGGGGAGGAGGTCCGGCGTTGACGGTAACCACCGCCCACGTGAGACGCTCATATTCCCCAGCTGCGCCGGCCGAGATGGATAAAACACATACTACCGCATCATGACGCCTACACGTGACGTCACATGTGGAAAAGGGTGCGTGGCGCCGATGTGTGGTGACCAGCCACCTCCCCCACACGCACCTCCCAGCCCCAAAGGGGGGCAAGAGGAGGGGCGATAGGGAGTGTGTGGCCACGCAGAGCACATCGCAGCTCCCGGGCAGCAGACACAGTAAAACAGCCCTGGACATGCAACACTCCATATTGGAAGTTGGAACACATAGCCGGTGTGCTGGAATGGTGTGTCCAGAGAGCAATGCCCAACATGGTACATTACCATCTGGATATGGAAACCCTCACAACATGGGAGGCAGGGGAACACTGTCACCCCTGTCTAGTGGCCTCCATCCCTATATATACGAGAGAGGGGGGAGTTTGGGACTTTGAACAAACACACAGATCAGCCTTACACCAAAGAGTTCAGGCTGACCATTGAGAATCCTAGCCCAGAAGACAGTGGGACCTATGTTTTGGGCCTATGGTGGGGAGGTGGGCATCCCGGTTTTAGAAAGCCTTTCCAACTGAAAGATATGTTCAATAATCCTGAGTGGGGAGTTCCCCAATCCACATCTAGCTCAAACCCCCTGAGGCCCCATATACAGAAGTTAGGGGACATGGTGGCCATAGCAGACCCTACCTTTAAGGACACAATGGCCGCAGAGACTGGGTTCTCAGATGTCAACTTGTGGCTAGAGTGGATGAGGTACAATGCAGAGAAACATAACAAGACCAATTGTTATGTATGTGGAGGGGCTAGGCCTCATCTGGGAACAGTACCCCTAAACATACCTATGTGTGTGATGGAAAAATCTGGACAGCCGCACTCCGGATTGGAAAAGTGAAAAATAAAATCCTCTTTATTGAAAAAGTAATAACATGATTAAAATCCGTACATGGCTTTGTTGGGATAATGCAGCATGACCGCTAACGCGTTTCACGCTCCCATAGAGCGCTTACTCATAGCTGGTTTGTACAAAAGTGATCACAACTTATATACACATAATTTGTCTACCACATGACTACATATTGATTATCTGATTCTAAACAGCTGGTCGTTAGTCTGTGTGGGATTTTTTTGGCATAGATGTAATTGGATGTGCATCCTATAGTGGAATCACTAATGAAGACATGAATATATAAATGTATTATAAGTTGTGATCACTTTTGTACAAACCAGCTATGAGTAAGCGCTCTATGGGAGCGTGAAACGCGTTAGCGGTTATGCTGCATTATCCCAACAAAGCCATGTACGGATTTTAATCATGTTATTACTTTTTCAATAAAGAGGATTTTATTTTTCACTTTTCCAATCCGGAGTGCGGCTGTCCAGATTTTTCCATCACACACATACCATTGGAATAGCAATTGCCGGCACCTGGGGCTCTCACAAGCTCCCGGGCAGCAGACACAGTAAAACAGCCCTGGACATGCAACACTCCATATTGGAAGTTGGAACACATAGCCGGTGTGCTGGAATGGTGTGTCCAGAGAGCAATGCCCAACATGGTACATTACCATCTGGATATGGAAACCCTCACAACATGGGAGGCAGGGGAACACTGTCACCCCTGTCTAGTGGCCTCCATCCCTATATATACGAGAGAGGGGGGAGTTTGGGACTTTGAACAAACACACAGATCAGCCTTACACCAAAGAGTTCAGGCTGACCATTGAGAATCCTAGCCCAGAAGACAGTGGGACCTATGTTTTGGGCCTATGGTGGGGAGGTGGGCATCCCGGTTTTAGAAAGCCTTTCCAACTGAAAGATATGTTCAATAATCCTGAGTGGGGAGTTCCCCAATCCACATCTAGCTCAAACCCCCTGAGGCCCCATATACAGAAGTTAGGGGACATGGTGGCCATAGCAGACCCTACCTTTAAGGACACAATGGCCGCAGAGACTGGGTTCTCAGATGTCAACTTGTGGCTAGAGTGGATGAGGTACAATGCAGAGAAACATAACAAGACCAATTGTTATGTATGTGGAGGGGCTAGGCCTCATCTGGGAACAGTACCCCTAAACATACCTATGTGTGTGATGGAAAAATCTGGACAGCCGCACTCCGGATTGGAAAAGTGAAAAATAAAATCCTCTTTATTGAAAAAGTAATAACATGATTAAAATCCGTACATGGCTTTGTTGGGATAATGCAGCATGACCGCTAACGCGTTTCACGCTCCCATAGAGCGCTTACTCATAGCTGGTTTGTACAAAAGTGATCACAACTTATATACACATAATTTGTCTACCACATGACTACATATTGATTATCTGATTCTAAACAGCTGGTCGTTAGTCTGTGTGGGATTTTTTTGGCATAGATGTAATTGGATGTGCATCCTATAGTGGAATCACTAATGAAGACATGAATATATAAATGTATTATAAGTTGTGATCACTTTTGTACAAACCAGCTATGAGTAAGCGCTCTATGGGAGCGTGAAACGCGTTAGCGGTTATGCTGCATTATCCCAACAAAGCCATGTACGGATTTTAATCATGTTATTACTTTTTCAATAAAGAGGATTTTATTTTTCACTTTTCCAATCCGGAGTGCGGCTGTCCAGATTTTTCCATCACACACATACCATTGGAATAGCAATTGCCGGCACCTGGGGCTCTCACAATCATCCACACAGCGGAGGACGGGAAGCTTGAACCCGATCACCTAGAGCGGTGGTAACTATCTTGTTCATCTCAAATATCTGGACTTTTGCTACATATTTCTTTCCACCAGCTCGGTCATCTCCCCGCACTACCAAGGTATATATATTTTATTATAACCTTATGATTTTTGGAAGACCACTTTTGGTCTCAGAGTGAGAGAGCAACATTGGAAATAAACTATGGATTATCCCAGTACACAAGTGCCTGTTGTGGAAGCAGCTTTTAGCAGAACTCTTACAGCACCATCCAATAATCCTCTAAGACAGCCATTGCAAGCATACACCTTACAACCGTCGGAAGACGATGAGATACAATTGCTAAGGCTCTTCAGGAAATTAGAACAATTAATGTCTAAAGAGATTAGAGCTTATTGGGACATTACTTTTCTCACAGAATATGTATCAATACTGCATATTCCTCGAGGACTAAGAATCAAAAAATTTCCTACCTCAGATTTATTTGATGAAGATTTCAAAAAACAGTGGACAGACACTCTAGACATCTGTTCCTTTAAACTCATGGAGATTTTGATCGCCTCAAAGAAAAAGGAAACAGAGAAGCTACAACTGGATATTTCCACAATACAAAAAGATCTCACCACTTCTCAAGCAATTAAAGGTTTTTCTGAACTCGATGAAAGGTTAAACAAAAAACTAGATCGAATGGAAAGAGCAGTAAATGATACCAAGAAAGGTAAAATGGCCCGGGATAAGGATGATTATCAGGGAAACAAGGTTTACACCTGGCACAAGCCACTTTACAAGTCCAACAGATCCCGTAAAAACCGAGGTAAACGAGTAAGCTTCTCTGACCATGAAGGGGAGTCGGCCGACAGCACCCTAGCACGCACCATGTCAAATTCATCATTTGACGGATCTTCAACCCCACCAGAATCTATCAGATCCACCAATAGCCGCTCCCCTGGAAACCCTCACAGGTCCAGACAAACCAAGAAAAAGAAACCCTCCACAAAAAGACAAGAAGAGGTGGTAGGAAACACAAACGCCACAAACAACACACGCTACATGCTGCGGGAGAAGACGCCGAAGTCGCCGAGGAAGTAAAACACAGTGTGATTAATTTGTCCAAAAAACAACTGAGTACAGAAGAGATCAGCCTGTTGGCCAAAGGTTTGAACTTTTGTCCTAGCAGACATTTCAACCTTTTTGAAACAATTTTGGACATTAATAAATTTTCAAGAACTTTAACTCTTAGGAAACATTTTTTTTGATTGTGCAGTGGAAGAGCCCAATGAGTCTGTAGACAGCTGTGACACAGGTGAGTCCCCTTCTTCACCCATACTATTTGTTGACAACCGTGCTTTACAGGATCTAACAGATTTGGCACATGAGTCAGATCCTTGTCCTCTAAATCTCACGGATGTTCACATTGAGATCTCCAGGGGTAGATCAGATTTTTATCCGGTGGCAGCTAGAGGTAAGAATCTTGAGTGCCGGTTCACACAGGGGCAACACGACTCTGGCCGCGACTTTGCGAGGCGACCTGGACACGACCTGAGGGCGACACAACAGCACGACTTGGGGCGACTTACAAGGCGACTTCAAGTCGCCTCCAGTACAGGCAACTTTCCAGTGGCCAATCAAACAACAATCAGCTCTGGGGGAGGGAGGGGTTTGCTTGAAAAAACCATCTTCTCTTCCTGTGAAGTCGCTTCACTATAGACCATGATCCGACTTGTAGGCGACTTCCATTGAAATCAATGGGTACAAGTCGCCTACAAGTCGCCTTGAAGTAGTACAGGGACCTTTTCTGAAGTCGGAGCGACTTCAGTAGCGTACATATAGACGGCTCTCATTCACTTACATGGACTTTCAGATGTCAAGCGACTTGGGGCGACTTGAGGTCTGACAAGTCGGATCCCAAGTCGCGGTAGTGTGAACCGGCACTCACACATTCCAAAAACTAGTAGAGGGAGACTTGGTACACCTGGCTCACAGCTGCAGCAGAAAGTAATCGATCTATTTAATTGGGCCACACATCCTCCCACTCATACGAGCAAATGACTAGTGATATGCATATATGCTTTCAGCAAAAAAGAAATAATTCATTATATCTTTCACATTCACTGTCACTTGAATATCGTTTCTAATTAGACATTATTGTTTGATGGCAACTGTAGGTAGACCATAACACTAACTCTGCACAAATGTTTTTCACCACAAGTATACATGGTTCATTACTTTCTTTGCAAAGTTCTCATGTGTTTTGAGTTGATTGAAGAGCTGTGGTCTTTAAAGGGGTAGATCAGTTGCTTATTTTCACATAACAATTGGTTGAGTGAGATTGTAACTTATCCATTAATATAAATACTAGGGATGAGCTTCGAGTTCGAGTCGAACTCATGTTCTACTCGAACATTGGCTGTTCGCAAGTTCGCCGAACAGCGAACAATTTGGGGTGTTCGCGGCAAATTCGAATGCCGCGGAACACCCTTTAAAAGTCTATGGGAGAAATCAAAAGTGCTAATTTTAAAGGCTTATATGCAAGTTATTGTCATAAAAAGTGTTTGGGGACCCGGGTCCTGCCCCAGGGGACATGGATCAATGCAAAAAAAAGTTTTAAAAACGGACGTTTTTTCAGGGGCAGTGATTTTATTAATGCTTAAAGTCAAACAATAAAAGTGTAATATCCCTTTAAATTTCATACCTGGGGGGTGTCTATAGTATGCCTGTAAAGGGGCGCATGTTTCCTGTGTTTAGAACAGTCTGACAGCAAAATGACATTTGGAAGGAAAAAACTCATTTAAAACTACCCGCGGCTATTGCATTGCCGACAATACACATAGAAGTTCATTGATAAAAACGGCATGGGAATTCCCCACAGGGCAACCCCGAACCAAAATAAAAAAATAAAAAAAATGATGTGGGGGTCGCCCTAAATTCCATACAAGGCCCTTCAGGTCTGGTATGGATATTAAGGGGAACCCCAGCCAAAATTTTAAAAAAAAATTGACGTGGGGTTCCCCCTAAATTCCATACCAGACCCTTCAGGTCTGGTATGGATTTTAAGGGGAACCCCGCGCCAAAAAAAAAAAAAAAAACGGCGTGGGGTCCCCCCAAAAATCCATACCAGACCCTTATCCGAGCACGCAACCTGGCAGGCCGCAGGAAAAGAGGGGGGGACAACAGCGCGGCCCCCCCCCTCCTGAACCGTACCAGGCCACATGCCCTCAACATTGGGAGGGTGCTTTGGGGTAGCCCCCCAAAACACCTTGTCCCCATGTTGATGAAGACAAGGGCCTCATCCCCACAACCCTGGCCGGTGGTTGTGGGGGTCTGCGGGCGGGGGGCTTATCGGAATCTGGAAGCCCCCTTTAACAAGGGGACCCCCAGATCCCGGCCCCCCCCTGTGTGAAATGGTAAGGGGGTACTTACCCCTACCATTTCACTAAAAAACTGTCAAAAATGTTAAAAATGACAAGAGACAGTTTTTGACAATTCCTTTATTTAAATGCTTCTTCTTTCTTCCTTCATCTTCTTCTTCTTCTGGTTCTTCTGGCTCTTCTGGTTCTTCCTCCGGCGTTCTCATCCAGCATCTTCTCCGCGGCGTCTTCTATCTTCTTCTCCTCGGGCCGCTCCGCACCCATGGCATGGGGGGGGAGGCTCCCGCTCTTCTCTTCATCTTCTTCTGTTCTTCATCTTCTTCTTCATCTTCTTCTTCTCTTCTTCCTTCTTCTCTTCTTCATTTCTTCTCCGGGCCGCTCCGCAGCCATGCTGTGGCATGGAGGGAGGCTCCCGCTGTGTGACGGCGTCTCTTCGTCTGACGGTTCTTAAATAACGGGGGGCGGGGCCATCTGGTGACCCCGCCCCCTCTGACGCACGGTGACTTGACGGGACTTCCCTGTGACGTCACGGGGAATGCCACAGGGAAGTCCCGTCATGTCACCGTGCGTCAGAGGGGGGCGGGGTCACCGGGTGGCCCCGCCCCCCGTTATTTAGGAACCGTCAGACGAAGAGACGCCGTCACACAGCGGGAGCCTCCCTCCATGCCACAGCATGGCTGCGGAGCGGCCCGGAGAAGAAATGAAGAAGAGAAGAAGGAAGAAGAGAAGAAGAAGAAGAAGATGAAGAAGAAGATGAAGAAGAGAAGAAGATGAAGAGAAGAGCGGGAGCCTCCCCCCCATGCCATGGGTGCGGAGCGGCCCGAGGAGAAGAAGATAGAAGACGCCGCGGAGAAGATGCTGGACGAGAACGCCGGAGGAAGAACCAGAAGAGCCAGAAGAACCAGAAGAAGAAGAAGATGAAGGAAGAAAGAAGAAGCATTTAAATAAAGGAATTGTCAAAAACTGTCTCTTGTCATTTTTAACATTTTTGACAGTTTTTTAGTGAAATGGTAGGGGTAAGTACCCCCTTACCATTTCACACAGGGGGGGGGCCGGGATCTGGGGGTCCCCTTGTTAAAGGGGGCTTCCAGATTCCGATAAGCCCCCCGCCCGCAGACCCCCACAACCACCGGCCAGGGTTGTGGGGATGAGGCCCTTGTCTTCATCAACATGGGGACAAGGTGTTTTGGGGGGCTACCCCAAAGCACCCTCCCAATGTTGAGGGCATGTGGCCTGGTACGGTTCAGGAGGGGGGGGGGCCGCACTCTCGTCCCCCCCTCTTTTCCTGCGGCCTGCCAGGTTGCGTGCTCGGATAAGGGTCTGGTATGGATTTTTGGGGGGACCCCACGCCGTTTTTTTTTTTTTTTTGGTGCGGGGTTCCCCTTAAAATCCATACCAGACCTGAAGGGTCTGGTATGGAATTTAGGGGGAACCCCACGTCAATTTTTTTTTTAAATTTTGGCTGGGGTTCCCCTTAATATCCATACCAGACCTGAAGGGCCTAGTATGGAATTTAGGGGGACTCCCACATCATTTTTTTTTTTTTAATTTTGGTTCGGGGTTGCCCTGTGGGGAATTCCCATGCCGTTTTTATCAATGAACTTCTATGTGTATTGTCGGCAATGCAATAGCCGCGGTAGTTTTAAATGTGTTTTTTCCTTCAAAATGTCATTTTGCTGTCAGACTGTTCTAAACACGGGAAACATGCGCCCCTTTACAGGCATACTATAGACACCCCCCAGGTATGAAATTTAAAGGGATATTACACTTTTATTGTTTGACTTTAAGCATTATTAAAATCACTGCTCCTGAAAAAACGGCCGTTTTTAAAACTTTTTTTTGCATTGATTCATGTCCCCTGGGGGAGGACCCGGGTCCCCAAACACTTTTATTGACAATAACTTGCATATTAGCCTTTAAAATTAGCACTTTTGATTATTCATGTTCGTGTCCCATAGACTTTAACGGCGTTCGCGTGTTCGAACGAATTTTTTTCCTGTTCGCATGTTCTGGTGCGAACCGAACAGGGGGGTGTTCGGCTCATCCCTAATAAATACATATATTGGATGAACCTGTCATATAGTCCCTGCTAATACTATACTATACATAAAAGAATAGTGACAGGTGCGCAAACATTGTATTTTTTGTCCCATTTTTATCCATCTCATATAGTTTTGCCCATACACTTGAAGACATTTCATCGAGAGATGTGATTGCTTCAAAGAAAGACGTTCAGCAACGTTAATGTTGTGGTTTGATTGAACTCTCATGTGTTTTGAGTTTACACATATCCCCAGTAATCGATCCATTTTATTGGGCCACACATCCCCCCACTTATACGAGCAAATGACTAGCGATAGTCTCACATAGTTTTGCCCATACACTTGAAGACAATTCATCGAGAGATGTGATTGCTTCAAAGAAAGACGTTCAGCAACGTTAATGTTGTGGTTTGATTGAACTCTCATGTGTTTTGAGTTTACACATATCCCCAGCAATCGATCCATTTTATTGGGCCACACATCCCCCCACTCATACGAGCAAATGACTAGTGATATGCATATATGCTTTCATTAAAAAAGAAACAATTTATTATATCTTTCGCATTTTACTGTCACTTGAATCTCGTCTCTAATTAGACATTATTGTTTGATGGTAGCTGTCAGTAGACCACAACACCAACTTTGCACAAATGTTTGTACAAATGTTTTTTACCATATGTGTATATAGTTCATTACTTTCTCTGCAAAGTTCTCATGTGTTTTGAGTTGATTTAAGAGCTGTGGTCTTCAAAAGGGTAGATCAGTTGTTCATTTCACATAATAATTGGTTGAGTGAGATTGTAACTTATCCATTGATATAAACACATATTGGATGAACCTGTCATATAGTCACTGCTAATACTATACTATGCATAAAAGAATAGTGACAGGTGCGCAAACACTGTATTTTTCCCCATTTTTATTCACCTCATATAGTTCTGCCCATACACTTGAAGACAATTCATCGAGAGATGGGATTGCTTCAAAGAAAGACGTTCAGCAACGTTAATGTTGTTGCTTGATTGGGATGAATGCATCCCATACGGAATGATGCAAGGTTTTAAATGAGCACTTTTGTGAAACTGGAGTGGCGGGGTTATCAGTGAGTGATAAGTTTCATAATCTTTTATATGCTGTAAAGATTAAAATTCACACATGTAGGAATTGAAGTAAAAGCACTTATTCACACATAGACCCCTGTAAATCAGGAGATTATTGGACACATCATTGTGACAGAACGCTAGTTTTCTGTCCAACTTCCAATTCACACACGTTATCATGTTTTTTGAAAGCTGAAATCGTCGTACACATACACATATATAAAGAATTGCGTTTTACTATTATTTTTTATTATTATTCATATTTTCACCTTTATGTGGTTTAAAAGGGAAGAGAAAGAAAAAGGAAAAAAGAAAGAAAAAATTTTTATATATATGCACCATACACACATTCAGCTTATTTTTTTTTACACCGCTAGTGGTGTTGGATGCACACTTTTTTTTTTTTTTTTTTACCATATGCATATAGACCCAATTTTCACTCTATACACCATTTACATTATACCGCAACCACCAGTTCACATAGTTTGCCCATACTTGCGCCTATCCGTATGATAATTTATACGTTTAAACGTCAAATTCCAGCACTCATCTCATTCTTGTGATTTTGGAAAACAACAAATATGTTTTTTCGAAAACCTTGAAAAAAAAAAAAAAAAAAAAAATTTTTATCATTCATATATGTTGACATTTCTCAACATGAACACATTTCATTTATATATTCATGTCTTCATTAGTGATTCCACTATAGGATGCACATCCAATTACATCTATGCCAAAAAAATCCCACACAGACTAACGACCAGCTGTTTAGAATCAGATAATCAATATGTAGTCATGTGGTAGACAAATTATGTGTATATAAGTTGTGATCACTTTTGTACAAACCAGCTATGAGTAAGCGCTCTATGGGAGCGTGAAACGCGTTAGCGGTTATGCTGCATTATCCCAACAAAGCCATGTACGGATTTTAATCATGTTATTACTTTTTCAATAAAGAGGATTTTATTTTTCACTTTTCCAATCCGGAGTGCGGCTGTCCAGATTTTTCCATCACACACATACCATTGGAATAGCAATTGCCGGCACCTGGGGCTCTCACAATCATCCACACAGCGGAGGACGGGAAGCTTGAACCCGATCACCTAGAGCGGTGGTAACTATCTTGCCCTAAACATACCTCCTGAACATGAGACTTGTTTCCTTAGCCTGTTTACAAACACAACCAC
Source organism: Lithobates clamitans (assembly GCA_037952925.1). Taxonomy (NCBI): domain Eukaryota; kingdom Metazoa; phylum Chordata; class Amphibia; order Anura; family Ranidae; genus Lithobates; species Lithobates clamitans. Next base: position 6,823,811 of record JBBGZY010000451.1, read on the forward strand.
TAACCACTCCCTGTGTGAACATTGGAAGGAGGAATATCCCATAGTCACCAAAACTGCCAAGTCAGGAGAAGGTATCAACATATATCCTGGCAAATACACATGCTATGGACGGTATCAGGGAATGGGGAAACCCTTTGGGAATTTCAATAGGGGTTACTGTGGATCTTATAGTGAGGCCTCCATAGATCTAGTACAAAATCAAGTCCAGTCCTTGGGAGACATATACTGGATTTGCAGGGACATGAAAATCAGAAGCAGATTAACAGAGCAGTGGACAGGAGAATGCGCATTGGCCAAGGCCATAATGCCTCTACACATTTTTCCAGAGGCCACTCCACAAATAGAACCAGATTTAAACAACATACCCAGACTTAACAGGAGGCGTAGGAGTGCCCCAGCAGGAAGTTTTGACCCTCATGTATACATAGACAACATAGGGGTCCCTAGAGGGGTCCCAGATGAGTTCAAAGCAAGAGACCAAATAGCAGCAGGATTCGAATCTTTGATTCCCATCATCACTGTAAATAAAAATGTAGACTGGATAAATTACGACTACTATAACCAACAAAGGTTTGTCAAATACACCAGAGATGCACTCCAAGGTTTAGCCGAACAACTAGAAGCCGTGTCACACATGACTTTCCAAAACCGTGTGGCCTTAGATATGGTCCTAGCTGAAAAGGGGGGTGTGTGTAAAATGGTGCCTAAAACAGGTACATGTTGTACCTACATTCCAGACAACACTGGCCCAAACGGTAAGGTGACTTTGGCCATCAGGAAACTTGAGGATTTGTCCGAAGAATTAAAAAAGAATTCAGGGCTCACCAACCCTTGGGATCAATACTTCACCTGGGTTAGGGGAGGGTGGCAGGGATTACTAACACAGATAGGAATAACCATCCTAATAATCTTGGTGACCTTGGCTGTCATAGTTTGCTGTATTCTCCCCTGATTTAAAAAGTGTGTAGGGAAAGTTATTAACCAATGTTCTTTCGCTTTTGTGAATCAGGAAATACCAGGTGAAAATTATGAAATGCACTCCGTTACAGTTACCTCCCCTCAGGGTGCAACACCGTAGGGCTATAGGGATAGATAGCACCTGGCCACATTTCGCCAGTTGTATCGAGGTGGTGGTGAGCTAGTCACTGCCCCTTCTCTACATACAGCTTAAAAGAGTTGCAGAGGGAAATGGGCCGGGTGGGGTAGGTTTTTTTCCAGTGTGAGGGACAGATTTTTAAATAGACATTTTCAAGGGGGGAACTGTAATGGATGTGAATAATAATGATACCAGGTGTTACCAGGTGAGGTATATTAAAATGTCTATTTCAAACTCACAATATCTGTATCAGAAGTTTTGAAATGCTAAAGAGCCGTAAGACTTTCCAGGTATTTTGCTACTTCCTCTTTTTCTGTCTGGAGCCAGACCGCATTGAGTTATCAATAGACTGTAGCTTCCTGTAGCTTTCTGCTGCTTCCTCATTCATCTCCCAGAAATTGCATCAAGACCAGACATGACGTCAACATATAATAATAGCTTTGATTAATTGTTAAGTTTGTTGAAATTATTGCTAAATTTACTAAAACTGCTGACATTGTTAAAATCTTATGAATTGTCATAACGACATGTTTTGCATATACTTTACTCTTTTGCGAGGGTATAAAAACCAACTAAAAAAACGGAAATAAACTAGAAGTTTTTTATTCTGAACTAAGTGTCAGAGCGTGATCACTTCTTAACGGCATGCATGCTTTAATTTGATAAAGAGGTAGATATAATAATTTCAGAACTTTTATGCCCCATACACACGGTCGGATTTTCCGATGGAAAATGTGTGATAGAACCTTGTTGTCGGAAATTCTGACCGTGTGTGGGCTCCATCACACATTTTTCATCGGATTTTCTAACACACAAAGTTTGAGAGCAGGCTATAAAATTTTCCGACAACAAAATCCGTTGTCGGAATTTCCGATCAAGTGTACACAAATCCAACGCACAAAGTGCCACGCATGCTCAGAATAAATAAAGAGATGAAAGCTATTGGCTACTGCCCTGTTTATAGTCCCGACATACGTGTTTTACGTCACCGCGTTCAGAACGATCGGATTTTCCGACAACTTTGTGTGACCGTGTGTATGCAAGAAAAGTTTGAGCCAACATCCATAGGAAAAAATCCTAGAATTTTGTTGTCGGAATGTCCGATCAATGTCCGACCGTGTGTACGGGGCATTATTCTGAATCCAAAACAGTTTGTATAACAGTGACAATTTGCTGTCCCCTCAAAATAACTCAACACACAGCCATTAATTTATAAACTGCTGGCAAGTGAGTACACCCCTAAGTGAAAATGTCCAAATTGGGCCCAATTAGCCATTTTCCTCCCCGGTGTCATGCTACTCGTTAGTGTTACAAGGTCTCAGGTGTGAATGGGGAGCAGATGTGTTAAATTTGGTGTTATTGCTCTCAGTCTCTCATAATTATCACTGGATGTTCAACATGGCACCTCATGACAAAGAACTCTCTGAGAATCTGAAAAAAAGAATTGTTGCTCTACATAAAGATGACCTAGCCTATAACAAGATTTTCAAGACACTGAAACTGAGCTGCAGCACAGTAGCCAAGACCATACAACTGTTTAACAGGACAGGTTCCACTCAGAACAGGCCTCGCCATGGTGGACTAAAAAAGTTGAGTGCACGTGCTCAGCATCATATCCAGAATTTGTCTTTGGGAAATAGACGTATGAGTGCTGCCAGCATTGCTGCAGAGGTTTAAGGTGTGGGGGGTCAGCCTGTCAGTGCTCAGACCATATGCCACACACTGCATCAAATTGGTCTGCATGTCCCAGAAGGAAGCCTCTTCTAAAGATGATCCACAAGAAAGCCCGCAAACAGTTTGCTGAAGACAAGCAGATTAAGGACATGGATGTCAGAAATCATGAATTAGACTGAGACAGAAGTACAGTTAAATCACACTTGTTTAATAACAATAAAAAAGGTAAACAGAATAAACGTAGTCAAAACATAGCCAGAGCTCAGGAACTGGAACGGATAGTCAGACAAGCCAAAACAACAGGGAGCCAGAGATGAGCGTAGTAGAACAGCAAGCAGGATCTGGAACCAGACAGAATGTCAGCCAAGCAAGTCTTTAACAGGAACACAGGGGACCATCTCTAGAGATGTGATCAAGGCAAAGGCAGAGATCATCTGGACTGGACGGCTTAAGTAGGCAGGACTGATGAGCAGGATATCATCAACAGGTGAGTCATTGTGGAGAGATAGGAGCTGGCAATTAGCCGACAGCTGAGCGTCCAGATTTGTGAAGGAAGGGCTGAGCCCAACCCTGACAATGGATTACTGGAACCATGTCCTGTGGTCTGACGAGACCAAGATAAACTTATTTGGTTCAGATGGTGTCAAGCATGTGTGGCGGAAACCAGGTGAGGAGTACAAAGACAAGTGTGTCCTGCCTACAGTCAAGCATGGTGGTGGGAGTGTCATGGTCTGGGGCTGCACGAGTGCTGCCGAAACTGGGGAGCTACAGTTCATTAAGGAAACCATGAATGCTAACATGTACTGTGACATACTGAAGAAGAGCATGATCCCCTCCCTTCGGAGACAGGGAAGTATTCCAACATGATAATGACCCTAAACACACCTCCAAGACTACAACTTGCTAAAGAAGCTGAGGGTAAAGGTGATGGACTGGCCAAGCATGTCTCCGGACCAAAAACCTATTAAGCATCTGTGGGGCATTCTCAAATGGAAGGGGGAGGAGCGCAAGGTCTCTAACATTCACCAGCTCCGTGATATCATCATGGAGGAGTGGAAGAGGACTCAGAGGGTTAAGACAGTGATGGAAAATAATGGTGGCCACACATAATATTGACATTTTGTGCCCAATTTGGACATTTTCACTCAGGGGTGTACTCACCTTTGTTCCCAGCGGTTTAGACATTAATGGCTGTGTGTTTGTGTTATTTTTTTTACATATTGTCACCAGTCAGTATCCATGCTCACAACCACATCAGTTATATGATGATGCTGTACTGCACTAGTGACAGTATGTAAAAAATGTTTAAAAGTTGTGAAATTTCTTTATTTCTTCATTTTGCAAAAAATTGTGACAAAAAAATACCATTTAAGAAAAATTGCCATGCCTCTTACTAAATACCTTAGATTGTCTACTTTTCAAAAAGGGGTCATTTGGGGGATATTTGTACTGTCCTGGCATTTTTGGTCCTGAAGAAACGAGAGGGGCCATCAGTATAGATATAATCTGTATATAAAATATATACAATACCATAGTTTGTGGACTCTATAACTTTCCTACAGACTAAATAATATACACTGATTTGGGTTATTTTTTACCAACCAAATGTAACAGTATACATTTTCGCCTAAATTTATGAAGAAAGGTTTTTTTTTTTGCAAAAAGTTATAACAGAAACAAAGGAAAACACTTTTTTCCTGTCTTTTTTCGTTCACTTAGCAAAAAAAAAAAAACAGCAGTGAATAAATACCACCGACAGAAAGCTCCATTTGTGTAAAAAAAAATAAAAATTTCATATGACTACACAATTGTCATTTGAAGTGTGACAGCGCTGAAGGCTGAAAACTTTTCAGGGCAGGAAGGGCATAAAAGTGTTTAGTTTAGAAGCTGTTATTCTGCTGCTCATATGCTTGTTAAATGTTGTCTTACAACCTTTTAACAATATTTTCTGTGGGTGACCCAAACTAAATTTACAGGTGCCGCTGAAGGCTTCACCAGGTTTTCTTATCTAGCAACTGCTTGGAATGCAGACAAGGATAGAGCTCGTCCCAGCTCTAGACATCTAATGCCGTGTACATACGACCGGACTTTTCCACCGGACTGGTCTGGCGGAACGAATCCGTCGGACAATCCGACCGTGTGTGGGCTTCATTGGTCCTTCAACAGACTTTTTCTGTCGAAAATCAGACAGACTTTAGATTTGGAACATGTTTCAAATCTTTCCGACGGACTGGAGTCCAGTCGAAAAATCAGTTTGTCTGTATGCTAGTCCGACGGACAAAAAAGGACGCAAGAGCAGCTATTGGCTACTGTCAGTGTGCATGTCGGATCAGTGTAAACCTGTCCTCAGGCCGCCAACAAGGGCCAGTTTACACAGGTCCAACATGTTCATGTTCTCCCATTTCCAGAGCACAAGTTGCATGACATGTCAAAATCAATGGCTCCCTATGAGAGCCGTCTTAACCGGTCCAACTTGTGTCGGTCTGACTTTGAGGCTATGTTCACACTCTTCCGACACGGAAGTTGCATGACTTCTGATCCGACTTTGCCCTGTGACTTCATGTCCGAATTCCATGTGACTTCAATGAATGGGATCCGACTTTGAGTCAGGTATGAATCTTGAGGGGTAACCCCCACGCCAAAAAAAAAATGGCATGGGGTCCCCCACCAAGACCATACCAGACCCTTTGTCCTGGTATTGGTTTTAAGGGGAACCCACACGCTAAAAAAATGATACAAAACAGTGTGGGGTCTCTCCCAAAATCCAGACCCTTACCCAAGCATGCAGCATGGCAGGTCAGGAAAGAGGGAGGGTTGAGAGAGTACCCCCCCCCCCCCCCGGACCATGCCAGGCCACATGACCTCAACATGTTGATGGGGACAAGGGCCTCTTCCTGACAATCCTGGCTGGTGGTTGTGGATTCCCAGAGATTCCGCCCCCCCATGTGAATGAGTTTGGGGTGAATTGTAGTGTACAAAAAAACAATAGACAGCTTTGGAAAAGTCCTTTATTAAAAACGAAGAATGTCCCCCGTTGTAGTTTCGTGTCTTTTTCCTCCCTTCTTCTCCCTCCACTGTCTTCTCCCTCTGGTGATGTCTTCTCCCTTTACTGATGACTTCTTCTTTTCTTCCTCTTCTTCCTCCGCCACCACCATGCCAACCCACTCAGATATCACCGCCTGGGGCATGATGGAGTGGTGATGTCACAGTGGTGGGAGTGGTGGGGTCTCCAGGTGATGTCACCAGATGGCCACAACCCATAGCTAAATAAGGACTGGCAGACACTGTAACTGACTTAACCGCGGGAGCCAGCATCGGAGAATGATTGTTTTTTTTATTTGGAGCGGGTTGGCGGCGGCAGCGGTGGAAGAGGAAGAAGAAAAGAGGAAGAAGAAAAGAAGAAGAAGTCATCGGCAAAGGGAGAAGACATAACCAGAGGGAAAATACAGCGGAGGAATAAAACCTGAAAAAGAAGAAAACAGAGGGAGAAGACCAGAGGCAGAAGACAGCAGAGTGAGAAGACTGGAGGAAGGTGACAGCGGTGGGAGAAGTTCAGATGAAAAAGACACCTTGGAGCTATGACTAGGGACATTCTTCATTTTTAATAAAGGACTTGTCAAAAAACCGTCTCTTTGTTTTTTGTAGCACTACACTCCTTTTTTTGGTGAATGGGTAGGGGTACAATGTACTCCAGATTTTGGCCCCCTTGTTAAAGGGGGGCTTCCAGTTTCCGATAAGCCACCTGGCCGCAGACCCCCACAACCACAGCCCAGGGTTGTTGGGAAGAGGCCCTGCTCGGATAAGGGTCTGGTATGGATTTTGGGAATCAAAACAATTCCTTTGCTTCTGGTATAGAGGAAACCTCACGCCAAAATTATCCAAAATAAACAAAAACGTTGTGGCCCCCCAGATCTATACCAGGCTCTTTCATTTTAAGGGGAAACCCCAGGCCACAAAAAAAATGGCATGGGGTTTCCCCTCAAAATCCACACCAGACTAAAGGGTCTGGAATGGTCCTAGAGGGGACCCTCACACCCCGTTTTATTTTTTCAATTTTGGCGTGGGGTTCCCCCTCAAGATCCACACCAGACTGAAAGTATAGATTTGAGGGGGGGGCTACAGTGTTTTTTTTTTTGTTTTTTTATTTCGGCTTAAGGTTTCCTCAATGTCAGAAGCAAAGGAATTGTTTTGATTGGTCAAAGGACAAGTCGCATTTATCTCAAAGTCGGATCAAAGTCGGATAAGGTTTAATAAAGTTGCATTGAAGTCGGACATGAAGTTGCAGGGCAAAGTCGGATCGGAAGTCAGACAACTTTCGTGCCGGATCCTTCCTAAGGGAGAGATAATAAAAAAACCTTTCTTTGCAGATAGTTTAATAAAACTTTTAAAAGCAGTTCTTGTTCATACAATTTACAGCATAAAAGTGCAACATGAATGCTGATAGAAATTGATGTCATAAATATTTGCACAAACATTGTGTGACATGAAAAATTGGGACTACTATATTTTTTATACTGTCTGTCCACTGCTTTTAGGAAATATTGCAACATTTTCAAGCTACAAATGTGCATTTAAACATGTGTGTGAAAAAATTGGTCTGGCATTGAAAGGGATAAAGAATAAATGAAGCAAGGCATTAAAAAGAATGGTAAGTACAGTATATTGTCCTCTATCCGTTTCCAAACTCACAAAATTGCCAGTGACCAAAATTCAATACTAACATCTGCCCACCATGTTGTTCGCTCTCAAATACCTGGCAATGGAGCAGGTGTGTTGGGGTGGAGAGCCTGCACAATGGTGCTTTAAAATGACATTAAATAGGCAGATATCCAGTTTACAGTGGATTCAAATATGTTTATTAAGAGCTTGGAAAACCATTATGAGACAATGGGTATACTAGTGCCCCTCCTACAGTGGCAGAATCAATATTAAACACTGCTATGTATTGAAAAATCAAGTGTGAAACTCTCAAATCACACAAAATGTACCATTTGTTTATGAAGTGGAAACAATTTAGATATTATGTTTTAGACTTGGCAGAGATACAATTTATGTTTATTTTACTGTAAATGTATGGAATTGTGTATCAAAGCTGGTGTTACTAATAGTTTGGGTAATCTTAAACTTAACTCATAGTAAAAATTAATACTGGGGGCTATTTATTCATCTAATTATTTATATATTTATCTACTGTTTTTATTTGAAATAGGTATGGGCACTATTAAGGGTAGCTGTCTGATGTAGATAATAATTGTTTGCTATTTTTGTTTATGTATATTATATGTATAGTATATGTTTTGTTGAAACTAAAATATTTGGTATTTGCAATAAATACAGTCTATGCTTAATCATTCAATTTTTTAAACCTCTTTTAGATAAGAATTGTTAAGTGGTATAGCGTAATGGTACAGATACAAGTTGTTGATATTCTTGACAATGTACTATTCAGAAAATGATTAATAACAATTGAAAAAAGTATGTTCTTCCTAGAGAATGACATGGTAGTAATGTGAGATGACTAGGTACATTTTTCTTTCAAATCCAAAAAATGTGTACAAGTACACAGTACCTACAGCACTCCTAAGAGTAGTGCAGAGTCGCTTAGTCCATTGGAACCTTCATCTGTATCTGTAGACCATCAACAGGGTAGAGGTAGGGATAAAGCAACTATTTTTCTTTTTGAGGTGATTTTTTTTCCTCCTGATATGGGGCATGGCGGTGGGAGCCTTATTTGTTCCCTGTTAAGCCAATCTTGGCTGGTAGGAAGAATCCCGATTCTGAAGGAATAATCCATTTGCCGCCCATATCGTCCGTTACGAACGATGTATTGATTATATTATTGTCATCTAGGATGCCCCCCCTTCCTCCGTTGTACCTTTTGTTCAATATTGTAATGCATTTCAAGCCCTCAGACAACTCTTATCTTCATTCCTATAGTTACCAGCAAATGAGGGGGGTTAACAACATTGACAGTTTAGTCATCTTCGTAGGAACTGTACACTTGATCAAGATTATTTCTCCCAAGGTCAGCTACTCAAAGACAGATTTCTGGAAAAAGGTTGTAACCCCACCTTAGTTGAACAATCTTTTAAAACATATGCCACTAGCCAGATCAGGACCATTAAAACAGATTTCACCACAATAAATTTACCTAGTTTCACTTCTGTTTCAAACATATGTAGAAGGTCAATGCAAGACATTGGGGGATCCTTTTGAGGGACTCCAAGTTGGGGCCAGTTCTCCCAAGCAGACCCAAATTAGTGTATAGAAGGCCTCCCAATGTCAAAAAAAAGATTGCCAGTAGTAAATTACCATCCAGCACTAAGCCATTCTCCCATACTTTGGCTATCTTTTTCAACATAGTATGGGGATGTTTATACATAGAAACATCATAAGGATGTTTCTATGTAAAAAACTAAAATGCAAGATGTGTAATATGTAATATGTAAATATGTCGACCACCGCAAAAAAGAGTTTTACCAATAACAATGGAAAAACACATTCCATTAGTTCCTTCTCCTCCTTTTACACAGATTTTGTTGTATGCTGCCTCTCATGTCCCTGCATTCTGCTCTATATAGGCAGGACTATTTGTACAGTCCAGATTTTGCCTTCGGGTTTGGTTTTTGGAACAATTTCCCCCTGTGACTTTGCGGCAGAGAAGTTTTATACCCTCTGCCACAGAGTCACAGGGGGAAATTGTTCCAAAACCCAAACCTGAAGGCCATTGGTGGATTTATCATCTTAAGGCCTCATGCACACTGGATGTTATTAAAATTCAAAAACTTGAGTTTTGCTGCATATTACAGTTTTTTTGCATTAGCGTTTCTTAGCATTTGTGTTTTTAGCAAAACTATACTACCGCAAAAGCTTATGGCTCAAAAACGCTCATAAATAGCCAAGTTTTCAAGCATTTTTTAGAGTTACATTGTTTTTACAGGTGAAAAACTCCCCTTCAAACCCACTAGTTCTGTTTTTTTTTCAGCCAGAAAATGTCCCTGCCAAAAATTGCTGATGTGTGCATGGCCACAGAGGATAACATGATGGGGAGTTTGCTGGCTAACAGAAAAAAATGCCTGAAGCCAAAAACAGCAGCTGTTTCCAGTGTGCATGAGGCCTAATACTCTGTTACCAGGAGGTCTTAATGAGGAACTTGAGGTGTGTACTCTTTTGTAATGAGCAGCCGGTTCCCGGTCTGTTATACATTTTCAATTTTGGTACATAATCCCAGTATCTCTTATTGTGTAGTTTTTGCTGCATACCATTCATTCTCATTGGACTAGAAATGGATATCAGTTGTGCAATTTTTTCTTCTTTCCTTTTTACATAAGTGCATATATTTAATTTTCTAGGCATACATAGTTACAGAGTAGGTGAGGTTGAAAAAAGACCATCAAGTCCAACCATATTTATTTTCATACTGTACATCGCTATTTTTATTATGTATTTGTTTTATATACATCATTATTCTCATATACAGTATCCCACAGAAGGGAGTACACCCCTCACATTTTTGTAAATATTTTATTATATCTTTTCATGTGACAACACTGAAGAAATTACACTTTGCTACAATGTAGTGAGTGTACAGCTTGTATAACAGTGTAATTTTGCTGTCCTCAAAAAATAACTCAACACACAGCCATTAATGCCTAAACCACTGGCAACAAAAGTGAGTACACCCCTAAGTGAAAATGTCCAAATTGGGCCCAATTAGCCATTTTCTCTCCCCATTGTCATGTGACTCATTTGTGTTACAAGGTCTCAGGTGTGTTAAATTTGGTGTTATCGCCCTCACGCTCTCATACTGGTCACTGGAAGTTCAACGTGACACCTCATGGCAAAGAACTCTCTGAGGATCCGAAATAAAGAATTGATGCACTACATAAAGATGGCCTGGGCGATAAGAAGATTGTCAAGACCCTGAAACTGAGCTACAGCACAGTAGCCAAGACCATACAGCAGTTTAACAGGACAGGTTCCACTCAGAACAGGCGTCAACCAAAGCTGAGTGCACATGCTCAGCGTCATATCCAGAGGTTGTCTTTGAGAAATAGATGTGTGAGTGCTGCCAGCATTGCTGCAGAGGTTGAAGGGGTGGGGGGTCAGCCTGTCAGTGCTCAGACAATACGCCGCACACTGCATCAAATTGGTCTGCATGGCTGTCATCCCAGAAGGAAGCCTCTTCTAAAGATGATGCACAAGAAAGCGTGTGTGGCAGCAACCAGGTGAGGAGTACAAAGACAAGTGTGTCTTGCCTACAGTCAAGCATGGTGATGGGAGTGTCATGGTCTGGGGCTGCATGAGTGCTGCTGGCACTGGGGAGCTACAGTTCATTGAAGGAACCATGAATACCAACATGTACTGTGACATACTGAAGCAGAGCATGATCTTCTCCCTGCGGAGACTGGGTAGAACTGCAGTATTCCAACATGATAATGACCCCAAACACACCTCCAAAATGATCACTGCCTTGCCAAAGAAGCTGAGGATAAAGGTGATGGACTGGCCAAGCATGTCTCCAGACCTAAAACCTATTAAGAATCTGTGGGGCATCCTCAAACGGAAGGTGGAGGAGCACAAGGTCTCTAACATCCACCAGATCTGTGATGTCATCATGGAGGAGTGGAAGAGTACTCCAGTGACAACCTGTGAAGCTCTGGTGAACTCCATGCCCAAGGGGGTTAAGGCAGTGCTGGAAGATAATGGTGGCCACACAAAATATTAACACTTTGGCCCGAATTTGGACATTTTCATAAAGGAGTTTACTCACTTTTGTTGCCAGCTGGGGTAGAGGAACTTGACTGGCTTGCACAGTGCTGACCTCAACCCGATAGAACACCTTTATGCCCCATATACACGATCGCACATTCTGACAACAAAATCCATGTTTTCTTTTTGAAGGATGTTGGCTCAAACGTGTCTTGCATACACATGGTGACACAAAGTTGGTCGGAAATTCCTAAAGTACAACACGTACGACGGCACTAGAAAGAGGAAGTTCAATAGCCAGTGCGCCACCCTTTGGGCTCCTTCTGCTAATTTCGTGTTTATGTCGTATTAGTAGAAGTTTGGTGAGAGACGATTCACGCTTTTCAGACTCGTGCTTTTCCGATCGTTACTACTCTTCATTTTGTGCTTGTGGGTTCGTATCTGGTTTTCAGTGCATGTAGTCAGTTCGCATTTGTTTTTCAGTGCGTATTTTACAATACGTATTTGAATTTGCAGTGCGTTCTTTTCCGCTCATGTCTGATTTTCAGCTCGCTCTTCTCAGGCCTTTCTGTTTTTCAGCGCGTTCTGTTAGTTCGTTCTGACCAGCTGACCGTTTTGAAGCCATGTTGAGGTTACATACTCGTCGTAGAGTTTGTGCTGTGCGGGGGCTTGGTGTTGGGGTTCTTGCTTTGACCCAAGCCCAGTCAATGAACAGGGTGGGGAGGAGTTCATGGACCAAGAATTAGTTGCTCCAGCATGACCAATTTTCTCATATGTCTTTGTTGCAGGAAATCCGTGAGAATAATCCTGATGATTTCAGGAATTATCTCCGGATGACGAACCCCATTTTTCACTGTTTGTTGGCTTTGCTGTCCCCTTATATTAGCAGGTAGGACACCTGCATGCGGCAAGCCATCACTCCCGAGCAGAGGCTAGTCACCACGTTGTGGTACTTGGCGAGGGGGAGAAGTCTGCAGGACATCAAGTTCTCGACAGGCATCTCCCCCCAGGCTCTGGGAATCATTATTCCAGAGACCTGTTCTGCCATTATACAGGTCCTGCAGAAGGACTATATTAAGGTAAGATTTCTCCTTTAACATCACATTATATGTATTTAATGTTTGCTAATGTATTGTATTTCTTTCATCATTCCCTAATTACCATTATTGCAATATGCTGTTAATGTCCCCTTTGTCCTCATGCATGCTTAAATTTTTAAACTTCTTTTTTTGTCCTTCATGCATATTTGCCTTCACTAACCTCCCCAACATGCTATCCTGGGCCCATACACACCTAGCCTAGTCACTTAACAATGTATTTTGTCAGCTCCATTGTACTGCTTTACCTTAAACATCCCCTAAAATGTGTCCAAATGTTATTTGAGGCTTTTTTTGGGGGTCCCAAAATCATTTGGAACCCTCCCTCCCTCCCCCCAACCGCTAAATCTGCTGACTTTGCCAAACCCATACACACTATACCTACCTCTTTTGTGGTCATATTTATGGATGAATTCACAAAAGCATGGAGTGCAAGGGCCTGCCTGAATACTTTCAAATGGTACTGTTTAAAGTTTTGTTCTCCTATTATCTTGATAGGTAATTGCAGAATGTAAAAAAGTGCTTCAATTTGTACAGTGTGTATTCATATTTTTGTATTATGACACTTCTTACCTGGGCTTCCAATAGTGTAAGTAAGGAGGGGCTGGCCAAAGAAACACACATTATTTATGCATTCAGCTCTCAATGAAGTGGAGAGGGTTACCTGTCCAAAACATCCACCCCCCACCATAAAATGTTTACAATGGGCCATCAGAGGGGGTGAGTAATCTGATAAGTGTACTTTATATATTTGTCTTTAAATACTCCTTCAAATAAATGTTATACTGATGAATGTTTGTGTCTAATCTGCTTGCAATGTTATGTGCAAAATGACTAATTAGTTTTTTTCTTGTTTGACTCCACAGTTGGCTTCCCAATTTGCCCAGCATTGGGACTTTCCCAACTGCGGAGGGGCAATAGATGGGAAACACGTCCACATAGTCCCACCCCCCAACTCGGGATCATACTATTATAATTATGTAGCAATAACTCACGGTGGAGCTGCTGGTTTAAATGGGTCTGTTACCTTCACTTTGCTTCCCTCTGTTTCACCGGCACCGGTCTAGGGATTCCGTTGAGTTTACTGCCAGAAGACACATGCACCAACACTGGAGTACGTTTTCAATGCTTTCTTAAACAGTCAAACTTTAGGAAGTAGCAGGAAAGAGGTGGAAAAGGAAACTTTCAGGAGAAACTCAAATATCTTCTTCTAATACCTTAGCGACAAATGTCCCGGTAGATTTCAGATAATTAGGTGGATTGCGCTCCCCTTGTGGGACACACTCTTTGCTCATCTGGATAGGCCTCTCTCACCAGACTAGCAGCCAGTACGCAGCACGAATCTAAAGTCTCTGCCACAGACTTACTTGGGGGGGTAAATCTTCACTATCCTCTGCCACAGGATGTATCAGATCATCTGCAGTGAACAGTCAATCACAGTGCCTGAACCTTTAAGCCGAAGCGGCGACACTATGCTGTATGGTTACTTCTTTCTTGGATACGTCCTGCAACCAAGTCACCAGGCCCCTCTATAGACCAGCACACTGTGTGATCTCTCCAAGAAGGGTCCTCCCCTGGGATCTCCTCGGCTGTCCAGCTTCGTCACACAGGGCCGACAGCTCAGGACCATTCCTCGGCCGTGGGGGTAGGCCCCAGACAAGCCTCTGGACCCACCCCTGTGCCCCAGCATTGTGGGCCTCCCGATCGGAGGACCACGATGTAGCTCCTTAACGCATACCGATCGGCCAGGAGGGCCAGCAGGTGGCTGTGAAAACGAACCCCAAAACATGGCGTCTGTCCCATAAATACCCCCTTCCCAGAATGCAACTCGGAGGACCACCTCCACCGAGCTTGTCTCCAAGACAGAGGACAGAGGACACGTTGCCTTTCCAACACTGACTAATGGTAACAGCGACACCCACCGGTCAGCACGGAAACACACACAACGTCAGCCAAGCTGGAACAGAGACGAACTTTTAACCTTCCTAATACCCAATGAACTAAATTTACCTAATCTGCGGTAGATTGTAAATCTACCAGTGCTACAATTACAAGGGGGTTAATTGTATTGTGTTGTTGACGGTGGTGTCAGCTACTTACGAGTTCCTGTATGTGGACGTGGGGGAAAATGGCCTGATGTCGGATGGTGGAGTCATTGCCCAGACGAAGTTTTACCGACGACTCCAGAATGGCAGCTTGGGCTTGCCACCTCCAGAAGACAATGTGGAAGGACTCCCTTTCGCCTTCATCACGGATGAAGCATTTGCGCTAGGGGACCATCTTATGCGGCCATTCCCTGTGAGGACCCTCACCCCGGACCAGAGGGTTTTTAATTACCGGCTGTCCAGAGCCAGAAGAGTGGTGGAGAACGCTTTTGGTATAATGGCCAGCTGGTTCCACCCAAAAATATCTGGAGTACTTTGCGGGTAGGGGGGGCCATTAATATGCCACACAATCAAGAAACATTTTAAAAATAAATATTTTTTTGAATAAACTAAAATAATATTTCCTTGTATTTACTACTTGTGTTTCTTTCTTTTGTGATTTTTTGGTAGTCAGGAAAATGGCATGATTGTGGCAAATTAAAAAGCACTGTTGGAGTTATTTACTAAAGGAAAATTCACTTTGCACTCCAAGTGCACTGCAAAAGAAAGTGCACTTGGAGTGCAAAATGGATTTGCCTTTAGTAAATAACCCCCATTGTCACTGTAAACACCAACTTACTACAAAAACTGCTTTTGAGCATTGAAAGAAGAAGCCACACATTGTTGAGTAGAAAACATTTGACTCAAAGCACATTCACATGTGCGTTAGAAAAGGGTTTTTGAACAAACCAACATCTTTGTTGTATAATTTTTTTTGGTCACATTAGAAATATCCTTTTTTTGGGTCAACAGGCATTTTTCCAAACATAAAATATACAACTCAGGAACTTACAAAGTTCAACTTTGATAAAGTGTAGGCAATATCAGTCATTAGTATGTCCAAAGTGTGTTGATCTTGCCTTCATCAGATGGGGTGATGTCACCCCTGTAAAAGCCAAATTTTGAAGATGCACACAAATTGGGATTAGGGATGAGTTGACATGAGTTCGACTCGAACATTGGCTGTTCGCCCGTTCGCCGAACAGTGAACAATATGGGGTGTTCGCGGCGAATTTTAAAAGCCACAGAACACCCTTTAAAAGTCTATGGGAGAAATCTAAAGTGCTAATTTTAAAAGGTTAATATGCAAGTTATTGTCATAAAAAAAGTGTTTGGGGACCTGGGTCCTGCCCCAAGGGACATGTATCAATGCAAAAAAAAGTTTTAAAAATGGCCGTTTTTTTGGGAGCAGTGATTTTAATAATGCTTAAAGTGAAACAATAAAAGTGAAATATTCCTTTAAATTTCGTACCTGGGGGTGTCTATAGTATGCCTGTAAAGTAGCGCATGTTTCCCATGTTTATAACAGTCCGAGAGCAAAATGACATTTCTAAAGGAAGCAAAAGTATTTTAAAAGTACTAGCGCTAGTGCCGGCTATTAATGAATTGTCGGTCCCGACAATACACATAAAAGTCATTGAAAGTCATTGAAAAATAAAAAAATAAAAATGCATGGGGGTCCCCCAAAATTCCAATGACTTTCAATGACTTTTATGTGTATTGTCGGGACCGACAATTCACTAATAGCCGGCACTAGTGCTAGTACTTTTAAATGACTTTTTTTTTCCTTTAGAAATGTCATTTTGCTCTCGGACTGTTATAAACACGGGAAACATGCACTACTTTACAGGCATACTATATACACCCCCCAGGTACAAAATTTAACCACTTCAGCCCCGGAAGGATTTACCCCCTTCCTGACCAGAGCACTTTTTACAATTCGGCACTGCGTCGCTTTAACTGCTAATTGCGCGGTCATGCAATGCTCTACCAAAACGAAATTTGCGTCCTTTTCTTCCCACAAATAGAGCTTTCTTTTGAGGGTATTTGATCACCTCTGCCATTTTTATTTTTTGCGCTATAAACGGAAAAAGACTGAAAATTTTGAAAAAAAATGATATTTTCTACTTTTTGTTATAAAAAAAATCCAATAAACTAAATTTTAGTCATACATTTAGGCCAAAATGTATTCGGCCACATGTCTTTGGTAAAAAAAATGTCAATAAGCTTATATTTATTGGTTTGCGCAAAAGTTATAGCGTCTACAAACTAGGGTACATTTTCTGGAATTTACACAGCTTTTAGTTTATGACTGCCTATGTCATTTCTTGAGGTGCTAAAATGGCAGGGCAGTACAAACCCCCCCCAAATGACCCCATTTTGGAAAGTAGACACCCCAAGGAAATTGCTGAGAGGCATGTTGAGCCCATTGAATATTTATTTTTTTTGTCCCAAGTGATTGAATAATGACAAAAAAAAAAAAAAATTTACAAAAAGTTGTCACTAAATGATATATTGCTCACACAGACCATGGGCATATGTGGAATTGCACCCCAAAATACATTCAGCTGCTTCTCCTGAGTATGGGGATACCACATGTGTGGCACTTTTTGGGAGCCTAGCCGCGTACAGGGCCCCGAAAACCAATCACCGCCTTCAGGATTTCTAAGGGCATACATTTTTGATTTCACTCCTCACTACCTATCACAGTTTTGAAGGCCATAAAATGCCAAGATGGCACAACCCCCCCCCAAATGACCCCATTTTGGAAAGTAGACACCCCAAGCTATTTGCTGAGAGGCATGGTGAGTATTTTGCAGCTCTCATTTGTTTTTGAAAATGAAGAAAGACCAGAAAAAAAATTTTTTTTTTCTTTTTTCAATTTTCAAAACTTTGTGACAAAAAGTGAGGTCTGCAAAATACTCACTATACCTCTTAGCAAATAGCTTGGGGTGTCTACTTTCCAAAATGGGGTAATTTGGGGGGGTTTTGTGCCACCTGGGCATTCCATGGCCTCCGAAACTGTGATAGGCAGTGAAGAGTGAAATCAAAAATTTACGGCCTTAGAAAGCCTGAAGGCGGTGCTTGGTTTTCGGGGTCCCGTGCGCGGCTAGGCTCCCAAAAAGTCCCACACATGTGGTATCCCCGTACTCAGGAGAAGCAACAGAATTTTGGGGTGTAATTCCACATATGCCCATGGCATGTTTGAGCAATATAACATTTAGTGACAACTTTGTGCCAAAAAAAAAAAAAAATTTGTCTCTTTCCCGCAACTTGTGTCGCAATATAAAATATTCCATGGACTCGACATGCCTCTCAGCAAGTGTGATACCTCACATGCATGGTGCAATTGCTGTTTACATTTGACGCCAGACCGACGCTTGCGTTCGCCTTAGCGTGAGAGCAGGGGGGACAGGGGTGCTTTTTTTTTGCTTTTTTATCTTATTTTTAAACTGTTCCTTTCATTTTTTTTTTTTTAAAATCATTTTTATTGTTATCTCAGGGAATGTAAATATCCCCTATGATAGCAATAGGTAGTGACAGGTACTCTTTTTTGAAAAAATTGGGGTCTATTAGACCCTAGATCTCTCCTCTGCCCTCAAAGCATCTGACCACACCAAGATCGGTGTGATAAAATGCTTCCCCAATTTCCCAATGGCGCTGTTTACATCCGGCGAAATCTAAGTCATAAAATGTTCGTAGCTTCCGGTTTCTTAGGCCATAGAGATGTTTGGAGCCACTCTGGTCTCTGATCAGCTCTATGGTCAGCTGGCTGAATCACCGGCTGCATTCTCAGGTTCCCTGTTGAGACAGGAGAGCCAGAGAAAAACACGGAAGACGGTGGGGGGGGGGCATTCCCTCCCACTGCTTGTAAAAGCAGTCTAGAGGCTAATTAGCCGCTAGGATTGCTTTTACATGAAAGCTGACCGCTGGCTGAAAAGAATGATACCAAGATGATACCTAAACCTGCAGGCATCATTCTGGTATAACCACTCAAAGTCGTTAATGGCGTACCTGAAGACAAAAAAAGGTTAACAATAAAGCACAGTAAACGGTAAAGTATAAAAAATTGCATAACTGAAAAGCAAACGTGATAAAACATAATAACAATAAAACATTGCAGAATAGAATACAGTAAAAAAGAGCAGAACAATAGAGAGAGAATAGAGAGAGAGAGAGAACAATAAAACGACAACTATTTTTTTTTATTTTTGTTTGTGTTTTTTTTTTTTTACACTTTTTTTTTGTAACTGTAACTTTTATAACTGTAACCAGTTCCAGGTTCGGGTCTCTCAAAATGCGATGGCATCTTGGGAGACCCTGTGAAAGTGCGCCTAGTCTGTGCAATGCTGAACCCTACGCTAATACTCAACTAGTGAATGGTAGCGTTCAAAACATTCACCAATGCAAAGACCAGGATTGTCAGGACAAGAGGGACAATAATAGCGGGTGTCACGTCTATATCCGCGCTTGCTGCAGACACAATATCTTTTTTGGGGGGGTTCGTTGGGTAGGGGTACTCGGGAGGATATATAAATGCCTCTCATGCAGCCGGCTGCATTTGGTTGGGGATGTGAATGGGGGAAGTACGGGCGCTGCAGAAGCGGTGGGTTCCCAATTAGGATTGGCGAATGCAGCAGGAAGGGCACTATGGGCACGACAGGCCTATGTTTGTCTTTTTGGTGGCAGCGGGACACTACTTGTGCTTGCCACCTCACCAGCTTGAACTGCACTTATGGGACTCGCCACGTCACCAAGTGTTACTGCAGTGCTGGTTTGACTACGACCGGGGTGTACTAGGCCGCTGGCGCTTGCCAGTTCACCAAAACGCTACAAAAAAAAGTGACAGTGATCGATCGATACTGCACTTGGGTGGGCTGGGCTGGGCCAGGCGGAGGGGCAAAACGCAGGTGCTAGCAGGTATCTGGGCTGATCCCGCTAACACTGCGTTTTTGGGAACCCTAAACTGCTGGGGACGCTAGTATAGATCTGATCGGATCAGATATTGATCTGTTCAGATACTATACCACTAAGGGAGGTGTACGGTGCGTGCGTGGGTGTTAGCGGTACTGGCACTAACCTGACGCTGCCTGGGGCTGGTGCTTGCCAGTTCACCAAAATGCTACCAAAAAAACTGTTAGCGATCGCAGGGATCAGGCCTGACTCTGCGAACGCTGCAGTTATGCGTTTAGTGTTTTGTAAGTGACAGTGATCGATCGATACTGCACTTGGGTGGGCTGGGCTGGGCGGAGGGGAAAAACGCAGGTGCTAGCAGGTATCTGGACTGATCCCGCTAACACTGCGTTTTTGGGAACCCTAAACTGCTGGGGACGCTAGTATAGATCTGATCGGATCAGATATTGATGCGTTCAGATACTATACCACTAAGGGAGGTGTACGGTGCGTGTACGGTGCGTGCGTGGGTGTTCGCGGTACTGGCGCTAATCTGATGCTGCCTGGGGCGACGCATATCACCGCCGGGCGATTAGGGGGCTAAACCTTTATTCGGTAATAAATGGCGGGTGCCCTGACACTATAAAAAATAAACGAACTAACCAGGGTCACCCGTAAGGGTTATACGGTGATCAGTGGTGAAAGGGTTAACTAGGGGGCAATCAAGGGGTTAAAACATTTATTAGATAGTATATGGGGGTCCCTGTCGCTATAAAACGCTGACGGCGAACCTAAATATTTACGTCCCTAACTAGCGTCACCAGCGACACTAATACAGCGATCAGAAAAATGATCGCTTAGCGACACTGGCGACAGGGGGTGATCAAGGGGTTAAAACTTTATTAGGGGGGGTAAGGGGGGTACCCTAGACCTACAGGGGGGTAACACTCACTGTCCTACCACTGCTAACTGTCACAAACTGACACTATGCAGTAATCAGGAAAAAAAAAAAAAACCTGCTTGGTGTCAGTTTGTGACAGGGGGGGGGTGATTGGGGGGGGGATCGGGGGGCGATCAGGGGGGGGTCGGGGGTGTTTAGTGAGCCTGGCATGTTCTACTGTGTGTGTGTGTGTGTTGGTGCACTTACATGTCATCTCTCCTCGGCGCTGGAACGGAAACTGCCGAGCCGAGGAGAGATGACATCACATCCTCTGCCTCTGTGTACTATACAGAGGTAGGGGATGTTTCTCATTGGCTGCCCCCCCCCCCCCCCCGCGGGAAGGCAATCACGTACCAGGTACGTGATTTTGCCTGCCCGTGCCGCTCTGCTCACATATATAGGCGTGAGACAGTCGGCAAGTGGTTAAAGAAATATTTCACTTTTATTGTTTTACTTTAGGAATTATTAAAATCACTGCTCCCGAAAAAATGGACGTTTTTAAAACTTTTTTTTTTGCATTGATACATGTCCCCTGGGGCAGGACTCAGGTCCCCAAACACTTTTTATGTCAATAACTTGCATATTAACCTTTAAAATTAGCACTTTTGATTCTTCATGTTCGTGTCCCATAGACTTTAACGGTGTTCGCGTGTGTGAACAAATTTTTTGCCTGCTCGCATGTTCTGGATGCGAACCGAACAGGGGGGTGTTCGGCCCATCCCTAATTGGGATTCAAAATGGGGATTTCCCTCCTGATCCCATGCCTAATGTCCACATGTGCTAGCTCCCATCATGGGGTATCAATGGACGTGTTTCGGGGGTGCAACCCCTTCCTCTCACCTACTTCAGTTGTGAGGAAGGGGATGCACCCACAAAATGCGTACATTGATATCCCGTGATGGCAGATAGCACATGTTGACACACCCGTGTGCATCTTAAAAATTTGGCTTTTAAAATACTTTAAAACTTGTTTTTAAAAGCAAAAATACACAATAAAAGGGTACAATTTTTGTGTGTTTTATATTCTGCCTAAAACATCAATGATGTTCTTCATTTTTTGTTGAACATCATTGATGGTTTCCTTTATCTTTTCTAAATCATGATTGCACCTCATTATCTCCCCGATGGGGACTTGTGCACTTTCACTGGTGAAATGAGATTCTTCTTCCACAACATCCACATCACCTAAAAAAAAAAACACACCATGTATTATAAATATGCAGGCATCCATCTATTACCTGAAGCTGTGGTCTCAGACACTCACCTGTTGTGGTCACTATTTCGCCCACTTCATAAACATCTCCCTCCTCAATATCTGCTTGTGGTTTTGGGATTTCCTCTTCTTTAGGAGGTGTTGGGTTCCTGGTGTCCTCCGATGTCCCGAGTCTTTTCTCCCCTATGTGAATAAAAAAAAGGTATACTTAGCACACAGATATTTGAGGGCAGAAATAGAAATATGAAACATTGCTTGGAAGTGTCGTCCAATTGTCTGTTTTGGCAGAGTTCCAATCTGTAGAAATTTTTAGTTCCTTTCTAAAGCTGGAATACTTACCTTTTTTGTACAATTTTCACACATGGAGACACCCCTAGTATCCACTGGAGCACCTATGTGGGACACCCTAAAAAGTTTGTTCTGGTGTCCCACACTAGTGCTCCTGCATCCAGATGTGTAAATAGCTGCTGAGTGTCCTCTACTTACACTGAATCAATTTTCCATTTCATTCTAGTTACAAACCCATCTAGACAACAAATGTCTTTTAATACAAATAGGACTGAACAAATGTAGTTAACCTGAATCTGCCCAAAAGATCTTATAAGTGGGCGAACGAACGATGTTTCCTACGACCGATTACTGTGCCCATGAACATGAAAGTTGCCATTTTAAACTGTACAACAGTAAAGAAAAGCACATAGAGCAGCATGCAAGTAATAATAATAATAGTAACACACGACAACTACTTACTTTTTTGAAGAACTCTCTTGATTCTTCTGTACTGATCATGCTCCCTCAATTTGAGGTCTGACCATTGTTTCCTCAGTTGATCCTTGGATCGTCGTATCCCAAAATTCCGGCACAGGCTCTTCACAACTTTAGTCATGATCTTGGCCTTTCTCACATTTGGGTTTAGGTACGGTCCATACTTCCCATCATAGTCGGCCCTCTTCAAGATGTCCACCATCCAGTAGTGTATTTAGGTTTTGTGCTGCCCTAGGCTTGACTAAACTCACGAACCCCCTAATTTAAATATGACCCACCCCTTACTGTCAAGGCCACACCCCTTGCTGCTTAATTTTCGAGTGGGGACACTAGTTCTGAGGGCCTGGGGGGGGGGGCAATGGATTCCCCTAATTTGCATAGATTTCCTCTCATTTCCTTTTTGGCTATGGGACAGAGATGGTAAAAAATAAACTGACAGGGGCTATAACCCTCCCTTACTCTATCCAAAATGAAAAAAAAAGTGTTGCCTATAGTTCTACTTTAAGCACAAATTTCTGATAATGTTATGGAGAGGACTAAGAAGATATAACCATACCAATGGTGCAGCAGAAAACATATAGAACAGTGAGGAAGGTTTGTGGTCCAGGATGAGAGGACAGTCAAAATTAGAAGCACCCCCCCCACAGTTGCGGAATGCCGACCGCCCGCATCCCGGAAGCAGTGCGGCCACTTTATGGGGGCGCTAGAGTAATTTGCCTCTCAGCCCAATCCGCCCCATAAGACTGGTGCTACACTAACAGTGTAACTCAAGCTGGCGGGGTCTCTTTACATGCTGCCCCCCTGCAAAGTGCTGCCCTAGGCCTGGGCCTTGTCGGCCTAGGCCAGGATACAGCATTGCCACCATCTCCACCATCTCTACAAAGCACATATTTAAGGACTTAAATCTCCTCCGGGATCGGGACGTTCGTGGCTCTGGACTTTCGTCGTTGCTGCTCTCCTCTGCATGCACCTGCTGTGTCTCCACCATGTTCTATACCCACTGCGGCGAAAGAGAAGGGGCAGGGAATAGATTAGAAAAAATGTCAGGGGCGGGTGGAGTTTCATGCATGTGCAGTGTATATAAAGCGTAACAAGCGTGCGTCGTACATACATTCTGTGAGCAGAGGACGGAGTATTAGAAACGACGATCGTTATAACGAAGGTACAATTTGAACGTGGTGCATCAGTGGCCTATACTGCTTCTATATTGAGTCCTAAATTGGGACAGGATTATGAGAGTTTAGCAGACATCAACTATTTAAAAAAAAAAATTGGTGGCCTGAGGAGCACTTATAATCGTGAGTGTACTAAGGTCCAGAAATCCATGAGATCAGGAGTTGCAGCAGATAACATTTATGTACCCAGGCTGTGGTACTATGACAGACTTCATTTTCCTGCAGACCAGACTGAAGTCAGGGAATCCCTCTGAACCCTACCTTCCACGCTTTCGTCCACCCCAGCTGAGGCTTCCAACGCCCACCCTGGGCCTTCCAGCCAAGAAGATGTGGAGGAGCCCAGCTTGAGCCAGGTATAGCATTGTTCAACATATTTCTTGTAGTAAAATAAATGATGGTAACTAGATGTTATTATTGATCACTAATTGCTGATTTGATAAAGCGTTTTACATATCAATAGACAGTAGTGGCCAAAAAGGTTTGGGACAAGAATGAAAAATGCTGGGGTCAGCATGATAGTCTTTTCTATTTATTAACATTCAATTTGCAACAGTCATAAGCTGAAAATTGTGCGTGATTGATGAATCAAAAACTAAAACTATGTCCCTTTTTCATACACAGGAAAGCCTTAGCCAGAAGGTGGCGGGGAAATGTGGCAGCCAGGAGGTGGCGGCGGAATGTGGCAGCCAGGAGGAGGCTGTGGAATTTGGCAGCCAGGAGGTGACTGGGGTATGTGGCAGCCAGGAGGCGGCCGGGCCCAGTAGGAGCCTGACAGAATCTCAGGTCCCTCCCCTCCGCCTTCAAACCAAAAGGGCCAGGAAGGGGAGTAATGTGGAGGAGGCAGCCATCCGGTTGATTGGGGATGCTAATGAGGCCCTCAAAGCCAACTCCACTCTCCAAGAGGCCTTTGCCTGCATACAAAATGCAGCAAATGGAGGAGGGCCAACGCCTCTTGTGTGAGGAAATTATGGTCATCACCCAAAATAAGGGGTTCAGGGGCCAACTCACACCCAAAATCCACCTGTGTGAGTTGGACCATCCTCCTCCTCCTCCTGCCACACCTCCAACACCACAGCCACAGCCTGGACGGAAGTGTTGAAGGAAGACAAGAGTTTGATGGCCTGGGTTCAGTCTGGTCTGGCAAAAGACGCAGGCTGTTGTATGACCACAGCCTGGAGACATAGATGTCATCTGCTGCTGTTCCTGATCTCTTGGACTCCTGGCCCGGATTGGGCTCACTATTATATGGACTCCTCAGGCCACCATTTTTGGCTGGCAAATAGTTGATGTGTGCCCTGGGGTACAAAGGCTTCACCAATTTCAGCAGTTTCTCCAGCGTTGCCTTCCTCTTTATTTTGTTATGACCCAGAAAAATCGGATATTTTTTTTCAGAAATACTTGCCTATGTGTTTTACTTCAAAAAAAAAATTTTGTTTGTGAGTAGGCAGGTACATTTCAAAAATACAGTGTCAAATTAACAAGGGACACCAACCAACCTCCTTGAGATTAAAAAATACAAGATAATAATGGTGTTGTGGTAACTTGACACACAAAACGAGAAAAAATATTAGGGAGATCACTATAAAAAAAATAGAAAAAATAGTAGATCTTGATAAAATACAAAAAAATTTAAAAATTATAAACATTATTATGGAGCTCTGATGAAAAAAAAAATATTATTCAGGAGATCACAAGAAATAATAAAGAAATCCGTTTGTGAAAACTCTGTGTGAATATGAGCAGCAAAACAACTTCATTCTTCTAGCATTATAAGAAGAAGAGAATGTGCTGCATTAAAATATTAAAAAAATTGCACCATGACCAATGTGCTATTTCTATTACGAACGCTAGTTTTACCAGACCGAGCGCTTCCGTCTCGTAATTTATTCTGAGCATGCGTGGCACTTTGTGTGTCGAAATTGTGTACACACCATCGGAATTTACATGAACGGATTTTGTTGTCAGAAAATTCGATATCCAGATCTCAAATTTTGTGCGACAGAAATTCTGATGGAAAATGTCTGATGGAGCCTACACAAGGTCGGAATTTCCGACAAAAAGCTCCCATCGAACATTTTCCGTCGGAAAGTCCGACTGTGTGTACGGGGCATTAGGATGAATTAGAGTGGTGCCTGACCTCACAAATACGCTTCTGGAAGAATGGTCAAACATTCCCAGAGACACACTCCTAAACCTTGTGGACAGCCTTCCCAGATGAGTTGAAGCTGTTATAGCTGCAAAGGGTTGGCCAACTCAATATGGAACCCTACTGACTAAGACAGGGATGCCATTAAAGTTCATGTGTGCGTGTAAAGGCAGGTGTCCCAATACTTTTGGTAATACAGTGTATATAATTTTTGTGGGGTTTAATACTGCTTTAGGTTCTTCTTTATGAATATTTTATGGAATATAGCCATTTGTCTCAAGATGACCATGATGTCATTGAAAGGCCTTCACGAGTGAAGGTAAGAGAGCTAACTGTAAGATCAAAAACCTTAACACATAATATTTTTGGAATTTATAATACTTACTGTTATTATTTGAAATTCTGATAAAACTTTTCCCAGGATTAGAAATACGAATCTATGCAACATTTTCATTTGTGTTTGTACGTTAAATGTCTTTGATAAATGAAAAGCGCAGTTTCTTTCCAAAGGCTCCCATTTAGCCTTATAACATAAACATTACACATCGTTTATCAAGGGGGAACCTTGTTTGTTGACAGAAATGGAATGCTGTGAGGCGATAAATCTGGAAAAGAATTCTTGGTCTGGCTTTATCACTAGATCTGCAACCTACAAACTCAGTTCCAGTCCTTTTGTGCCCAGGAGAGCCATGTATAAATTTCTTGACTGTAAATTCAGAATTTTAATTGTGGAAATCAGCTATGGGAATGCTTATAAAATATTCATCAATTTAAAAGAAAAAAAAAAAAAGATTGCAGTGTGAGTAATCTGTTATGTAAAGACATAAGGATTATATTGCCAATGAACCTATGTAAGTTAGTTCTATCTTTAGGCAGAACAGCTTTGTTTCAAAAATTAACATGCAGCATTTAAGTGTGCGGGGGAGTATGCCATATTAAGGAGAAACTCCAGTCCATCTAAATGTGTATATAAAGTATACCTGACTGCTTATGTTTAAAATTGTTTTGTGCACTCATCCTTGGCTCTCTCAGAGTGCCATGTGTCCCACCTACCCTGAAGGTAAATCTACGATTTAAAGAGAAACAGTCACCAGTGAACTAATGCAAAAATGTGAATGTGCAGTCTAAGGCTGGCCATATATTATACAATTTTGTTGTAAAATGTTTTCTTTAGATTTACCAAAACTATATAATATGAGGTCAGGTTTGACTCAAACCTAAACACTTTCAATTTGTATGCAACCAGGCAGGCCCTTGCACTACATAATTGAAGGTAAATCTAAAGGAAATTGAATAAGAAAATTGTATAATGTATGGCCAGCCTTAAATTGTTAAAATGCTGCAAGCTTACTGATGAAACATGTATATTTGCCATCATTTTAGCTTTACTTACCTTGAAGGGTAAGATACATGTAAAATTTTAGCAACTCAAATGCTCAAAAAATGTGCAAATAATTGTATGCTACCTTATGACACCTTATACTGTACATGTAAACAAGTAAATGGACCTTGAGCTAATAATTATTAAAATGTATATAACCTTATACATACAAACATGTAAACTTGTTAAATGAACCTTAGCCTAACTAATTATATAAAGTGCAAATGTGTTATAAAATACATACCTTGTATACAGCATATGCATTAGCAAATACATATATTATACTTTACATAAAAAAATATATGCATAAAATTATATAAAAAACACCAAATTAAAGTGCTTAACCACTTTGCGCCCGCGCTATAGCCGAAAGACGGCTGCAGCGCGGACGCTATCTACTGGGAGGGCTCCCGCGGGCGCGCATCGGGGAAGTCTTGTGCTGGCCGTGTCCCTTGGACACAGCCAGTCACAGATCGCTGAAAATGGCCAATCATAGCGGCCGTTTTCAGCACGATCGCTCTACCAATGAGAGATGATCTCAAATGTAAACATATGAGATCATCTCTCATTGCCGGCTCTCCCTCCTCACACAGAGACAGCATGTGAGGAGGGAGAGCGATCTGTGTCTAAAGAGAGAGAGTTACTGTGAGTAAAACACACATACACCGTGCCAACACACATATCAGTGCCATCTGCCAGTGCCATCTGTCAGTCCCATCTGTCAGTGCCATCTGACAGTGCCATCTGCCAGTGCCATCTGACAGTGCCAGTGCCTTTGTCAGTCCCATCTGTCAGTCCCATCTGTCAGTCAGATCTGCCAGTGCCATCTGCCAGTGCCATCTGCCTGTGCCATCTGCCTGTGCCATCTGCCTGTGCCACCTGCCAGTGCCATCTGTCAGTCTCATCTGCCAGTGCCATCTGCCAGTGCCATCTGTCAGTCCCATCTGTCAGTGCCATCTGCCAGTGCCATCTGCCAGTGCCAGTGCCTCTGTCAGTCCCATCTGTCAGTCCCATCTGTCAGTCAGATCTGCCAGTGCCATCTGCCAGTGCCATCTGCCAGTGCCATCTGCCAGTGCCATCTGCCAGTGCCATCTGCCTGTGCCATCTGCCTGTGCCATCTGCCTGTGCCACCTGCCAGTGCCATCTGCCAGTGCCTCTGTCAGTCCCATCTGTCAGTGCCATCTGCCAGTACCATCTGCCAGTGCCACCTGCCGTCAGTGCCACCTGCCGTCAGTTCCACCTGCCGTCAGTTCCACCTGCCATCAGTTCCACCTGTCAGTGCTACCTGTCAGTGCAACCTGTCAGTGCAACCTGTCAATACCATCTGTCAGTACCACCCGTCAGTGCACGTGCCATCTGTTATCAGTGTCATCAGTGCCACGTAAGAGTGCCAGCTATCATCAGTGTCACTTGTCATCAGTGCCTTTTGTCATCACCAACAATGGCTAGAAGATTATATTCAGCTGAAGAGGCGTACAGTATTCTTGCGAGCGACGAGAGCAACGGGGAGCTCTCCGCTTCGGATTCCTCCTCATTTTCCGACTCTGAGTCTGACGTGGACTACGAGCCTGTCCTAACCAGTGGTACATTGACAGCCTCAGAGGAGGAGGATGAGAGTCCGCCCGCCAGACGAAGGCGTACTGGTGAGGAGGCAGTGCCATCCACCAGCACCGCAGTGCCATCCACCAGCACCGCAGTACCTCGGCAAAGGCCACGTATCAGTGGGGTGTCACCTCAGGCCCAAAGGGTTAGGTCCCATGCCAGCCTTCCCTATTCCCTTCAAAACCCCTTGTGACTGCCACCTAATTCAGGGGAAGCCAACGTTCCCCCTTTCACTGCCCAGCCAGGAGTCCAGGTGGACACAGAAAATTTTTCCCCGATAGACTTTTTCCACCTTATTTTTACTGAGGACACGCTTGCATCTATTATTGCCCAGTGCAACCTATATGCCCAACAATTTATTGCAAGCAACCCAACGTCCTCTTATGCCCGTCCCTACGAATGGAGAGCCCTAACAGTGGAGGAGTTTAAAAATTTTTTGGAAATGGTAGAAGGGTTTGGCGCTGTTCCTATTGGTTGAATGATTCCCTACCTGCATAAAGGTTACTCAATGCAAAATTGGATATAAATATCTGGGTGCCTAGGTGTAAACAATACCGTGCGTGTATCGAATCGGTGATCTATTAAAATCTTGATGGATATTGTACAATCATAAGTGATACAAAAAACTTTAAATATATAAACCAAAACCAATGTCAAATCCCATATATGGTGTGCTGGTAAATATTTCAAAAACATGAAGGGAAGGAGGGGGGGGTTGGGGGGGGGAGAGAAGGGGGAAGGGAGGGGGGAGGAGGGGGGGGGGGAGAGGGAGGGAGGGGGGGTGGCAGGGAGGAGGGAGGGGGAGGTGTGGGAGATTTGCTCCTGGTGAAGGGAATAAATGGGAATAAACAATATCAGGATCCCTCCTAATACAGTGCAAGCGTGCTGGTGAAATTCAAAAAAGTCCTAATGTGTAATACATCTGTTGTCAAACTCTTAACATATATCTTGTGCAGTATCTTGTGGTGTGGTGAAAGTAACTCTTCAATATATCCTTATTCTGAAAGTGCAGCCACTCACCAGATCACTTCACCCCTGCAGGGGTATCAGGCGGTTACAGTTATATGCCACTGTACGGCGTTCGCTGGCGGGCTCAGGATCGTGGTGTATCATATGCAAAGAGAGAGGGAGTACCCATATCGTAAAATTGTTTTTAGAAGTTTTATTAACCAAAATAGAAAGGTACTCACAATTTTATAATGTAAATCAAGCGAGGTAGTAAAAAAGCGTCACAATGTCCTTCAGCGCTGGTACAATAGGTGATGTTTGGGAAGCACAGATTAGGCCACGCCCTACGCGTTTCGTCGTTAGGACGTCTACGGGAGCGTGACCTGTACTGTGTCTTCCCATCCTTATATAGTGTGCGGTGTCCCCTTGTTGAATTTTCGATTGGCATCCATTTTGCCTGTGATTCCGCGGACCGGAAGTGCGTCCGCGGCCATTTTGTTTACATTTTGCAGACCGAAGTCCGGCTTCCTGTGAGAGTAACAGTGTTTCCTAAGGAGCGATTTGTGGCCATTTTGCCTGAGATTTTAGCAGACAGTAGACCACTGTCTTTGTATGTTTATCCTGCAAATTCCGGCGGCCATTTTGCCTGTGATTTTTTGGACAAAGAAGACCATAGGAAGATTTTCTTACTGTTAATGTCAGTTCCTACTGAAATGCAAATTTATAGTATTAGGTCTACCGCACACTATGAGAAGGTTATTGCACATTAGTCAATCTGCTTTATGTGACAATAAAATTCAAGATATTTATACTAGCTTCAACCTTAAGGTAAATGGTTTAAAAACATATAAGGAATGCATAAAAACAATATATGAGCCACTTGTTGTGGCCGACTGCAATTTAAAGAAACATTTACATGTCATTACTAAAAAAACTAAAATAAAGTAAAATTTATTATAAAAACATAAAGAATATTAAAATAAAAATAATTGATATTGGAATTCATGTATATTTATGTGACATTTTTTGTGACATTTTTTATTGCTCTGGAGAGAGGGAGGACGTATTTTTGTAAGGGCTTATTATTCCGGCCACATGCATGATGGCTTATTAGGTTATCTATACTTATACATTATGTGTCCTCGTATAGTTCCTACCTGAGAGTGTTACTTCTATAATATGCCCGTGGGGGAGATATATTAGGTATCTTTTTAACGTTTCTTTCTATGTAACCCTGTGCCCAAAGATTAGACTATATAAAAAAATTTTTTAAAATTCATAAAAAGTAGAATATTTTGAGTAAGTATATATTAAAAGGAGAAGATGAAGCCAAAGGGAGAATTCTGGGGTGCTGTTTCTGGATGTTCCCCATATAATGAGCCAATCCTTTCATGTTGTGAGTGTGTATATAAAATTTTTTTGGGCCTCACGTTCTGTATGGGACTAAACAGAAAAAATGAAATACGTTCGTATTGGTCTACCCTCCCCATCTACCACATGCCCATCTTTTCCTCAATAATGCCCAGGACCAGATATCTCATGATTATGAGATTCCTTCACTATAACGACAATACCCAGTGCCCTCCCCAAAATCACCCAAATTTTGACAAGCTTTTTAAAATTCAGCCCTTAATAAATTATTTTTCAGAAATCTTCCCCCAGTTGTTTACCCCAGGCCAACACATATGTGTGGATGAGTCCCTTATCAAATTTTCTGGCAGGCTGGGCTTAAAACAATTTATTCCCACCAAAAGGGCCCGCTATGGGGTGAAGATGTACAAATTGTGCAATCGTGCTACAGGGTATACCTATGCCTTCATGGTATACGAAGGGAAGGACACTCAGCTACATCCCCCTAATTGCCCAGAATATATTGGATAGAGTGGGAAAGTTGTTTGGGAACTCATAAACCTACTCCTGGAGAAAGGCTACCATCTATATGTGGATAATTTTTATTCTAGTCTGCCCCTGTTCTGAAACCTTCATAGAAAGAAGACTCCAGCATGCGGCACCGTAAGGACGAATCGGAAGGGCTTTCCTCAAAGCCTCGTCAACAAAAAGTTAAGAAGAGGGGAGGCGGCGAGCTTACGGAATGAGGAAATTCTGGCTGTGAAGTGGAGGGACAGAAGGGACGTCTACATGCTTTCTTCAATCCACAACAACACATTTGTTAAGATCAGCAGGAGGAATGGCCCAATTCAAAAGCCGACGTGTATCTATGAATACAACATGTATATGGGGGGTGTCGACTTCAACGACCAGATGCTCGAGCCTACCTTTCCACCAGAAGAACATACCAGTGGTACAAAAAAGTTTCGATTTATTTATTTAATTTGGCCATTTACAACACCTATGTAATTTATCGCAACTCCACCGACAGACCCAAACCCTTCCTTGGCTACCAGGAGGAAATCACCACTGCCCGAACGGCCCACCAGAAAACATTAGATCCGATGTAATTAGTAGACTCTCTGAACGCCACTTTCCCGATAAAATCCCTCCCAGACCAACGGGCCAAAAACGTAAAAAAAAATGCCGGGTGTGCTCCAAACGAGGGGTGAGAAGAGACACCACTTATCATTGTCCCCAATGTCCTTCCCAACCAGGCCTCTGCATAGTTGACTGTTTCCGCCGTTACCATACTTCACTAAATTATTAGTGAAGTATGGTAAACATAACCCTCACTTCCTGCCTTCACACCCCTTATGCCTCTGCTTGCTCTGTAACTGACCCTGGCTTGTTATTCGACCATGCTTCTGCCTACCGATTCTGTTTATATCTCTGCCTGATCTGGAACTGACCCCGGACTGTTATTCGACCACGCTTCTGCCTACCGATTCTGTACATACCTCTGCCTGATCTGGAACCGACCCTGGACTGTTTGACCATGCCTCTTGCCTGCCTCTTGGACTGATCTTGTACCCTGCCAGTGGACTAGTGGGATTCAGAACACAGGGGTCTCACATATGTGAGGGGCTCCAGAATTGTTTTTCTGGATGAAGATAACAATTTCATTTGTTTTCTCATTCCTAGATTAGGGTCTGGAGACTCAGAGGCTTTAAAGAGATTTGGGTGGGAGAAGCCTCTACCCCTGTCCCCATTCTGTCCTGAATGAGGCCCTACTTCTGCCTGCTGCCTGTAGGACCTATGCCATCATGCCTCTGCCTGTCGCATGAACTGACCACACCACATGGACCTGCCTACTACCAGGACCAATATATTGGCACTGCTGACAATCTCTGCCTGCACTGACCCTGGACTATATATGGACAGTATCCCTGCCTGCTGCCTGTACTGACTATGGACAGTATTCCTGCCTGTTGCCTGGAAAATTGCGTTTGCTTTTGCTGACCAAGTCCCTGTCTGCTGCCTGGACCAGTGCTATCCTCCTGTGTACAACTGCGCTACTACAACCACAGGTAATCTTTTGTTTACTCTTTGCTCAGCATAATGTATTTTGGGGTGTAATTCTTGGTATGTGAATGTTATGTGTCCCTAGAACATCTGATGGTGTTCCTTGCATTTTGGGCCTCTGTATGTTGCCAGGCTGTGTAAAAGTCTCACACATGTGGTATCGCCGTACTCAGGAGGAGTAGTAGAATGTATTTTGGGGTGTCATTTTTGCTATGTACATGCTATGTGTTGGAAATATCTTACAAATGCACAACTTTGCGTAAAAAAAATGCATTTTCATTTTTTTTCCACATTTTCCAAAAACGTTTGGAAAAAAATGAACCGTTCAAAAGACTCATTATGCCTCATAGATTATACGTTGGGGTGTTAGCTTTCCAAAACGGGGTCACTTTGTGGGCGTTTCCATTGTCCTGGTGCTCCAGGGCCTTCAAAAGTGTAATAGGTGGTTGAGAAATTAGATGTGTAATTTATGCTCCTAGAACGCCTGATGGTGCTATTTCAATATTGGGCCTCTGTATGTGGCCAGGCTGTGTAAAAGTCTCACACATTTGGTATCGCCATACTCAGGAGGATTAGCAGAATGTATTTTGGGGTGTCATTTTTGCTATGTACATGCTATGTGTTGGAAATATCTTATAAATGCACAACTTTTCATTAAAAAAATGCGTTTTCATTTTTTTTACACATTTTCCAAAAACTTTTGGAAAAAAATGAACCATTCAAAAGACTCATTATGCCTCATAGATTATACGTTGGGGTGTTAGCTTTCCAAAATGGGGTCACTTTGTGGGCGTTTCCATTGTCTTGGTGCTCCAGGGCCTTCAAAATTGTAATAGGTGGTTGAGAAATGAGATGTGTAATTTATGCTCCTAGAACGCCTGATGGTGCTATTTCAATATTCGGCCTCTGTATGTGGCCAGGCTGTGTAAAAGTCTCACACATTTGGTATTGCCGTACTCAGGAGGAGTAGCAGAATGTATTTTGGGGAGTCATTTGTGGTATACACATGCCATGTGAGAGAAATAACCTATTACAATGACAATTTGTGGAAAAAAAAAAAATCTTCATTATGCAAAGAATTGTGGGAAAAAAATGACAACATCAAAACCTCACAATGCATCTTACTAAATACCTTGGAATGTCTACTTTCAAAAAAGGGGTCATTTGGGGGGTATTTGTACTTTCCTGGCTTGTTCGGGTCGCAAGAAATGAGATAGGCCACCAGTACATCAGGTGTGATCAATTTTTTATGATTTGCACCACAGCTTGTAGACTCTCTAACTTTCACACAGACCAAATAATATCCACTAATTTGGGTTATTTTTACCAAAGATATGTAGCAGTATAAATTGTGGCCAAAATTTCTGAAGAAAAATTAATAATTTGCAGAATTTTATCACATTAACTAAGAAAAATTAGGTTTTTTTTTCAAAATTTTCGGTCTTTTTTCATTTATAGCGCAAAAAATAAAAAACCCAGAGGTGATCAAATACCACCAAAAGAAAGCTCTATTTGTGGGAAAAAATGATAAAAATTTCATTTGGGTACAGTGTTGTATGACCGCGCAATTGTCATTCAAAGTGCGACAGCTGAAAATTGGTCTGGGCAGGAGGGGGGTTTAAGTGCCCAGTAAGCAAGTGGTTAAGAAAATAAGTGGTAAAAATGTGCCTGCAAAGCTTTGTTGACAAAAATAAGTGCAAAAATCCATTTGTGAATGTTAGTCCAACTCAGGAATCAAAATTCTACTCCATCAAGCCAACATGTATGCAGCCCCCTGCCCTAGGTTGGATACGTTTAGTTTTTGGCTCTGCTGAGCAGCAATTTATTTTCTAGATATGGTCAGGTCTCCCTAAGCCTGATAGTTGATTGCTCCTGCAATTTTCTGTTAAGCTTTTAAAAAAAACAAAACCCAGTTGCTTGCCTCTATTTTCTCTCCACAAGGCTCAGGAGAAGATACATTGTTTATTTTAAAATATGTATAAAAGCATAAATCATTCCACTTCCATTTAAAAGTACCTACCGGCACATGGAATGACCAGCCTTACATCTACCCGGAGCACAACTCTACCCACTATACGCAGGAGGCAAGTATGTGTTCCACAGAATGGACATGTTGTAACAGCCGAAGCCCCGGCCTATGCGTTTTGTCAATCCAATCAATCAATCCTCTGCAATAGGACTTATATTTTTGATGAGATACTCCCTAAGGGTCAATTACTTCCAAAGGGATGCAGACACTGCAACTGTCCCTATTAGAACACTGCACATGCATTGGCTGATTATATTGCACACAAATACTCCCATTCAGGAATCAGTATTCCAGGGACATACCATGGTTACATACTCATCAAGCCTAGGACAGAGTTGAAGAGGCTCTATCGTTTATCTGTATTTTTGCTCCAG
Source organism: Lithobates clamitans (assembly GCA_037952925.1). Lineage (NCBI taxonomy): Eukaryota > Metazoa > Chordata > Amphibia > Anura > Ranidae > Lithobates > Lithobates clamitans. Next base: position 6,859,195 of record JBBGZY010000451.1, read on the forward strand.
CTTGCTCTAGTATTCTCCTCTTCCATCAGAAGCTCTGGTTTAGGGATGGAGCCTCTGCAATATCGCGTAAAAGGGACATTAACCCTGTATTGTATGTTTATGAACCATAGCCAGTCACAGCTTACAGATTAGCTGCTAGGGGTTGCAATGCTGGAGGGAGCCCGCTGGATCATGGAGTAAGGTAAGTATTTTCTCATTAGCAGCTTACCAATTCATAGATGTGGTGGCTGTATTCATTTTAATTTTAGGCTTTCTTTCTTGTATTTTTACCTGGTGACTTAGCCAGTAAGATTGTTTTTTTTTTTTTTTTTTTTTTAAAACAAGTTGTCCTGCAGATGTAGCAGTTAGGGTGTTGAGACAAACTATTTACCACTGACAGGGATACTTACAATGGTCAGATTGTGTTTATTTATGTAAAACCAAAAATCCAAATGGTAAAAAAAAAGTTGCTGTAACTTATAAAGTATTAGCTGGATTTTGGCTTTAATTTGTTAGTGTATCTAAATCTGCTAGTTCATCTAACATTCCCCTCCCCTCTGTGCTCCTTCATCCAGAGTGGAGGCACTCTAATACAGAAGGTATTTTACTGGCCAGGTCATTAGGTAAAAATAGAGGAAAAAAAGCCTAACGAAAAAAAAAACAAATGCAGCCACCACATCAAATGATTGGTAAGTTGCAATATATTCCAAATTTGGTTTTGGATTTAATACCGGTTGACTCCTTTGCCCCTAGACTAAACAAGGGTGTTATTTTCATTTCCATGCTGTTGGGCTTTCAGTGAGCTTGCCTATAAATCTTAAGATTTGGGGGTTGGAGGTTACCTGACCTCCAACAGTAGTTGCACTACCAACTTCTTGATATTCTATATTATCTTTCAGCTTCATATTGTGCATAAAGCTCTGTAGCTGTTTACATCCACCTTCTTATTCTTCAGCTCCTTTTTAACTCTGTTATGCACACTCAGGAAATGGGATACAGTTTATGAGGGCAGGTAATGTGGGGCAACCATTAGAAATCATGGTGACAATTACTATGTGTTGTTTGAGGCCCCTTTCCATCTATGTGATATACTTTGGCAAGTACAAGTAAAATCATACAGATTTTTTTTTTGTTCTAAGAAGACATGTCAAGCTCTATTAAATGATCAATTATCCTAATTATGGTAAACATATTTCTATTATACCTTTGATTGCACTTCAAATGCATTATTGCTGAAAACCTTTTATTGTCACGTTACTTGCATCTTTAAGGTCAAAGTAAATTACAGACTGTTAGCTTAAAGTGGCACTAAACGATATCATTATTTTTTCAAAAATAATCCTTACAAATCCGCCTCCTAATGACCTTGCATTTTATTTTTCATTAAGCCCGGTTTCACACATGTGCGGTGCGAATTGAAGCTCAGGTTTCACTGGGGAGATAAAAATCTCCTGTTCAAAGGAATCACTGCGTTTTAGCTCAGGATCAGTGAGCAGGGAGAGGGGGAGGGAGAGGGGGGGGAGAGGGGGAGGTGTAGTGAGGAGAAGTAGAAAATCCATGTTCAGAACGCAATGCATCTGCGAAGCAGATGCGTTCCCATAGAAGATAAGGGGCTCGTAATTCGCACCGCAATGCCCAGAAAACGCACACGTTTTTTGTGCAATGCGCAGTGCGAATGCATCGCACATATGTGAACCAGCCTCATTCAAATGAACCTAGTTTAAAATGTCCTGCGAATTGGATGCTTTGTAAGCCGCATCTAATTCGCATAGGCATGAACCCGGGCTAAATCTTTTCTTGCAGTGTTTTTCTGCTTCCTTGAAAAGTCCTTGCTGAGCTCCTGAACTTTTCCTTTCCACCTCCACTTCCGTTTGTTTGAAATGAGCAGTGCGCGCTAGTTGCAGTCACGTCTAGCTATTGATTTTTTTTTGGCTGCCTAAAACTTCTTAGCAGTGGCTCTGTTCGTCTCACCTAGTCTGCCACTGATCGCAACCTTTCTGTCCCTACTGCTGTGTGGTCTCCATCTCTCCTTACACGGTCTTCTACCAGAGTTTCTCAAATTATTTGCTGGCTGTCATTTTATTTGCAGCCTACACAAATCAATGTACTACTAATGAGGCATTTGCCAATAAGTAATTACATTGCTTAGTAACGAGAGATTAATATCACCAATGTTGTTTAGCCCTGAGATGCCATGGTAAATTATCGTGATGCAGAGGCAGCTCTAGGTTTTGTGAGGCCTTAGGCAAAACTTAGACATGAGGCCCCACTCACGCCCGTAATGTGAAAAATAATTAAAGTGATAAACATGAACTGGGGTATGGGTAAGGCAACCATTGGGGGTCCAGGAGTGAGGCTAACAATTTAGGTGTGCTTTAACCTGTAGTGTTCAGAACTACAGCTCACGGAGGATTGGTGTGATCAGTGAGCTGTGATATAAAAACAATTCTTTTAAGAAATAGCATTAAATAATAAAAACAAATATTAGAACGTACCTATTTTATGTGAAACTTGTGCTGTTTTTTTTTTGCACAGATGCTCAGTTCTGGGTTTAACTTTAACTTAATAAGCAGGGCACATCATGGGACACACAGCAGAACCTTGGGCATATCATGGGTCACACAGCAGAACATGGGGCACATCATGGGGCACACAGCAGAACATGGGGTGCACAGCAGGGAACACAGCAGGGTATAGGACACACAGTGTGGTACAGGGCACACAGCAGGGTAGATGGAACAGCAGAGAACAATGCAGGGTACAGTGCACACAGCAGGGCAATGGGCACAGCAGGGTACAGGGCACATCAGGGTACATGGTACAGCAGGGCACCGCAGTGTACAAGGCACAGTAGGGTATATGGTACAGCAGGGTACGGGGCACAGTAGGGTGCAGGGTACAGGGCAAATCAGGGTACATGGTACAGGGCACAGTAGGGTGCATGATACAGCAGGGTACAGGGAACAGCAGGGTACATGGTATAGTAGGGTACAGGGTACATCAGGGTACATGATACAGGGCACAGCAGTGTACAGGGCACAATAGGGTGCATAATACAGCAGTGTACAGGGCACCACAGTGTACAGGGTACAGCAGGGTACATGGCACAGCAGGGTGCAAGGTACAGCAGGGTTCATGGCACATCAGGGTATGGGGCATAGCAGGGTACGGGCACAGCAGGGTACGGGCACAGCAGGGCACATGATATGGAGTACATCAGGGTACAAGGTACAGCAGGGTACGGGCACAGCAGGGTACGGCACAGCAGAGCACAGGGAATAGGGCACAGCAGGGCACAGGGTATGGGGCACATCAGGGTACGGGGCACATCAGTGTGCGGAAACAGCAGGGCACAGGGTACGGGGCATAACAGGGCACAGGGTATGAGGCACATCAGGGTACAGGGCACATTAGGGTACGGGCACAGCAGGGTATGGGCTATAGCAAGGTAGAAGGCACAGCAGGGTATGGGCACAGCAGGGTACAGGGCACAACAGGCCACAGGGTATGGGGCACATCAGGGTACAGGGCACATTAGAGTATGGGCACATCAGGGTACGGGGCATAGCAGGGCACAGGGTATAGGGCACAGCAGGGCACAGGGTACGGGGCACATCAAGGTACAGGGTATGAGGCACATCAGGGTACAGGGCACATGAGGGTACGGGCACAGCAGGGTATGGGCTACAGCAAGGTAGAAGGCACAGCAGGGTTTGGGCACAGCAGGGTACAGGGCACAACAGGCCACAGGGTATGGGGCACATCAGGGTACAGGGCACATTAGAGTATGGGCACATCAGGGTACGGGGCATAGCAGGGCACAGGGTATAGGGCACAGCAGGGCACAGGGTACGGGGCACATCAAGGTACAGGGCACATCAGGGTATGGGCACATCAGGGTACAGGCAACATCAGGGCACAGGGTATGGGCAAATCAGGGTACAGGGCACATCAGGGTATGAGGCACAGCAGGGTATGGGCACATCAGGGTATGGACACAGCAGGGCACAGGGTACAGGACACAGCAGGGCACAGGGCACAGCAGGGTACAGGGAACAGCAGGGTATGGGCATATCAGGGTATGGGGCACAGCAGGGCACAGGGTATGGGGCACATCAGGGTACAGGGCACAAGGTATGGAGCACAGCAGGGAACAGGGTATGGGGCACATCAAGGTACGGGGCACATCAGGGTACAGGCAACCTCAGGGCACAGGGTATGGGCACAACAGGGCACATCAGGGTACAGGGCACATCAGGGTACGGGGCAAATCAGGGCACAGGGTATGGGACACAGGGCACATCAGGGTATGGGGCACAGCAGGGTACAGGGAACAGCAGGGTATGGGCACATCAGGGTACAGGGCACAGGGTATGGGGCACATCATGGTACGGGCACAGCAAGGCACACGGTATGGGCACAGCATGATACAGGGCACAGCAGGGTACAGGGAACAGCAGGGTATGTGCACATCAGGGTACGGGGCACAGCAGGACACAGGTTATGGGGCACATCATGGTACGGGCACAGCAAGGCACAGGGTGCGGGCACAGCATGATACAGGGCACATCCGGGTACAGGCACAGGGTATGGTGCACATCAGGGCACTTGGCACAAGGTACTGGACACAGCAAGGCACAGGGTATGGCGCACAGCTGGGCACAGGGTACTGGGCACAGTAGGGCACAGGGTATGGGGCACAGCAGGGCACAAGGTATGAAGCACAACATGGCACAGGGTACTGGGCACAGCAGGGCACATGGTATGGGGTACAGGGTATAAGGCACAGCAGGGCACAGGGTACTGGACACAGGGCATGGGGCACAGCAGGGCACAGGGTATGGGGCACATCATGGTACGGGTACAGCAAGGCACAGGGATACGGGCACAGCATGATACAGGGCACATCCGGGTTCAGGCACAGGGTATGGTGCACATCAGGACACTTGGCACAAGGTACTGGGCACAGCAAGGCACAGGGTATGGGGCACAGCAGGGCACAGGGTATGAGGCACAACATGGCACAGGGTACTGGGCACAGTAGGGCACATGGTATGGGGTACAGGGTATAAGGCACAGCAGGGCACGGGGTACTGGGCACAGGGTACGGGGCACAGCAGGGCACAGGGTATAAGACACAGCAGGGCACAGGGTACGGGGCACAGGGCACAGCAGGGCACAGGGAATGGGGCACAGCAGGGTACTGGGCACAGCAGGGCACAGGGTATGGGGCACAGCAGGGCACACATTACGGGGCACAGCAGGGCACAGGGTATGGGGCACAGCAGGGCACACTTTTTCCTATCAGTTTCTTTCATATGCAGAGTAGCGTGTGCTGCTCCCTGGCGGCCCCTCCCCCTCCCCTCTATTCTCGTCCATCCCAAGTGATGTCACAAGCATACGACGAGAGAAGAGGAGGGGAGGGGCCGCCGGAGAGCAGCGCGACATGAGAGAGGACTTTTTGCAGCCACTTCACGCTCTGCTCTGCATGTCGGCTGATACTCAATCTACCCATTAGCTCTCTGTGATTGACGGGTAGATCACCGCGGACCTCCTGGTGATTTGCGGCAGAACAACTGGGAAACCACAGTTAAGAAACACTTCAATAGGCAAATTAGGCGGCCGCAAGGCCCCTGTGAGTGCGAGGCCTTAGGCGACCGACTAATTTGCCTAATTATAGAGCCACCTCTGTTGTTATGGTATTACTGTATATGGTATGTTATGTTATTGCTGAGACCCTGATTACTCACATATGTAAGGTTACTTGTTGATGGGGTTTGAAAACAGCTTTGCCATATAACTATGGATCAAAGAATAAGTGATCGTTCACAGGTGACTCGATCTTAAAAAGGAGCTGCAGTCTGCTCACATAATTTGTAATAAAAACATCTTTGCCGTTCTGAACTTCTCTCCAACCACTTTGCATATTATTTTATATATACTGTGATTCTGTACTTGCCAAATATGCTGCAGAAATCTCCCTCCACTAAGTCTGGCTGCAGCCATTTTAACTATGGGCAGCTAATGCTGCTGCCTGTTCACTTCCTGGATTTACACAGAGGCACACCCCCAGCTCTGCAGCCCTGCAGCTTTCATTGGCCCTCTTATGACTCATCCCCCCTCCCTTACTGGCAAACTCTCATGAGAGTGAGAGAGAGAGCTGTGCATGATCTCATAAGCATGATGTCATAAACCATGATGACCAGACAAGAAACAGGAAGTGGGCTGTATAAGGTATTTACTGCCAGAAAAAAAAATGTTTTACTATCCAAAGTTAAAACAACAAGGGCAGAAGATTTAAAGCGATAGTAAACTGCTGAAGAAAAAAAAAAGACAATGGCATAATGAGCTAGTATGCATCGCATATTAGCACATTATGAAATACTTACCTTAGAACGAAGATTCCGCAGCCCGAGCCGGTCAGCGATGAGGGGGCTGACATGATGCCTTGCTGTTTCTTCCGGGGTTGCTGGCTCCAACACTGTGAATGTCTGGAGCCACAATGATGTCACTCCTGCGCATGTCTAAGCGGAGTATACAACCGCTTTAATAGACAAAGAGTAGAAAAATGACCGAAGGTCTGCTTTAACCGCTTAAGGACCAGAAGATTTTCCCTCTCAATGACCAGGCCATTTTTTTGCGATACAGTCGACACTGTCCCCAAACAAAATTGATGTAAATTTTTTTCCCCACAAATAGAGTTTTCTTTTGGTGGTATTTGATCACCTCTGTGGTTTTTATTTTTTGCGCGGTAAACAAAAAAAGACCGACAAATTTGAAGAAAAAAACAATATTCTTTACTTTTTGCTATAATAAATATCCCAAAAAATAAATTAAAAAAAAACTAATTTCTTCATCAGTTTAGGCCAATATGTATTCTACATGTTTTTGGTAAAATCCCATAATCCCAATTAGCGTATATTGATTGGTTTGCGCAAAAGTTATCGCGTCTGCAAAATAAGGGATAGATTTAGGTCATTTTTATTATTATTGTTATTTTTACTAGTAATGGCGGTGATCTGCGATTTTTAGCGGGACTGCGACATTATGCAGACAGATCAGACACTTTTGACACTTTTTTGGCACCAGTGTCATTTATACAGCTATAAAAATGCAGTTTACTGTATAAATGACACTGGCAGGGAACAGGTTATCACCAGGAGCGATCAAAGGGTTAAATGTTCCCTAGGGAGGTGCGTTCTAACTGTGGGAGGAGTGGACTGATGGGGAATGGATTGACAGGGAGTAGAGAGAGATTGCTGTTCCTAATCACTAGCAGGGCCGGATTAACATTGATGTCCTTGATGACACCCTGGAGGAGGGGCGAAACGCGTTAACACACTTCTGGTCTCCCGAACCACTGACATCACTTCTGCCCTCCATGGAACGCATGCAGACCAGCGGCGATCCCGGAACTCCATGCTGATGCCTGTTGTGTTTTGGTCTCTTGTAAGTAACGCCTAGCCAGCGCAAAATTTACCCTACCTTACAGTACTTCACTATCGGTTCCTTCTTTTTTCCCACATGATTACGATCGAGCAACTTTGAATACTTATGGAAGTCAGCACAGTCAGAGGCTCCACAGAGAAAATGTTTTGTCTCCTAATTGATCCTATTGGATCCAAGCCTTTTTGAGCCCAGACTGCAAAGCTGTGGGCCAGATGCATTGTCACTGTTATTTTCTGTCACTTGTAAACACAGAAGCCTGGCTTCTGTGCTACAAATGACAGCGTGCTGCTCAGTGGTGTCAGGAGGAAGGGGGGCGTGAGCACCACCATTTTACAGAGCGGCCGGGGTTTTCCATCTTCCACTTACCCGGAGCAGGCCGAATGACACACAAGGTCCCACCTCCCAGAATGGCTGAGCCATCCATCATACGAGCCTACCTGGTCCAGGAGGCGGGACCTTGTGTGTCACTCGGCCGCACCGTGGGCCACTCTGTGTAAACTGGCTGCGGCGGCTCACCTCTTCAGGTGCCTGGGCACGCCAAAGCCACCTGAGCCAGGTATAGCTGATGGGATGGGGCCGGGCACTAATGATGAGGCTGCATTGATGGCTAAGCACTGATGAGGCTGCATTAATGGGCACTGATGGCTGCGCTCTGATGAAGCTGCAATTAATCGGCACTGGTGGCTGGGCAATAATGAGGCTGTACTGATGGGCACTGATGCGGCTGTATTGATGGCTGGGCACCGATGAGGCTGCATTGATGGGCACCGATGAGGCTGTATTGATGGGCACTGATGGCTGAGCACTGATGAGGCTGCATTGATGGGCACTGATGAGGCTGTACTAATGGGCACTGATGAGGCTGCATTGATGGGTACTGATGGCTGGGCACTGATGAGGCTGTATTGATGGGCAATGATGGCTGGGTACTGGTACTGATGAGGCTGCATTGGTGGGCACTGGTGAGGCTGAGCTGATGGGCACTGATCAGGCTGCATTGATGGGCATAGGTAAGGCTGCACTGATGGCTGGGCACTGATGATCTGTGTATTATGCTGTCCTGAACCCAGTGCTCCCTGTATTACGCGCTCCTGAATCCAGTGCTCTGCATTACGCTCTCCTGAACTCAGTGCTCTGTGCATTACACTCTCCTGAACCCAGCGCTCTGTTTATTGTGCTCTCCTGAACCCATCGCTCTGTGTATTACGCTCTCCTGAACCCAGCACTCTGTTTATTGCGCTCTCCTGAACCCAGCGCTCTGTGTAGTGCGCTCTCCTGAACCCAGTGCTCTGTGTATAGCGCTCTGTGTATTGCACTCTCCTGAACCCAGCACTCTGCATTACGCTCTCCTGAACCCATCGCTCTGTGTATTGCGCTCTCCTGAACCCAGTGCTCTATTATGGTCTCCTGAACCCAGCGCTCTGTGTATTAGGCTCTCCTAAACCCAGCGCTCTGTTTATGGAGCTCTCCTGAACTCAGCGCTCTGTGTATTATGGTCTCCTGAACCCTACGCTCTCTGTTTTACGGTCTTCTAAACCCAAAGCTCTGGTTTTTGCACTCTCCTGAACCCAGCACTCTGTGTAGTACGCTCTCCTGAACTCAGCGCTCTGTGTATTATGTTCTCCTGAACCCACACTCTGTTTATCATGTTCTCCTGAACCTAGCGCTCTGTGTATAGCTCTCTGTGTATTGCACTCTCCTGAACCCAGCACTCTGTATTATGCTCTCCTGAACCCATCGTTCTGTGTATTGCGCTCTCTGGAACCCAGCGCTCTGTGTATTACGCTCTCCTGAACCCAGCACTCTGTGTATTATGCTCTCCTAAACCGAGCGCTCTGTTTATTGCACTCTCCTGAACCCAGCACTCTGTGTATTATGCTCTCCTGAATCCAGCGCTCTGTATTATGCTCTCCTGAATCCAGCGCTCTGTATTACGCTCTCCTGAACCCAGTGCTCTGTATTACGCTTTCCTGAACCCTGTGTTATGTATTATTGAACACTGTCCCTTTAAGACCCCCACACTGTACAATTTGGCCACACCCACCCTATGAAGTGGTGTTCTCCCCCTGCAGGGCTGGGTGGCGGGATTAATAATGGGCACCATGGGCAGTCCTAATGGAAGCAAGGTATTCAGCTTCTGTAGTGTTGTGTTAGGTCTGCACAGCTGTGCCCTTCAACCTCACCTCAGGGCGCACAACTCACGCCGATGCAGTGCTCTTTTGGAACCCTCGGACTTCTATAGCATTAGGCCTGCGCCGCTGCACCCTTTAATTTTCACCTCAGGGCGTACGCTGACGCACAGCCCTTAAGGCCCACCAAAATCCTCAGCACCAGGCCCATAATGCTCTTAATCCGGCCCTGATCACTAGGAACAGACAATCTCACTCTATTCCCCTGACAGAACGGGGATCTGTTTGTTTACACTGACAGATCCCTGTTCTGCCTCTCTGTGGAGCAATCGCTGATTGGCTGCCCTGCTAGCAAATGGGCACACATGCGCGCCCACAGATCACTGTGTACGCACCCGACGTACAATGATAGTGATTCGTGCCCGAGAGCCAACCTGCCGCAGTACAATGCGGCAGCTGGTCGTTAAGTAGTTAAACAAAATCACCAGTGTAGTTTAGCCCTGGGTTGCCATAGTGAATTATTATTATGGTATCACTGTAAACAGTATATTATAGTATTTATGAGACCCTAATTACTCATGTGTGTAAGGATACCTGTTGATGAGTTTTGAAAACAGCTCTACCATGTACATATGGATCAAAGAATAAGCGATCATTCACAGGTAGCTCATTCTCATACAAAATCGCCAGTGTAGTTTAGCCCTGGGTTGCCATAGTAAATTATTATTATGGTATTACTTTATATAGTATATTAAAGTATTGCTGAGACCCCAATTACTCACGTATGTAAGTGTACCTGTTGATGGGGTTTGAAAACAACTTTACCATGTACATATGGATCAAAGATGGGCTGTTGATTGCTTACAGTTTCTTTAACACGTTTTACAGGACAAAAGCTTGCTTCATTAGGAAGAAAACAATGAATACAGCTCTGAAAATGTAAAGGCATACATGAGAACAGCCAATTCAATAAAGTATTGCATAAAGGTCTATATTCCTGAATACAGAAATATTATTCCATACCTATTGCAGATGCTGACTGTTACTTTTAAAAACCATAGACGAAAGCAGACATATTACCATATGTATGTTTACATAAAGGAGACTATCTTTGAGCCCAGTTAAACGTGTCTCTACATGCAACAGATTATTATTGCAATCTTTTTCAGTTCTTATATATGGATTGCTGAAATACTGTCCCTACCTTTCCTTGCCTTGTTGTATATGGTGAAGCTTTAGGATCTCCCCAATGCTGTCATCAATTGCAGGCCGCCGTCTTCTATGGGTTTTTTTTATAAGTAACAGTCAGCATCTGCAATACTGCAGGTATGGAATAATATTTCCGTATTAAGAAATATAGACCTTTATACAATACTTTAATGAATTGGCCGTTTTATTGTATTTATTTACAATTTCAGAGCTGCATTCACTGTTTTATTCCTGATGAAGCGAGCTTTTGTCCTGTGAAACGTGTTAAAGAAACTGTAAGCAGTCAGAACCCCATCTATCATATTAAAGAGGAACTGCAGTCTGCTCACATAGTTTGTAATAAAAAAATCTTTGCCATTCTGAAGCTTCCCTCCAACCACTTTGCATATTATTTTATATATACTGTGATTCTGTACTTGCCAAATATGCTGCAGAAATCTCCCTCCACTAAGTCTGGCTGCATCTATTTTAACTGTGGGCAGCTGAAGCTGCTGCCTGTTCACTTCCTGGATTTACACAGACACACAGAGGCACACCTCCAGCTCTGCAGCTCTCATTGGCCCTCCTATGACTCATCCCCCTCTCCCTTCCTGGCAAACTCTCAAGATAGCGAGAGAGAGATGTGCATGATGTCATAAGCCTAGGCTAATAACCAGATAAGAAAGAGGAATTTGGCTGTATGAGGTATGTACTAGCAGAAAAAAATGTTTTACTATCCAAAGTTAAATTAACAAGGACAGAAGATTTAATAGATGGAAAGATGAAAAATGACTGAAGGTTCGCTTTAAATGTGGGGAAGACATAATGTAATGCTTCTTTTTTGATGTTTGTAACATGCAGTGGATACATCTGTAAGAGGTTAAGATGTATATGTGGTATTTTAAATTATTATGTTTTAAATATGTACTAATACAAATTTTGATATTTTTATCTACATTGGGTTGTGGTACCGTGAAAATCCTACTTATTGCTCTTAGTTAGGGTCCCTTTTTCCTAGTATAGTATAATATAGTATTGCTGAGACCCCAAATTACTTTACTAAGATATGTAAGGTTACCTATTGATGGGATTGGAAAACAGCTCTGCCATGTTCATATGAATCAAAGAATAAGTGATCATTCAAAGGTGACTCAACCTATACAAAATCACCAGTGTAGTGTAGCCCTGGGTTGCCATAATAAATTCTTATTATATTATTACTGTATACAGTATATTATAATATTGCCGAGACCCTAATTACTCACATGTCAAAGGTTACCTGTTGCTGAGGTTTGAAGACGGCTCTGCCATGTACATATGGATCAAAGAATAAGCGATCATTCACAGGTGACTCGTCCTCATACAAAATCGCCAGCGTAGTTGCAATCCTAGGAAGGAAAGCTCGAAAATATTTCCATTTTCTGTATTTCAAAGTGCTAAGGAGTTAGGAGATTTAAAAATGTCTGGCAGCAAGCCAAGACTTAATGGCCATTTAAAGGCAGTTTGATTAAATAGAATTAACATGCTATTTGCCAGTCTGTAGATGCTGCTGGAGAATATACAGCCAATGAATACCTGCTTCTAGCTCTAATAACAAATATGAGATGCGAATCTAGAAAGAAAATCAAGGACTTTTTCTGCAACCCAGCAATATACACTCAGGATGATTAAATGCCCACAATGATTTAATTTTAATAACAGGAAGCTGTTAGATATCACAGTGTCCAGGAAGATTCAGCATCGCGGTGTAAAAAGCTCCCCTGCTGCATCAAATGAGGCTCGGCTGGAGTTTGAGCAAATCTGGTCACATGTTTAGTGTATGTACAGGCTCAGATCAGACTGGCTGCGTGCAGGAAAGCCGTGTTGGAAACCACCAGGACTCCGAGGCGAAAGGAACTTCAGAGTGTATTAAAAAGGCAGATCAGATTTTAGTTCAACGGCACAAACAGATTACAAGGATTTAAATGGTGGAGGGGCGGATCTCTCCTAAAAGGATATCTACAATAATTTGATGTTCTGAAGACTGCAAGTATTATTCAAGAATCATAGCAAAAATATGTTGCAATTTTTCCCTGCGACATGGATCTAACATGCTACAAAGATGCGGAAACCAAGGATGTGACCTCCTGTTGTTTGCCTTTGTTATAATTAGCCGTTAAACTGTTCTGTGACTGTTGTGAGTACAAATACCTGCCCTCTCATTCAAACCGAGAGACGGAGGAGGATTACATTATCGCTTTGTGCCAGGATTTTTATACTGATGTGCATGTTGCCGTTGGAGATGAGGGAACAGCAGTTTGAAAGAGTTTTTAAGGAAAAGACAGATCCACCTACGATTTTGGAGTAACAGATTTATTTGCAATAGTTGAGATTATAGGCAGCGGCAGTAATGGATTTGTGTGCATTACACGACTGCCCTAGCCTGAATGAATTGTCTATTCTGGATTCTAAAACTGGCAAGACACTTTGGATAAAAAAAATGTGACTTCTTGGAGTGTTTTGTGTATTAAAGGGCTGTGCGAAAAAAAAAAAAAAATCATCATGATCATGTATGGAGTGATGCTGCTCAACTCCAGCAGTGCTACAGAAGCCCAGATCATGCTACAGACCAACACTCCTTACCTAGGCAGCACCCAGAGACCTGTCAGCTCCTCAGCCTTCTACATGTCCACGGCCAGGGTGCTCAAGGAAGGGGAGATCAACAAACCTGACCTAATGACTTACATTGTCCTCTTTGTCCTCCTTTTTCTGTCAGTGACTCTGATTGTCCTTTTCATTAACTGTCAGCTGAGAAATTCCTTCTTTGCAGGTTTCCCCTACGACAGATCCCTAAGGGAAGCCAGGAGCCCTTGGAAAACACAGTCTGTCTGAAGGGACCAGAATAGGCAGCATCTGAGATGCATTCCTTAATACACTTTTTTATATCTATACAAATTAGGGCAAGCTAGGATTTGTTTCAGATATCACCACTATTTGAATGTCATTTTATTGTGATGATCAGAAAATTATTCACTTGTGCCAAAAGGGATACTGAGCTGTCAAGGGATGTTGTGGATTGAACATTTTTTTTAGGAAAGGTTTATAACTGTATATTCTGTATATTATGTATAATGTGACTCTGCTGTCCATGCATTTATCTCAAATTATTTTATTCATAAACTCAGAATTTTTCAACAATTTCTGTCACCAAGAGGTAGCAGTGACATTTTAGGAATGACTACTGAATGCCTAGGAGGGTTTGACATCTAGTCTTTTCTATATACAGGAATATTTAATGTAACTGATATTTTATGTGTTTTCTCTGGACAGTAATAACTCTTAGTGCCTGGATCATTTACATTCTATAGACATAGATCCATTCCCTGATAAAGTCATTTTGATTTTATTAAAGAAATCTAATACAGCACAATGCACTTCCGAACGCAGAGATCAAGCAACTTCATTCCATTTGATATGGTGGCTTTTCCAGAATTAAACACAGCTTTGCCAGAATCAAATGTTTTGATCAAAGCATTCAAAAATCTTTGATTCTTTTAGAATATTCCAGTTTACTGCTGTCCAGAAAAAAGTCTGTTTTTTTTTTTTTTTTTGTGCAACAATATTTGCTGCTTACTTATAGACTAACCACTGCAGATTTGATTTACTAAGTATTTAGTAAGTCACAGACTGTTTTCTTATTTTATTTTTGAAGTCTTAATATTTATAATCACATCTATTTCAAGGGTTTAAAATAAGATTTTTGTATACACTTCTATGTGATTAATGAGGATACGCTGGGATTTAGCAGTATTATTAGTCATCATCTGCTCTTTTAACCAGCAAATTGTAGGTGGGGTATTACAAACCTTCTAATAGCAGAACAAATTTGTAAATAAAAATATTATATCAGTTATGCTGATACATAATTACGCAATTCAGCCAAACATTTTAAAAAATATTGTGTGTAATTCATGTTGAAGCAGTATTATAAAGCTGATAGACTAACATGTATTTGTAGGATCTAACAACATATCTTCGATACATCTGTCAGTTATTAATTAAAAAAAAATTAAAACCATGATCTAGTGGATTGTATCATGTTATACTTTTTCCCTTATTATGTGTGCATGTGTGCTGATAACTGTACTCCAGCTGGGTTCCTGACTCACACAGATGGGAGAGCAGAGTACACCAGGGGTTCTCAACCTGTTTCAGCACACTTAGATAAGCTTTTAATAAAAGCGTATGGAAAGTGCAGGTGTTCAGACAGACATTTGTTCAAAGATTAGCACTTGCTGAGCTTCGTACTACCGGTTAATGATCACTGGCATACAGAGTCACCAGTCAGAAAACATCTTTATTTAACCCAAAGAGCAATTGCAGTCAGTAAATGAAATCATTGAGATACGAATGCCATCCAGTAAGTCAGTGATTGTGCTAAGGTTAAAAAAATAATTTGGTGTACCATAATGTGTCTAAACTAAAGCGTAAAAGCATAATATACTGCAGTTTACCAAGCCTTTGATGTGGGGGTTGGATTCATTTTTATTTTTTTAAAGGCTTTTTTTATTTTTTTCAGTGATCCTGCCAGTAACACACTTCCTGTGTTAGGGTAATAATGCTCACTCACTGTACAGTATCTATTGAGGAGGTTACTCGCTCCATCCTGATCCCTTTCTGCTTTTTTATTACCAATCACACCTAAACAGGGCAGCCATCAGAAAATGTGGGGCCCCTTATACAGCTTTAGGCCTGGGCCCCCACCCAAGCCTGACCACAAACATTCCCCAGGGTCCCGCCCACTGGCCGTCCCACCAAATCTGCCCACTAGCCATCCCACCAAGTCCTTCAGTGCCTCAGCCCCCCTCACACCTGTACGCTCTCAGCCCCCCTCACACCTGTACGCTCTCAGCCCCCCTCACACCTGTACGCTCTCAGCCCCCCTCACACCTGTACGCTCTCAGCCCCCCTCACACCTGTACGCTCTCAGCCCCCCTCCCACCTGTAAGCTCTCAGCCCCCTCATACCTGTAAGCTCTCATCCCCCCTCACACCTGTATGCTCTCATCCCCCCTCACACCTGTACGCTCTCAGCCCTCCTCACACCTGTAAGCTCTCAGCCCCCTCATACCTGTAAGCTCTCATCCCCCCTCACACCTGTACGCTCTCAGCCCCCCTCACACCTGTAAGCTCTCAGCCCCCCTCCCACCTGTAAGCTCTCAGCCCCCCTCCCACCTGTAAGCTCTCATCCCCCCTCACACCTGTACGCTCTCAGCCCCCCTCACACCTGTAAGCTCTCATCACCCCTCCCACCTGTAAGCTCTCAGCCCCCTCACATCTGTATGCTCTCATCCCCCCTCACACCTATATGCTCTCAGCCCCCCTCACACCTGTACGCTCTCATCCCCCCTCACACCTGTACGCTCTCATCCCCCCTCACACCTGTACGCTCTCATCCCCCCTCACACCTGTACGCTCTCATCCCCCTTCACACCTGTACGCTCTCATCCCCCCTCACACCTGTACGCTCTCATCCCCCCTCACACCTGTACGCTCTCAGCCCCCTCACACCTGTACGCTCTCAGCCCCCTCACACCTGTATGCTCTCAGCCCCCTCACACCTGTACGCTCTCATCCCCCTTCACACCTGTACGCTCTCATCCCCCCTCACACCTGTACGCTCTCATCCCCCCTCACACCTGTACGCTCTCATCCCCCCTCACACCTGTAAGCTCTCAGCCCCCCTCACACCTGTACGCTCTCAGCCCCCTCACACCTGTATGCTCTCAGCCCCCTCACACCTGTACGCTCTCTCAGCCCCATCACACCTTTACGCTCTCAGCCACCTCACACCTGTATGCTCTCATCCCCACTCACACCTGTACGCTCTCATCCCCACTCACACCTGTACGCTCTCATCCCCACTCACACCTGTACGCTCTCATCCCCACTCACACCTGTACGCTCTTAGCCCCCCTCACACCTGTATGCTCTCAGCCCCCTCACACCTGTACGCTCTCAGCCTCCTCACACCTGTACGCTCTCAACCCCACTCACACCTGTACGCTCCCAACCCCACTCACACCTGTACGCTCTCATCCCCACTCACACCTGTACGCTCTTAGCCCCCCTCACACCTGTACGCTCTCAGCCTCCCCTCACACCTGTACGCTCTCAGCCCCCTCACACCTGTATGCTCTCAGTCCCCCTCACACCTGTACGCTCTCAGCCGCCTCACACCTGTACGCTCTCAGTCCCCCTCACACCTGTACGCTCTCAGTCCCCCTCACACCTGTACGCTCTCAGTCCCCCTCACACCTGTACGCTCTCAGTCCCCCTCACACCTGTACGCTTTCAGTCCCCCTCACACCTGTACGCTCTCAGTCCCCCTCACACCTGTACGCTCTCAGTCCCCCTCACACCTGTACGCTCTCAGCCCCCCTCACACCTGTACGCTCCCAGCACCACTCACATGTGTATATATGACATGCACGTACACACACACACACACACACACAGGCCTGTATACACACACAAGACATGTACACACATAGGCATGTACACAAACAGGCATGTATACACACAAAGACATGTACGCACTCACAGGCATGTACACACACAAGACATGTGCACACAGGCATGTACACACACAACACATGTACACACAGATACATGTACACACAGGCATGTACACACACAAGACATGTACGCAGTCACAGGCATGTACACACGCAGAGACATGTACACACGCAGAGACATGTACACACAGATAAATGTACACACACAAGGCATGTACACGCACAGAGTCATGTACACACACAAGACGTGTACACACAGGCATGTACACACACAAGACATGTACACATTCACAGGCATGCACACACACAAAACATGTACACACACAGAGACATGTGCACACAGATAAATTTACACACACAAGACATGTACACACAGGCATGTACACACACAAGACATGTACACTACTACAACTACTTAGCAGTCTGGTTGTGCTCCCTGTATGCTTCCCAAGCATCCACTGTGTTACCAAAGCTATCCAGTAAACTTGGCAAGTGTGCTAAAACTAGAAATTTGACTCAGTTTATCTCAAAATACACACCACTGTTGGCCTTGTAAAACAATTTGAATGCTCAGTCTTAAATTATCATGCATATTTAGGCTTACATATGAAAAATGTATATCCCTCCCATTTGTCCTTTTTTGCTGTGTGTGAGGGTGACTCCAGGTCCTGGACTCCAGGTCCTGGGAGAAAGAGGAAGAGGTCATCAGAAGACTGATATTTGTTGCACTGCCAACACGATGATAGCACACAGTGTCTCTTGAATGCTCACAGAAATACACATAACAGAGTGTAAGAGGAATATAATATAATATAAGAGTCTCAATCAGAAAAAAAAAACTGCTTTATAGTGCATGTATCTAAAGGTGAGACTGTCTAAAAACCTGCAGTTAAAGTTGAATAATGGGCTGTTCTAACAGGCTATTCTTGCCACTACTTCCTGCCCCCACAAAATCTTATTGAATCATCGCTATGATAGGCCACCTCACTAGCCAATAGGAATGTGTAAGAGGCAGGAAAGGGTGGGCAAGCTCTGCCCAGACTTGTAGGGTTTTGAGGGTTGATGCTGATACATGCTGACATCGCTACGTGCCGGTGTTTCATCAGATTAGGCGACCCGTCTGAATGTGTAGCGGAAGTGATGTTTTGTTGCTGCCATCTTGTTAAAAAAGTTAAAAGTGTTTTTCCTTAAAATTCTCTCCTAAACTTGGGGTGCATTATACGCCAATAAATACGGTATTTTTAACAGTAAAGTGAGTTTATATCGTGAAATACAGTACTTAGAATTCCTTCTGAATATTTAGATGTTTAATTTTAAAAGCAGCAATCTTCTGTCAGATTAGCAACCCTGTGAGATCAGCAGGCTTGCCGCTGCCATTCAGACGGAGTTCTAACTACTGTATTTCACTCTATAAACTCACTGTACTGTTAAAAATAAGTGAAAAATGCAAAACTATGGTGGATGTAACAAGATGTCCGCTTTCCCCCTTCTAATGCCCTGTACACACGGTCGGACATTGATCGGACATTCCGACAACAAAATCCATGGATTTTCTCCGACGGATGTTGGCTCAAACTTGTCTTGCATACACACGGTCACACAAAGTTGTCAGAAAATCCAATCGTTCTAAACGCGGTGACGTAAAACACGTACGCCGGGACTATAAACGGGGCAGTAGCCAATAGCTTTCGTCTCTTAATTTATTCTGAGCATGCGTGGCACTTTGTGCGTCGGATTTGTGTACACACGATCAGAATTTCTGACAACGGATTTTGTTGTCGGAAAATTTTATAGCCTGCTCTCAAACTTTGTGTGTCGGAAATTCCGATGGAAAATGTGTGATGGAGCCTACACACGGTTGGAATTTCCGACAACAAGGTCCTATCACACATTTTCCGTCAGAAAATCCTACCGCGTGTACGGGGCATAACTGTTTCCTTACTATGGAGGAGTGCAGGGTGTAGCAAGATGGCGGCGGAAGGTCACTTCTGTTAAACATTCTGACGGGTCGACGAATCTGACGAAACACCCAAACTTTATACACTATACTTACATTTTTTTCCCCTGACAGATTCTCAGACAATAATAGGTTGAAATTAAATTGTAGGTATGTCTGCAGAATTAAAATAACTTAACACTCAGCCTAGGTTCACACTACTGCGATGCGATATACTGCGAATTTGATAAGTTTTTTTTTCTTGTGTGAGGTGCAAATTTGCCTTGCGTTTTGAGGTGGACAAGTGCGAATTTACAGCAAATTTACAGCAAATTTCAGGAGCCAGACAGTGAACAATTCGTAGAGATGTGAACTATGTGCTGCAAGTTTACTGCAAGTTCAGTTGAAGCCTATGAAGATAAAATTTGCACTGCACCATAGGAATTTGCATCGCACCCACAGTCAACACCCATAGGACCCCTTTTTTTTCTCACATCAAATTTGCATAGATGTGAACCAAAGCCATGGAATACTATGCTTTTTATATGACCTCCGAATCTGTGTGTTTCTAAACGTATTAAACCTGCTGTAAATTCGCACCAGTGCGAACCCAGGCTCAATGTTCAAACTTGCACATAAACCCAACTAGGATTCATTTTCTTTAATTTTACTTTTGTGTAGGGTTCTCATTCAATATACATTTAACAAGTAAAACTATATCTACAGCTGGCACCAGTAAAAATAGTTCAAAGCCTAATTATGAGCCGTTGCAGGACAGATCCTGGGTGCTGAATAATTAGCAGCTTCGCACTCAAGAGAGATGAATTTGGGCCATATATTAAAGTATGTTTGTTCACCATGTCATTTCTTACGAGTGTGATGCCTGCCCAGCAGAGTGAGGGAGGTCTTCACTGATAGACATGCATATCTCCCAACTTTCTGAGATGGAAATGAGGGACACCTATCAGAAAAAGTATGCAGGCATAGGACACACCCCTTGCCACAAACCCCTTAAAGGAGAATTGTACAAAAAAAAAACAAGATTGGTTAAACCCACAAGTACTTTTTTTTACCACTACTATTCCTTTATATTGGCTTTTGGAATTTACAAATGCAGCAAATTTAGAAATCAGAAAAATGTTTAGCACTGGAAAACACTTTTTGATAGATAAAAAGTGCATTTTATATACATCTATATAGATCAGACCAAAATGAGGAACAAATGAGGAGGAATGAGGGACAGAGAGACATTGCTCCAAATCAGGGACAGTCCCTCGAAATCAGGGACAGTTGGAAGCTATGGACATGGTACATTACATTACAGTGCATAGAGCCACAAAAGAAGTTCTGAGGACAACCGCTTTCACATAGGTTTCTATAAATATATAAAACCAGTAAATAACAAATGCATTTGTAAAACAAACCTATGCTATAAAAAACAGCCTCCCTCTACCCACTAGGAGCACCATTACTCTCTGCCCATTTCTGTTGCTGTCATTGCAAACACTGCTGAACACAACCCATCAAGCCCACCTCCCGAGTGTCTGGGCATGCATAGTAATTTGGCGCTCAGGCACTAAGCATTGCATTCTGGGAGGACAGGGGTGTTTCACATGGTCCCTCCCACCTTATGCCTCAAAGTACTGGGATTTTAAATATGCAATATCAGGGATGTAGCAGTAGACTTCAGAGCAGCTAGCACGTTAAGCTATCTAGTTATAACCAGCCTGCAGTGCTTTTACTGTCTAAGCCCCGCCCACAGCAAGCTACACCTACAGTCGGCATTTTTCTCCTAGGAAAGATGACAGCCCTGGTTCTGTGTAATCCCTTGCAAGTTTACAAAGCTCCATAGAGGTTCTGAAGCCTGGGCAGTTCCCCTTTCTCATCTTTCTTCCGCAAATTAGATTGAAAACCCGCAAAGCAAGTTTGAATCTGGTTGGTGGCTAAACATATTTGTGTGATAAGCAGCAAGCAAAGTCTTTCAGCATCATCAGACGATATGTTCCAGGATCACCAGTTTACAAAGTGAATGGGGAAGACTGGTAGAGAACAGCAATGTCTGCATAAATACCCAATCTGTTCAGCTAGTAAGTTGTGGGTTCTGTAGGCACTCAAAGTTTAATCTTTAATTTTGACTGGAGTGTATCTTTAACTGTACTAAACTGCTGTTAGGTAATATCAGTGCTTTTGGCTTCTGCTCAGACCTCGAAGACTATGATCTCATGACATCTGACAGTTTTAGTAATTCTATAACAGATGCTTTAGGTCAGTAAGTAAAATAGTTTTCTATCCTCTTGGGGCCTGGTGGTGGACTGCAGTGCATTGTTTTTAAATGAATGCCATAAATTGTTTGTCAGTTCTCATTCTAGTTTTGCAGCTATGACAAGCTGATGGGAAATAAACAGTACAACAGATCTCGGCTGCAATCTCTGAATAAGAAGCGCACAATAAACACCTTTGTGACTGGGAAACACAGACCGGAAGTCATTTCTAATCATTACCGACAATGCAATCCAGTGAACATATTGAATGATTGTCACCTTCATGACATAACAAAAGAGAGAACAGCACTGACTAATTTTCAATTTTCAGTGAACCAGTTATAATTTAAATATTAACAAGAAGCTTGCAGCTATGACTGTGCTATTGCAGCATGCCTGTATTTGTTCAGAAATTTCTGTTTGTTATCAGCCATATGGCATATTTCTTTGGGCATAGCTAGTCTGCAGACTGTTCACTGGGCTGTGACAGCACTTTCAGTAACACAGCAATGTTTTGCTTTCCCAATTAATAGACAGATTACTACTACTTCATTTATCATAGTGTTGTGGCAGAGTGGCTATTTACTCATCATGCTCGGATGCAGGTGCAGGCCCCTTTATCTTCATTTTCCCCCTCAGGGAGTATAATTCCTCAGCTTGCCTTCATCAGTAGCTCAGAGCAGTCAAACCTGATGAAGCAGAGGGAGATAGACAAGTGATCTGCAGCTAAGTGAGAGGTCCTCCACTGTCAGAACCAGCATTCTGGCACCTGGGCCGAAGCCTAGCATGCAGCTTCTGCAGAAGACCCAGAAGACCCATCCCCGATTTCCCCTCCCCATTTCTAATGGAGAACCATTTTCAGTGAGGTGGCCCTTTTTTTGGGGCCTTGGAGCTCTATACCTGTTAGCCTGTGTAACCAGTGCTATCCTGGACCTCACTGTGAGGGACTGTATTTAGGAGGATAATTGCAGGTAGCTGTGTTCTGAACTAATTTATTACAGTAGTGATTCTCAACCTGACCTTCTGTTGTAAAATTATTCTTATAGAGGCTATTCTATGGAGCCAAATATTATCCTGACTGAGTTACAGCGACCTGGATGGGAAGAGTCCATGTAAGTGCTTTTATAGCCTGTTTTTCGTTATTCTGCAGGGTATGCGTGCTTTTTTTTCCCCCATCCTCAATTGTTTTGAATTTATGCCTCTAACTTTACACCTGGCTAGTACATTGCAAGTTACAGTTACTCTGTGTCTGATCATTTAGCTGATTACCTATCCCATCAAACAGGATTGGCCATGTCAGACAATGGCGATGGGAGTGGTGCAGCAGCAGCATCCAGCAGTACTACTCCTAAGGGAAGCAGGCAACCCCTAGCCCCTGCTGTAATGACAATCTTGTTCCTAGCAGGATTCCTGACCACAGAATTGTGATTGGTCAAGAGACAAGTGAAGCAAGAGGGTTATTCTTGCACCAGGAATCCCTTGACAAGATTATTAACCACTTAGAACCAGTGTATGGCCAAGTGGTAGCATTAGTGGTAAGCATTAGGAAACAACAAGGCTCAGTCAACAGAAAATTAGAAATTTAATTTTACATAGTTTGCTATTCCCTTACATAGATATAACCTAGCTAAAAGCTTATATTTTGTCACAATAATGAATATGTATATCTTGCGGTCCGCATACGCTTGTCTTATTTGATATTTGATAACAAAATATCCGGCTCACGGTATATTAGCCAGAGTCCAGGAAGTAATAAAGGAGAAGTATCAATCTACTGAACTTGTGTCTGTCTCAGTAATTTACTTCAAGTGTGCACACTTTTACATTGAAGGTTCATTTGGCCAGGGGGACAGAAACAAAAGTCCTGAACGGTTCTGGTTCGGTCCAAAACAATAGGAGCAAAGATGCAATGCAAGGAAAGGGGCAGAGCAGGATGACTGGCTAGGGTGATGGGCAGGGCAGGACTTGGGGTGGTGGGGGCCCCTGGGCTTGAGTCACTTTCGGGCCCTACCTTCTATACATTACTGTATTTATCGGCGTATAACACACGCCGGTGTATAACACACACCCCAAGTTTAGGAGGGAATTTTAAGGAAAAACACTTTTAGGAGGGAAATTTAAGGAAAAAAAACTTACATTTAAATGCCCATTAATGCAGCCTTGCACAGCGTCCATCTGCAGCCTTGTCAGTGTCATTGCAGCCTTGTCAGTGTAGCCTTGTCATTTGCAGCCTTGTCATTGCAGTCTTGAAGTTTAAAAATGGCGACTGTTTGGGTACAGCATCACACAACTGCACAATTTCAGTTAAATCGACGCAGTGCTGTATTGCAAAAAAAATGATTGAAGTGCAATATTTCTATTATTACATTGTTATATAAAATAAAATAGTTCAACTCACCATAAGCAGAATCAGTCGGAGCCTGAGCATGTCACTTGCCAACGTCACCTGCCTTCAGATGCGGATTGTCACTTGCCACACATTGCGGATTGTCACTTGCCACGTCGCTTGTCAACGGATGCAGGGTGTCACTTGTCAGCGGATGCAGAGTGCCACTTGTCAGCGGATGCAGGGTGTCACTTGCCAAGTCACTTGTCAGCGGATGCAGGGTGCCACTTGTCAGCGGATGCAGGGTGTCACTTGCCACGTCACTTGTCAGTGGATGTAGGGTGTCACTTGTCAGCAGATGCAGGGTGTCACTTGTCAGCGGATGCAGGGTGTCACTTGTCAGTGGATGCAGGGTGTCACTTGTCACATCACTTGTCAGCGGATGCAGGGTGTCCCTTGTCAGCAGATGCAGGGTGTCACTTGCCACGTCACTTGTCAGCGGATGCAGGGTGTCATTTGTCAGTGGATGCAGGGTGTCATTTGTCAGCGGATGCAGGGTGTCACTTGTCACATCACTTGTCAGCGGATGCAGGGTGTCACTTGTCACGTCACTTGTCAGCGGATGCAGGGTGTCACTTGTCAGTGAATGCAGGGTGTCACTTGCCACATCACTTGTCAGCGGATGCAGGGTGTCACTTGTCAGCGGATGCAGGGTGTCACTTGTCAGCGGATGCAGGGTGTCACTTGTCAGGTCACTTGTCAGCGGATGCAGGGTGTCACTTGTCAGCGGATACAGGGTGTCACTTGTCACGTCACTTGTCAGCTGATGCAGGGTGTCACTTGCCACCGGGTCGAAGGGGGCCCCGTCAGGTAGGATGTACGGGGGCCCCATGATTTCTAACATTTAGGGGGGCGGCAAACTCCCGCCCGCTAGCAAGTCTGTTTTGCTGGCACCGCTGTTTATTTCACAGGGACCGATCGGGCTTGTGTACTTCCACTTCCTGGTAGCGATGGAACGCACCATAGGGCGGACGTGATGTAATCAGCCGGAAATGATGCAAGACATGGGAGGCAACGTGGCCATCATTTTTGGCTGATAACATCACATCCGCCCTATGGTGCGTTCCACCGCTATCAGGAAGTGGAAGTAAACACAAGCCTGATCGGTCGCCGTAAAAATAAGCAGCGGTACCGACGAAACGGGCTGGCTAGCGGGCGGGTGTTTGCCGCGGATCCGGCCCTGCCTGCGAGGCCCCCTATTGGACGGGGCCCATGGGCTTGAGCCCAGTCAAACCCAATTGTAAGTCCGGCCCTGGTGATGGGTACAGAACGACAGACAGGAATACTCGTCTGGGGAGCAAAAAGGGGATACCCCTCATGGAGAAGGCAAACACCACCTTGGAGGTGGCCAAAGCAGGCAAGGTCCTTATCCTAATGCTAGGACTGTCAAGAGTTAGACCATCACCAGAGGGAATGCCCCAACCCTACACAGAGAAATCTGCTAAACTAGAATGTCTCACTGCCAGAACTCAAGCAGTGGGGTGACCAAGTGGAAGGACTTCAAGAACCAAATATGTGGTGGTTGACTGTTATGTTGTGAATGGATGCTTTGACAGCCAAGAGATTAAGGGCCTCAATGGTACTGGCTTGCATGTCATTACCATGTCAGAACCATTGTTCCAGGAGTACTTTCCTAAGGAAAAGGTAAGCCTAGACATGCCATGAATCTCATTGACACCACCAAAAAGCTCCCTATTTAAATGTTGGATTACCTTGATGAAAGTGGAGCTGTAGGGTAGCCCACTAAGCCTTGGAAGGCTCAAAAAATACTACAAAAAATGTTGTTATTTTTCCTTGATCCTACTCTGTGATGTTTGCAGTTACTGGTTATTTTGATCTGTATTTTGTAATTATGACATGCCATGTACTTTTGTGCGTACTTTGTCATAAGCAATCATGTCCTGAGGCTTTATGGACTCCCTTTCTCTTCTGTTTTTGTATTAAAATCTTTTTGTCAGGGTGGCCGCAGGTGATACTGGGCATGAATAATATTTGGAGACACACTGTGCACTTGGGCCCATTTAAAGAAACTGCTGTACATTCTGGAAGCACTGGAGAGTCCTGAAGAATGCCCTGTAGACATCTGGGAAACAAAATCTTGCATCATCAGGGTTTCCTTTGAGACAGAGTTTGTGAAAACTCCTACTTCCTATGAATGCTGGCTCTTTTAAAAGGGATTGTGTGAGGTATGGTACTAATTAAAATCTATAACACCTAGACTCCTGCAATCTGCCTGCTGCCAAGAACAACAGTGGTGGAACTGGCCCTAATCACAGATGTGAGTGCCCCCAAGGTGGGACACATTTATTTATTTATTTATTTATTTCAGGTACCTTTATAGCGCCGTCAATTTACGCAACGCTTTACATATACTTTGTACATTCACATCAGTCCCTACCCCCAAGGAGCTTACAATCTAATGTCCCTAACTCACATTCATACATACATACTAGGGACAAATTAGACAGGATCCAATTAACCTACCAGCATGTCTTTGGAGTAACCGGAGGAAACCCACGCAGGCACAGGGAGAACATGCAAACTCCAGGCAGGTAGTGTCCTGGTTGGGATTCGAACCAGCGACCCTTCTTACTGCTAGGCGAAAGTGCTACCCACTACACCACCGTGCCGCCCACATGGAGCTCTTATGCCCCGTACACACGGTCGGATTTTCCAATGGAAAATGTCCGATCGGAGCGTGTTGTCGGAAATTCCGACCGTGTGTGGGCTCCATCGGACATTTTCCATCGGATTTTTCGACACACAAAGTTGGACAGCAGGAGATAAAATTTTCCGACAACAAAATCCGTTGTCCGAAATTCCGATCGTGTGTACACAAATACGACGGACAAAGTGCCACGCATGCTCAGAATAAATAAAGAGATGAAAGCTATTGGCCACTGCCCCGTTTATAGTCCCGACGTACGTGTTTTACGTCACCGCGTTTAGAACTATCGGATTTTCCGACAACTTTGTGTGATCGTGTGTATGCAAGACAAGTTTGAGCCAACATCCGACGGAAAAAATCCTAGGATTTTGTTGTCGGAATGTCCGAACAAAGTCCGATCGTGTGTACGGGGCATAAGTGTTTCATTGTTGTTGCTGTGTGACAGAAGTGAATATGACTCAGCGAGCTGAAAGTTGTCAGAAGAACAAATACGACCACTGCTACAATTGACCACTGAGAAGATGACACACATTCAGTTAGAAGTAATTAGATAGCTACTGCATAAGTATGCTGTAGTAGTCTGATTTCTTTAGATGGACCCAAGTGCACAGTGTGTCTCCAAATATTATTCATGCCCAGTATCACCTGCAGCCACCCTGACACAAAGATTTTGAAACAAAAACAGAAGAGAAAAGGACTGAACAAGAGATACCCACAAAAGAGAGCCCTCCCATCTGAGAGATATCGAACCAAACCTCCACACCTCACAGGGGTGATTGAGGAGAGTGAAAACCTGTGACAGACTCACCCGGGACAGAGGCTATTGGAGGGGACTGAACGCAAGCCTCTTGCCCACCAATTCTGGGCCCTAGCATTTGGGGGAATGGTGCTCTCTGTGAGCTGTATGCCTGGAGACCCTGGGGTTGGTGTTACTTTGGATTCAGCTCCATGTCCCCCCAAAACACACAGACTCTGGGAACCCTTTATATGCCATATTAGAATGATAAGACGGAATTATACTGTTGGGACACATCCTGTGAGGAGATGCTGGTGTCATCAACTCCAACTACCTGTTTATGTTAATTGAATGAGCTGATGACATTGTCCTCTATACAATGTAGGAGATGGGATGACTCCTATTGGAGCTGCTGCTATTGTGAGAAGGTGTCCTGTGATAATTAACTCAGTCTGGGCAAAAGGTCATGTCAGGGACTAACCCGCAGGAGAACTAACATCTATGGCCAGCAGAATCCTGTATCAATGAACACAAATTCTCCAGCACTAATGCGAACACCTGCACACCAAAGCACACACGTCACGTGAGAGACTCCAGGCACCAAGCATACTATTTAAAGCATGTTGCAGCAGTCTCCAACTGCTGCATGATCTTCAGCTTCCTGTGTATTCCTCAGTTCCTGTTCCTGTTGTCTTGGATTATCTGCTAAACGACCCGGCTTGTCTTGACCTATCTGATCTGTACCTAACCCGGCTTGACCCTTGGCTCGTTCCTGTTACTCCGCTCTGATCTGCTGCACCGTGTATGACCCCTGGCTTGTTTTATGGACTTTGCTACTGTTTGATCTGCTGCACTGTGTATGACCCCTGGCTTGTTTTATGGACTTTGCTACTGTTTATCCGCTGCACCGTGTATGACCCCTGGCTTGTTCTATAGACTTTGCTACTCTTTGCTGTCCTGTGTATGAACCCCGGCCTGGCTCCTAACACTGCTCCTGGTACTTCCTGCTGTACGATCTCATCTGGTACTTCCGAGGTACCCCTGCCTAGCAGTCTACCCTGCTTGTCAGCTGCCCACCAGTGGACTTCTCTGCTTCATCTCAGCTTGCCACAGCCAGCAACCCCTGCCGCTTTGAGTATAGCTCCCCCTGTACCACCTCCAGGGAGCGCTCTGCACTTAGTCGCAAGGGAAGCTCTCCCAGCACTTCAGCCTCCGATCAGGTACGTGATAGTATCATGCAGCCAGTAACGTCAGAGGCTGACGGAGGTGCTTCCCTGCTCAAGACTCTGTGCCAGCAAGTCGCTACGCTGACCCAAGCAGTGACGAATCTACAAGGACATTATTCCCAGTTGGAGATTCACCTTCAGAACCAAGCAATGTCTCCTATGATGGTTCCACCCCCTGAACCAAGGGTACCTACTCCGGAGCGCTTCTCTGGTGACCGAGGGAAGTTCCGAGCATTCAAGGACACCTGTTTACTTTACCTGGCCCTCCAACCAAGAACCTTTTCCATAGAAACTGTTAAAGTGGGATTTGTTATTTCCCTGCTGTCCAATGAACCCCAGTCCTGGGCTCATCAGTTACTAGAGCAAAAGGATCCCACTATTAATTCAGTGAACTTGTTCTTTGAAGCTATGTCCAGATTATATGATGATCCACAACGTATGGCTACTGCTGAGGCCGCCCTTCATGCCTTGCAGCAAGGGCAGTGCCCTGTAGAGGATTATATTGTGGACTTTCGCACCTGGGCTGCCGACACGGGGTGGAATGAGGCCGCTCTCAGATTCAAATTCCGGCTCGGCTTATCTGAACTTGTCAAAGATGAACTTACACGAGTAGAGTCCCCAACCACTTTAGAAGGACTCACCCAGCTAGTCGTCCAAATTGATAGGCGCCTGCGGGAGCGATGGTCTGAACGATGTGCACGATCCTTCCGGCCTTCTTGGATGACGCCCACAGTTCCAGCCATTCCTGCACCCGTCACTCCGTTCACGTCCAACAAAGGGCCTATGCAAATTGGCGCAGTTCGCTCTGCTCTGACCCCTAACGAGAAACTTCATCGCCGGCAAGCTAAGCTATGTTTCTATTGCGGAGAACCCGGACATATCCGTCTCAACTGCCCAATAAGGCCCAGTAGATCTCCTTTCCGCAACTCTACTAGCCTCCAAGTCCCGAAACCTTCTCCAACTCATCTTGTTCTCCATATCGCATTACAGTTGGCAAGAGGAGAGGTCAGACTGAAAAAAGATAGCACCCTCCACTTTTGTGTGGACTAACGGATTCTGAGTGCCATTACAATGAGGGATACCTATCCTCTTCCATAGATTTAGGAATCCCTTGATGCCCTAGGACTTGCCAAATTTTTCTATGCACTTGATCTCTCCAATTGGTATTGACAGATCTCTGTCACCAAGGCGAACTGGCTGAACACTGCTTTCATTACTCCCGTGGAGTTGTACCAGTTCAAAAGGACTGAACAACATTCCTGCCACATCCAGAGTATGATGAAGACTACCTTTGGGTCATAAACCTGGATAGCATTCTGATCTGTCTAGATTAGGAATGAGCTAAAGGTTCAGCCCAACAAATGCCTGAACTGACAGGACTAAATGTCATGCATAATAGCAGTATTATTACCACTATTATACATGACGGCTTCCTGCTATCCATGGTTGTTAAGGATATTGGCAGGTGCAGGCAGTGCTAAGTCCTTAACAACCAGTTATGTTAATGGCCCCATTCAATTACATGGCTGGGAATCCCTGGTAGTCAAAGGGTAGTGGTGACATTGTGGACCAAATATGGCCATGTCCAAATTTGGCTCTTGATGTTACCACATCCCCAACTCTTTGTATATAAACCTAATGCCAGCATGGGAAAGCTGCCATTAGCAGTGGGAGTGTTCCTAGGACACTTCATTTTCAAACAAGGCATATACCAAAATCGCAGGTATGTAAGGGTCATACAGGAATAGAGGATCAGAGCAACAGGGGGCATTTGATATCCTGAAGCAACAACAGCTGATGCTGCCCCCCCCTCCACCTATTGATGCTTGCTGGCTTCTCTCTTCCATTCTGGCTAAGAACTGAAGTCAGAACTCAGGGCCTAGGGATTGTAAAAGATGGCCAGGAGAGGGTTCTTGTCTACACCAGTGTCAAAGTATTCTTGTGACTGGGAGGAACCCTGCAAACTACAGCTCCTTCAGTTGGCCTTGGTATGAGCAGTCACTGAATGCCTTTAAGAATATCTTTCAGGAGCAATGTTCAAGGTCTGGGTGGATAACAATCTATGGTACATCTCCAAACAGGTAAACTTGGAATACTGGAGCAACTGAGGCCAAGATTGAATTCTCCTTGCAATAATATCCTGGAACAAGCAACAACATGACATAATGTATGCCCTGCCACAGTACACTCTGGCTGATGAAGCTGAAAACTTATGCCGCGTACACACGAGCAGACTTTTCAGCAGACTTGGTCCAACGGTATTTCCGCCGGACTTTCCGGAGGACTACCGCCGGACTTTTTAACGGACGGACTTGCCTACACACGACCAGACTTTCCGGCAGATCTAGGTCCGCCCGTCTTTCCGACAGACTTTCGCTGGAGTTACGGCGGACTTTCAGAATGAACGGACTTGCCACACACGGACAAATCAGTTCATTTTGAACGTGACTCGGGTACGACGGGACTAGAAAAGGAAGTGAATCTCGTCGCTTTTATAGGCGAGATTGACACCTTGTGAGCCCCGTTGTGGGGCATCCCAGGCCCTTAGGTCTGGCATGGATTTTAAGGGGAACCCCCTACGCCGAAAAATCGGCGTGGGGTCCCCCCCAAAATCCACACCAGACCCCAATCCAAGCACGCAGCCCGGCCGGTCAGGAAAGGCCCCCCCCTCCTGAACCGTACCTGGCCGCATGCCCTCAACATGGGGGGTGGGTGCTTTGGGGGAAGGGGGGGCGTCTTGCGGGGCCCCCCACCCCAAAGCACC
The DNA here is from genome assembly GCA_037952925.1 of Lithobates clamitans. Classification (NCBI taxonomy): domain Eukaryota; kingdom Metazoa; phylum Chordata; class Amphibia; order Anura; family Ranidae; genus Lithobates; species Lithobates clamitans. Next base: position 6,890,473 of record JBBGZY010000451.1, read on the forward strand.
TTGTCCCCATGTTGATGAGGACAAGGGCCTCTTCCCGACAACCCTGGCCGTTGGTTGTTGGGGTCTGCGGGTGGGGGGCTTATCGGAATCCGGGAGCCCCCTATAATAAGAGGGCCCCCAAATCCTGGCCCCCCACCCTATGTGAGTGAGTATGGGGTACATGGTACCTCTACCCATTCACCTAGGGAAAAAAGTGTCAATAATAAAACACACTACACAGGTTTTGTAAGTAATTTATTAGACAGCTCCGGGTCTTCCGACTTCGGGGGTTCCTCCGGTTCCTCTTCTCCAGTTGGTTCAGAGTCAAGAGACCCCGCCCCCTTATGCCGTCAAAGTCCCTGGGCATGCTGGGACTGTGACGGCATAAGGGGGCATGGTCAACATCACCCGGTGACCACGCCCCCTTATGCCATCACAGTCCCAGCATGCCCAGGGACTGTGACGGCACAAGGGGGCAGGTCTCCGCCTATATAAGTCAAATCGGAGCTCTCAGAGACCAGTCCAGCCAGAGAGACCGTCGTGTCAACATGGGAAGAGGAGAAGAGAGAAGAAGCCCAGAAGCCCAGAGGCCAGAAGTCCGGACCTCCGCTGGCAAGAGAGCGGCATGAAGACAGCAGAGGAGCCGGCGGAAGAACTGGAACACCGGGAGAAGAGGACAGAGAGAGCGGAGAAGAACCAACTGGACGCCGGGAGAAGAGGAACCGGAGGGACCCCCGAAGTCGGAAGAAGACCCGGAGCTGTCTAATAAATTACTTCAAAAACATGTGTAGTGTGTTTTATTATTGACAATTTTTCCCTAGGTGAATGGGTAGGGGTACCATGTACCCCATACTCACTCACATAGGGTGGGGGGCCGGGATCTGGGAGCCCTCTTATTATAGGGGGCTCCCGGATTCCGATAAGCCCCCCGCCGGCAGACCCCGACAACCAACGGCCAGGGTTGTCGGGAAGAGGCCCTTGTCCTCATCAACATGTTGAGGGCATGCGGCCTGGTACGGTTCAGGATGGGGGGATGCTCGCTCGTCCCCACCCCCTTTCCTGACCAGAAACTGTGCTCAGATTGGGGTCTGGTATGGATTTTGGGGGGGACCCCACGCCGATTTTTCAGCGTAGGGGGTTCCCCCTTAAGATTCATACCAGACCTAAGGGCCTGGAATGCCCCGCACTCACTGCAATAAGAAAATTTGTTTTTCCTATTGCAGCGAGCGTGAGATGCAGTACTCTGCCCTTGCGTCGTATCTGGTCCGCTGGACCAGCATACAGATGCATGCAGACGAACGGGCTTTCCGTCAAAGCATGCTTTAAATCTAGGTACGGTGGACTTTTGGGGAAAAAAAGTCCGCCGGAGCCTACACATGGTCGGATTGTGCGGCGGACTCTGGTCCGCCGGACCAAGTATGCCAGGATTTCCTGACTTGTCTGAAGGAAGGCCTAGGAGCACACTAGGGATGAGCCGAACACCCCCCGGTTCGGTTCGCACCAGAACCTGCGAACGGACCGAAAGTTCGCACGAACGTTAGAACCCCATTGACGTCTATGGGACTCGAACGTTCGAAATCAAAAGTGCTCATTTTAAAGGCTAATTTGCATGGTATTGTCCTAAAAAGGGTTTGGGGACCCGGGTCCTACCCCAGGGGACATGTATCAATGCAAAAAAAACTTTTAAAAACGGTCGTTTTTTCGGGAGCAGTGATTTTAATGATGCTTAAAGTAAAAAAAAAAAAGTGAAATATTCCTTTAAATATCGTACCTGGGGGGTGTCTATAGTATGCCTGTAAAGTGACGCGTGTTTCCCGTGTTTAGAACAGTCCCTGCACCAATTGTCATTTTTAAAGGAAAAAATCTCATTTAAAACTGCTTGCGGGTTTAATGTAATGTCGGGTCATGGCAATATGGATGAAAATCAGTGAGACAAACGGCATGGGTACCCCCCAGTCCATTACCAGGCCCTTTGGGTCTTGTATGGATATTAAGGGGAACCCCGCACCCAAATTAAAATAAGGAAAGGTGTGGGGCCACCAGGCCCTATATACTCTGAACAGCAGTATACAGGCGGTGCAAACAAGACAGGGACTGTAGGTTTGTTGTTAAGTAGAATCTCTTTGTAATTTTGAACGGGTACATTTTTAACGTGTTTAGCTCCAGCCAAAAAATCTTTTTTAAGCTTTTTGGAAAACATAGGGAAGGGTTATCACCCCTGTGACATTTGTTTTGCTGTCTTTCCTCCTCTTCAGAAGATTTCACCTCACTTTTTGTCCCAATGAAAAATGTTTTTTGAAAATTTGGGTTTTTTTGTGGAACAAGGATTGGAAAGCATCAGTGGAAAGGAGAATTTTGTTTCCCATATTAACTCTTACAGGAGAGAATTTCCCTTCCTAGGGGTAGATTTCATCTCACTTCCTGTTGTCTCCTTCCGTTTGCAAGTAGGAGTCGTTTGTAAGTTAGATGTTTGAAAGTAGGGTCCTGCCCTATATACTCAGCAGAAATTTGGGCCTTAGGTGTTGCTGTGGCCACAACACTGTAAGCCCTCACAGGGCCCTGCTGTGAAATATTAGATCAAGAATTGTAATTACATGCCCCTGTTGAACAGGAGCTGAAAAATTAGGCCTTAGGCACTGGTGCTGGTGCCACAACACTGCAACCCCTTACAGACACTCTAGTTGGAACGCAGGAACGAGCCCTGCTGCAAAGTATTGCATCAAAAATTGTAATTACACGCCCCTGTTAGACAGGAGCAGAAAAATTGGGCCTTGGGCACTGGTGCCACAACACTGCAACCCCTCACAGACACTCTAGTTGGAATGCAGGAACGAGCCCTGCTGCAAAGTATTGCATCAAAAATTGTAATTACACGCCCCTGTTAGACAGGAGCAGAAAAATTGGGCCTTGGGCACTGGTGCTGGTGCCACAACACTGCAACCCCTCACAGACACTCTAGTTGGAATGCAGGAACGAGCCCTGCTGCAAAGTATTGCATCAAAAATTGTAATTACACGCCCCTGTTAAACAGGGGCTGAAAAATTGTGCCTTAGGCACTGGTGGTGGCGCCCAGAACCAAAAATGCTCTTACAAGCTATCAGCGTGATGATTGAGGAGGAAGAGGATAATTACTCAGGGATAGTCACTCAGCATCAGCATAGGCAGTCTTTGAAGGGATCTGAGATTTCAAAAAAAATTATTCGGTTACATCAGCATCAGGTGCTTGGTAGCTGGTGGTGATCCAAGACTGATTCATTTTTATGAAGGTCAGTCGATCGACCGAGTCGGTGGACAGACGCACCCTGTGATCGGTTACCACGCCTCCAGCAGCACTAAATGTGCGTTCCGAAAGAACGCTGGATGCAGGACAGGCCAGTAGCTCAATTGCATACTGTGCAAGCTCTGGCCAGTGATCCATCCTCAAGACTCAGTAACCCAGAGGATTTTCGGTGGGAAAGGTGTCCAAGTCTGATCTTGCCCTTAGGTATTCCTGCACCATGTAAAACAGACGCTGGCGATGGTTGCTGGAACCGATCATACCTTGGGGCTGCGGACCAAAAAATTGTCTGAACGCATCGGTCAGATGGCCACCTTCTCCACCGCTCCTTCTTTGACTGACCGAAGCCTCAGCAACACGTTGTCCAGAAACAGGAGTTTGTAACCTCCCAGTCTCTGGGAACGCGTTGCACAGACCTTTCTGCAAGGCCTCCCGAAGATGTTTCATCCTCTGCTCCCTCTGCGATGGCAAGATAAGGTCCGCAACCTTACCCTTGTAACGTGGATCAAGGAGGGTTGCCAGCCAGTATTGGTCCTTCTCCTTGATACCACGAATACGAGGAACCTTACGCAGGCTTTGCAGGATCAGGGAGGCCATGCAGCGTAGGTTTGCTGAGGCATTCGGTCCGGAGTCCTCTGGGTCACTAAGGACGACATGGTCCGCAGCCACCTCCTCCCAGCCACGTACAAGTCCATGTGTTTCTTGGGACTGATCCCTTAAAGACTGCTGCTGATGCTGAGTGCCAGGCTCCACCTCCATACTGACACAATCTTCCTGATCCTCCTCCTCCTCCTCCTCCTCCTCCTCCTCTTCCTGTGTGATCGGCGGGCACGCAGGAACACTGTCTGGATAAAGGGGGCCTTGAGAGCTAAGGAAGTCCTCCTCTTCCTGCCTCTGTTCTGCCTCAAGTGCCCTGTCCATTATTCCACGCAGCGTGTGCTCCAACAGGTGGACAAGGGGGACAGTGTCACTGATGCATGCACTGTCACTGCTCACCATCCTCGTGGCCTCCTCAAATGGTGACAGGACAGTGCATGCATCCCTGATCATGGCCCACTGGCGTGGGGAAAAAAAAACAAGCTCCCCTGACCCTGTCCTGGTGCCATAGTCATTGATGGCCCTCTGCTGCGTGTGCAGCCGCTGCAGCATGGCCAACGTTGAGTTCCACCTGGTGGGCATGTCACAGATTAGGCGGTTCTTGGGCAGGTTAAACTCCTTTTTGGAGGTCCGTCAGCCGAGCACTGGCATTATATGACCGGCGGAAATGCACACAGACTTTCCTGGCCTGCCTCAGGACATCCTGTAAGCCCGGGTACCTGCCCAAGAACCGCTGCACCACCAAGTTAAGGACGTGAGCCAAACAGGGCACATGGGTCATTTGTCCCTGTCGGAGGGCAGAGAGGAGGTTGGTGCCATTGTCGCAAACCACCATTCCTGCCTTAAGTTGGCGTGGCGTCAACCACCTCTGAACCTGCCCCTGCAGAGCTGACAGAACCTCTGCCCCAGTGTGGCTCCTATCCCCCAAGCACACCAGCTCAAGCACCGCATGGCATCTTTTGGCCTGCGTACTTGCGTAGCCCCTTGAACGACTACGGAGCACCGCTGGTTCCGAGGAAGAGGCCATGGAGGAAGAAGAAGAGGAGGGGGTAAAGGAGAGAGGTGTGTCACAATCATTAGCATTTTGGAGGCGTGGTGGCGGAACAACCTCCAACACTACTGCACCTTGTCCTGCATCCTTCCCAGCTGCCAGCAGAGTCACCCAATGCGCCGTGAAACTTAGGTAACGTCCCTGTCCATGCCTGCTGGACCATGAGTCAGCGGTAATATGCACCTTACCGCTGACCGCCCTGTCCAGCGAGGCATGGACATTGCCTTCCACGTGCCGGTAGAGAGCCGGAATCGCCTTCCGTGAGAAAAAGTGGCGTTTGGGTACCTGCCACTGAGGAACCACACATTCCACAAACTCACGGAAGGGGGCAGAGTCTACCAACTGAAAAGGCAGCAGTTGAAGTGCCAGCAATTTTGCCAAGCTAGCATTCAACCGCTGGGCATGTGGATGGCTGGGAGCAAACTTCTTTCGGCGGTGCAGCAGCTGGGGCAGGGAAATTTGCCTGGTACAATCTGACGTAGGTGTACCAAAAGCAGATTGCCCACAAGTACTTGGCTGTGACACACCTAATTCTACACCTTCATTCCTCTCAGTGCAGGTCTCAGAGAGGACTGAAGGTCTAGTGGGGTTGGAAATCTCATGAGGAGCAAGGAGAGGTCCTCTTTGTTCTTTGGTGTGGGTCTTTTAGATGCGCTTGCCAACGAACTGCATGGCAGGTCAACATATGTCTGGTCAAGCATGTGGTACCCAAGCGGGAGATGTTTTGGCCACGTGAGATACGCTTGAGACATATGTTGCAAATAGCAGCGGTGCGATCTGATGCACTCGTCTCAAAAAAGGCCCACACCAAAGAACTTTTTGAATAACGCGCAGAGACTGCAGCGCCCTGCACATGTGATGCAGTCAATGTGCTGCCCTTAGGCTGGCCCCTGGAGGGCATCCTGCCTCGTTGGTGATGTGCCGCCTCCTCCTCCTCTCTCCTATCAGGCACCCACGTTGAGTCAGTGACCTCATCATCCCCTCCCTCCTCATCACTGGAGCAAACCTGGCAGTATGCTGCAGCAGGGGGTGCATGACTGCCAGATTGCTGTCCTTCTTAGGCACCCCCTCTGTCCGTGCTCATGTTACTGCCTTCATCGAGCTCAGTATCATCATCAGAGCCTTCCAAACGCTGGGCATCCTCCTGGAGCATGTACCCAACACTGTGGTCAAACAGTTCGAGGGACTCCTCAGGAGGACATGGTGGAGCTAGGGAAGGAGTCACTGATGACATTGAGCCGAGGGAAGAGGCCGCTGCTTTGCCAGACAAAGCACCCTGGGCATGGGTGAGAGAGGATGTTGAGGATGAGGACGGCTTGGTCATCCACTCGACCAAGTCTTCCGCATGTTGCGGCTCAACACGGCCAGCTGCCGAAAAAAAGGCCAAGCGTGACCCATGGCCACGTGCTGATGAGGATGCACCGTCTCCACGACCAGCACTAGACACAGAGCCTGCTTGCCCTCTCTTATTGGCTTGTGACTGTCTGCCTCTTCTTCTTGGCCTTCCAGACATACTAATGGCCTGTAGCTGCACTAAGCTGGGATATATATATAAATATATATATATATATATACTGCAGCTAGCAAAATCAACTGCCTGCCTGTAGTATGAGAACACCACCAACCTTCTACAGGTAGCTTTAGCTGAACACTGTGAGGTGGACGCACCCCACTAACTTGTAGGTTTAGCTGAACACTGTGAGCAGGACGCACTGCACTAACTGTAAATAGTCTAGCTGCCTGACCGTGGTACTAATAGGATCAAAAGAACACCAGTAATTTTCTTCAGGTAGCTTTATATACTGTAACAAGACAAGCCTGCCTGTCAGTAGGAAGATAACAGGAACGGATCTAGCTGAACACTGTGAGCAGGACGCACTGCACTAAATGTAAATAGTCTAGCTGCCTGACCGTGGTACTAATAGGATCAAAAGAACACCAGTAATTTTCTTCAGGTAGCTTTATATACTGTAACAAGACAAGCCTGCCTGTCAGTAGGAAGATAACAGGAACGGATCTAGCTGAACACTGTGAGCAGGACGCACTGCACTAAATGTAAATAGTCTAGAAGATAACAGGAACGGATCTAGCTGAACACTGTGAGCAGGACGCACTTTACTAAATGTAAATAGTCTAGCTGCCTGACCGTGGTACTAATAGGATCAAAAGAACACCAGTAATTTTCTTTAGGTAGCTGTTAATACTGTAACAAGACAAGCCTGCCTGTCAGTAGGAAGATAACAGGAACGGATCTAGCTGAACACTGTGAGCAGGACGCACTGCACTAAATGTAAATAGTCTAGAAGATAACAGGAACGGATCTAGCTGAACACTGTGAGCAGGACGCACTTTACTAAATTTAAATAGTCTAGCTGCCTGACCGTGGTACTAATAGGATCAAAAGAACACCAGTAATTTTCTTTAGGTAGCTGTTAATACTGTAACAAGACAAGCCTGCCTGTCAGTAGGAAGATAACAGGAACGGATCTAGCTGAACACTGTGAGCAGGACGCACTGCACTAAATGTAAATAGTCTAGAAGATAACAGGAACGGATCTAGCTGAACACTGTGAGCAGGACGCACTGCACTAAATGTAAATAGTCTAGAAGATAACAGGAACGGATCTAGCTGAACACTGTGAGCAGGACGCACTGCACTAAATGTAAATAGTCTAGAAGATAACAGGAACGGATCTAGCTAAACTGAATACAGTGTATATATATATATGCAACACCTGGGATGCATATATATACACAATACACTGTAAGTGCAGCTAACTGACTGACTGTTCTGCCTAATCTATCTAACTCAAATCAAATGACACTGTCTCTCTGTCTATCTCTTTCAACGCCGGAACACACACTACACAGGGCCGCCGTGCAGGCGGCCTTATATAGTGTGGGGCGTGTACTAAATCCCCTGAGCCATAATTGGCCAAAGCCTCCTTGGCTTTGGCCAATTACGGCTCTCTGTTCAGGCGGCGCTGTGATTGGCCAAGCATGCGGGTCATAGTGCATGCTTGACCAATCATCAGCAAGCAATGCACTGCGATGCCGCAGTGAATTATGGGCCGTGACGCGCCACACGAATTTGGCGCGAACGGCCCATATCGTTCGCAATTCGGCGAACGACCGAACAGCCGATGTTCGAGTCGAACATGGGTTCGACTCGAACACGAAGCTCATCCCTAGAGCCCACCTAAGGTAAACCTCACCCATGTACTGGAAGAGTATAACTGCACAGAGACAGATAGAAGATCCCAGAGAAAGATCACATCTACTATTAAACCAACAAACTTCTGAGTGAGTGTTCCCATCTCATCCCAAGGAATGATATACTGTACTGTAGAAAAATGTTTCCCATGATTTGTCAGTCAACTGTGCAGGCTGTACTGTCAAGGGCCCAGGCACTCTGTGTGAGTGAACCCATGTAGAAGGACACTGGTGTGTCCACAAAATGATTCACCTGGTTCAAGAGGCAAGCCATGTGTATCTGTCTGTTCTAGTTGGTTTAAAAGTCTGTCAGGACTGTGTCATTCATTCGGGGTCGAATGGGGGCTGAGACCTGGATCCCACCTCTGACTTGACACGTCTGCTCCACTGGAATTACTGAGCATTGACTTCCACTCTAGACCCTTGACATGTCAGAGGACAGATACCATCAAAATCTAATTAGGGTGGACCACTTTACCAAGTTTTTGGTGGCAGTGCTTATACGCAAATAGACTGCCATGACTGATGCCCAGATGATGTGGAAGCACTTCTGCCTTCCTAATGACTGTCCTCCAAAAAAAAACATTCAGACCAGGGACCATGTTTCAAAAGTGGGTTCTTCCAAGAAAGTTATACACTACCCCATGCCACCCACAAGACAATAGGCATTAGAGAGGTTTAGTCACACCTTGATACAACTGCTTAGAGGCTTAACTCCTGAGAAACTTAAGAAATGGACCAACTATTTGGCCGAAGTGGTCTATAAATGTAACTAAACAGTACATTCTTCAACAGGTCACTCACGCTATTATGTTATGTTTGGCCATACTCTCAGGGGGCCCACAGACCTATGGGCTACAGTGCCTTTGGAAAAAACATGAACACATTCTGACTCCCTGGATTTGGGAGTAGAAAGCATAACTGTTTTAAAGTCCAAAAGTTTGTTAAACGCAGGTCATGGTGGAGAAAGAACAGATGGAAGCCTCAGACTTTGTCCTTCAAATTGGAGACTAGTCTAGGCTAGTCTGATGTAAAGGTGCACACCAGCAAGGAAAATGGAAAATGTAGCCCATTCCATGATTCCCTGTCTATGATATCTAGAGAGAAGAAACCCAAGAAGCCTATACCATAAACTTCTCAAACCCTTGAAGACCCATAGAGAGGCTTGTTAGGTTAAAGGAACCCATATGAATTTGTGAACAACAAGCATCACAGCTACCAGAAGTTCAGTGGTGGCTTCCTCCTGCTAGTCCACTATTCCAAGACTCTCAGGAGAAGCCATGGTCCTTGAAAATATTACATAGCTCAACAGACACCCAGTTCAGGTCCATGCTCCTGCTCTGAGGCCCTCTAAACCACCATCCATTGATGTGCCTGAAGACAGAAATGCATCTGCTCTCCCTCCGGAGGATGGAACTAAGACTTAACCCTTGTGGTTTTCCCAGAGACCCAACTTTGGGAGACCCCCTGTTTGCACAGAATGAGTTTGAATGGTCTACAAACTTGTCAGGGACAGCAAGTTCAAGTGTTGTGCAGTGTTGCGAAGTGACCATTTACTCACCATGCTCAGATGCAGGCACATATCCCTTTAACTCCATTTTCGCAATTTCCCAGGTTTCAGGAAATAACTAGGGAATATAAATTCCTCAGCCTTTCCCTCTCAGCAGTTTACATACGTCACACCTGTTGTGACCGAGGTAGCTTGGCAAGCGATTTGCAGACAGGTGAGATGCCATTTACTGTCAGAAGGGCAGTATGTAAGGGCAGCTGGACCAGGGTATAATTTAATGATAGCAAACAGCTTCTCCAGAACAGACAGTCATTGTGTGGAGCCCCTCCTTGATTGCTACTAGAGTATTTCAATTCTAGTGAGGTGGTTCTTTGCCCTTGAACTTTGGATCTTTCTAGCTGTGTATCTGAGCAACCTGGACTTCATAAATCTTCACAGTATTTTACTGAAATAGTGATTCTCACATTGACCCTCTGTGGTTAAGTCTGAGTCTCATAGAGACTATTCTATGCCAACACATTACCTTAAATGAGTCACAGACGCATTGGGGTTGATTTACTAAAACTGGAGAGGGCAAAATCAGGTGAAGCTCTGCATAGAAACCAAGCAGCTTCCAGGTTTTTTTTTTACTTGTCAACTCCTAAATTGACTGTAAAGTCTCGTTTTTAAAGAAACAAAAAAAAAAACAACATTTTATACTTACCGTATATACTCGAGTATAAGTCGAATTTTTCAGCACATTTTTTTGTGCTGAAAGTGCCCCCCTCGACTTATACTCGAGTCAAGCACTTTTCTGCAGCAAAAAATTTCATTTTCCGAACCGACTTTGGGGCCACTTGGTGCTAGAAACCCCAAATTTGGTAGGCAAACCCAGTGGACCTGGTACCACAACATATCCAAAGCTGAAGTTCCTAGCATTAAGTGGTCCCGAGATACGGGGCCCCAAAATCGGTTCGGAAAATGTCATTCTCTGCTGCAGAAAAGTGCTTGACATTTTCTGAACCGACTTTGGGGCCCCGTATCTCAGGGCCACTTAGTGCTAGAAACCCCACATTTGGTATGCAAACCCAGTGGACCTGGTACCACAACATATCCAAAGCTGGGGTTCCTAGCACTAAGTGGCCCTGAGATACGGGGCCCCAAAACTGGTTCGGAAAATGTCATTCTCTGCTGCAGAAAAGTACTTGACATTTTCTGAACTGATTTTTGGGGCCCTGTATCTCGGGGCCACTTAGTGCTAGAAACCCCAGCTTTGGAAATGTTATAGTGCTAGTTCCACTGGGTTTGTACACCAAATTTGGGGTTCTTAGCACTAAGTGGCCCCGAGATACGGGGCCCCAAATTCAGTCAACTGTGTCTATCTGCAGCAATGTCATTTCGGGACCCTTTGGGTTCAGAGACCCCAAATTTTGGCTGCAGCTAGGGGGCATCTAGGAACCCTTAACTACCGAGTTTGAAGTTCAGGGGACCTATGGCTGCAAATAGGCACAGTGATGCTGCAAATGGGCATTGTTGACCCTCTTTTCCACTTAAAGTAGCTGTGCATTTCTCACCCTCGTCTTATACTCGGGTCAATAAGTTTTTCCCATTTTTTTTGTGGTAAATTAGGGCCTCGACTTATACTCGGAACGACTTATATTCGAGTATATACGGTACCTGCTCTGTGCAGTTGGTTTTGCACAGAGCAGCCTGGATCCTCCTCTTCTCGGATCCCTCTTCACTGCTCCTGGCCCCTCCCTCCTGTTGAATACCCCCACAGCAAACAGCTTGCTATGGGGGCACCCGAGTCGAGTCACAGCTCCATGTGTCCATTCAGACATGGAGCCTTGACCTGGCCCGCCCCCCCATCCCTGATTGGCTAATTGACTTTGATTGACAGCCGTGGGAGCCAATGTCACCACTGCTGTGTTTTAGCCAATTAGAAGGAGAGTTCTGGATGGCTAAGACACTCATGAACATTGCTGGAGAGAGATGGGACTCAGGTAAGTAATTAGGGGTGCTGGGGAGGCTGCTACACACAGAGGATTTTTTATCCTAATGCGTAGAATTCATTAAGAGCCCTTTCACACTGGGGCGGTTTGCAGGCACTATTGCGCTAATAATAGCGCCTGCAAACCGACCCGAAAGTGCCGCTGCTTTCATTCCAGTGTGAAAGCCCCGAGGGCTTTTACACTGGAGCGATGCGCTGGCAGGACGGTAAAAAAAGTCCTGCTAGCAGCATCTTCGGAGTGGTGAAGGAGTGGAGTGTATACCGCTCCTTCACCGCTCCTGCCCATTGAAATCAATGGGACGGCTGGGCTATACCGCCGGCAAAGCGCCTCTGCAGAGGCGCTTTGCGGTGGTATTTAACCCTTTCTCGGCCGCTAGCGGGGGGTAAAACCGCCCCGCTAGCGGACGCATACCGACGGTAAAACGCCGCTAATAATAGCAGCGTTTTACCGCCGACACCGCCCCAGTGTGAAAGGGCTCTAAGATAAAACACCTTCTGCTTTTACAACTCCTTTAATTGAACAAGCTTAAGTTAGAATCTGACTGGCTACCATGCACAGCTGCAACAGATTTTGCCCTCTCCATTTTTAGTAAATTAACCCCATTGCTGTGAAGAGCCCATGTTTGTTAAGCTTTCATAAACAGTTTTTCATTAAAGCGGAGGTCCGCCAAATTTTTTTTTTTAAAGTCAGCAGCTACAAATACTTCAGCTGCTGACTTTAAAAATAAGGACACTTACCTGTCCAGGGCGCCCGCGATGTCGGCACCCGAAGCTGATCTCTCCCTCAGCTCTCGGGTGCTGCTGCCGCTATCTTCGGTAAGGAAATCAGGAAGTGAAGCCTTGATTTGACACAAATATGACACAATTTAAAGCTCTGGAAGATTTATGCCATTTTCCTTTTATTTTAGTTTACCTCTAAAATGTGTAATTTTTTAACATATTTTAGAGTATGGTAATTCTTGAAGTTTTGTGCATTGGCACCTACTTTCAACAAAGCCATTTTCATGCTCTTTTTATTTCTCTATGTTTTCTGTAATGTAATTGTTTTAAAAACATTTTTAAAAATTGATCTACTAATTGAATAGTGTGATGCATTAAAACACAGTATTATGCATTAAGTATGTTTTTACTGTGTTAGTTGCCTGGCTTCCAGAGCTTTTTTTCAGCGGTACATTGGGTGAACAAAGTTCTGGCACCTCCAGCACTGACTGTATGTAATGGGAAGGGGTGCTGGGGTGTGCTGCAGGGTCTATCGATGCTGGCTGCTGATGGATCTATTCTAGCTGGAGGGGATACATTTTTGCAGGGAGGTCTATTGTTGCTGAGGAGGTCTATTGTTGCTGGCGGGGGACATACTGACTCTGAGGGTAGGTCTTATATTGCTTAGGGGTCAGTTGTTACCGGGAGAGATCTACTGTTGTGGGAGAGGTATATTGTTTCTGGCTGATGGAGAGTCTATGGATGCTTGCTGTGGGGAAATCTGTTGTTGCTGCTAGGAAATTTTGTTGCTGGTGGTCCATTGTTGTTAGGGGGATCTTTTGTGGCTGGCGGGGGCCCTATGTTACTGGCTGCAGAGGATCTATTTTACTTCTTTTCTTGTTATCATTACCAAGTTCCATACAAATTACTTAGCACCAGAAAATTATACTTGGTTCTGTATTCTCAAATAGGGCAGTACTGGGAGGTGGGTAGGGGGCGAACCAAGGAATGGTGCTTGGAGGAGGGTAGGGGCGGAGAAAAGGGGGGGTTCCTGCACCTATTCTCTGAGAAAAAAGCCTGGCTTCTGTCAGGGCCGTTTTTTCGATTGGGCGCGCTGGGCAGTCCGGCGTCTAGCTAGCACCCAGTGACGTCAGTCAGACGCCGCGACCGCCCCAGCATTCATATCGCGCCACCCCAGCGGCTAGTGAACAAGCTTTGCCCACCTCTGCCATGTCCTTCAGACAGCGTGGCTCAGAGAGAGCGGAGTGGACAGATGGCCCTGATTGATAGCTGGCGCTGCCTTGCTGCTGCGAGTGACACACTGCACTGCACCAGGCCGGCAGCCTCAAGTAAGTCTGACTAACACTGTCTACTTAAGTAAGTTCAAGATGTGCATCAAACACAGCCACTGTCTGTGCCCCTCAAAAGCTGCCACTGTGCCCATCAAACAACTACTGTGCCCATCAAAGCTGCCACTGTGCCCATCAAACACAGCCACTGTGCCCATCAAACACAGCCACTGTGCCCATCAAAGCTGCCACTGTGCCCAAACACAGGCACTGTGCCCATCAAAGCTGCCACTATGCCCATCAAACACAGCCACTGTGCCCATCAAAGCTGCCACTGTGCCCATCAAACACAGCCACTGTGCCCATCAAACACAGCCACTGTGCCCAAAAAAAGCTGCCACTGTGCCCATCAAAAGCTGCCACTGTGCCAATCAATCATTTCAATCTGTAATTTCTTGTTTTTCAATTTCTTGCTTTTCAAGCTTGTGTTATATTGTCCAAACGTTGTGTTAATGTTTAAACTCTGATTTTGTTGGAAGTACCAATAAATATAGGCTTATTGATAATTTGCATTTTTATTCTCGTGCGTGATTGTGTAGACAGGGCCCCAGTGCACTGTATTGCCCGGAGGCCTATAATGCTCTTAAGATGGCCCTGGCTTCTGTGTTGACCCACTGACCAGAGTTACTGCTTCAGAGCAAGTATGCACATTAACAAAGAGTACATTTAGAAGTTGATATCTGCATACTTGTTTGGGTCTGTGAATTAAAGTAATAAAGCTATAAACAGATAGGCAATTAGAAATTGCAGTATACAAAGTCAGCAAGGGCAGGCTTCTATTTTTTCTAAGAGAATATTTAACTGCTACCGGACCACCCACTGCACATATACTGTGGCAGGGTGGCCCGGCCGCGTGAAACAATGTACCTGCACGCTGTTAGCTTCTTCCAGGTCTGGGGCCCGTGCCCCCAGTGACCTGCTCCCACTGTGATTGGACACAGCGTGGAGAGAGGCAGAACAGCGGTCTGCCTATGTAAAAAAGGCAGACCGTCGTTCTGCCAGACAGGAAAATGAAGATCTTGCGTTTCTGCTAAGCAGAAAAACGGATCTCTGTTTTCCTCCAGTAACAGCATTCCCCCCCACAATTAGAAAGAACTCCCTAGGAGCACACTTAACCCTTTGATCGCCCCTGATGTTAACCTCTTCCCTGCCAGTGTCATTTATACAGTGACGTGCATTTTTTTTTATCACTGATCGCTGTACTGGTGTCACTGGTCCCCAAATAGAGTCACTCAGTCTCAGATTTGTCCGCCGCAATGTCACACGCTCTCTAAAAATCGCTGATTGCTGCCATTACTAGTAAAAAATCTAAAAAAAAATAAAAAAATAAAAGTCCATAAATCTA
Source organism: Lithobates clamitans (assembly GCA_037952925.1). Taxonomy (NCBI): domain Eukaryota; kingdom Metazoa; phylum Chordata; class Amphibia; order Anura; family Ranidae; genus Lithobates; species Lithobates clamitans. The sequence continues at coordinate 6,905,483 of JBBGZY010000451.1, forward strand.
TATCATAGTTTGTAGACGTGATAACTTTTGCGCAAACTAATCAATAAATGCTTATTGGGAATGTTAAAAATTATTGGATATGTTTTATAGCAGAAAGTAAAAACTATTGTTTTTGTTTTTTCAAAATTGTCGGTCTTTTTTTGTTTATAGCGCAAAAAATTTAAACCGCAGAGGTGATCAAATACCACCAAAAGAACACTCTATTTGTGGGAAAAAAAGGACAGCATCGCATGCCCACGCAATTGTCAGTTAAAACAACGCAAAAAATGCTCTGGTCAGGAAGGAGGAGAAACCTTCTGGGGCTGAAGTGGTTAAAGTTAATGCCAATCTACGAAGAAACACACAAAAACCAGTTCAGCAGGTACAGGCTTATTTTCGATCAATTCTGTCTGCTCGACAGAAATCTATAGTTGGATTTACTTCTGTTAAAGGAACATGCTGGAAAACTTTTTGATGAGCAGCTTCAGACAACTGGTGAGTCATGTTGTCAGAATACAATGCCCTTTACTTATGTGGCAGGTTTCTAATATGCAGTTTGTCTTGCAGTGTCAATAGTGTAAAGCCATGCTATGGCCAGCTTTAGCAAGATTCACACTATTTTAAAGATATCAAGATCAGGATCATACTTACAGAAATTGAATCAAAACCAAATTAAAGTGCCAGTAACCACAAACAGCACACAGAGACAGCATGCACACTGTACTGAGGAATACAGAAACCTGCACAGAGATGCAATCAGTATCATACTAATATCAACATGTCTACAGAGACACAATCAATACTTTACAGACACAACTTCTAACATGTCAGCAGAGACACAATCAGCAACATACTTATATAGCCTGAAACATCAGAAGATACACCATGAGTACAGCAATAGCACACCAGAAACGTCCACTAAAACACATTCAGTAATGTACTTACGCACACCAGAAACATGTCTATAGAGACTCATTTAGTACTGTACTGACACAAGAAACATTTCTGCAGAAACATGATCAGTACCGCCAGGGCCGGTGCAAACTAGGGCGCACTGCTGCCTAGGGTACCCGGCCACTGGTGTTTCTACTCTCTTCTCTCTGCAGCAAGCAACTAAGTCTCAGCATCGGCAGGCAGCCGCCGCTCCATTCACACATAGGGGGTTATTTACGAAAGGCAAATCCACTTTGCACAAGTGCAAACTACAAGTGCAAAGTGCACTTGAAATTGCACTGAAAGTGCACTTGGAAGTTCGGTCACTGTAGATCTGAGGGGGACATGCAAGGAAAATAAAAAACAGCATTTTAGCTTGCACATGATTGGATGATATAATCAGCAGAGCTTCCCCTCATTTCAGATCTACCCCTCAGATTTACAGCGACTGCACTTCCAAGTGCACTTTCAGTGCAATTTCAAGTGCAATTTGCACTTGTAGTTTGCACTTGTAATGCAAAGTAGATTTGCCTTTCGTAAATAACCCCCATAGTGTCAGAGGCACAGCAGCGGCGGAAGACTGTGTATGTGTCCCAACTCCTGAATGAATGGAAGCAAGCAAACATTCATTGATGGGCGCTGGTGAGGCTGCATCTGATGGGCGCTGGTGAGGCTGCATCTGATGGGCGCTGGGGAATCTGCATTTGATGGGCGCTGGTGAGGCACTTCATTTGATGGGCACTTCATCAAAAAGGTGGTGTATACATGGGCAGGGCAAAGGGGGTGGGGTCAGGGGTGGAACCAAAGCGGGGGGGCGGCAAAATGAGGTTTCATCCAGGGTGTCAAAAAATCCTTGCACCAGCCCTGAGTACCACAACAACACACAAGAAATATCTCCACAGAGACGGGGAATCTACAAAAACACAATCAATACTGTAATGACACAACAAAAACAAGTTAAAAAGAAACACTCCACAACATAATAATATAGTGCAGAAACACAATCAGAACCACACTGATACACCAGAAACATGTCCATGTCCACAAAGACATATTAAGTACCTTACTGACACACCAGAAACACGTCCACAGAGACATATTAAGTACCTTACTGACACACCAGAAACATGTCCATGTCCACAGAGACATATTAAGTACCTTACTAACCCACCAGAAACATGTCCATGTCCACAGAGACATATTAAATACCATACTTCCTGGCTCAGAAGCCCCCTACATTCCGCCTCTTTACTCCGCCGGTTATTCCCTGCAGCATATGTTCTTAAACCCAGGCTGTAACTTGTTTTTCCTATTTGATACTGGCTTAGCAGCCTTCTTTATATATCCAGTTACCACGTTATATGCTACATGCATGGCGGAACCTATTCTGCCACAGGGAGTGAGGTGGCAGAGGTATGCACTGGACTGGTGGAGAAGGTATGGGCTCAGCAGTGTCCCTCCTAAATACATCACCTATATACATCAAGTTATGGTGTGTAGTGGCACGGAACAGCACTTTTCAAAGGAACTCTATGCACTTATTACTGCACACTGTACAAGATCATTTCTAAACTAGAAAAGGTACAATTTCTGGGGAAATTGTGAAAGTGTTCTTGCCTCTACAACTAGAGTGGGCGGAGTAACTGGGTGGGGTGGAGTGGCTTGAGTAACTGTGAAAAGTGTTAAAAAGCTTAATATTTTAAAAAGTATAAATAGTAGTAAAAAAGTTCCATCATTCACTGAAAGAGCTGAACATTTTTTTCAAAAGTAATTTTTTTTTTCAAAAATGAATTTTTTTTAATCAAAAATGATTTTTTTTTCTTCAAAAATGATTTTTTTTTTCAAAAGTAATTTTTTTTTTCAAAGGTAATTTTTTTTTTCAAAAATGAATTTTTTTATTTCAAAAATAATTTTTTTTTCGAAATTATTATTTTTTTAAAGTAATTTTTTTTTCAAAAATAATTTTTTTTTTCAAAAATAATTTTTTTATTCAAAAATATTTTTTTTTTTTTCAAAAATTATTTTTTTTTTCAAAAATTATTTTTTTACTTTTTTCAAAAAATTTTTTTTTTTTTCAAAAATTTTTTTTTTTTTAAAAATATTTTTTTTTTTACATGGGGCGGTCATAATGTTTTGGCTGATCATGGGGTGGTCATAATGTTTTGGCTGATCATGGGGTTGTCAGCTTTTGTCACTTCCCACTCTAGTTTTGAACATTTCGCCATTCATTCCTATGGGACCAATTTCGCCGCAAAAACGTCATTTCGTGGACCATTCGGCAAAACATTCCACAAAGTAATAACACACCAATCGGGAACAATCCGCTCGTTTCGGTATATTATTTGTCTCTGTAGTGTGAAAACTGTGGGAGGAGTCTACAAGCATTATCAAGTCTAGCAGATGAAGTCACATGCATTTGGAGTGTCTCAGCATCTTGTGTTTACAACCACTGTTTCCTAGCAACGCTCATGCCCTGTTTATGCTTCCCAAATACTGCTTCATCAAAACTGCCCCATCAGAATTACCCCATCAAAACTGCCCCATCATATTCCTCTATTATAAATCAGTACATGGTGTGTCTGTCCCCTCCCCCGGGCTCTGTAATCAGCTGAGATGCTCCAGCCACCTTCCCCCCTGTGTATAACAGAAGCTTTGGTAACCATGGCAACAAAACAAACACTAACAGTACACTCTGATTAATGGCTAAAATTTCCTGAAATTACCTCTAAACAAATGGCCGTATTTTAAAAACTATACATCCTACAGCGAAGATCTTTATATTGTGAGAATCACAAGACCCAGACCTAGATTTTGATGTATAGTATGTCTCTGAAATATTAAAAATGAAGGCACAGTCGCAGTTTAGAAATTGCCCTTCAAATTTGGAGGGGGCTAGAGTGTAGTTTCAATGAATGTCAATGGACGGCGTGAGTTGCAAACAAATGGTCATATTGTGAAAACTATCAGGACTATGGCTTAGCCGTGGACATGTTTAGTGGCAGCAGGGATAGCTGAACGTTTTGATATAAGATTTGTGTAGGTGGGCTTGAAAATGAGGGAGTGGCGGCAGTTTAGAAATCATGTTCTGATTTTCCAGCTTTTGTCATCTCCCACTCTAGTTTCCCCATTCATTCCTATGGGACCAATTTCACCGCAAAAACGACGATATTTCGTGAACCATTCGGCGAAACGTTCCACAAAGTAATAGCACACCATTCGGGAACAATCCGCACGTTTTGGTATATTACTTGTCTATGTAGTGTAAAAACTGTGGGAGGAGTTAGGGTGGTAAATTTGGCTATAATAATAAGAATAATATATATGTGAGATAACAGTAAGTGGTCTTGCTATGCAAGAACACTTAATCAGGGAACTTCCATAATGTTTGACTTTCACATGAACGTGGCCCTCCGGCTGGTCCTGGGCATTGATTAGTGCGCTCCATACAAAGAGGTACCCCATATGCACACCCACATAGTGACACCAGAAACATGTCCTTGTCCACAGAGACATTTTAAGTACCATACTGACACACCAGAAACATGTCCAGAGAGACACAATCAGTACTATACTGACACTTCAAAAACATGTCTGGAGAGACACAATCAATATTGTACCGACACATGAAATATTTCCAAACAGATACATTCAATATTGTACCAACAGAAATAGACAAAATCAATGCAGTACTAAGATTGGCAGCTGACTTTTTTTTTTTTCAATGCATCGCAAGACATTAACTTTTTTTTATTTTAAATTCAACATGTTGATATTTATTTTGGTTCATTTATAAAGTTTATTATAAGCTATAATTAAAACATTATCAATAATATTTACAGGTTCATACTTACAATACATATGGATGTTCACATCAAATAATTGCTATAACTCTTATTTGTATTATTAAAGTTACAGACCTCATTACAATAAAAAGATTTTTCAAAAAAAAAAAAGTTACAGACCTCAGACAAATGACCCCAGCCCAGCAGGCACACACAGCTGGCTTTCACAGAGGCACCATCTGTGTTGTGAAGTCAGGCCTGGGAAACATACTTCATCACTCCCCAGTGGCACATTGTGCACTGTTGACACTGCATGGCAGACTGCACACTACAAACCTATAAGTAAATAACAGTGACAGGCAGGAATGTCAGATCAAACAGCAACCATAGCACTCTGGGCCACGGTCTAGGTATTCTAGTGTGAAATCTGGCCCTGAGAGCCTCTCAGAAGATGCCAGGGCCTCTAGCCTGTATCTTCATATACCACTCAATCTTATTGTGGAGAAAATTCATGCACAGAGACTACAATAAAGCCCAAGAACTGGGATTTAAATTTTAGTACTAAGGAGAAACAATATTAACTTTTGGTCAATTTTATGTTTCTAAACATTACTCGTTTAATAATTTATAAACTTTTTTTTTGTATAATGTTTTTCTATTTGTTTATGATCTATATTTTACAAATAAGCATGCTGAGTTTTCTATTAGGAAATGCTCTACACTTGATGACTGCTTCCGCCAATGGAAAACCTGAGACTCGGTTCACACAGGGACGACTTGTCAGGCGACCTAGTCGCCTGACAAGTCGCCTCCCGTTCTGTACAATGGAACCGTTCTAATCGGAGCGACGCAAGTCGCTCCGACTTAGAAAAAGGTTCCTGTACGACTTTGGGGGCGACTTGGGGCGACTTGCATAGACTTCTATACAGAAGTCGTTTTGCAAGTCGCCGCGGAAGTCGTTTGCAGGTCGCCTCGCTGAGGCAACCTGCAAGTTGTGCCGCCCCTGTGTGAACCGGGCTTGAGAGGCCCCATCTCTGATAAAAGTGAGGGGGGAGGGGGGGACCACAGCTGTGTATGTATACTGATATCTTGCTATTTAGGTGACAATGCAGGATATTAACTGCATAGACAAAACAGAAAACGCTGGTAGGTAAGTGGCCTGCCACCTCGCATTTTCCACTTGCTTGCTGCAAGCGGTAAACAAGAACAATTCAATTGCAATATTTCATTTTTTATATACCCAATAGAAGTAACCAGCGTGAACAAACTTAAAATGACAAAATGTAAACTTGCAAGCTGAGCAGGTTAAGTTAATCAGACAACACCTAAAATCCAATAGTCCAATCAAATAGTGCAGCACAATAACAATTCAATGCCAGAAATCCTCAGCAAGAAAAAGCAAAGTTCATATCACAGGAGTATGAATTAGAAACCCAAATGGTGTAATCCTGTGTAATCAGGTAACATCCAAGTGACAGAATCCATGTATCACCTTCACCAGAGACACCTATAGCCGCTCACCTTATAAATATGACCCCTAATTAAACAGGATGGTCAAATCATGCATTCCCCTATGGGGTCTGTAAACCGTCATTCAGCCAATGTGAACTTTGAGTGATGATTCCTCAATGATAACGATATTTAATAGCAAAGGGAGGTATATAGTGTTCTCTGCTAATATTTTCTTTATTGTATAATAGGTAAAAACACTTACCAATCTGGCACTTATCATCAGTGCAAACGTAGAGCGCTCAATGAATACGACTTGATGTAGAAGATAGCCGCGGGTGACATCATTATTATTATTATACAGGATTTATATAGCGCTGACAGTTTACGCAGCGCTTTACAGCATTAGGGCAGACAATACAAGTACAAAACAATTCAATACAGGAGGAATCAGAGGGCCCTGCTCGTTAGAGCTTACGATCTAGGAGGGAGGGTCAAGTTATACAAAAGGGTAATAACTGTGGGGGATGAGCTAATGGAGAAAATAGTGCAGTTGTTAGATGGAGGCAGGATAGGCTTCTCCCCCGAACGCGATACGTCCTGGGCGGAACTTCATCAGCAGGGAAAGGATCCATCTTTCGCATCATGCTGTATTCATTGAACACTTTACATTTGCAGTTATGATAAGTGCCAGATTTATAAGTGTTTTTACCTATTATATAATAAAGAAAATATTAGCAGAGAGCACAATATTTCTCCCTTTGCTTTTATATATTGGTATCATCATGGAGGAATCATCTTTCCAGACTCGCATCGGCTACATGATGGTTTACTGACCCCATAGGGGAATGTGTTATTTGACCATCCTGTTTAATTAGGGGTCATATTTATAGGGTGAGTGGCTATAGGTGTCTCTGGGGGAGGTGATACATGGATTCTGTCACTTGAATGTTACCTGATGCACAGAATTACATCATTTGGGTTTCTTATTCATTCTCCTACGATATGAAATTTGCATTTTCTTGCTGAGTATTTCTGGCATTGAATTGTTATTTGCACTGTACTATTTGATTGGAATATTTCATTTTTACCTGACTAAAAGATATAAAAAATAATCAAAATTGTTATTTGCTAGTCCTGGAAACAATAAAAAAAAAAATCACAAAACAAAAAGACTGTTCAGATTCCTAATACCTGGTACACACAAGTATTTTTTTTTTTTCGTTCAACCCAGCGGGCTGAACAAAACAAAAACAGAAGAGCTCAGGAGTAGCTGCTGTATTACCAATCTGATGTTAGTACAGTGATCTCCGCTGCTTAGCTATTGTGTTGTGACAGGGGGGAGCCCCCCCGCCAGAACACTCCCTTCAGCGCTCTCATCCATTGACAGAGAGTGCTGATCTGGAGCCGATCGGCAGACATTTTTCAGTCATGCCCCTTTAACAGAAGCCAGCCAAATGTCTAGTGTCTGTCGGACCAGCTGCCGTACACAGGAGCCGCATGTCAGCCAGTTTCTATTGAACTGGCCGATGCTGCCCGATATTCCAACTGTGTGTACTTCCCTAAAGGAGGCAACCATTTCAAACTCCTGAGCTGCATGTTAATTCCATGGCATTCACTAAATGAATAGCTTAAGTTTCGTTTTTCTAGAACTAAAATATGGCACATTAAACATGAGTGAGCTTCTATCCAAGCCTGATCACAGGGATGTCTCCTAAAAGTTTCAGTAATACTGTGCTGTATGTAGAGTATCTCCTCTGGGAGATTATAGGATGCACACAAAGACAAAAGAGCAATGCACAATTAATTAATTAACTAACTATACCATTGAGGGTTCTATGGGGCGTGACCGGATGTCAGAGTGAGAGGAGGGGCAAGTGAGCTTCCCCCAGCCCGATGCCTCCGTGTTTTCCGGACCTAGCCTAGCGTCCCGGCCCGGCTGACTGCGCCTCCCGTACCCTGCAGAGCTCGGCGTCTGCCTGGCCGCCTGGCTCCCCTATCACTGCTCGTTCCAGTGTGCCGGCGGCGCATCGCTACAGCCGCTCGGGAGAGGAAGCAGTCCGGAGCCCTCGGAGCAGCGTGGAGGAGCACAAGCTTTTTGTTGATTGCGGTCACCCGGGCAACGGCCTCAGTATCAGCAGGAGGAAGCGGCGGGGACGGCATGTGTCACTAGCAAGAGGACTTAACACCAGGAGCGTCCCTGCGCTGCCCAGGCAACTGGCAGCATTAAGGTACCAGCCCGTGCAGCTATAACAAGGGTGGACTGTTTCTCCCATCTCCTCAAGGGCTAGCTCACCGCTACAGACAAGGGAAGGGGGGAGGCTCAGGCGGACCCAGGCAGCCTGACACACTGCAAGTTAATGACCAGCCCTTTGGGCTTAGGCAAGATTGGGCAGTCTGGCATACCGATACACAGTGAATCGCGCTTACTAGGGAGAAGACACCCCTTGATGGCTAGCAGAGAGTCGCATTAATAAGATAGACGCTAATCTTACGCCACACTATATAAATCTAACGGAGCTGAAATACCATCTACTCTCAAAATTGGACAGTCTCCTAGCGCAGCTGCAAACAGGAAAGGTGAAGAGGGGGGGGGGAAAGTATCAACCACACGAGCGGCTCAATTCTTTTATATACTTCCCTAACTTATACAATAAGCTATGACAAGGAAAAAGGGAGAGGAACTACAACAGCAGGACAACACTAGCTCCCAAATGACCCGCACATCAAAAGAAAAGGTGAACCAGGCAGCAGCCAAACTGGAAAAATGTGCGCACCCCTCGACCTCATCGCCATCTAAAAACACTCAGCAGCAGCAGGACAGATTGCATGCGGGGGGCTTAGGGGACAGGAAGAGCCTAGGAAAAGGGCCAGTGGCAACGCACACAATAAAAACGGTGAGCAGTAATAGCTCTGCGGGTGAGTCTGCGGGACTAGCAACCAACAAGGCTGCTGCGCACGACGCACCGTCAGAAGCTGAACCCACACTGAAAGACGTTCTATGTGCTGTTAATTCCTGTAAGGCTTCCCTAAGCGACCTGTGCGACCAGCTGATGGGTCTAAAGGAAGAGATAACTATATTAAGTCAAGAACTGCAAAGGACTATTGCCAGAACAACCGTACTGGAGGACAGAGTTAGCCAGGCTGAGGATGAATTAACCCCATTGAAACAAGAGCTCAAGTCATTAAAAACGCAGATGGGCTTATACAAAGCCAAAATGGAGGAAATGGAAAATAGGTCTCGCAGGAACAACGTGAGGATGGTAGGCCTGCCGGAGCGGTGTGAGGGTCCCCACCCTGAGGAGTTCTTGGAGAAGTGGCTTAAAGGAATATTCGGGATGGAAACCTTTTCCCACCTCTTTACTATTGAAAGAGCCCACAGAGTGCCAACTAGGGCCTCGCCAACAGGGGGGCATCCCAGGCCAATAATAATGAAGTTTTTTAACTATAGAGACAAGGTAACATTGATGCGTAGAGCTAGAGAGCTGGGGGACATCTTATATAACGGAGCCAAGATCTTATTTTTTCCTGATTACTCCCCAGACCTCCAGAAACGGAGGGCTGAATTCAGGGACATTAAGCGTAACCTACGGTCCTATAACATAGAATATGCCCTGCTGTACCCTGCACGACTACGTATCACTGCCTTAGGGTCCACCCTTTTTTTTGACACAACAGCAGGGGCAACAAAGTGGCTGGAAGACAACAAAGCAGACCTGCAGAGCTAGGGGTCAAATAAGGCTAGATCTGAATAGGAAAAGAGGAAAATGTGACTTTTTTTTTTTTCTTTTTTTCCCTGTTTTTTCTTCTTTTTCCTTTTTTCATAGCAACCAGTAGTTTACTCGGGGGATGGGGGATGGGGGAGGGGGGAAGGGGGGGTTGTGAGTTGGAAGTACGGATGAGGGATGCGATCTCACTAGTTTTGCACGCTTTAAGTGTTGATCTGAGGGTTTGGAGGAGGGTTGTGGGAGGGGGGGAGGGGGGGAAGAGTGTGGTAGCGAGTCACAATGTATCTTTTCAGCATATGTGTGGGGAGGCATTCCTTGTATGGTTGGGAGGGGGGAAAAAGGTCACAAGCACAGCCCCTAGGGCTAGCCTAGTTAGGCAGAAGGGGGGGTCACGAATAAGGGTGGCAAGAAGGGGGATGCACAAAGTTGAGGGTGGGGGGGGAAGGGGAGTCTACAGAAAGACATAAGGTTAGGCAATGGGGTGAACGTAAGGCACACATAGCTACGAAGGGTGGGTTTACAAAAATAAATGTAAGGTTTACTAGCACATGTGGTTTATATCTGCACCTAGGAAACGTGGGGGGGGGGGGGGGGAGTCCCCGGACGCGGGGGCCCTATGCCCTCCCCCACTTATGCCCTCCCCCCTATTTATTTTTTTTACTTTTTTTTTCTTCTTGGTCAATACAATCACAGCGCTCACGAATAATTTGGCATCCACAAGTACACAAACGAAATGCCCTTTCTTTCTGGGCATTTGTTCTTTCTCCTTTTTTTGGCCTCCCTTTTTTTCTCTTTTTTTTTGTGTTACTTTTTTTGCCTCTTTTTTCTAAATACTTTTTAAAATGCTAAAGATAGGCTCCTGGAACATTAGGGGCATGGGTGATCCTGCTAAAAGGGCAGCAGTCTTCACGGCAATAGAAGCTTACGGTGTTGAACTGACTTGCCTGCAGGAAACCCACCTCACTAATGACACCAAACTACATGTTCGGAACTATAAATTTCAAGAACAGTATCACTCAGTCTACACCTCATATTCAAGAGGGGTGAGCATATTGGTGGGGAGAGGTATTTCGTTCTCCTGCAGGGAAGCCAGAATCGATGCGTTGGGTCGCTATGTCTTTCTGAGTTGCGTTGTGGAAGATAAGCCTCTGGTAATAGCAAATATTTACATCCCTCCTCCGTTTAAAACAGAGATCATATTGGATCTTCTGGAATTTGTGGAGAACAAGCCAGATGTACCGATAATAGTGGTGGGGGATTTTAATGCAGTTTTGGATAATAAAATGGATCGATTTCCGCCTATGAATCGGGCGGAAAGGGTATCGGAGGGCCGCTTAGGCCAACTTCTGGAAGAGGTTGGGTGGTGCGACTTGTGGAGATCCCATAACCCAAAAACCCGGCAGTATTCCTGCTATTCAGGTTCATACTCGACTCTCTCGCGTATAGACATGGCAGTAGGCAACAGTGAAGCTCTGCAATTAATAGGGAATATAGAGTATAAGCCGAGGGGCATTTCAGATCACTCTCCCCTGACCTTGACTCTGAACTTAAACGCCAGAACTAGCCGGAAAAGGTGGACAATAAAACCACTATGGTTGGATCTAATAGGCAGCCCAGTAGAAGTTACCTCCAAATTAAAAGAGTTTGTAACATTTAACTCAGGCACAGCCCCTACGGGGCTAGTGTGGGACACTTTAAAAGCGTTTCTTAGGGGACTACTACACCAGCAGGTTGTTATAGTAAAGAAAACGTCAAGGGAATGGGAGGCGAGGGCTAGAAGGGAAGCTACGAAATCAGAAGCACAATATGTGGCGGACCCAACCCCTGCAAAACAGGAGGTATGGCTTAGTAGACAACAAGAGTACAGGGAATTAATTAATAGAAGAGCAGAAAACAAAAGACTATTCCAGAAGCAAAATTATTATGGCGAAGGGGAGAAGGTAGGTCGGATGTTGGCACTTATAACTAAGTCTAACCTATCTCCATCGGCCATTCTCTCAATTAGGACACCGGCTGGAGAGATCACTTCCGATCCCGCCGAGGTCCTAGAGACCTTCACTACGTTCTATAAGGACCTGTACAGGTCGCGCCGGGGGTCGGACCGGCGTGATATGGATGGGTTTCTGGAAGGGGTGGACCTGCCCGTGCTCTCGGAGGGGGACAGGAGTGAGATGGAGTCTCCCCTGACCCTGGAGGAGTTGCAAAAGGCTGTTGCAGAGTTGTCAGGCCAGAAATCCCCTGGCCCGGATGGCCTGCCACTGGAGATTTACAGAAAGTATGGGGAGGTTCTACTTCCGGAGCTTTTAAAAGTATTGGAGCAGACGGTTAAGGACGGAAGGTTACCCCCATCAATGTTGGAGGCTGACATAGTGGTGATACCAAAAGAGGGGAAAGACCAACTGGAAGTCACCTCATATAGACCGATATCACTACTGTGCTCAGACGCCAAGATTGTAGCAAAGGTGCTGGCGTCTAGATTAAATAAGTGCATTGCAAAACTGGTGCATCCAGACCAATCGGGGTTTATCCCCGGCCGGTCTACCAGCACCAACATTAGAAGGGTATACTTGAACCTCCAGGTTCCAGCGGAGAATGCGGGGCCTAGAGCCATACTGTCTCTGGACGCCGCCAAGGCCTTTGACAGCCTGGAGTGGGAATATCTTTGGTGGGTGATGGAGAGATTTGGATTTGGCCCCGTATTCATCAGCTGGTTAAAAATCCTTTATAATCACCCAAGGGCAAGACTCAAGATAAACAATGACTACTCAGAAAGCTTCCCCCTCGAAAGAGGGACCAGACAGGGCTGTCCCCTATCTCCGTTGTTGTTCGTCTTGGCCATGGAGCCATTGGCGGGAGCGGTGAGATCATCACCCGAATTGCAGGGCTTTCACAGAAAAGGCGAGGAAGAGAGAATAGCACTTTTTGCGGACGATGTCCTGTTCTTCCTAGGGGACACGACCTCCTCATTAGAGAAAGTAATACACCTAGTGGAGGACTTTGGGAAATTCTCAGGACTGACAATCAACTGGGAGAAATCATCGCTCCTGCCGGTCGATCCATTGGCCAACCCTATTTCAACGAGCTTACCCCAACTGAGAGTCACGGGGAAAATGAAGTACCTCGGTGTTGTGTTGTCCAAGGACCCCGGTGCGTTTATCGAGGACAACTTGGTCCCTCTTCTATTAAAACTTAAGAAAAAATGTGATACCTGGTGTAGACTCCCTCTATCCGTGGCGGGCCGGACAAACTTGATTAAGATGATATGGCTGCCCCAGTTGCTATACCTGTTCCACAACTCCCCAGTATGGATCGGGGAGAAGTGGTTTCAAAGCTAGAATAGGCCTACAAAAACTGCAGTGCCCCACCACGGAGGGGGGACTGGGGGTCCCTCACCCATTTACTTACTTCCTGGCAGCCCAGCTACAGCAACTAGGGGGATGCGCCATTGACGGAGGGGGAAACAAGAACGCCCGGATTACCCTACAGGGAAGCCCACACAACTCACTAGTCGAAGCACTGGAGGCAGACTCACTACAAGGAGGGACTCCGACACTTAAAATGATCACCAGGGTTTGGCAGACAGCCAAGCGAATAATGGGGTATAAGGGAATCTCAGAATACTCACCAATTTGGAACAACAAGAATCTGCAGGAATTACTATCTGTTGAGAGGAATAAGCTTTGGGAGAGGAATGGGGTCTGTCGGTTGATACAGTTATATGAGGGGGGCACCCTGAAACCCTTTGAGGAACTGAGGCATAAATACGGGCTACCAAATCGTGTATTCTATAGCTACTTGCAGATTAGACACGCCTTGAGAAAGCAGTTTGGAAGGCAACCCCCCACATGGTGCAAGATCTCACTATTACAAACAATAATCAATTCCGAGACCTCTTAGGGGTTAACCACAGTGATATACAGTCAACTAATTAAGAAAATAAACATGCATGTTGGCTCCTCCGGGGGTAGGGACAGGTGGGCGGCTGACGTGGGGGAGATAACGGACATACAGTGGAAAAGGATCCTGGAAATGGGACCAGAGGTGTCGGTCTCTCCCTCACAAAAGGCCTCCCATCTGATGCTACTGCACAGGTCTTACTACACACCAAAAAAGCTCTTTATGATTGGTCGCCAAACCAATGATGAGTGCCCCAGATGCAGAAGAACAGGCGATCTGATTCATATGTTCTGGAGGTGCCCAAGATTAGTTAGGTACTGGTCCGAGATCTTAAAGAAAATAAATACCACATTTAAAATTAACTTAGAGCTAGATCCTAGGACCTGTGTGCTGGCGCATGTTACTAACGGATTGAGAGATAGGAACACGGCGGTGGCGGTGGCAAGATGCCTGTTCCAAGCCAGAAAACTAATTGCACAGTCCTGGCAATCAAGAACTCCCCCCACCCCGGAAGACTGGACAGGGACTGTTAACTCCACAGTGTGGAGCGAAAGAACATTCTATACGAGGTCAGGCAATTATAATAAGTTTGTGAGAATGTGGAACCTGTGGATTCAAACAATGCCGTGCCCGCCATCAGTGCTATCCTAGTGCCGAGAATACCCGCTCCCTATTAACGGGGTGGGCTGTGCTAGAAACAGCCTAGAGTTTAGAGCCGAGAAAGAACAATGTATGGAACCTATGTCGGCCATTGGATGTGCCTTAAATATATAGGGATTCAATAGGGGGGGTGTCACAGGGGGCGGGCTTGTGGGTTTACTAGAAAGAAAAGCACTAATACATAAAAACGCACAATAGTAATATGAGGATATACGGTTAATTGGCCTCGTGATGCAAGACGCATGCTATGCTCTTTGCAACGCGGCACTACTGTAACTACATATATTTTGTAATGTATATTGCAATACAACATTTGCACAGAAGATAAAAAAAAAAAGGGGAAAATCTTGAAATGCCACAATGATGCGACTTGATTAGAGACACATATGAATATCATTCTGAAGACAGTCTCTTGATAAAGTTAACTGATGTGGCCTAAAAAAAACTAAAAAAAAAAAAAAAACTATACCATTGAGAATTAAATTGTGCTATACTATGTTTGCAAAAGACTGTACACAGCATCTATGCGGTACTAACAACTGTACTGGGCTAATTACTATTACTGTAAAAGACTGAACAACGCTGCTTTTGTCCCAGATAGTGTACTGTACACAAAAGCTACTCTTATAAAGAGACTGAAGTGCCCTCAACCAAGAGATCTAACACTGCACAAGCACTAATAAAGCGGCAGCCACAATAACCTTTAACCACTTCAACCCCAGAAGAATTTACCCCTTTCCTGACCAGACCATTTTACTTTGCTTTAACTGACAATTGCGCAGTCGTGCAACGCTGAACCCAAACAAAATTGACGTCCTTTTTTCCCACAAATAGTGCTTTCTTTTAGTGCTATTTGATCACCTCTGCGTTTCCTATTTTTTTGCGCTATAAGCAAAAAAAGTATTATTTACTTTTTGCTATAAAAAATATCCCCCAAAAATATGTATAAAAAAAAAATTCTTAATCAGTTTAGGCCGATATGTATTCTTCTACATATTTTTGGTAAAAAAAAAAAAAAAATTGCAATAAGCGTACATTGATTAGTTTGCGCAAAAGTTATAGCGTCTACAAAATAGGGGATAGATTTTATGGCATTTTTATTATTAATATTTTTTTTTTTACTAGTAATGGTGGCTATCTGCAATTTTTATCAGGACTGCGACATTACGGCAGACAGATCTATCACGTTTGACACTATTTTGGGACCATTGACATCTATACAGCGATCAGTCAGCCACTGATTATTATATACTGTAAATGTCATTGACATGAATGAAGTTAACACTAGGGGGCTATCAAGGGGTTAATTTTGGTACCTAGAAACTGATTCTAACTATGGGGGACGGGACTGCCTGGGTGAGGAGACTGATAGTTGTTCCTAAGCATTAGGAAAGCTCGGCAAGCAGTTATTGCGTTAGCTACTGTAATATACAATAATATAGTGTTTATTATTCCTTAACTAGCTGGGAGTTTCAAAGACATTTCATTCATACACGGCTCTCCTCCCCCAACTCCACAATCTTCACATGCTTATAGGGCCCCACTCTGAAGGCCCTCTGTGAGTAAGGCTGCTACAGACTTACTCGCCGCTAACCCAAGGTATAGCGCTACCTTCCCCTCACATTACAAGGATATGTATTTGTAAGAACAGTACACATTTCTCTAGTAGCGTTAAATAATATTTTACCCCAACATTTTATATTCTGATATGTGTCTGTTGTACCATGTGCTTGTGTGAAAAGTATTCTGTTCTCTTTGTATTGCTTCCTTTGTGTGATATACCTGGTGTTCCTGCCAGTCCCCTGTTCTTCTATTTCAAACAGACCACGCTAGGCATGAGAGCACATCCATCCCAGCATGGTCAGTTTTCCAGCTGTGCTGGGAGAACAGCCTGCCTGCCCTCCAATGACCAGACTTCTGCTGACATGCCCGCCCTGCACAGCCATTTACTGGGAAGATCTGTGTACTGCTGTTTCGCCACTCACTCCTCTCCAAGTCCTTTTTGTAGCTGAGAACAAAGAAAATTTAAAAAAAAAGCTTATATATATATATATATATATATATATATATATATATATATATATATATATATATATATATTGTGAGGGGGTTAGCTCGGCAGCAGTTGTGTGTGACCTATTTACACTATTTACAATGGTCCAAAAACATCAAAACAAACAGAGACATGAAAATAAAGCCTTGCCAACTTGGCCACTTACTACACACGTGTTCCTTGGCTATCAGCTAGGTGCAGCCTTGTGCTGCCCCCAGCTACTATGTCCCTGTTAAAGAGGCTTGCCACACAGGCGTTGTCTCACCGCACAGACAGGTATCACACTACCCAGTCTAAACAGGCACAAAACTGGTTCCAGGATGGAGCAACTCCTTTTGCATGCTGGGAGATTTTGTAGAGGCCTTAATGAGTCAACTTAATTCAGCTGAGCTCCTTACCGCTACCCCTGCAGGACTCTCAGCACCTTCCCCTAGTGGTACAAATCAGCATAGAGCCTGAATCTGGGACACACATATTTGCCATCCTGGATGCAACCAGGCGATTGTACCTGCCTGCTGACACAATATATATTGTCCTTTTCATTTCTATTTTAAACTAAACAAGGTAGGGCTCCACATATATTTTAAGTGTGCTGCATGTCTTAACCTCTAAAACTTTGATTCCCCACTAGGGATGAGCTTCGTGTTCGAGTCGAACCCATGTTTGACTCTAACATTGTGTGTTCGGTCATTCGCCAAATTGCGCCAAATTCGAGTGGCGCATCACGGCCCATAATTCACTGCGGTATCGTAGTGCATTGCTGGCTGATGATTGGCCAAGCATGCACTATGACCCGCATGCTTGGCCAATCACAGCGCTGTCTGTACAGAGAGCCGTAATTGGCCAAAGCCAGGGTGGCTTTGGCCAATTATGGCTCAGGGGGTTTAGTACACGCCCTACGCTATATAAGTCCGCCTGCATGGCGGCCCTGTGTAGTGTGTTCTGACGTTGAGAGAGAGATAGACAGAGAGACAGTGTCATTTGATTTAAGTTAGATAGAGTAGGCAGGTCGAGTCAGTTAGCTGCACTTACAGTATATTGTGTATATATATGCATCCCTGGTGTTGTGTGTGTATATATATATATATATATATATATATATATATATATATACACTGTATTCAGTTTAGCTAGATCCTGTTATTCTCTTCATAATATACTGACAGGCAGGCAGGTGTTTTTACAGTATTTCCAGTTAGTGTACTGTGTACCCTGCACAGTTGCAACTACAGTATAGCTACCTGAAGACAGGTGCTTGTGTAGGCTCTTGACGTATTTCCAGTTACTGTACTGTGTATCCTGCACAGTTGCACCTACAGTATAGCTACCTGAAGCCAGGTGCTTGTGTAGGCTCTTGATGTATTTCCAGTTACTGTACTGTGTACCCTGCACAGTTGCACCTACAGTATAGCTACCTGAAGCCAGGTGCTTGTGTAGGCTCTTGGCGTATTTCCAGTTACTGTACTGTGTACCCTGTACAGTTGCACCTACAGTATAGCTACCTGAAGCCAGGTGCTTGTGTAGGCTCCTGAAGTATTTCCAGTTACTGTACTGTGTACCCTGCACAGTTGCACCTACAGTATAGCTACCTGAAGACAAGTGTAGGTGTTCTCATAATAATAATACTACAGGCAGGCAGTTGATTCTGCTAGCTGCAGTATAATCGGTATATATATATATATATATATATATATATATATATATATGTATATACATCCCAGTTTTGTGCCGCTACATCTCACTGCAGACCAATAGTATGTCTGGAAGGCCAACAAGGAGAGGCAGACAGTCACAAGCCAATAAAAGAGGGCAAGCAGGCTCTGTGTCTAGAGGCAACAGTGCTGGTCGTGGACACGGTGCATCCTCATCAGCACGTGGCCGTGGGACGCGCTTGGCCTTTTTTTCGGCAGCTGGTCGTGTTGAGCCGCAACATGCTGAAGACTTGGTCGAGTGGATGACCAAGCCATCCTCATCCTCCTCATCCTCTCTCACCCAGGCTCAGGGTACTTTGTCTGGCAAAGCAGCTGCCAACCTGGCCTCTTCCCTCGGCTCAATGGCATCAGGGACTCATTCCCTAGCCCCACCATGTCCTCCTGAGGAGTCCCCCGAACTGTTTGATCACAGTGTTGGGTACATGCTCCAGGAGGATGCCCAGCGTTTTGAAGGCTCCGATGATGGTACTCAGCTAGAGGAAGGCAGTAATGTGAGCCCAGACAGAGGGGGTGCCCAAGAAGGACAGCAATCTGGCAGTCATGTTCCCCCCTTCTGCAGCATACTGCCAGGTTTGCTCCAGTGATGATGAGGAGGAGGAGGAGGCACATCACGAATGAGGCAGGATGCCCTCCATAGGGCAGCCTAAGGGCAGCACACCGACTGCATCACACCGCAGAGCATGTGCAGGGCTCTGCTGTCTCTGCGCGTTATTCCAAAAGTTCTTTGGTGTGGGCCTTTTTTGAGACGAGTGCATCAGATCGCACCGTTGCTATTTGCAACATATGTCGCAAGCGTATCTCGCGTGGCCAAAACATCTCCCACTTGGGCACAACGTGCTTGACCAGACATATGTTGACCTGCCATGCAGTTCGTTGGCAAGCGTGCCTAAAAGACCCACACCAAAGAACAAAGAGGACCTCTCCTTGCTCCTCATCATCTGGGATCTCCAACCTCACCATACCTTCAGTCCTCTCTGAGACCTGAAATGAGAGGAATGAAGGTGTAGAATTAGGTGTGTCACAGCCAAGTACTTGCAGGCAATCTGCTATCGGTACACTGACGTCATATTGTACCAGGAAAATTTCCCTGCCCCAGCTGCTGCACCGCAGAAAGAAGTTTGCTCCCAGCCATCCACATGCCCAGCGGTTGAATGCGAGCTTGGCTAAACTGCTAGCACTTCAACTGCTACCTTTTCAGTTGGTAGACTCTGCCCCCTTCCGTGAGTTTGTAGAATGTGCAGTTCCTCAGTGGCAGGTTCCCAAATGCCACTTTTTTTCACAGAAGGCGATACCGGCTCTCTACCTACGTGTGGAAGGCAATGTCTTGGCCTCGCTGGATAGGGCGGTCAGCGGTAAGGTGCATATTACCGCTGACTCATGATCCAGCAGGCAAGGATAGGGACGTTACCTAAGTATCACGGCGTATTGGGTGACTCTGCTGGCAGCTGGGAAGGATGCAGGACAAGGTGCAGTAGTGTAGGAGGTTGTTCCGCCACCACGCCTCCAAAATGCCACTACTGATGATTCTGACAAATCTCTCTTCTCCACCCCCTCCTCTTCTTCTTCCTCCATGGCCTCTTCTTGTGCTTTGTCCTCGGAACCAGCGGTGCTCCATAGGCGTTCAAGGGGCTACGCAAGTACGCAGGCCAAAAGATGCCATGCGGTGCTTGAGCTGGTGTGCTTGGGGGACATGAGCCACACTGGGGCAGAGATTCTGTCAGCTCTGCAGGGGCAGGTTCAGAGGTGGTTGACGTCACACCAACTTAAGGCAGGAATGTTGGTTTGCGACAATTAGGGTTGTCCCGATACCACTTTTTTAGGACCGAGTACAAGTACCGATACTTTTTTTCAAGTACTCGTAGATACCGATTACCGATACTTTTTTTTTAATGTCACGTGACAGTGTTTTTTTTTTCATTTATTTATTTTTTTTTTTAACAGTGCTTGCTTTTTTTTTTGGGGGGGGGGGGGAGGGGGTGAACGTTGTATGTGTGTGTTATTATTTTTTTTTTACAATTTTTATTTTTTACAATAATATTTCTTTTATTCTTTATTGTTTTTTTTTTTTTTTTTTTAATCAGCCCTTTTGGGGGGCTTTGGTGAGATATCAGGGGTCTTAACAGACCTCTGATATCTCCCCCTTGAGACAGAGAAAGAGACAGAGGATAGAGATTCCCCAGTCCCTTTCTCTGCAGCGTCAGCTGCACTGAGAATGAATGGAGAGAAGACCGCAGCTTCTCTCCATTCATAAACTGACACATCATAATCACAGGAGATTACAATGTTTCAGTTATGTGAATGGACAGAGTCAGCTGACTCTATCCATACACAAAGGAAGGAGGAGGGGGAGGACG
The DNA here is from genome assembly GCA_037952925.1 of Lithobates clamitans. Lineage (NCBI taxonomy): Eukaryota > Metazoa > Chordata > Amphibia > Anura > Ranidae > Lithobates > Lithobates clamitans. The sequence goes on from JBBGZY010000451.1 coordinate 6,926,030, forward strand.
GAGGAACTGAGGGGGAGAACGGAGGGGACAGATAAGAGCAGAACGGAGGGGACAGATAAGAGCAGAACGGAGGGGACAGATAAGAGCAGAACGGAGGGGACAGATAAGAGCAGAACGGAGGGGACAGCGGAGAGACACAGATAAGGAGAGAGGAACGGAGGGGGACAGCGGAGAGGCACAGAGGAAAGGAGGGGGCATGGAGGAGGATGCATTGACAATCAGCTGTGAGCGATCACCGCTGTATGTCACTAAAGCAGCTGAAAGCCGGCGGGGGGAGAATCTTGTAACTCCCCCATGCGCTGATCACAGCTGACAGTCAAGGTATCGGGGGAGGCATCGGGAGCATTTGCCCGAGTACAAGTACTTGGGCAAATGCTCGGTATCGGTGCCGATACCGATACTAGTATCGGTATCGGGACAACCCTAGCGACAATGGCACCAACCTCCTCTCCGTCCTCCGACAGGGACAACTGACCCATGTGCCCTGTTTGGCTCACATCCTTAACTTGGTGGTGCAGCGGTTCTTGGGCAGGTACCTGGGCTTACAGGATGTCCTGAGGCAGGCTAGGAAAGTCTGTGTGCATTTCCGCCGGTCATATAATGCCAGTGCTCGGCTGGCAGACCTCCAAAAGGAATTTAACCTGCCCAAGAACCACCTAATCTGTGACATGTCCACCAGGTGGAAATCAACGTTGCCCATGCTGCAGTGGCTGCACACGCAACAGAGGGCCATCAATGAGTACCTGTGCGACTATGGCAACAGGACAGGGTCAGGGGAGCTTGGTTTTTTCCCCACGCCAGTGTCCATGATCAGGGATGCATGCACTGTCCTGTCACCATTTGAGGAGGCCACGAGGATGGTGAGCAGTGACAGTGCATGCATCAGTGACACTGTCCCCCTTGTCCACCTGTTGGAGCACACGCTGCATAGAATAATGGACAGGGCACTTGAGGCAGAACAGAGGCAGGAAGAGGAGGACTTCCTTAGCTCTCAAGGCCCCCTTTATCCAGACAGTGTTCCTACGTGCCCGTCGATCACACAGGAAGAGATTGAGGAGGAGTCCCGAAACCCATGGACTTGTACGTGGCTGGGAGGAGGTGGCTGCGGATCATGTCGTCCTTAGTGACCCAGAGGACTCCGGACTGAATGCCTCAGCAAACCTACCCTGCATGGCCTCCCTGATCCTGCAAAGCCTGCGGAAAGATCCTCGTATTTGTGGTATCAAGGAGGGGGATCGTTACTGGTTGGCAACCCTCCTTGATCCACGTTACAAGGGTAAGGTTGCGGACCTTATCTTGCTGTCGCAGAGGGAGCAGAGGATGAAACATCTTCGGGAGGCCTTGCAGAAAGGTTTGTGCAATGCATTTCCAGAGCCTGGGAGGTTACAATTTTCTGGTCCTCCTGGACAACGTGTTGCTGAGGCTTCGGTCAGTCACAGAAGGAGTGGTGGAGAAGGTGGCCGTCTGACCGATGCGTTCAGACAATTTTTAGTCTGCAGCCCCAAGGTCTGATCGGTTCCAGCAACCATCGCCAGCGTCTGATTCACATGGTGCAGGATTACCTAGGGGCAAGATCAGACTTGGACACTTTTCCCACTGAAAATACTCTGGGTTACTGGGTGTTGAGGATGGATCACTGGCCAGAGCTTGCACAGTATGCAATTGAGCTACTGGCCTGTCCTGCATCCAGCTTCTTTTGGAATGCACATTCAGTGCTGCTGGAGGCTTTGTAACCGATGACAGGGTGCGCCTGTCCACCGACTCGGTCGATTGACCGACCTTCATAAAAATGAATCAGTCTTGGATCAACACCAGATACCAAGCAGGAAGTATACAAAAAGATCCAGACAGCCTATGCACTAAGCACTTTGGCATAAGTGTGAAACGCGTTAGCTGATTGCCTGTACTTTTTCGCTACAGTGTCCTGTATGCTCTATGATCCCGATTTTATAATAAAGACACTTGCATTTTTCCCGGTGTGCGGCTGTCCGGATCTTTTTGTATACTTCCTGCCTGGCTCAGCATTAGCCAGCACCTGGGGCTCTTTCCTTTTGGAGACAATTATTTGGTCCACACCTGGCTTGAATCCATACCTGTGCGGTGAAGCCTCTCTCGCTGCAACCACATACCAAGCACCTGATGCTGATGTAACCGAATACATTATTATGAAATGTCAGATCCCTTCAAGACTGCCTATGCTGATGCTGAGTGACTATCCTGTTATGCTGAGTGACTATCCTCTTCCTCCTCAATGATCATGCTGATAGCTTGGAAGAATATTTTTGTTTTTGGGCGCCGCCACCAGTGGCTAAGGCCCAATTTTTCAGCCCCTGTTTAACAGGGGTGTGTAATTACAATTTTTGATACAATTCTTTGCAGCAGGGCTCGTTCCTGTGCTCCAACTAGAGTATCTGTGAGGGGTTGCAGTGTTGTGGCACCAGCACCAGTGCCTAAGCCCCAATTTTTCTGCCCCCGTTTGACAGGGGCGTGTAATTACAATTTTTGATCTAATATTTCACAGCAGGGCCCGTTCCAGTGCCCACCAAGAGTAACTGTGAGGACTTACAGTGTTGTGGCACCAGCACCACAACCATCACCAAAGGCCCAATTTTTCTGCCCCTGTTCAACAGGGGCATGTAATTACAATTCTTGATCTAATATTTTACAGCAGGGCCCTGTGAGGGCTTACAGTGTTGTGGCAACACCAACACCTAAGGCCACAATTTCTGCAGAGTATATAGGGCAGGCCCCTACTTTCAAACATCCAACTTACAATCGACTCCTACTTGCAAACGGAAGGAGACAACAGGAAGTGAGATGAAATCTACCCCTAGGAAGGAAAATTCTCTCCTGTAAGAGTTAATATGGGAAAAACATTTCTCCTTTCCACTGATGCTTTATCACCAATCCTTGTTTCACTAAAAACCCCAAATTTTCTAAAAACATTTGTCATTGGGACAGAAAGTGAGGTGAAATCTTCTGAAGAGGAGCACAGACAACAAAACAAATGTCACAGGGGTGATAACCCTTCCCTATGTTTTCCAAAAAGCTTAAAATAGATTTTTTGGCTGGAGCTGATCACTTTAAAAATGTACCAGTTCAAAATTACAAACAGATTCTACTTAACAACAGACCTACAGTCCCTGTCTTGTTTGCACCGCCTGTATACTGCTGTTCAGAGGTCCTGGGGCCCCACGCCTTTCCTTTTTTTAATTTGAGTGCGGGGTTCCCCTTAATATCCATACAAGACCCAAAGGGCCTGGTAATGGACTGGGGGAGTACCCATGCCGTTTGTCTCACTGAATTTCATCCATATTACCGGGACCTAACATTACATTAAAGCCGTAAGCAGTTTTAAATTACTTTTATTCCTTTAACCACTTCAATACCCGCCTATAGTAAAATGACGTCCTCTACTTTGTGGGGTGATATCTGAATGATGCTTGCAGCTAGATGCATCATTCAGACATTATTCTTTTCAGCCGCCGATTCTGTGCATGATAAGAACAATTATAGCGGCAGTGCCACCGCTTGATCGTTCTTATAGGCGACGGGAGGGGACGCCCCCCCCTCCTGCCGCCACCCGGGGGCCCGGAGAATGAATCGGCCGGTGCCGGATGTTGACGATAGAGATGACTGGTGAACAGATGGTCACCAGTCATCTCTATGACCGTGGGAGGCCCGGGCGCGTCGTTATGACGTCACGCCCGGGTACCCGGAAATAACCGAAGCCGCAATCGCGGCTGTCAGCATGAGATCGGTAATTTTTTTTTTCCGATCTCATGCTTTCCAGCCTAGAGGAGAGATGTGGGGTCTTATTGACCCCACATCTCTCCATATAGAGGACCTGCCACATAGATTCCTATTACAAGGGATGTTTACATTCCTTGTAATAGGAATAAAAGTAATAAAAAAAAAAAAATGTTAAAAAAGTGTAAAAATAAAAAAATGAAGTAAAAAAAAATTTAAATAATAAAAAAAAAAATTAAAACGCCCCTGTCCCCGGTAGCTTGCGCTCAGAAGCGAACTCACACGTAAGTCCCGCCCACATATGTAAACGCCGCTCAAACCACACATGTGAGGTATCGCCGCTTGCGTTAGGGCGTGTGCAACAATTCTAGCACTAGACCTCCTCTGTAACTCTAAACTGGTAACCTGTAAAAAATTTTAAAGCGTCGCCTATGGAGATTTTTAAGTAATGAAGTTTGGCGCCATTCCATGATTGTGCGCAATTTTAAAGCGTGACATGTTAGGTATCTATTTACTTTGGCGTAACATCATCTTTCACATTATACAAAAAAATTGGGCTGACTTTACTGTTTTGTTATTTTTTAATTCATGAAACCGTTTTTTTCCCCCAAAAAAAAGGCGTTTGAAAAATTATTGCGCAAATACCGTGTGAAATAAAAAGTTGCAATGACCGCCATTTTATTCCCTAGGTTGTCTGCTTAAAAACATATATAATGTTTGGGGGTTCTGAGTAATTTTCTAGCAAAAAAATGATGATTTTTACATGAAGTAGAGAAGTGCCAGAATAGGCCCGGTATTGAAGCTGTAAAAAATGTCATTTTGTGCAGGGACTGTTCTAAGCACGGGAAACACGTGCCACTTGACAGGCATACTATAGATACCCCCCAGGTATGATATTTAAAGGAATATTTTACTTTTTTTTCACTTTAAGCATCATTAAAATCACTGCTCCCGAAAAAACAGCCGTATTTAAAACTTTTTTTTGCAATGGTACATGTCCCCTGGGGCAGGACCCAGGTCCCCAAACCCCTTTTAGGGGGTTACCATGCAAATACCATGCAATACCATGCAAATTAGCCTTTAAAATTAGCACTTTTGATTTTGAACGTTCGAGTCCCATAGACTTCATTGAGGTTCTAACGTTCATGCAAATTTTCGATCCGTTCGCAGGTTCTGGTGTGAACCGAATCGGGGGTGTTCGGCTCATCCCTATTCCCCACAGTGCTCTGTCATAATGACACTACTGTCCAGCAGTATAAACACTCCTTCCACTGGTACATACTGTATATTCAGCTGTAATATATATATAATATATATATATATATATATCTATATCTATATCCCTACCACTCACACATGTACTCAACCTAGCAGTATCCTGAAAATCACTTCTAATGCTGCGTACACATGGTCGGACTTTTCAGCTACAAAAGTCCGACAGACTTTCGACAGACTTTCGACGGACTTTTGGCGGACTTTCAACAGACTTTCTAATGACCGGACTTGCCTACACACGATCACACCAAAGTCCGACGGATTCGTACGTGATAACGTACACCGGACTAAAATAAGGAAGTTGATAGCTAGTAGCCAATAGCTGCCCTAGCGTGGGTTTTTGTTCATCGGACTAGCATACAACTAGCATACAGACGAGTGGATTTCTGGGTGCGGCGGAGTTACGACGTAAAGATTTGAAGCATGTTCCAAATCTAAAGTCCATCAGATTTGCGACTGGAAAAGTCTGCTGAAGGTCCGGTGAAGCCCACACACGATCGGATTGTCCGCCGGATTTGGTCCGTCAGCGTCCGTTGGACAAGTCCGGTCGAAAAGTCTGACCGTGTGTACGCGGCATAAGTGTTTTATATGTATTTTACGTTTTTAACATAATTACTATTACAGAGAATAATCAATCAACAGAAAAATCCATAAGTGACTTAAGTTTTTTTGATACTATAGTATTATTATTGCTATTTTGTAAATTAGTCTTTCATGGTTGAATAAATTTATAGTCCTGTGAACATGTCTGAGTAAAGAAATCATTTGAGGATTCTCGCAAATAAGATAAGTAAGTCCTCTAATTGTTTGCTTTGTTAATGGATTTACAACTGTCTTTCTTTCATATACCTCTATGGTAATCCCCATTGTCTAAGCATAGTGTAACCTTAAAGCATTTCACAGAGGTCATATTTAACTTAAGCTCTCCTGAAAGGTGTGATAAGAGTAATTATGCTGCAATGAGAAAGTACACCATGTCTTTCCAGCCTGTGCTGCTTTAAAGGGGCCCTAAAGACACAATGGTTACACTTAATGTTGTACAAAATGAAAGAGGAGATAGTCAGCATGATGTTAGTCTTTGATAAAACAAAATGAAAGAGGAGAGCTGTTCATAGATTAGCGTAGACAACGCTGTATCTTGGCCTAGGCCGACAAGGCCCAGGCCTAGGGTGACACTTTGGAGGGGGGGGCAAAAAAAGCCACCCCCTACACGGAAAAAAACAGCCTCCTCCCGCACGAAAAGAGTCTCCGCCGACTTGCGCTACACTTTTGGTGTAGCGCCAGTTTATGGGGCGGACTGGGTCAGGGGGCAGGTCCAAGAGGCAAATCAGTCTGGCACCCTCATAAAGTGGACTCACTGCTGCCGGTATGATAATACTGGCCGGCTGCCAGTGACTAGCCTGACATTCAGACAGACCGGGGGCCGCACCTAAAAAACTGGTGGCCGCCAATACTAGTAAGTGTATCACTGGCAGCAGGTCTTAACAGCCTAATGCTCTGCCTACCCTCCTCCGTGGCATCCAAGTGATTATGGGATTTTTTTCTTGTGAGTCATATTTTGAGTGCTAACGAATCTTACCTGTTGTGCTGGAATTGTCTTCTGAATGAGAAGTAAAGCTGGAACATATACTTTTTTTGCTCATGGTTTTTGCAAACCTGCTGATTCGTCTTAGGTTTTTCTCTATAGGAAAATCTTTATGCCAGGTAATCCTGTTTTGTTTATCAAAATGTATTGTAATTAAACATACACAGATTAAAGATCTTTCAATCTGTATGTTGACACATTTTGGGGTCATTTTTGTCATGATTGAGTCCTAATTCTTTGACTATGAAACTGGTTTGTGAATGTCACATGACCACCATCAAATGGAACATTAGTTGGGCAGGTCCCCATCCCAGGTGTTCCTCCTGGGATAGGTGGCACCGACAGCCCCCCACTTGTGTGGTCAGTTCAGCATTGTATGTCCAATAATCCACAAATATGGATTTAGCCCAACCCTATCTGCTGGCACAATATGATATCATTTAGGGGTATTTTAGCAGGTGAATATGAGCACTTCCACCACTGTAAGTGACATTGTTATTACTTAGTACTGGCATTTGTTCTGACATCAGTTTGAGATGTTTTAGTGATCACTCAGAATTCATTGACATGTGCACTTCTGACCTGCACTTACCTGTGCTTCATGCAGATGTTGCATTCCAATAAACTTACATAGGTATGGAAAACCTGCTTGAAGCAAACAAAAGCCTTTCAACACAGGAGCTTAAAGTCCATTCACACCAACAGCTTCGTTGGTGGAGCCTAGAGGAAAGGGGGGTGGTTTACAAATGACAGGGCGGGTCTTAAATACGAATGGGTGTGGCCTTGACAGGAAGGGGTGGGTCGTATTTAAATTAGGGGGGCACGAGTTTAATCAGGTCTAGGGCAGCACAAAACTTAAATACACCACTGGCTGAACATATCCAGATGGCTCTCAGAAAAGTTGTACATTGATCAGTTCCTAGATAAATGAGCAGGTAAGAATATGGACCATAGGAAATGATCATTGAGGTAGACCAACATACTCTTCTACTAAGTATACTGTATGAATTTAGCAGAAACTTGTAAAGTCTAAAATGTTTGAGACAGCTCCAATTTCCTAAATCTTATGTGTCCAAAATGAATGTATGAATAGACCCTGTTTAACCAGCAGATGTTATAAAGCACCTACACCACTTCATCCAGGTGTGGTGTCTCACTGTCATAACCTTGTGTCACTTGGCATCCACAGCCTTAGATGTGATACTGATAGGTACAAATAGTGATTAAACAGCATCCAATACATCCTTGTTAACATCACTTGTAGTGTGCAACTTTGGAGAGATTGAAGTATATTATGCGTTGCCTCTTGTCCACAATTAGTAGGTTAAATACATGCGGAAAGAGGAAAGAGGCTCCCTGGATGATGCATTATACTTTTACATTGGACACATCTTTGTAAGACACAGCATGACAAAACATTTGACCTTTTACTGGTCTGATGGACTTAATTGCTTTAATACATTATACAATACAATAAGTTCACAATCATTCACGTTTCAGTTGGTGGAAGCATGCTTATGCCCTGTACACACGAGCAGACTTTTTGACCGGACTGGTCCGACGTACCGAATCTGTCGGACAATCCAACCGCGTGTATGCTTCATCGGACTTCTCCTTTTCTGTCGAAAATCCGACGGACTTTAGATTTGAAACATGTTTCAAATCTTCCCGTCGGAACTCTGCCGAACCCAGTTCCTATTGGGAAGCCCGTTCATCTGTATGCTGGTCCAACCGACCAAATACGATGCAAGGGCAGCTACAGCACTTGCCCGCGAGAATGTTTCCATCGCACTGGTTCTTGGCGACAGGGTACTATACATCTTGCGCTCCCTGCAATAGGAAAAACACATTTTCCTATTGCAGTGAGCGTGAGAAAGAAGCGACAATGTCCCTTAGGCCTGGTATGGATTCTAAGGGGAACCCCCTATGCCGAAAAAACAGTGTGGGGTTCCCCCCAAAATCTATACCAGACCCTTATCCGAGCACGCAGCCCGGCCGGTCAGGAAAGGGGATGGGGATGAGCGAGCGCCCCCCCCCTCCTGAACCATACCAGGCCGCATGCCCTCAACATGGGGGGTGGGTTCTTTGAGGAAGGGGGGGTGCCCTGCGGCCCCCTCACCCCAAAGCACCTTGTCCCCATGTTGATGAGGACAAGGGCCTCTTCCCGACAACCCTGGCAGTTGGTTGTCAAGGTCTGTGGGCCCCCAGATCCCGGCCTCCCGCCCTATGTGAATGAGTAGGGGTACATAGTACCCCTACCCATTCAGCTGTGGAAAAAAGTGTCAATAAAAAAACACACTAGACAGGTTTTTAAAGTAATTTATTAGGCAGCTCCGGGGGTCTTCTTCTGACTTCAGGGGTCTCTTCCGACTTCTCCACTCTCTTTCCGGCCTCTTCTTCTGGTTCTTGTCCCGCTCTCCGGCCTCTTCTCCGCTCTCCGGTTCTTATCCCACTCTCCGGTTCTTCTACCGGCCTCCTCCGCTATCTTCTGCTCTTTTGCCGCTCTCTTGCTAGTGGTGGGCCGGTCTTCTCCGTCGTCTTCTTCCCTGTTCTCTTCTTCCGATGTTGACACATCGCTCTCTCCTGCTATAATGGCGTGTTCACGGTGCGCAACGACTTTTATAGGCATGGGGCGTGGTCACCGAGTGATGTCACCCGGTGACCCCGCCCCTTATGATGTCACAGTCCCGGGGCATGCTGGGACTGTGCCGTCACAAGGGGCGGGGTCACCACGCCCCATGCCTATATAAGTCGTTCCGCACCATGAACACAGCATTACAGCGGGAGAGAGCATCGTGTCAACATCGGAAGAAGAGAAGAGGGAAGAAGACGATGGAGAAGTCTGGGCCACCACTAGCAAGAGAGCGGTAAAAGAGCAGAAGATAGCGGAGGAGACTGGCAGAAGAACCGGAGAGCGGAGGAGAGGCCGGAAAGAGCAGGGAAGTCAGAAGAGAACCCCGAAGTCGGAAGAAGACCCCCGGAGCTGCCTAATAAATTACTTTAAAAACCTGTCTCAGTGTGTAGCAGGGCGCACCCCTTCCCCAAAGCACTCACCCCCCATGTTGAGGGCATGTGGCCTGGTACGGTTCAGGAGGGGGGGCGCTCGCTTGTCCCCACCCCCTTTCCTGACTGGCAAGGCTGCATGTTTGGATAAGGGTCTGGTATGGATTTTGGGGGACCCTCACACTGTTTTTTCGGCGTAGGGGGTTCCCCTTAAAATCCATACCAGACCTAAGGGTCTGGAATGCTCTGCGACGGGGCTTGCAAGGTGTTAATCTTGCCGATAAAAGCAGTGAGATTGACTTCCTTTTCTAGTCCCGTCATACCTCATCACGTTCAAAATGAACGGACTTTAGTCCATGTGTGGGCAAGTACATTTGTTCGGAAGTCTGCCGTAACTCCTTTGAAAGTCCATCGGGAAGACCGTCAGACCTATTCTGCCGGAAAGTCCGGTCATGTGTGCGCGAGTCCGTTCATTTGGAAAGTCAGTCGGAAGTCCGCCGAAAGTCCGTCAGGAAGAACGTCGGACCTAGTCTGCTGGAAAGTCCGGTTGTGTGTATAGGGTATTAGTTCTTAGCTACTGTGAGGATTCCAGTTAGGGTTGAGGTTTGGGTTTGCTGCTACCATGCGTTCACAGCGAATCCTGTGTGTTTGCGTTTCACAGACCCAGCAAATTAATGTACGAATTTGCAGACCAAATTCTTTGTAACCATAATGCACTGCCTGTCCTTTGAATGTAGTGAATGTAGGCCAAAACAAGCAAAAAGGTAGAGTGCATGGGTCTCGTGCAAAAAAAAAATTCCAAAAGAACAAAAGAATTCCAAAAGAACAAAGTGGCAACTTAAAAAAACAAAACAAAAAAAAAAACCCTAACAAGGACACAACACATCCCAGACCAGGGTAAGGGGAAGCCAATGGGATGCAGCCCACATGCCTTGGCCAGTATATTTCGGGTCATTCGTTTTGATCGCAATTATTAAATGCATACATTCGGAAATTCGTACATTCGTACATTTGCACATTTGTACATTAGTGAATTTGTAAATTCATAAATTTGTAAATTCGTACATTCATACATTCGTAAATTAGAAAATTCGTATAATCGTAAATTCGTACATTCGAAAATTAGAAAATTCGGAAATTTGGAAATGAGAAATTCGAAAATCCGAAAACCCGAAACTTAGAAAATCTGAAATAGTAACTATTAAATTATAGGTATTGTAATTTCCTTTCAAATTTGGCTGTTAGTGAACGTAATGAATATGAATTTATACGAAGTTACGAATTATCCGAAATAACGAATGCCGCATCTAAACAAATAGAATGGAACAAATGAATAATAAATAATAATAATAAAATGTTTTTATTATTATTATTGTTATTTATTATTATTAATTCATTATGTTCCATTCGTTTGGATACGGCATTCATTATTTCGGATAATTCGTAACTTCGGATAAATTTGTATTTGTTATGTTCACTAACAGCCAAATTTGAACGGAAATTACAATACCTATAATTTAATAGTTAGTAATAGTTAAGTTATTATTAGTTAATTATTATTTCAGATTTCCGAATGTACGAATTTACGAATGTGCAAATGTATGAATTTACGAATGTACGAATTTACGAATGTGCAAATGTACGAATTTACAAATGTACGAATTTACAAATTTTCAAACATTCGAATTTACGAATATTCGGAAAAATTTGTTAAACGGGTTTTCGTTAATTTGGATATTTCCGAATAAACAAATTTGTTGAAATTCATTAAAAAATGAATTCGGAACGATTGCACATGTCTACAAAAGATTACTTAACTAATTTTTGCTGCTACATGCCCATAGAATTTACCCTCTCTATTTGCTATTGCCTATGCTTTCCCCTTTATCCTGCATTGTGAAAAGACAGGCAGCCTATGGCCTGTAGGTTTTGCCCCTGCAGCTCTGCCTCTAAGTGCCTGGGAGGATCAAGATTATGCGGAGGAATTTTCTGATGTGCCTGGCCTCTATATATATATATATATATATATATATATATATATATATATATATAAAACATACAGTGCCTTGAAAAAGTATTCACACCCCTTGAAATTTTCCACATTTTGTCATGTTACAACCAAAAATGTATTTTATTGGGATGTTATGTGATAGACCAACACAAAGTAGCACATAATTGTGAAGTGTAAGGAAAATGGTAAATGGTTTTTAATTTTTTTTTCAAATAAATATCTGTAAAGTGTGGTGTGCATTTGTATTCTGCCCCCATGAGTCAATACATTGTAGACCCACCTTTCGCTGCAATTACAGCTGCAAGTCTTTTTGGGTATGTCTCTACCAGCTTTGCACATCTAGAGAGTTACATTTTTGCCCATTCTTCTTTGCAAAATATCTCAAGCTCTGTCAAATTGGACAGAGAGTGTCTGTGAACAATTTTCAAGTCTTGCCACAGATTTTCAATTGGATTCAGGTCTGGACTTTGACTTGGCCTTTCTAACACATGAATATGCTTTGCTCTAAACCATTCCATTGTAGCTCTGGCTGTATGTTTAGGGTTGTTATCCTGCTGGAAGGTGAACCCCCACCCCAGTCTCAAGTCTTTTGCAGACTCTAACAGGTTTTCTTCTAAGATTGCCCTGAATCTTGCTCCATCCATCTTCCCATTAACTCTGACCAGCTTCCCTGTCCCTGCTGAAGAAAAGCATCCCCACAACATGATGCTTTCACCACGATGTTTCACCGCGGGGATGGGGTGTTCAGGGTGACGTGCAGTGTTAGTTTTCCGCCACACACAGAGTTTTGCTTTTACACCAAAAAGTTCTATTTTGGTCTCATCTAACCAGAGCAACTTCTTCCACATGTTTGCTGTCCTCCATATGGCTTCTCGCAAACTGCAAACAGGACTTCTTATGGCTTTCTTTCAACAATGGCTTGCGACTCTTCCATAAAGGCCAGATTTGTAGAGTGCACTACTAATAGTTGTCCTGTGGACTTATTCCTCCACCTGAGCTGTGGATCTCTGCAGTTCCTCCAGAGTTACCATGGGCCTGATTAATGCTCTCCTTGCCTGGCCTGTCAGTTTATGTGGCTGGCCATGTCTTGGTAGGTTTACAGTTGTGCCATACTCTTTCCATTTTCGGATGATAGATTGAACAGTGCTCCGTTAATGGTGTTCAAAGCTTGGAATATTATTTTATAACCTAACCCTGCTTTAAACTTCTCCACAACTTTATAGTTAAGGGTATCAGAGTAAGGGGGGCTGAATACAAATACACGCCCACTTTTCTGTTTCAATGTGTTTATTGAGTCATGCCCCACTTTTCAGATATTTATTTGTAAAAAAGTTTGAAAACCATTTATCATTTTCTTTTCACTTTACAATTATGTGCCACTTTGTGTTGGTCTATCACATAAAATTCCAATAAAATACATTTACATTTTTGGTTGTAAGATGACTGTCGCGGAACGTCCCACACTCCCCTTGAGTGCTTCCGTCAGTGTACCACTTCCTCCCAGTCTGGATATAGATATCAGATATTCCAACCGCTCATAAGCACAAAACAAGACAAGACTTGCTTAGATGCTAACATGGACTGTTTTATTAGAACCAAAATTACAAGTCTTTATATACCGTTAGAGCAGGTTCCACCCTCCTGCTCATATTACTCTAACAATACAACTGTAACCTAATTACCATGAGCTAGTTTACTAAATCAATTACCCAGACTAGGTGACTCAGAGACATGATCTTTGAGTTTAAGACTTTACGTCTCCTAGCTCATTGACTATTCAAAACACATTACCATAAACATCAACACAGGGTTAATTAGAACAAACAACAATGTGTGGAATACCCTTAGAACCTGTGGTAAGCTAGACTAGACTCATTTACATTAAACATTATAGCAGACAGCAGACAGGTGAGTGGAGTTGATGATATTAGCATCTCCTCACAGTATGAGTCCCAACAGTATAACTCAGTCACTATTGCTAATATGGCTAATACAGGGTCCCCTGAGTCTGTGTGTCCTGGGGGACAAGGACCCGAAGCCAAAATAACAACACCTCAAGGGTACCCCAAATGCCAGGGCCCATAATCTGTAGGCAAGAGGCTTACATTCAGTCCCCTTTAAAAGCCTCTGTCCTGGGTAAGTCTGTCACAATGACAAAATGTGGAAAATGTTAAGGGGTGTGAATAGTTTTTCAAGGCACTGTATATTGCAGCTAGGAATCTCACACTCTGGGTCAACGCCAGCCAAGAAGGATCCACTCTGGCCATGAAAATTGTACTGTTGAATAACACCACATACAGCTTAAAGGCAAGTATGTCATTTAAAGGATTGGTGGATCTTTTTCCATGTTAAAAGAAAATATAGGAACCAATAGGTTCTAAATCTGCACAAATCAATGGCCAAAAAACAAATAAATTATCTGGTGAGTACATTGTGTTTGGATGCGGGTGCAGAGGAACCTTTCCTATACTCACTGAGGACGTTATTCATGTGTGGGATCTATACATGGACGTAACAATTTTTATGTATTTTTTTTATAATTCAAATGAAGACTTATTTGTTTGCTTTTTTCCATGTTGCCTTTGAAGCCGCAGGTCCTTTTTTTTTGCTTTATTAAATGCTCCTCATTACAGTTCTTATCTTCAAATGCCTAACAATAGCATTGCCTATTAGGCTTGAAAATAGACAGAATTTACTATCAAGACTTGTCTCCTTAGATGTGGGCTTTACTGCTAAATTCTGGTTATATGATTCTGGTGTACCCAGTGTATGACTACGCTCAGATATATTACCATTGTATGATTCTCAGTTTAGCAGAGGAGATCATTTTACATTCATTTGCTTCAGAGGCTTGATGGCTATTTCCATCTCCAAAGGGTTTCAGGTGGTTCACAAATGTTCCCCACTTGTCTCACAAAGTGCAATAGCTATTGTTTTCACTGCATTGAATTTTATTTAGATTACCAATGTATAATTCTGCACAATATAAGCCCAGGGGAACCATGCTTAAATCTTAAATGTTTTTATTTGTTATCTTTTGGGGTATAGAAAACTATGGTTTTATATTCATACACACCTGCAGTGAATTTGCCACCCCTAGATTTTATTTCTATCTTAAGCATGACCTATGGTTGAGAATGAGGATGTTGAACTCTTGATTAGTATGAAAGGTAGGGGAGCATGACTTTTATTTTAGTATTACCTTATGGAATTATCATACAGAAATCACTACTTTCAAATATATAAATTAAATAGTATAAGCAGCATATTCAACCACTAGACATTTCAATATATATAGCTAATGCTTCAATCACCAAGTTCACTGCAGAGCTCCAGTGAATCTCTGAGGCTGAAACTGTGTGGATAATTACTGCACTGTGTATCCTTAGTTTTCTTTTTTTAACCTGTGATCCATGTCAGGAAATTGTCTCACACTCCAAAAATAGCCAGATCAAATTCCAAAATAATGGCCTTATACAATTCATCTCAAGACACTGCTTCCTGGCAGACTCCCCTCATTGACTGCAATTGCCAAGTGTGCTTAACAGTGAATGCATAGTCCTCAACGGGTTGGTATGCTTTCCAGCTATGCAGCATATTTTGAACCCAAATGTGTTTACTTCAGTTATGCTAGCTATTACATTGTCTATCATCAATTTCTGTGAGCTTCTTATGGGTATAACTGTCACTTTTTAAATATGTCAAATATTTCAATCTATATTAACATATGTTTGATGAAGGAACCAGTTGTTAACTTGAAGTTGACTTAATATTGAAATGTTTCTTAGGTGCCCAAAACTCTTCTTCCCTTAGTATTTTTATCCTTTTGCTACTGCAGAATGATGCTGATGCTAGTACATACAACTTCTGATGTACTGGGTAGAGTGGTAAACACAGTACAGTATAGTTGTCTTTGAACTAACACTAGTCAACTAAAAAGAAAGTATGTTTTGTTTTGCAGAAATAGAAACCAATAAGAAAGCCTTGATTAGACCACCCCATCATCCAAGCAAAAAGAATACATTAATACATGTGCTGTATATATTGCTTTGTTTTCCTGACATAATTGACAAATTTATTTGAGCCAGTAGACCAATAGCCAAAAAAAAAATTTGGTCCTTAAGGCTATACAGGTGTTTTTTTTTTGTCATGCTACAGAAGCTAAAACACTCTGACAAAAATGATCTATTCTTATTGACAGTCATCCTGTCTGCCAATGGGGTCATAGTCAACTTCTCTAAGATGTCCATGAGCCAAATTATATGATGTGGTACTTTGCTTTGGTGTCACTGATTCCTGAGAAAAACATTTAAAACATATGAATCTTCCTCAAATATTTATAGTCTGCCACTTTACACTATCATGGTTATTGATAAGTAAATGTGCTTGGGTTCCATTTGTGCAATATTCATTGAAGTTATAGTAAATTGTCAAACAAAGGGCATGGGGAGCTGGACAATGCCATAAGGTACATGTACCAATGAAAATAAATAAATAAGAAATGCCATTAGGACCCTCTATTTTTGGATATATTCAGCTTTATGGAACAGTACAATTTTTCCAGACAGCATCAGAGACACAGTGTTCTGGCATCACATACAGTATCTCACAAAAGTGAGTACACCCCTCACATTTTTGTAAATATTTTATTATATCTTTTCATGTGACAACACTGACGAAATGACAATTTGGTACAATGTAAAGTAGTGAATGTACAGCTTTTATAACAGTGAAGATTTGCTGTCCCCTCAAAATAACTCAACACACAGCCATTAATGTCTAAACCACTGGCAACAAAAGTACACTCTTAAGTGAAAATGTCCAAATTGGGCCCAAAGTGTAAATATTTTGTGTGGCCAGCATTATTTTCCAGCACTGCCTTAACCCTCTTGGGCATGAAGTACACCAGAGGTTCACAGGTTGCCACCGGAGTCCTCTTCCACTCCTCCATGACGACATCATGGAACTGGTGGAAGTTAGAGACCTTGCGCACCTCCACCTTCCATTTGAGCATGCCCCACAAATGCTCAATAGGGTTTAGGTCTGGGGTCATGCTTGGCCAGTCCATCACCTTTATCCTCAGCTTCTTTAGCAAGGCGGTGGTTGTCTTGGAGGTGTGTTTGGGGTTATCATGTAGGAATACTGCCCTGCGGCCCAGTCTCCGAAGAGTGGGGATCATGCTCTACTTCAGTATGTCACAGTAAATCTTGGCATTCATGGTTCCCTCAATAAACTGTAGCTCCCCAGTGCCGGCAGCACTCATGCAGCCCCAGACCATGACACTCCCACTACCATGCTTGACTGTAGACAAGACACACTTGTCTTTGTACTCACCTGGTTGCCGACACACACGCTTGACACCATCTGAACCAAAAAGGTTTATCTTGGTCTCATCAGACCACAGGACATGCTTCCAGTAATCTATGACCTTAGTCTGCCTGTCTTCAAAAAACTGTTTGTGGGCTTTCTTGTGCATCATCTTTAGAAGAGGCTTCCTTCTGGGACAACAGCCATGTAGACCAATTTGATGCAGTGTGCGATGTATGGTCTGAGCACTGACAGGCTGACCCCCCACCCCTTCAACCTCTGCAGCAATGCTGGCAGCACTCATACATCTATTTCCCAAAGACAACCTCTGGATATGACGCTGAGCATGTGCACTCAACTTCTTTGGTTAACCATGGAGAGGCCTGTCCTATTAAACCACAGTATGGTCCTGGCAACTGTGCTGCAGCTCAGTTTCAGGGTCTTGGCAATCTTCTTATAGCCTAGGCAATCTTTGCGTACAGCAACAATTCTTTTTTTCAGATCCTCAGAGAGTTCTTTGCCATGAGGTGCCATGTTGAACTTCCAGTGACCAGTATGAAAGGGTGAGAGCGATAACACCAAATTTAACACACCTGCTCCCCATTCACACCTTTGACCTTGTAACACTAATGAGTCACATGACACCGGGGAGGGAAAATGGCTAATTGGGCCCAATTTGGACATTTTCACTCAGGGGTGTATTCACTTTTGTTTACAGCGGTTTAGACATTAATGGCTGTGTGTTGAGTTATTTTGAGGGGACAGCAAATTTACACTGTTATTCATAGTTACATAGTAGATGAGGTTGAAAAAAGAGACACAAGTCCATCAAGTCCAACCTATGTGTGTGATTATATGTCAGTCTTACATTGTATACCCCTGTATGCTGCGCTCATTCAGGTGCTTATCTAATAGTTTTTTTAAACTATCGATGCCCCCCGCTGAGGCCACTGCCTGTGGAAGGGAATTACATATCCTTGCCGCTCTTACAGTAAAGAACCCTCTATGTAGTTTAAGTTTTACTAAACTTTTTTTCTTCTAATTTTAATAAGTGGTCACGTGTCTTGTTAAACTCCCTTCTGCAAACATTTTTTATCCCTATTGTGGGGTCACCAGTACGGTATTTGCAAATTTAAATCACATCCCTTCTCAAGCGTCTCTTCTCCAGAGAGAATAAGTTCAGTGCTCACAACCTTTCTTCATAACTAATGTCTTCCAGAACTTTAATTAGCTTTGTTGCCCTTCTTTGTGCTCCATTTCCAGTACATGCTTCCTGAGAATTGGTGCCAAGAACTGGACAGCATACCCCAGGTGTGGCCGGACCAGAGTCTTGTAGAGTGGGAGAATTATAGCTTTATCCCTGGAGTTAATCCCTTTTAATGCATGCCAATATTCTGTTTGCTCTGTTAGCAGCAGCTTGGCATTGCATGCTATTGCTGAGCCTATCATCTACTAGGACCCCCAGGTCCTTTCCCATCCTAGATTCCCCCAGAGGTTCTCCCCCTAGTGTATAGATTGCATTCATATTTTTGCCATCCAAATTCACTATTTTACATTTTTCTACATTAAACCTCATTTGCCTTGTAGTTGCCCACCCCATTAATTCGTCCAGATCTTCTTGCAAGGTTTCCACATCCTGCAGAGACGTTATTGCCATGCTTAGCTTAGTATAGTCCGCAAATACAGATTGAACTGTACCCCATCCTCCAGGTTGTTTATGAACAAACTAAATAGGATTGGTCCCAGCATAGAACCCTGTGGGACCCCACTACCCACCCCTGACCATTCCAGGTATTCCCCATTAATCACCACCCTCTGAACGTGCCCTTGTAGCCAGTTTCAATCCATGTACTCACCCTATGGTCCATGCTAATGGACCTTATTTTGTACATTAAATGTTTATGGGGAACTGTGTCAAATGCTTTTGCAAAATCCAGATACACCACATCTACGGGCCTTCCTTTATCTAGATAGCAACTCACCTCCTCATAGAAGGCAAGAACGATTCTTCATGAATCCATGCTGATTACTGCTAATGATACCGTTTTCATTACTAAAATCTTGTATATAGTCCCTTATCATCCCCTCCAAAAGCTTGCATACTATTGATGTTAGGCTAACTGGTCTGTAATTCCCAGGGATGTATTTTGAGCCCTTTTTAAATATTGGTGCTACATTGGCTTTTCTCCAATCCGCTGGTACCATTCCAGTCAGTAGACTGTCAGTAAAAATTAGGAACAATGGTCTGGCAATTACTTGACTGAGTTCCCTAAGTACCCTCGGGTGCAAGCCATCCGATCCAGGTGATTTATTAATGTTAATTCTAATTCTGTCCTCTGTTAGCCATGATGGTGCTTCCTGTGATGTGTCATGAGGATAAACACTGCAGTTTTGGTTACTGAAGCCCCCTGATTCCCTTGTGAAGACTGAGGAGAAGAATAAGTTCAATACCTTCGCCATCTCCCCATCCTTTGTAACCAGATGTCCTTCCTCATTCTTTATGGGGCCAATATGGTCTGTCCTCCCTTTTTTACTGTTTACATACTTAAAGAATTTCTTGGGATTTTTTTTGCTCTCCTCCGCTATGTGTCTTTCATGTTCTTAGCTGCCCTAATTGCACCCTTACATTTCTTGTTGCATTCTCTATAACGTTTGAATGCTGATGATGATCCCTCAACTTTGTATTTTTTGAAGGCCTTCTCTTTTGCTTTTATATGCATTTTTACATTGGCGTTAAGCCATCTAGGACTTTTGTTTGCTCTCTTAAATATATTATTCAATGGGATGCACTGGCTAATGCCCTTATTTAATATGCTCCTAAATTGAACCCATATCTCCGCCATGTTCTTTGTTCCTAAGATTTTATCCCAATTTATATCTTCTAGCAAGGTTCATTGTTTAGGGAAGTTGGCTCCTTTAAAAATTCAGTGTCTTTGTATTTCCCTCATGTTTCCTATTTGTGTGATTTATACTGTATCCATGATCAGGTCTGTATTGTTGGTAATCAGTAGATCTAGTAACGCTTTATTTCTAGTTGGTGCATCTACCATCTGACCCATGAAATTGTCCTGCAAGACATTTACGAACTGATGAGCCTTAATACAAGCTGTACACTTACTACTTTACATTGTAGCAAAGTGTCATTTCTGCAGTGTTGTCACATGAAAAGATATAATAAAATATTTACAAAAATGTGAGAGGTGTACTCACTTTTGTGAGATACTGTACATTTCAGTAAAATATATCTTTTAGTACTATTTTACACAGGCATTGAAAATAGGCACCTGGGTCATGTTATTAAAGCTTCCTGAATGCCTATCAACGCCACACAAAATTGTTACAATGTAGAGCGGATGGAGGTGTTCACATGTTAGTGTTGCTTTGCGTTGCAGCAAGGCAAAATATTGCTTCCTGCAGAGTTTAGCAAGCATTGACGCTTTGCAACTGCCTCTATTCCCTTCTATTGAAATGCACCACAACTGCACCTATGGTGTTTACAGTGCATTTACGGTGCGGTTGCAATGTGTTGAAAGTGATTCTTTCCCATTTTAGCCTTGTAAAAAAAAAATAACACATAGGGTATTTGAGAAGTGTTGCCTGAGACAACACAAACGCCTGTACAACACATCCTAAATGCTCATTAACAATATAGATGTGCTTTTAGGCTGCTTTAGAATTTAACGCAAGTGTGAATGAGCCCTAATCTTTTATACAATGCCTTGCTTACATACAGCAGCATCACCTCAGTCTGTTTTATTACAACTTAAAAAATAGTATATATATTATAATAAATATATATATATATATATATATATATATATATATATATATATATATAGACATAATATACTATTTTTTATCTAGCAATAGTAGGCCACAATTGAGCACTGAAAGTAAAAGAAACGGGGCGCATGTGCGGCCGCTGAAGATGACGAGGGGTAACTGACAGAGCTCTGGTCCCTGCCTCAATCTCCACGGCCCCTGATCCTCAATCACTCGCTCTGAGAGCTCTGGGGGGTAAGCACTACAGAACCCCGCTCTACCCGCACACCTCATGGTGAAGACTGGGCAGCAGAAATCCACTGCCCCGCCATCTCAGGAGCCACTGTCTTCCTCCACAATGGAGTGATAACTTACTAGGCCTGTATCCCGGCCTTGATTTTGCAAGGGAACCCAGCAGAACTACTCAGCGCCTCTCAGGGGGAATTTTCCCATGCCTCAAACCATGCCACCAGTACCACTGCACTAACAGTTTTAACTCCTGAACGGCTAACCTACAATATCTCCCAGGCTGTGGGAAAGATCTTCCTGGAATTGAGGGGGGAAATTCACCAACTGTGGGAATGCACTGATACCCTGGAGACAAAGTTTGATGACATAGTCCAGTATGTACATGGAACCATTCGCTTTGAGAAATGCTGGGACCCCTCCCCCCTTCCCTTAATATGGGGAGGCTTCCCTAATCTGCCAAAGCATACAAACACTCATCACTAACATATGGTTATGGCTTTGAAACTAATATCATATAACGTTAAAGGTTTGAATTCTATCAAGAAACGTTGGTTAGCCTTGAAAGAGTTTAGAAACTCTGGAGCGGATGTGGTCATGGTCCAGGAGACGCACTTTTGGGGGGACAGGGTGGTCATTTAAATTTGCCTCCAAACACTTTCCTATCTCCTACATGGCCTCTGACTCTATAGGCAAGGCTGGGGTAGCAATCCTGATTAGACGCTCCTGACCTATAAGAGTTAAATCTTCTCACTTAGATCCTGATGGGCGATTTGTGATACTCTTCTGTGTTTACACGGCTATGGCCTTCACCCTCATGAATGTATATGCCCCTAACTCTGGCGTTTTTTTTCACTTCCATTTTTAAGACATTGCAGAGCTATTCACAACTATTTACAATTGTTGGCAGAGATTTTAATACTGTCTACTCTGCGGGGAGGGATAGGCAGACCCTGTTTCACTCAAATTTATCTGCTCGGGTGAAGGCTCTGTTTACCTCTTTCTGCAAGCTCCTCCGTACACACCGATTCCTGGATTCCTATCGTATTAAACACCCCACCAGCAGACAGTATACATTCTATTCCCCGGCCCACAAAACGTATTCTAGATTGGATTATTTCTTCATTTCTGCACCCCTCCTCACTAGGGTAGTCTCTTCGGACATAGGCCCACTTACATGGTCTGACCACTCCCCTATTTTCACAGATCTAACTTTGTCAGCCCCTTCCTCAAAAACCTTCCACTGGCATTTGAATGAATCCCTCCTCAGTCATAATAACAATAAAGAACAGCTCTCTCAAGCCCTGAAGGAGTACTTTCAACTTGATCAAAGGTTCCGTCTCGGAGGAGACCACTTTGTGGGAAGCTCATATAGCCTTCCTCAGGGGTTAATGCATCACCATAGGTTTTCGACTGAAAAAGATACTAATACTTTGAAAACCACCATACTGGGAAAATTGTGTTTCTCAGAAAAACAACTTCATCATCCCACGGTGGCCTGCCTCTGAGAGGTAACCTCTCTCCGTAACCAACTCAAAGCCTTACACATGCATCGAGTAACCAGGTCACTTATGTGGTCCAAGCAGAAATTTTAGGAGTTTTCCAATAAGCCTCACAGAATGTTAGTGAACAGACTCAAACCTCGTCCCTTCCATTCCCTCCCCGATTTCCTCTTGCAACCAGAAGGAACACCTACATACTGTCCTCGAAATATGGCTAAGGTCTTTGGTGACTTTTATCACAAACTTTATAATTGCCTTACCCTTGCCAACAACTTCACTTTTAACCAAGAAGCCTTTGATGCCTTCTTTACTACCTTAAAACTCCCCAAACTATCTCCCACCAACTTACAGCTTTTAAATGAAGCAATTCCCCCTGAAGAATTAATGTAGGTCCTTAAACATTTACTAACCCATAAATCCCCTGGCCCTGATGGATTTCCTTACTCCTACTATAAAAGCTTCTCCCACAATCTAACCCCACACATGATAGCTTTATACAACTCTTTCTCAAAGGCCAGATCCCTAACTCCCAATTCATGCATTCCTTCATCACAGTCATTCCTAAACCCGGTAAGGACCAATCCCTGCCTGACAACTACAGACCCATTGCACTCTTAAATTCTGACTATAAGATCTTTACAAAAATTTTAGCTAATGGACTTTCCCAACTACTTCCCAAAATGATCAACAGAGAGCAGGTCAGATTTATCCAAGCCTGACAAGCTGGAGACAACACCAGATGGACCATAGATCTTATTGATCTAATTAATAAATTCTGTCGGCTGGTCCTAATACTAAGTCTTGATGCACAAAAAGCTTTTGATAAACTCTCATGACCTTATATGTTTACCTTTATCCCATTATGGATTTTAAGGCCCTTTCTTGGAAGCTCTGAGGATTTTGTATTGTACTCCTACCTCTCAAGTACGATTATCCTCTTTTCTGTCCCATTCATTTCCGATGTCTAATGGCACCAGACAGGGATGCCCGCTGTCACCTCTCCTTTTTATTTTGTACCTTGAACCACTGACCGCTGCCATCCGCGCGTATCCAGACATAAAAGGAATTTTGATGAGGCAAAGGAAATATAAACTTTCACTCTTTGTGGACGACATTCTCCTGACCTTGACTAACCCCCTCATATCCCTTCCCTCATTACATAATCTCTTATCCCTCTTTGGATCTCTCTCGGGTTATAAAATTAATAATTCCAAGACCTAGGCCCTCCCTATCCTTTTCCCTCCTGATCTCTTGTCTACGTTACAGCAGACCCACCCTTATAGATGTGTACCCATTCCCTTAAATACTGAGGTGTGAACTTGACATCTACATACCCCGGCCTTTGAGCAGCTACTGTAATTACCCCTCCCTTTTCAAAGACATTCAAAGCATGTTAAAACAATGGGATCCACACCCAATATCATGGCTGGGCAGGATAAACATTCTGAAAATGTCCATTTTACCTAAGTTGCTATATTTGTTTGAAACCCTACCTATCCCTATACCCCTGTCTCAGCTCAAATCCATACAAAGCTGGTTTCTAAATTTTATTTGGCAAAACAAAGCCCACCGTATTGCTAGATCCTTAGTGTTCTCTCCTTATACATGAGGAGGTCTAGGAGCTCCTGATATCATAAAGTATTATTATGCCACACACCAACATACCATTGACTCTTGCTCCAGTCAATTAGCTCCTAACAGGTGGATGGAAATCTAAATGGGCACTTTCTACCCTGTCCATCTGTGTTCTCTGGTGTGTTCGCCATCTATTCAAAATGATAGGGCTATTCACATTGCAGGTTTGGTGTGCTGCCTCTAGATGATACACTCTCTCCTCACCATGCCCACCCTTTTCTAATGTCTTTTTGAACCCTTTAATTCCCAACAGTACTTCATTTGGACCTCGTCACTTTGTTCATCCCATCAGCCGTAACATATTTTCTTTTGGGGAATTACAGGCTAAACACCAGTCCATTATATTATTCCTATCTTCAAATTTGATTTTTTTGTATCCCTATCTTCCTCCCTCATCCTGGATAGGCCCAATCAATTTGAGCTTACCAGGGCCCAAACCAACTCCATTTAATTTCCACCATTTACAAATTACTACACGAGGCCAGCCCCCTTACGGATGTATCTCATACCTATATGCAGAAATGGCCCCAAATTTTGCAGAAGCCAATCCCTGTCCCTTGCTGGGAGAAGATCTGGACATCTGATTTTAAATCATCCAGATGTGTGGTGCAGAGAGAGACTGCTCTGAAGATTATAATGTTCTGGTACAGGACTCCGGAAATTATACACCGCTACAGTTCCCACACTATGTTGGCCATGTGGCACTTCCGCTGGCTCACACTTCCACATTTTCAAGCAATGCCCACAGATACAACCTTTCTGGGCCATTGTGATCTCCCTTCTCCAAACCCTGTTCAGTGTCTCTCTACAGTTAGATCCATTGCATTACTTACTGGGTCTCCCCTTCCCAGGTCTCAATAAAATGACTAAATGATTGCTTTCCTACATTTTACTAGCTGCAAGGAGAGCTATCCCTGTATGTTGGTTATCAAGAGACCCACCCACTTTATCCTTACTAAATACCATCACAGAAATACGTAGAATGGAATATCTTACTGCCTCTGCCAATGACTCTATACCGAAATTTAACAAAATATGGGAACTATGGGATCTTTCTGTATATGGAACTGATACTTTTACTTCCTGATGTTCTGATTATTCCCTATCCCCCTTCTTGGACAATCCCTAGCCCTATGCTATCACATAGCATTATAGTTATCTGTTTACTATTCCCCCGCTTTCTCATATTTTATTTTAGTGATCTATTTATCTCTATTGCTATGGTAATCGATATTTTGACTATGCTTGGCCTGACATTGTATGTCAACTTCTTTGTGTTTTCATATAGAATCATTTTCACTATTGTTTTCATATTATCTGTGTCTTTGGATAATTTTTCTCATATCTACAATGCTATATCTTGCGCTTTCTATGTTTAGAAAATCTCTGGAAAAAAAACAAAATTATGAAAAAAAAAAGTAATAGAAACAGCAGCTCTTAAAGCTTTTAAAAGATTTACACTACCAAAAAAATAAATAAATGCTAAAGCCCTAAATTTTATAACAATTGCCACACAGTTGCAAAATATATTTAATAGCATAGCTTCTTTCAGTGTAGCACCACACAGTCAACAATGCACTTGTATATATTTATGTGCAGCTGAGGCTCATCCACCCACTCTTACCAGATAATAATAAAAGATAGTTTTTATTATGTAAACATTACAATGTATAATGTCAGAGATAAGAGCCAGTAATATTGCACAGACAAGCTGCACAACATAAAAGATATTTTACTAGGCTATAAAGGAAGAGCTAGAGACAAGGCAGCTTTTATTGTGAAATCAATATTACAGTGTATTATATCATCTACAAGAGCCAGATACATTGCACATACAGTATACAGTATGCTGCTCACTCATAAGCAGTTCTACTAGACCACAATAGATGAGGGTGAGACAAGACAGTTTTTATAAATAAAAATGACACTGTGTAATGTTAGGGAACAGAACCAAAAATATTGGCCAGACTTGCTGCGCATAATATTACCATTTTTACGAAGCTGCAATTGAAAGGGGGAAAAGATGAGGTCATTTTTATCAAGAAATAAAAAGTACAGTATCACCTTCACAAACTTGTGGCAAATGACTGGCTAACCTCATATCATGCTGTTACTGATACGCAACAATAACACTCTCAGCTTCACCCTGCAAAAAGATTTTCCAGCTTGCAGGACCACAGTCTAGGTGCCAACAGACTGAGAGTGATTGTCACTGGGTATAGTTGACCAAACAATTACCTCTTTAAACTGCCACCAACTACTTTTATCGAGAAGTAACTGTAATTTTAGAATAAATTTCTGTAAAACACGCTTTCACCACAGACAGGTATATTATATTAAATTCCCTTTCACTGAAAAGTTTTTTCCCTATGCTAGGGTCACCAGTATGGTATTTGTACATTGATATCATATCCCCTCTCAAGTGTCTCTTCTCCAGAGATAATAAGTTCAATGCTTGTAGTCTTTCCCCATAGCTGAGAAACTCCAGTCCCTTAATTAGCTTAGTTGCCCTTCTTTGGACTCTCTCCAGTTCCAGCACATCCCTCCTGAGGACTGGTGCCTGGAACTGGATGGCATACTTGTTTTATCTCTGGAGTGAATCCCATTTTTAATGCATGACAATATTCTATTGGCTTTTCTTGCAGCAGCTTGGCATTGCATGCCATTGCTGAGCCTGTCCTACTCTAGGACCCCCAGGTACTTTTCCATCCTAGATTCCCCCAGAGGTTCTTCCCTAGTGAGTAAATTACATTCACATTTTTGGCACCTAAATGCATTACTTTACATTTTTCAACATTATATTTAATTTGCCATGTAGTTGCCCACCCCATTAATTTGTTTAGGTCTTTTTTCCAAGTCTACTTACCTTAGATGACTTCATGGTATAGGAATGTCATTGTAAACTGACTATATGGACAAGCCAGCCCATTAATTTCCTTTCATGAATGCACTATCTTCCTTAGGTAATGTTGTTCATGACTGGTTAAATCCTACCAACTTGACATATATATACTACAGCTAGAACTTGTAATAATTGTCTCGCATCAGAGCTGCCATCATGCATGTGTCTGATTCTGGTCATCTGCGCCACAGCATTTTCTAAGTTATTACATTTGTTATCTGTATCTGTCATTATGCAATTAAATGTTATACTTATAATTATTTTTATGATCTCTCTAGCGCATTTCGAATAAACCCCCAAAATGTAAACTATCACGTAACTGATAAAATACCAATCATGCAGTCTAGGTGTGGCTGCTGGGATGTAACTGTGTTCATGACCATGTCGCAGATACAGTTTTCCATATAAATATCTTTGAATACCTACATATCACAATCTGCTAACTTGTATATTATGGTCTAGAGTGCACTTACCTTCAGAATGGATATAAATATGACAGTTTTCGGGTTGCCTACTTCACCTAGGATGGGTAATGTGTCTTGTTGGCTCCCCATATCTTCTAAGATGGGGTGTTTGGACTTAAAACATTACTAATTAACTGATGGAGATATTTATGTCTATTTTCCGGTCTTTATGTACTGAGTTATGAAATATTCTGAAGTTATTGATTCTACCAAAACAGAAAAATGTATTTCTAAAGACTCCAGCTAAGGTATTTATGATGTGGGGGATCTAACAGAATATCTGTTTGTTTTTCAGGTTGCTTGAGCTTATGAATGTGACGGTTTTACGAGGGCATCCAGATTGAAGTGTGGATTTGGATAATAGAGGGTCTGCATGTGTCCTCTCAAGTATCTGACAAGAATATTCTGGTATGCAGCCTGAAGTTTTTGATTGTATAAACTGAAGGAGGGAGGCATAGGTCTCTGCAGCTCTGTCTCTTCTTATGACAATTGGCATGGGGGACTTGGAGCCTGAACAACATGTCCACTGCATACAGCTTTTCATGGGCCCAAAGCGCATAACCATTACATGTATAATGTCAGAGACAAGACCCTTTAAATATTGTACTGATACACTGCACATCATAGCTTTGTAGGATCAAAAAAAAAATATATTTTTCTGATTAAAATAGATGTTGTATATTAAACATAACATATGTAATATTTCTACAATTTCTTTTAGGCCACACTGCCTAAAAGTAATATGCTACACACAGTATAAATAATGCCCAAGCATGTGAAGTTTATATTTTTTATATTAAAATTGAAGGAATATGTTACACGCTGCATAGGCATAATTTAAAAAAAAGTTTGAGAAGCCTCATTTGATAAAATGCTTATCTCACGCAACTTTTGTGGATATGGCAGTGAAAGTGTTAACCACTTCACGCAAACCTCTGTACCCCTACATCAGTTATGGATGCTAAATACCGTTGTTATGGGCTGCCATAACAACGGTATTTTCAGGAGCGGCGTGCTTTTCTCTTAAAGATAAAAATGGTCTCTGTGGCAGATTTACCGCAAGATCACTTTTATCGGTGGCGGGAGAGAGCCCCCCTCTCGCTGCGCTGCGGTTGTCTCTGCTACTTACCGGAGCTGTCGGCAGCGGCGGAGACAATTGCGTCCACTCCCCTCACTGCCTGGATGCCAAGTGAGGGAAAGATGGCCCCCGCTCAGCTCCATAGCAATGGAGGGCGGAAGCAATGTCAAACATCACTTCTGCCCAATGCTCTTAAAGGAGAATTTTTTTTTTCATTCCTTGTAATAGGAAAAAAAGTGACCCCAATTATAAAAAATAAATAGTAAAATAAATAAGAAAACATTTAAATTTTAAGCGCCCCATCACGACGAGCTCGCACGCAGAAGCAGACAGATACATCGGTAGCACCCGCCTATGAAAACGGTATTCAAACCACACATGTGAGGTATCGCTGCGATCGTTAGAGCGAGATAAATAATGTTAGCCCTAGACCTCTTTTGTAACTCAAAACTGGTAACCTGTAGAAATTTTTAAAGGTCGCTTATGGAGATTTTTAAAGGTAAACGCTTGTCTCCATTCCACGAGCGGGCGCAATTTTGAAGCGTGATATGTTGGGTATCAATTTACTTGGCGTAAGATTATCTTTCACAATATAAAAAAAATTGGGCTAACTTTATTGTTGTCTTATTTTTTAATTCAAAAAAGTGTATTTTTTCCAAAAAAAGTGTGCTTGTAAGACCGCTGCTCAAATATGATGTGACAGATGGTCATGGCAGTAAAAGTATTAACCCCCCCTTTACATGTACTGTGAGCTGAGAAAACCCTACCCACTTTACAATCTCTGTCAGGGACGTGCTGGCCATGGCATTACTGGTGCTCAAAGGCGGATGCTAATGCACATATGCATGCGCAGACACGATTTCCCAAGTGCCCATCATGTCAAGCACACAAATGCGTGCATGCGCACTAATGTTCGTGAATGCACACATGCAGAAGCGCACATGCCAATAAGCATTGGCGCCAGATGCCATATATAAGGGCAGCAAATCCACTAGGACTTTGCTGTCTGATCTGCAGCTTGTACCCGTATACCTGTTCCCGTGACCCTTATCTGATTCCTGTGTTTGACCCGGCTTACCCTTACTATGCTTGCTATCCATTATCTTGACCCGGCTTGCCTTGTTGACTCTGCTTTAATCTCTTTGCTGCTTGATATCCTGTTTCCAAACCTTGCCTGCATCCTGACCATTCTTTGCCTGTCATCTATGTCTGCATCTGATCGTCTGTTGCCATCCCGGCTTATCTGACCATGCATCCTGTATATCCTCTGCTCTGCATGCACCTGCCTGGTCCCTGCTTCCTGCTGCCACCAGTCCGGAATCTGCTGACCTGCTAATGCCTGCCATTTAACCTGCTGGTCCACCCTGATGACACCTCTACCACACGGTAGACGATCCATGCACCCATACACTGTCAAACTCTTGCGGCCACTGTTATGCCGCGTACACACGGTCGGACTTTTCATCTACAAAAGTCCGACAGCCGTCCGACAGACTTTCGGCGGACTTGCGGCGGACTTGCCGCGGACTTGTTGCAGACTTTCTAACGAACGGACTTGCCTACACACGACCACACAAAAGTCCGACGGATTCGTACGTGATGACGTACACCGGACTAAAATAAGGAAGTTGATAGCCAGTAGCCAATAGCTGCCCTAGCGTGGCTTTTTGTCCGTCGGACTAGCACACAGACGAGCGGATTTCGGGGTCCGTCGTAGTTACGACGTAAAGATTTGAAGCATGTTTCAAATCTAAAGTACGTCGGATTTGAGGCTAAAAAAGTACGTTGAAAGTCCGGAGAAGCCCACACACGATCGGATTACCAGCCAGCTTTAGTCCGTCAGCGTCCGTTGGACTTTTGTAGCTGAAAAGTCCGACCGTGTGTACGCGGCTTTACAACATCGGTGGTCCCTGAGCAGGGGTTGTATGAGAAGCCTTCCCTCTACACGTCTGGCTCAACCTTCAGGTATGTGACAATCTCTTTTTCAGTGCCTGGTGTTGCTACACTGAGGGTGTTCCAGTGCCCACCACCCCGCTGCCACTCTGCAATCTGACTGGTGCCCAGAAGTCTGCGGACCACATGAAGGGTGCTGTGGCCTGCAGGATGTGTTTTGGGCACCAGGGCTTTAAAGTATGCAGATTAATGGGCACCCCAGTCCTGAACTGTATTTATTGAGCTGAAGGACACTGACATCTGCACTGAATGATGATGTCCCCCTCTCCTTGGAACCACATGAGGGGGTCACCTTTTTGCATTAGCTTTCCTCTTCTCACATAAGAGTCATCAGGGTCCCTCTGTCACATCGGAGTTCCCCCTTCATATTAGAACCTTTCCATCACATCCGAGTCCTTGGAAACCTTGCAAAAACACCTGAACAAATTAATGGGGTGGGCGACTACATGGCAAATGAGGTTCAATGTAGAAAAATGTAAAACAATGCATTTGGGTGGCAAAAATATGAATGCAATCTATACACTTTGGGGAGAACCTCTGGGGGAATCTAGGATGGAAAAGGACATGGGGGTCCTAGTAGATGATAGGCTCAGCAATGCCAAGCTGCTGCTAATAAAGCAAACAGAATATTGGCATGCATTAAAAGGGGGATCAACGCAAGAGATAAAACAATTCTCCCACTCTACAAGGCTCTGGTCCGGCCGCACCTGGAGTATGCTGTCCAGTTCTGGGCACCAGTCCTCAGGAAGGATGTACTGGAAATGGAGCGAGTACAAAGAAGGGCAACAAAGCTAATGAAGGGTCTGGAGGATCTTAGTTATGAGGAAAGGTTGCAAGCACTGAACTTATTCTCTCTGGAGAGGAGACGCTTGAGAGGGGATATGGTTTCAATTTACAAATGCTGTACTGGTGACCCCACAATAGGGATAAAACTTTTTCGCAGAAGACAGTTTAATAAGACTCGTGGCCACTCATTACAATTAGAAGAAAAGAGGTTTAACCTTAAACTACGTAGAGGGTTCTTTACTGTAAGAGCTGCAAGGATGTGGAATTCCCTTCCACAGGCGGTGGTCTCAGCGGGGAGCATTGATAGCTTCAAGAAACTATTAGATAATCACCTGAATGACCGCAACATACAGGGATATATAATGTAATACTGACACATAATCACACACATAGGTTGGACTTGATGGACTTGTGTCTTTTTTCAACCTCACCTACTATGTAACTATGTAACTATGTAACTATCACATCAGAGTTGTTCTTTTCACAATAAAGTCCCCCCCTTCATATTAGAATACCTGAGACTGGGTTCACACTTATGCGAATTGGATGCAGGTTTCCCTGCATCCAATTTGCATGACAGGAGAGCGTGACAGGCTCTCAATGGCTCAGTTCACACATCTCCGGGGTGGCCGCGGAGCACACTGCAGAAGGGTCCTGTGCATCTTTGGATCCATCTCAGGTCTGAATTCAGACAAAAATTTGGATCTAATTAGGACCTTAAACGGTGAACGGGGACCCACTGGACCCCTGCTGTGAGCTGTTGCGCTGATAGTGTGAACCCAGCCTGAATCACATCAGGGTTCCTCTATCACATCAGAGTCCCTCCATTACATCACATTATACCAGAGCCCCCCCCCTTCACATTAGTACCTCCCATCTCATCAGAGATCCTAATTCACATTAGAGTTCCCCCCTTCACATTAGAATCCCCCCATCACATTACCCCCCTATTACATTATAGTCCCCATTTGATATTAGAGTCCCTCTATCACAGAAAGAAACAGAGTTTACATTTTTGCTGCCATGCTTACACATCATTGGAGAGAAAAGAAAAGATTGCCATTATCCAATTGATGGCCTCTCTGCCAGTTGCAGGGATCTAATAAATACCCCACATCTGCTGCTGTGTTCCAATTGAACAACAGAAAATATTATCATTTCATCCATGTTATTTAATTTATAGGTATATTCTATGGATAATTCTTTTTTGCTACCTCCAACAAAAATAATTTTCTGAATGATTTATTTAGCAATCAGTTTCCCTGTCTGGTCCAAACATCAAAGTACTATATGATTTGTTTTGATGCTGCTGTGCGGAAGGAAAAAGTATTAATTAGTTAATCTCCATGAACTACAAAAAAGGTATTCACCCATGCTGATCACAAAGAGCTTTGGTCTTAATACTCCTAAACTGTTTTTCCACATTCACCCCACTGGATATAGTGGATATAGTGGATATAGTGGGCAGGTTCACATGAAACCAAAGAACTGAATCATCAAGCAGAAGCATAGTTTGTAAACAGGCCACGGTTAGCGCTATTGAAAGTCAGGTATAGTCAGAATACTGGTAGAGGGTTAGCTGGGCCCTGACAGAAAACAGACATCCTCACTTGACTGGATAAATTAGCTATAAGACAATTCGTGTTGTTACCAGGATATATTAAAATCAGATACTAAAAGACAAGTTGAATTATTAGGATAACAGTTCAGAATACAATCACAGGATGGCTTTTCAGAACTGAAACAAGGACAAAGGCACCTTTGCTCAGTCATTGTGGAGGGGGGAATTCGGTGGGCTTGTGCTAAAAAAGGTAATATGGAGGGGGAGGGGATTTATAGTAGGAGGGGATTTTTTTTGGGGGGGGGAGGAGGGAGAGAAATTGTGCTAGCGGGGATAATTGGGGGATTTGAGCTAAGATGGGGGATTGGGAGAATTTGTGATGGGAGCAGGGAATTTGGAGTAGGGGGAGAGGATTTGTGCTCAGAGGGGAAATTTGAGGGCTGAGAGATTTGGACTAGGAGGGGGGGGATTTTTTTTGGCATATGGGGAATGAGAGGATTTAAGCTGGGAGGTAGGGGGGGTTTGTGGTGGCAAAGATCTGTGCTGGGAAGGGGCTTTCAGCAGGAGTGGATTTGTATTGGGAGGAGGAGGAATTTATGCCTATGGGGTAAGCATGCAGATTAGTGCTCAACTTTTTTGGGGGGAGGGGAAGGAATTTTTGCTGACACATTATGGGGAAGGGAGGCGCAATTTGGCACGTTTGCCCTGGGCTCTAGATGATTGCGTCCTGACACTGCACTGCATTAGGGTGACAAGTATACATGCCCACAGTGAGTTTACCCAGAATCAGAAAAAGCTATCAACCACACTAGAGATGATGATATTCATGATATTTTACTTTTTGTCCCTAAGTAAAAATTATTATTTTCTTTCTTTCCTTGATTATACTTTGCTGTATTGCTAACTGAATTCTTGAAACATTCCCTTTTGCAGAAAAAAAATAAAAATAAATAAAAAATAGCCCCCCCACCCGCAGACCCCCCACAACCACCGGGCAAGGGTTGTGGGGATGAGGCCCTTGTCCCCATCAACTTGCGGACAAGGTGCTTTGGCGGGCTACCCCAAAGCACCCTCCCAATGTTGAGGGCATGTGGCCTGGTATGGTTCAGGAGGGGAGCGCTCTCTTTTCCCCCCCTCTTTTCCTGCGGCCTGCCAGGTTACGTACTTGGATAAGGGTCTGGTATGGGGGACCCCCACACCATATCTTTTTTAAATTTTGGTGCGAGGTTCCCCTTAAAATCCATAGCAGACCTGAAGGGTCTGCTATGGATTTTGAGGGGAACCCCCACGCCATTTTTTAAAATTTTGGTGTATAGTTCCCCTTAATATCCATACCAGACCTGAAGGGCCTGGTATGGAATTTGGGGGGACCCCCACACATTTTTTTTTTTAAATTTTGGTTCAGGCTTCCCCTGTGGGGGAATCCCATGCCGTTTTTTTCAATGACTTTTATGTGTATTGCCAGGACCGACAATTCATTATAGCCGCAAGTAGTTTTAAATGACTTTTTTCCTTTAGAAATGTAATTTTGCTCTCAGACTGTTCTAAACACAGGAAACATGCGCCACTTTACAGGCATACTATAGACACCCCCCAGGTACGAAATTTAAAGGAATATTACACTTTTATTGTTTCACTTTATACATTATTAAAATCACTGCTCCCGAAAAAACGGCTGTTTTTAAAACTTTTTTTGCATTACTACATGTCCCCTGGGGCAGGACCCAGGTCCCCAAACACTTTTTATGGCAATAACTTGCATATTAACCTTTAAAATTAGCACTTTTGATTTCTCCCATAGACTTTTAAAGGGTGTTCCGCGGCTTTCGAACTTGCCGCAAACACCCCAAATTATTTGCTATTCGGCAAACAGCCAATGTTTCGAGTCGAACTCATGTTAGACCCGAATATAAAGCCCATCCCTAGTTAAGACCAATGTCATAATTGCAATCCTGTGCTTTCTCATAGGGTTCTATTATGTCCAACAATTTTGGTGCGTTTTCTAAAAGCACACCAAAAGTCCTGGTGTGATTTTAGAAAGTGCACCAAAACCACAGGATATAATAGAACACTATGGGAAAGCACAGATAATCTGTACCAAACCCTGGTACACTGTGATGCACCAAGAGGGCAGTCAAACTCACCGCATCAGTGTGAAAGGGCCTAATTTAACAACTCACAAAATGTATATTAATAAAAGACATTTACTTTGCTTAAATGTTACAAAGAAAATAAACCTGACACCACATTGTGGCATCACATAAATTACATGTGTAATAAGCTAGTTTACCTTTACATTATTCAATGGCTTACATACAACAGCAGCAATCTAATATACTGTAGCTGATTTTTACAAAAAAGTCTTTAGTTGGCCTTAATTACTTATTGGTGTAGCTATGACAAAGCATATTTATAACCAATACAGTGTGGCACAACACTTTTTCATATCCTATGTAAATCACACCAAAAAAATAAATAAAACCATATCTGCTACCTGAATGATAGAAAAGAATGAAAAAATTATATATAAAGTCAGTGGCGGCCCGTCCATAGGGGGCGCCTGGGCGCCGCCACCCCCCCCCCCCCTCCAGGCAGCAAAAAACAAAAAAAAAACAAAAAAAAAAAGTAAAAAAAAACAAAAAAAAAGGTCCTTAAGTGCACTGTGTTCGGATGCCGGATACAGTGCGACGCCGGACACAGTGCACTTATAGGAAGTGCCACGTCTATGCAATCACTAGATTGCAGACGTGGCGCTGCATTTGCGGGCGTTTAGCCCGCCTTGGGGCGTTCTCTGAAGCGCCGAGTAGCTTCCGCTCGGCCATAGCAATACATACTACAGGCGCCGGGTGGAAGCTACTTGGCACTTCAGATTTGATTGACATCTGCCCTGAGGCAGATGTCACTTCCTGGTTCTCTCTCTCATTGCGCCCGAGAGAGGAAGCAGGAAGAATGCTGCTGCCAGTGTGAGGAGGAGGACACCGCAGGAGACTGAAGGTAAGTACCGCTGTGTGGAGAATCGGGGGGACACCTGCTGAGGGGGGGCTCTGGTGGGGGGCTCTGATGGGGACAACTGCTGTGGGGGGCTCTGATGGGGACAACTGCTGTGGGGGGCTCTGATGGGGACACCTGCTGTTGGGGGACTCTGATGGGGACACCCTGCTGTGGGGGGGCTCTGATAGGGACACTTGCTGTGGGGGGGCTCTGATGGGGGACACCTGCTGTGGGGGGACTCTGATGGGGGACACCTGCTGTGGGGGGACTCTGATGGGGGACACCTGCTGTGGGGGGCTCTGATGGGGACACCTGCTGTGAGGGGGCTCTGATGGGGGACACCTGCTGTGGGGGGACTCTGATGGGGGACACCTGCTGTGGGGGGCTCTGATGGGGGACACCTGCTGTGGGGGGGCTCTGATGGGGGACACCTGCTGTGGGGGGACTCTGATGGGGGACACCTGCTGTGGGGGGACTCTGATGGGGGACACCTGCTGTGGGGGGCTCTGATGGGGGACACCTGCTGTGGGGGGCTCTGATGGGGACACCTGCTGTTGGGGGACTCTGATGGGGACACCTGCTGTTGGGGGACTCTGATGGGGACACCTGCTGTGGGGGGGCTCTGATGGGGGACACCTGCTGTGGGGGGACTCTGATGGGGGACACCTGCTGTGGGGGGCTCTGATGGGGGACACCTGCTGTGGGGGACTCTGATGGGGACACCTGCTGTTGGGGGCTCTGATGGGGGACACCTGCTGTTGGGGGCTCTGATGGGGGACACCTGCTGTGGGGGGGACTCTGATAGGGGACACCTGCTGTGGGGGGGACTCTGATGGGGGACACCTGCTGTGGGGGGGACTCTGTTGGGGGACACCTGCTGTGGGGGGGACTCTGATGGGGGACACCTGCTGTGGGGGGGACTCTGATGGGGGACACCTGCTGTGGGGGGCTTTGATAGGGGACACCTGCTGTGGGGGGCTCAGGTGGGGGGCTCTGATGGGGGACTCTGATGGGGGACACCTGCTGTGGGGGGACTCTGATGGGGACACCTGCTGTGGGGGACACTGATGGGGGACACCTGCTGTGGGGGGACTCTAATGGGGACACTTGCTGTGGGGGGACTCTGATGGGGGACACCTGCTGTGGGGGGACTTTGATGGGGGACACCTGCTGTGGGGGGGACTCTGATGGGGGACACCTGCTGTGGGGGGCTCTGATGGGGGACACCTGCTGTGGGGGGCTTTGATAGGGGACACCTGCTGTGGGGGGCTCTGGTGGGGGGCTCTGATGGGGGACACCTGCTGTGGGGGGCTCTGGTGGGGGGCTCTGATGGGGTACACCTGCTGTGGGGGGCTCTGATGGGCGACTCCTGTTTTGGGGGGACTCTGATGGGGACACCTGCTGTGGGGGGACTCTGATTGAGACACCTGCTGTGGGGGACACCTGCTGTGGGGGGACTCTGATGGGGGACACCTGCTGTGGGGGGGCTTTGATGGGGGACACCTGCTGTGGGGGGCTTTGATGGGGGACACCTGCTGTGGGGGTCTTTGATAGGGGACACCTGCTGTGGGGGGCTTTGATAGGGGACACCTGCTGTGGGGGCTTTGATAGGGGACACCTGCTGTGGGGGGCTTTGATAGGGGACACCTGCTGTGGGGGGCTTTGATAGGGGACACCTGCTGTGGGGGGCTTTGATAGGGGACACCTGCTGTGGGGGGCTCTGGTGGGGGGCTCTGATGGAGACACCTGCTGTGGGGGTACTCTGATGGGGATACCTGCTGTGGGGGGACTCTGATGGGGACACCTGCTGTGGGGGGACTCTGATGGGGACACCAGCTGTGGGGGGACTCTGATGGGGACACCTGCTGTGGGGGGATTCTGATGGAGACACCCTGCTGTGGGGGACACCTGCTGTGGGGGGCTCTGATGGGGACACATGCTGTGGGGGGACACTGATGGCAACTCTGATGTAAGGGGACAGAGGCTGCATTTGGGGGGGGGACAGAGGCTGCATTTGATGTGACAGAGGCTGCATTTGATGTGACACAGGCTGCATGTAAGAAGGGACTGCTGGGGACACCTGATGGCATCTGGTGACAGGCGACGTGGCTAGTGACACACTCGGGGCTCCCACTGATTCTGCATTATGGTGAGTTGAACGATTTCATTTTATATTACAATGTATTAATAGTAATAATGAGCTTCAATCATCCTGACACCATAACAACCATGGTGCCGGGATGATTGAAGCGCTAACACCAGGTGTTTGGAGTATCTTTATCTGCTGATTGTTAAACTTTGTAGAATACACATTTCTTTTGTTGTGTAGGATCTAGGCCTGCTGTCCCTCTCTCCCTCGCCCTCTCCCTCCATCCCTCGTTCATCTCAGATGCTAACCACACAACCTTAGAGCCACGCCCACTATTTCGCTGAAACCACGCCCATTTCCATCAAATGGGAGGGGTCAAAAAGGAAGGGCGGGGTCTGGCGCCCCCCCATCCTAAAACTTCACCAGCCGCCACTGTATAAAGTCCAGCGTTCACAAATTATATAAATATAGTCCAGTGTCCATTAATAATAATAAGAAAAAAACACCCTATGTCCTCAATCTTCATGCATATGTGCACATCCACCACCAGGTGAAAAACCTGCTCACCTCAATATCATAACATCAATGTTATCCCAATAAAGCTGCTCCTTAGGGATCACCACCTCAATTCTCCTCAGCCTACAACCACACCATCTGTTTCCAGATGTGATCATAGGGCTCAAATCATGTATCATATAGAAGAGAAAGGCACAGATATAGTGTACGCTGTCTTACACATTTATTCAAACACCATGCAAAGCATTACACCTACAGAAATATACTATCAAAGTTCTATATGAATCCAGTCATCTGCCTGTTCACCACAGTACTCAGCAGGACTTTGACATGACATCACAAGCTTGGCTCCTCCCCCTAGACACGTTTCTACCCATAATCTGGCATCCTCAGTAGCCCAAGTACTGTGGTGAGCAGGCAGTTGACTGGATTTGTACAGCTCTTTGAAGAATGCATTAAGGTACAAAGCCTTCTGCCATTAGAACCACTTCATAGGGGCTTCAATTTAAATAAGAAACTTGAATCTATTTAGGAGAATTAATTGCTGGTTTAAGAAGTTAGTAAGTTACTAGCTAGCAACAACTGCATGAGCAATCAGGATTATGATTACAGTGTAGGTTCCTCAAGGCAACTGCCAATCATGAACAAAGGTTAGCTTGGAAGCCAGAAAATAGTTGTAAAAATTCCAGGCTGCAAGTTCTGAATCTGCCTTAGGGGCTTGCAGGGCTAGTTGTTGGGGTGGGGATAATTTCATATGAAGGAGTGAAGGAGGTAATAAGCATTGACTTTCCCAAAAATCCTGGGGAAGGAAAACAGGAGATGCCCTAAACATGTATAGAAATTTGGGGATGAAGACCATTTTTATTAGATTAATTAATCCAATAAAATGAAGAGGCGGTGAGTGCCACTGATGAAGCGTGTATAACAAAAAAAAAAAAAAAAATCTGCGCTAGCAATTTACTAAAAATAATTGATAAACTGTACCAAAACCAAATCATAAATAATCTATACAAATAATAGTGAATGTGAGAAATGTGTAAAAAATATAGATAATGTATACCATACACTTTTTTTTTTTTTTTTTTGTTATATATCATCAAAGTGTAAGCACTTTTATCCTGCAGCTGCAAGAGGTTTTTTAAAGATCACTACATCACATGAATTCATTTGCGAGCGCTGTTTTGTATATATTTTTTACTGATGAAGCGTGGTCTCTGTTGGGACATTATTAGTAGGAAGTTACTTAGTATCTTTATAAACTACAATCTCTAATGCCGCGTACACACGGTCGGACTTTTCGTCTACAAAAGTCCGACAGCCTGTCCGACAGACTTTCGACGGACTTGCGGCGGACTTTCGACGGACTTGCGGCGGACTTTCTAACGAACAGACTTGCCTACACACGATCACACAAAAGTCCGTCGAATTCTTACGTGATGACGTACACCGGACTAAAATAAGGAAGTTGATAGCCAGTAGCCAATAGCTGCCCTAGCGTGGGTTTTTGTCCGTCGGACTAGCATACAGACGAGCGGATTTTTCGACCGTACTCGAGTCCGTCGGAAAGATTTGAAGCATGTTTCAAATCTAAAGTACGTCGGATTTGAGGCAAAAAAAGTCAGTTGAAAGTCCGGAGAAGCCCACACACGATCGGATTACCAGCCAGCTTTAGTCCGTCAGCGTCCGTTGGACTTTTGTAGACGAAAAGTCCGACCGTGTGTACGCGGCATAAGTATTTGAATTGGTCAACCTGTTGTGATCTGGAGGAGTTCAGAAATGTGTAGGATTGCAAAGGGCCCACGGGGAAGACCAAAGATCTTTCACAGCTGACCTTCAAACATGGTATCTCCTCAAAGTGGTTGAAAGAAAAGTAGGGCACTAGTTCAACTGCCAAAAATAACAATAGGCATGGAATGAAAGAATCTTTTAGTCCCTAAAAAAAAGTCCATATAAAAACATTATGGTAATATCAGCAGTCTCCCTTCCAAGTAGGATGTAGAGAGGCTTCCACCAGCAAACTATGTAAAAACAAAAAGGAGAGAAAAGTGTAGCATTTATTAAAACATATTTATGAAATGGAAAACAATAAATATGCACTCATATTTACAAGCATATCGATAACGGCCCGTTTAACTTTAGTGCCCTCTTGCTAGTCTGTTTCTGACTTAAGAATTTTGCCCTGTTAACCAGCTAAGCTTTATAACCTCTTGATTGCTAATTGAAATCCACCTACACCCTACCCCTATCAGTATATATATAAGCAGGGGGTACACATTTGCAATTTGGCTCTTTCTCAAAGTGGCGATTTCTATAAGTGGAATGCACTTCTGGCTCTGCACTTCAGCGAATGCACAAAGCGAAGGGACACAAGATAAACACTTTGAAAAACAGCACACAGACATCAGGTGAACTTGTTTACTCCTTTAGCTCTTTTTCCTTGTAACATGCATTCTCTACCACTGCTTTTGACATCTCTGTCCTCCATCCTAAAACTATCTCTCCTTCACCCCTCTTCTCCCCCCCACAGCATATATATATATCACCCTCACTTATGTCCTGTCCTTATTACTGCACCCACCAACTCCTGCTAATTCTAAATCCACACACACTAAAAATCTCCAAGACCCTGGGGCATGTCCCTTCATCTAAATCCCACTCCCATATTACCTCCCTCACCCTCTTGCTTCTCCTAACCTCTGGAGATATATCCCCAAACCCTGGACCTCCATCATTTAACTGTACCCCATGCACTCATCACCCTGTACCCTCTGGCAGCAGCCGCAATCAACACAATTTAGTTCCCATTTCTATTCTTCCCAAGACCAGACTCCCTTTCTCTTGTGTCCTTTGGAACTCCCGCTCTGTCTGCAACAAACTCACCTCTCTCCATGACCTCTTTATTGCCAACTCATTTAACCTACTCGCCATTACTGAAACCTGGCTCCACGAATCCAACACTGCATCTTCTGCTGCCCTATCCCATGGTGGTCTTCTCTGGACTCACTCCCCCAGATCCAGCAGACGTAATGGAGGAGGTGTCGGAATCCTTCTAGCCCCACATAGCTTTCAGGTACTTCAGCCACCTCCCTCTCTGTCACTCTCCTCTTTCGAAGCACACTGCATTTGTCTTTTCACTCCAATTTCTCTAAGGATAGCTGTGATCTACAGGCCCCCTGGACCAGTATCAACCTTTCTTGAAGACTTCTCTGCCTGGCTACCCTACTTTCTTTCTTCTGAAATCCCCACAATTATTCTCGGGGACTTCAACATCCCTATTAATACTAACACTCCTTCCACTTCCAAACTTCTTAGCCTAACATCCTCCTTTGACCTGAAGCAGTGGATACATGCTCCAACTCACTCAGAAGGCAATATCCTTGACCTCGTGTTCTCTCACCTTTGCACTCCATGCAACCTCTCTAACTATCCATTGCCTCTCTCTGATCACCACCTTATTAGTTTTACTCTCTCTCTCTTTCCATCACCTCCTCTCCCTCCAACCACCTTAAAGTTACCCGCAGAAACCTACGTCATCTTAACCCTTTTCTTCTCTACTCTGCTTTCAACAACCTCTATGACAAAATTCCACCCCTATCCTGCACCAACCTAGCTACTTCTGTGTACAACGCTTCACTTCTAGCCTCACTACACACAGAATCAAGCCCAGACCCCTTCAACCTTGGCAAACAGATGATACTAGAAGTCTGAAAAAACATAGTCATGCTCTTGAGTGCCTGTGGCATAAGACTAAGTCCCAGAGAGATTTCAACCAATATAAATCTGCCCTCCAAAAATACAATTCCAGCCTCCTCTCTGCCAAGCAGACCTATTTTACCACTCTCATTAGCAACTTATCATCCTGTCCCCGTCAACTCTTCTCCACCTTCAACTCTCTACTTTGTCCTTCACCCACCAACTCACTCACTGCCCAGGAGATCGCCAATCACTTCAAACAGAAGATTGATACTATTCGCACGGAGATCTCTACTGTGCCAACACCCTCCACGCTTTACACTTCATGCCCACAGGCACAATCATTATTTCCCTCTTTCAACCCCACCACTACAGACAAAGTTGCTAAACTACTTGCTCCCTTCCAA
Source organism: Lithobates clamitans (assembly GCA_037952925.1). Classification (NCBI taxonomy): domain Eukaryota; kingdom Metazoa; phylum Chordata; class Amphibia; order Anura; family Ranidae; genus Lithobates; species Lithobates clamitans. The sequence goes on from JBBGZY010000451.1 coordinate 6,968,546, forward strand.
ATGCTACGTTCACCCTCTGGCCCTATGCTACGCTCTCTAACCCACATCTTCAATCTCTCCCTCTCTTCTTGCATCTTCCCTAACTCTCTAAAACATGCACTTGTCAGACCCATACTTAAAAAGCCCTCACTGGACCCATCCAATCTTAACAACCTACGCCCCATCTCCTTGCTCCCCTTCTTATCCAAACTCCTCGAACGTCTGGTCTACAACCGACTGAGCATCCACCTCGCTGATAATGGCCTTCTTGATCCCCTTCAGTCTGGATTTTGTCCTCAACACTCCACAGAAACTGCTCTCCTAAAACTAACAAACGATCTACTAATGGCCAAAACCAATCGACACTATTCTGTTCTCCTACTCCTGGACCTCTCTGCTGCCTTTGATACGGTTGACCACCCCCTCCTCAAAAAAAAAACTACACGCCTTTGGTCTCCGTGACTATACACTTCGCTGGTTCTCTTCCTACTTATCCAACCGCACCTTTAGCATTTCTTATAACGCTACTTCCTCCTCTCCTCTTCCTTTCTCTGTTGGGGTCCCTCAGGGTTCTGTTCTTGGACCTCTACTATTTTCAATCTACACCGCCTCCCTGGGTCAACTGATAGCCTCCCATGGCTTCCAATACCACCTCTACGCTGACGACACCCAAATCTATTTCTCTACCCCTCAGCTTACTCCCTCTGTCTCCTCACGTATCACTAATTTACTCTCAGATATATCAGTCTGGATGTCACACCACTTCCTCAAACTCAATCTAGCCAAAACCGAACTTATAATTTTTCCTACCCCATATGCCTCTTTCCCTGATCTCTCTGTCAAAATTGATGGCACAACTATAAGCCCATCCCCACATGCCAAGGTTCTAGGTGTAGTCCTAGACTCTGAACTCTCCTTCAAGCAACACATCCAATCACTGTCCAAATCCTGCCGCCTCAACCTCCGCAACATCTCCAAAATACGCCCCTTTCTAACCAATGACACAACAAAGCTCTTAATTCACTCGCTGGTCATCTCTCGCCTCGACTACTGCAACTCCCTTATCATTGGCTTATCTCTACATAGTCTATCACCTCTTCAATCCATTATGAATGCTGCTGCCAGACTCATCCACCTTACCAATCGCTCTGTGTCTGCCACTCCTCTCTGTCAATCCCTCCACTGGCTACCGCTCAGCCAAAGAATTATATTCAAAATTCTAACAACTACGTACAAAGCCATCCACAATTTTGCCCCCAGCTACATCACTAGCTTAGTCTCCTACTACCAACCTACTCGCTCTCTTCGTTCCTCTCAAGACCTCCTGCCCTCTAGCTCCCTTGTCACCTCCTCCCATGCTCGCCTCCAGGCCTTTTCCAAAGCCTCTCCAATCCTATGGAATGCCCTACCCCAATCTGTCCGCTTATCTCCTACTTTATTAGCTTTCAGACGATCCCTGAAAACCTTTCTCTTCAGAGAAGCCTAACCTACCCACACCTAACAACTGTATCTTCATTTTTTCCATCAGCTCATCCCCCACAGTTATTACCTTTTTGTTTCCACTTGACGCTCCCTTCTAGATTGTAAGCTCTAACTAGCAGGGCCCTCTGATCCCTCCTGTATTGATTTGTATTGTAAGTGTACTGTCTGCCCCCATGTTGTAAAGCGCTGCACAAACTGTTGGCGCTATATAAATCCTGTATAATAATAATAAGTCTCCAGCAGGTGGCACCCTTCCAGGTGGTCAATGGGGAGCAAGCCCCTTCAGGTGGATGTGATGTAAGGTGCTTGGAACCAGGAAGTAAACCAGTGATTAGACATGTGCATCGAATTGGCGGCGGACGTGATGTGCGTGTGACGTCCGCACGGGGGAGGAGCCTAGCGCCGGCTCCAGTGGAGGTGTAGAGACAGCGCGTCCCAGATGATGCCTCGTGGGGTGAGAGACTGCGAGATGCCCGGACAAGAGCAAGAGCTCGGCCGCTCTCTGGTCTAGCTTATCCCCCCTGCCTTTCCCGCCTTGCCGTAGCTGCAGATGCAGCGGTGTCAAGCCTCCCTGGGTGCTCTTCGGACTGGGGGTAGTCGTGGCCGTGAACGGAGCACTCCATCCACTCTGACAGTCTGGATAGAGGAGAGCAAACAAGTCCCGGCTCGGGGACCAGAGGTGTGGAGCTGTAGCCTATCCACTGAGGAACTTCGTTGCCTGTAATCAAGCGGCAGGGAGCATCTATAAAAAAGCAAACACCAGCTAGTATCCGCTGTACAGTGACAGAAGAAGCAAGGTATGAGAAGACATGTTGATGTATTTGTAACCTGTTAACAATTCTCAGCATGAACTGTGGACATTAGACTTGGGCCGCTTATTGGGAGATAGGAAAGTAGGAAGATACAGCTCTCAGGTCTATCTGTGGACACTGATATTTGCCATGCTTTGTAAAGGGTTGGCTGAAGTCAAAGGTTACTTCTGTCCCCCTCCCCCCTGCACAATGCTGTGAATGAATATATACCAGTGGACAGTTAGCTCGATACGGCCAAACAAACAGGGTCAGCAACATCATTGTCCGGCCCAGGGCTGAATCTTATCAACATATCGGTGTGTTTTATGAGGCTCTGCATGTGCCCCGTAGTGCCCTGTGGGTTTATATGAACTGTCTCCATTATATGCCTCATCCCTCCGATTTGCTAATGCTGGTAAGCAGGGTGTTTTCCTTTCCCAACTAGGGTCTGGTCTTACAACCAAAGACAGGGGACTTACAAGGGGAACTGGGGCAAGAGACCCCCATCCATATTTAGTATAAACAACTGTCTGGGCTGGATAAGGAAGTTGTTCGTTTCTGTACACAGCATTTGTGTGAGCAGCCCTTCTCTCAGTTTTACGGTTTGGGGTGGAAAGGGGACTGTGAAAGAGAGAAGCACCTGGAGGCATTGACCGTGATTTCCCCTTTCCCACCCAATTATAACGAGGGGTAAACTGCTGGCAGGAAGGGGAAGCATGAGAGGTCGCTCATCGCAAACAACTGAACCCCAGAACACGAGGGAGAGCCTAAATACCAGCTCTATTCAAAAATATTTAAAAGAAGTAAGCGCAAAGAGCCCGGGAATGGAGGCGAAACAACCAGGAACAAAGGATAAGAAGAAAGAACAACAGAAACAAAAGGGGGGACAGGGGGACAGAACCCATGAAGAGCTGGACTTTGAGGGCGCGTCCGCTTGGAGTGCTGCAGATGAACAAAGAATAATGGCCCTGGTACCAAGTAAAACAGACCTGAGCGAAATGTTCACCAAATTAGAAAACGTGATTAAAGCTGAAATTTCAAATGTCCGAGCAGACATGGGACACCTCCTCCGCCGGGTGGAGGAGGTAGAAGAGGTCTCAGGGACTCCAGCTAAAGAAATCTTTGCCTTAAAAGATCAGGTCAGTAAAATGAGGAATGAAAATCGTACATTGGCATTTAGATTGGAAGAACAAGAGAAACAAAGCCGGCGACAAAATTTACGCATCAGATTTATCCTGGAACAACAAAATGAGGATCTGGGGGAGAAGATGAAGAAGATTTTCAACCCTATTCTGGGCAGGCGAGAAGAAGAAGCCTTACGGATTGACAGGGTACATAGAATAAGAAGGCCCCCCCATATAAAGCAAGAAATCCCAAGAGACGTTATCGTCAAATTTCATCTGTATGAGGACAAAGAAAGAATTTGGAAGAACTTAAAGGGGGCTCCCCAATAAGTTTTGAAAATAAAGATTTGCAGATATTTTCAGACCTATCAGCGGGAACTCTGGCGCGGAGAAGACAGATGAGACCAATCCTAGATCAACTCAGGAGATTAAATCTCAAATATAGCTGGGGGTTCTCAACATCCCTGATAGTTATAAAGGATGGAAGATCATGCAGGATGAGATACTTGGAAGAGACTCAGGACTTTTGTAACAGTCTGGGCATCCCTATCCCTGATATGTTATAATAATAAAGGGGAGGAGGACTTAGGGGTGGGGTGGGATACCTTTTTTTTTTTTTCTCTCTCTCCCCCCCTTCCCTGCCTTGGGTGGTATAATGCATAAAGTGAATGGACTCAAGTTGTGTCAGGACAATGAGATGGGGATTAGGTTGGGGTGGGTCATTTGAGGTCTCTCCCTAATTACATATTGTCTGTGCTGGGGAGGGGGGTCTGGAGGTGGGGGGGTATCACTGGGATGGGGCGCACTAAATTTACACCTCCTGTGCCTTTCTCTCCCTAGGGAGGGGCGGGTGTGGGATGCTGGCGCTGGAGCTACACCCCGGGGGAGGAGTCCCGTAGTTTGGAATGGGAGTAGTTCCATGCCTGTGGGCTCAGGGTGATATTCTTGCCAATGGGGGGGAGGGTGGGGGACGAGGGAGGACGGGAGGGGGGAGGTGATGGGGGGATGAGTATGGGCAAGGGGAGGGAGGGGGGGAGGTGGGGGAGGGGGTCACTGCAGGATGTGCTTAGGAGGAGCATGAGGTACGGTAGAACGGCTGGTAATAGACATGCCAGAGCTTAGATTTATCTCCTACAATGTGAAAGGGTTAAATTCGCCCAGAAAAAGACATAAAATATTAAGGGAACTGGATCACCCGCGGGGTGATAGTTTTCTTACAAGAGACACACCTGACCTTGGACACTAGAATTAGGCTATTTTCTCCTAAGATTTCTCAATGGCTTTATGGAGACTCTCCTGATAGGGGGTTGAAGGGAGTTGCCATAGGGTTTTCAAAGGCTTCGAATTTTTCACTAAGGGATAGAGCGATAGACCCCAAGGGCCGTTATATTTTTCTAAAAGGTAATATTGGATCTAGGGTGATTACACTAGCGAACGTTTATTGTCCTAATAAAAATCCCACGGTTTTTCTGGGACAAGTATTGAAGAAGTTGTTGGAATTTGGGGAGGGGGAGGTAGTTTTGGGAGGGGATTTAAATTTTTGCTTCGACCCTGATCTGGATGGTACGTCCCGTGCCCAGGGGATAGGGAAGGTGTCATTAGGGGCAATTAGGCAGAAGCTGCATCGTTGCCAGTTAATGGATGTGTGGAGACTGCAACACCCCAAAGAGAGAGATTTCACCTTCTTCTCCCCTGTGCATGGGACCTACTCCAGATTAGATTATTTTTTTGTTGACCATAGTTTACTGGAATGGGTCGAAGAAACAAGAATAGAAATAATGTCCCTCTCTGATCACTCTTCGGTCACGATGAGGGTGAAGATCCCAGAAGTGCAGGGGCGGCCCTTCTCGTGGAAATTGAACGAGGACCTGTTGAGGGACCCTAAGGTGGTAGAGCGACTCCAGGATGAGGTGGATTTTTTTTTCAAATCAAATGACACGGGGGATGTGTCATCGTCCATATTATGGGAAACACACAAAGCTTTCATCGGGGGATCCTTATTTCAATAGGAGCAGGTTTGAAAAAAAAGAAAAGAGAAGAAAGAGGAAAGCTGATAGAGGAAATTTTTTCCTTGGAGCAAGCACATAAGCAAAGGGTCAGGACCAGGATTGTTATCATCTATTAGTCCCTAAGAGGGAGGAGTTAAGGGACATAATGGAGCAGGAGGCTAAGAGAGCTACAAATGTTATAACCAGGAATAACTACTATTGGGCTAATAAGTCTAGCAAACACCTGGCTAGACTAATAAGGAAAAAAAGAAGCAGGAACTTTATTGATAAAGTATTTAACAAAAGAGGGGAAGCAATAGTGACTAGCGTTGCTATAGCAGACGAGTTCAAAAAGTTCTATGGTGACCTTTACTCGATAGGGCAACAGGGGGCGGGGGATAGTGCCCGACTAGATAGGGGCAAGGAATTTTTAAAAGGAGCAGGATTAGTGGGGCTGCCTTCTGAGGATAGGGACCTCTTGGATAAACCCAATGAGAAAGAGGAAATACTAGCCGCCTTGAGGGACTCCCCGAAGGGAAAAAGCCCAGGTTCGGGCAGTTTCACCTCCATTTATTTGGAGAAAATGAAACATATTTTGGTCCCTAGGCTGTGCCGGTACTGGAACGAACTTGGTTCCGAATGTGGAATGGTAGCCGAGGCACTGACCGCCACGATCACCTTGATTCGTAAAGAAGGAAAAGATGCTAGGTTGTGTTCAAGCTACAGACCAATTTCACTGCTGAATGCAGATGTCAAGTTATATGCAAAAGTGTTAGCTAATAGACTGAAAGGGAAAAAATGACAGCATTAGTGCATCCGGATCAGGCGGGTTTTGTTCCCGGTAGACAGTGTAGGGACAATGGGGTGCAGGCGGTGCTGCTGTTGGAATTCTGCAAACACGGCGGACCCCTAGCTCTATTCCTGTCAGTCGACGCTGAAAAAGCATTTGACAGGGTAGACTGGGGGTTTATGACAAACACTCTGGAAGCCATGGGGTTTGGTCCGAGGTTTATTTCCTGGGTCAGGGTTCTTTACAGCAGCCCTGCAGCGGTGGTAAGAGTCAACGGGTCCATTTCAAAACCTTTCAGGATGTTCAACGGAACAAGGCAGGGCTGCCCTCTTTCCCCACTCCTGTTTGTCTTGTCCCTCGAAACTCTATTGTCCGCTATTCGTAACAGCCCTGATTGTAGGGGTGTAATGGTTGGAACAGAGGAACATAAACTAGCGGCATTCGCCGATGACGTTCTGTTCTTCATTACAAACCCCAGAATAACCGTCCCCAATGTGCTCCGGATCATCAGAAAGTATGGAGACATCTCAAATTTTAAAATAAATCCCAGGAAGTCTGAAAGTTTAAATATTAATTTGGGCAAGCAAGAAGAGGAGCATCTAGCCGCAGTTTTCCCTTTCCCATGGAAAGGGGAAATTAAGTACTTGGGGATTTAATTAGCTAATACTTTTAATAAATTGTTTCAAAAAAACTTTATCCCATTGTTAGATGAGATTAGGCAAGAAGTGAGAAGACTACGTACTAGGCCCCTCTCATGGCTTGGGCGAGTAAATGCGGTCAAAATGAGTATAACGCCTAGACTTCTGTATAAATTCCAGATGTTGCCTATTCCTCTACCAAGGTATTACTTAAAAGCTCTTAGGAGTTTAATTAGCGAAGTTGTCTGGGGTGGCAAAAAAACATGTATCTCCTACGCAATATTGAGTAGAGGGAAAAAAAAGGCGGAATAGCTATACCAGACTTCAACAGGTACTACATTTCTGTAGTGCTATCACGGGTCACGGAATGGTGTAAAAAAGGATCTGATAAGCGTTGGGTCCATATGGAGCACTTGTTGAGTAATACTAATTTAGGATACTCACTTTGGAACCCCCCAAAATTCAGAGCACTTAGCACGAACACATCTTTGTTAACGTAAAACACTTTTAAATATTGGGACATGGTACACACTCAGCATAAATGGTCATATAATTCACCACTGATACACATGAAAAACAACTTATTTTTTGAACCTGGGAGGAGGGAGGTGGGAGGGAATTGGTTGAAAGAAGACTCTATTCAATCAAAAAATTTCATAAACAAAGGGCGAATACGCACATTTTCGGAACTACGTATTGAATCTGAGTTATGGGTTATGAATGGGTGGAGGTACCTCCAGCTCTCCCACTTCATCGAGAGGCTACCGAAACCTCTGAGGAGTATGGAGGAGCTCAGACCGTTTTAACAGCTCTGTACGAAGGAGCAATCAGGCGGTGTCATAACTCAAATATATAGGATTTTGGGAACAGAGCAGGAGCTGGAGATGCCCCCATACATCAAAAGGTGGGAGCAGGATTTGGGGTCACAATGTAATAAAACTATGATAGATAAAATTTTGAGGCTTGTGCATTATCTAGCGGTAGATACCAGGAGAACGGAAATTCACTATAAATGCCTTGCAAGATGGTACGCCACCCCAGACAGGGTAAGCAAAATGGATAAGACTAAGTCAAACACTTGTTGGAGGGGGTGTTCAACTCTAGGAACAATGGCCCATATATGGTGGGAGTGTCCCATCATCAAAATATACTGGAAACATTTTTTAGGATTGATAAAGGACATCACGGGGAGGGAAATAGCAGAGGACCCGTGGGTCTGTCTTTTCCACGGGATCTCGGAATCAGTAAAGAGCTATAAATCCTCTCTGGTCCCCATAATGTTAGATGTAGCCAAGAGACAGATTGCGTCGAATTGGCTGACCACCTCGAGTCCTTACACTCGAGACTGGCTTTTTGGCCTTAATGAAGTATACAATGTCGAGTGTATGGACAAAGGGGGAGCCGAACCTGAGGAGGAGGACCATTCAGGGAAATGGGCAGTATGGATTAAGTTTAAAAAGGACCTGGAGCTATCTAAAGGAGATTATTAGTCTGGCCTAATTAGGCAGGTATTTATTCTGCATAGCTGAGAGACCAGGAAGGAAGGTGTCCTCTGTGAGCAGTGTCCTGCAGGGTGGGGTGGGTAGGGGGGAGGGGGGGGCAGGGGTTAGGAGGGTGTGGGAGATAATCATTTTATTTTTATATACCAATGTGGATTTGTATTATGAAATATCCCCTGCGGGAAATGTATTGTTATGAAAAATGATAAATAAAGAATTAAAAAAAAAAAAACAAGACATGTGCACACTGAAATATTGGGAATTTCGTTTTCGTCCGAAAAATACATTTATTTAGTTACTCCCGAAAATCATTTTTATTTATTTTGTTTTTCGTTAAAAATTGCATTTGTCCGAAAATCCAAATTAAGGTCGAATCTGTCATTGAAGGCTTATGATGTCTGTCGAATGTTCAAAGAAGCTAAACTGTACAACGCTGTATAGTTTACCTGCTCCGTTGAATCTTCTTAGAACTCTTAACAGACACCATAAGCCAAAGTACGTGTGTACTTAGTTCTAGCTATTTTACTGCTCCTCCTCTTTGGTTACAATCAGCCAATAACATTCATCATCATCATTATTTTTATTCATCTTTTCTCCCCTACGTCTAATCTTTTCTCCCCTACGTCAAATCTTTTCTCCCCTACGTCAAATCTTTTCTCCCCTACGTCAAATCTTTTCTCCCCTACGTCGAATCTTTCCTTTCTATGTCGAATCTTTTCTCTCTATGTAGAATAATCTTGGACTAATAGAGTTAATGTTAGGCACATTCGACCACAGGTTTGATGGACTTAGATTGTTATTGTCATCATCATGTCGAATCTCCTATCTATATCGAACTGTTGTAGCAACGAAAATGAAAATAAAGCATTTGTCTATGTCAGATCTTTCGTTTTTCGGATTCTGCACTTTTGTTATCGTTTGTTAAAACGATAACGAAAATACCTGAAAATACCTGAAATTCGGACGAAAATGCATTTGGACGAAAACGAATGCACATGTCTACCAGTGATACACCAGAAAAAGCAAACTGAAGCATCAGACATGTTTATCACATGGATGAGAACCACTGTGGACAGCAAGGAAGTGTTGTAGGCCCACAAGATGACGTGATAATGTTATGCGACATAAATGGGCATGTTTATGCATTTCAGGGCATGGCCCCTTAGTCAAATCTGCATATCCATAAAAAATGTCTGTTTATATAGGTAGAGGGAAGGCCAGCACCAATTGCTACAAAACTACAGGAAAATGGCAGGGAAATTGAAACCAAAATCCAGTGCTGTAAGTGTGTAAAATCATCACCCACAATCAATGGATAGGTATTGTACAAGTTTTTCAAACTCTCATCACCTTTTATTATATATGTATATTGTGACCAAAGTCCCAGTGCTGCAAGCCCAAAATTGTCTTCACATATTTATTGTAAAAGGGTGTTGTGTTCAAAATTCCAGTGTTGCAAACAATAATTTTATTTACAATTATATGGACAAATATTGGGCCCATTCACATCAATCCTCTTGTGCTTCCCTCTCAGTGTTCAAGATGTACCCTCACCTTATAATTTTGACCCATACACAGAAATAGGTCAGAAAGCTCTTTCCCTAACCACTGGGTTTACAAATCAGTAACCCGGGGTGTCTTCAACACTTCCACCAATCTTCAGTTGGAATGGAATTGGCACTGCAATTCTCGGAACCACTAGAGTACCACCATGATGTAGTAATGTATTAATCAAAACGTTTACTATAAATATTAGATGCACTCACAGAATACAAGATAACATTAGACTTTTCAGTAAATCCCCATCAGCATGTCATTCACTACATAATACATAACTTTCGATTTATTTCATTACCAAACGTCATCCCGGCTCCACCCTAACGCTTTCCGTCACTTATAACATAGCTATATATGGCTATATATATATATATATATATATATATATATATATATATATATATATATATATATGTGTATATATTTCTTTAGTGACAACACATTCGTTATTTTTGTTTTATATAACCAATGCCATGCCCCTTTAGTAGGCCCCTCCCACTGTTAATGTAATTTTCCCATACCCACTGTTTGCTGCTACATGTGCCTCATTACTGATCTAGTTTTGGTGCCCAAAGAGGTTCCAAGTCTTTTACAACCATAGCAACAACCCTGACACAATGAAAACCATGCCCACTATTCCGCATGTCACTTTTTATTTATCAAGCGATGGGGCCCAACTTATTACCTTGCACACAGGTCCACTGAATTCATAAAATACCTCCGGAGACTGTATTCATAATGCAGCCATAATACAATTACTCAGATTTTTTTTTTTTTAGAGACAGGTTAAAAAAAGTAAAGGTTTTGTGCACAGAATATCATTCATTTAAATAGGATTACAATTTGGAGGCAGATAGCAGTCATACTTCAGCCCAGACAATTTAACTGTACTGTTATTTTCTTAGAAATATCATTTATAAATTAGACAGATCAGCTGCACAAAATCTAATTATTTTATAAAGGAGGCAATTGACAAGGGAGAGAGCAGGCTCCATCTTTAGTTACAAAATAAGAAAAATGTATTTCTCCCATACCAAAAGGAGAACAAATGTGTACAAATTAGCTGCCAAAATATAAAGTTTTTTTTTTTGGGGCCACAAAATTCAGAGTTAGGGAATGAGAATGGATGGTTTCTATTTCAAGAAAGACAGAAGGAGAGCAATGCCATCTAAGTGCAGCATTATTATTGAAATAGAAAATACATTTGATCATGTGCACTTGATCAGCTGAATAAAGAGAGAGTGGGTAATTAGAACTCTCTTTCACATTGAGTTCATGTGGAGGGGTACATTTGTGGCACAAGGACAGTTGAAGTGTTCTTAGATAAGCTGACTGTGGATACCTGCCAGCTCGTGACAGGCTAGAAGTAACTCTGTGGAAGGCAAAGACAGAAAGAGAGCAGCGCCATCTGCTCCTACTGGATATACCGATTAGATACCCTTGCTCCGGTTGGGCTGAATGAGGAACTAGAAACTAACCTTTCACTTTAAATATTGGTGAATAATTGATAATTGTGATTGTAATAATTGATAATAATGATGAATGTAAAACCTTGTTTCATTCGCAACCATCCAGTACACAATTGTTTTTTATCAGAATTGCTATTAGATTACCGTGATGGTATCTAACTAGTTAATCTGACACTCCAGTGCCCCGTGATCCACTAATTACCACCTTGAAAGGTTGCCAAGGTAACGCCTGATTAGTCCTGGCCACAACAGACTATATATACCTCCTCCAAAATGGCCACAGTCATAGCCTAATGAAGGAGCACGCATGCTCTGAATGCGTGCTAATCCCCGCTCTCTCTCCAACCGGAAGTGACGTACACCACTGTCTGTGAGCCGTCCTGAGTGTCTGGAAGGGCTGAGAACCACCGGTGTCCCTGGACCCATCAACTGCCTCTGCACCAGTGAGAAGATCGTCTTTCCCACGAGCGGATGGACCACATTATTAATCCCACATGCTCTAAAATCTCATACATCTTGTGAGTTACCAATTGTCTTTTATGGAATGAAATGTCTTAATAATGCTGCACTTAGATGGCGCTGCTCTCCTTCTGTCTTTGCCTTCCACAGAGTTACTTCTAGCCTGTCACAAGCTGGCAGCCATCCACAGTCAGCTTATCTAAGAACACTTCAACTGTCCTTGTGCCACAAATGTACCCCTCCACATGAACTCGATGTGAAAGTTCTAATTACCCACTCTCACTTTATTCAGCTGATCGAGTGCACATGATCGAATGTATTTTCTATTTCAAGAAATAATGCCAGGCCACGCTACTTTAAAGAGTGTGTATAGAAAATTATTCTGAATTGTGCCAGTTTACTCAAGTAATTTTAAAAGATTAATACAAAAAGCATGAAAGGTAAACAAAAATTCCAAATTGAGGACAACGACGTGGAAACATAAGGTATTGTCTGTTTATAGATAGAAATGCACTGCTCCTTAGCAGACACCTGGAGGTGCCACTAATTCCCAATGGTACCCCCAAACATTGGGAATGTGCCTGCCTTTTTGTATACGCAAAACTGCATGGTGCCGCAGCAGCACCATAAAGTTCTATGTGGCTTGATTTTTTTTAAAAAGTCCAAACTTTTCCCCTTTATTTATGTACGTAGGACAGTCCATTGAAATGAATAGACTGCCTACGCACAAAACGCAGGTCACAAAGGTCTGAACGTAACCTTAATATTACTGCAAGAAATGCAAACATAAATGGTCAATGCAGTAGTTAGCCAGCCATAAAAATTTGCAAAAGGGAAACAGCTTTCTAAAAATTAGTGTTATTATTGCCAGCACACTATGAACTCAAACAAATATTCTTACAGAGCTTAGGATGTTACCTGTCAAAAACTTAAATCCTTTGCAATTGTGAAGCAGCTGCTAAAAAAATGGGTTTGGGGTGTTAGTGGTGTTAAAATACCATAGCCCTATAGAAATATTGATGCAGAGGACAGGAAGTTACCTGCAGAAATGAAAGTAGAGGCTTATGCCCCGTACACACGGTCGGATTTTCCGATGGAAAATGTCCGATCGGAGCGTGTTGTCGGACATTCCGATCGTGTGTGGGCTCCATCGGACATTTTCCATCGGATTTTCTGACACACAAAGTTTGAGAGCAGGCTATAAAATTTTCCGACAACAAAATCCGATCACGTCAATCCCGACCGTGTGTGGCCTGTTCCGACGCACAAAGTGCCATGCATGCTCAGAAGAAATTCCGAGACGGAACAGCTCGGTCTGGTAAACTTAGCGTTCGCAATGGGTACAGCACTTTCGTCACGCTGCAATGTTAAAAATGGTTTAATACAGCGCACTCTCTTCTTCTTTATAATGTGAGAAGAATGAAGTAGTTTTGCTGCTCATATTCACACAGACTTCTCACAAATGTATTTCTTTACTATTTATTGGGATTCCCTCAATATATTTTGATTTGGCACATCTGACAACATTATTTTTGTGTTGGATTTTTTTTTTGGTTTTAGGGCAGATTATTTTTTTTTGGTTTGTCTTTTTTTTCAAGGCTGATCTTTGTTTTATTGTATTTTTATTTTTACTCCAGAATATTTTCGTGTGTGTTTTGTGTGTCAAGTTACCACAACACCATTGATATGTTGTTCTATTTAATCTGTAGGAGATTGTTTGGTGTTGTTGTCTCTTGTTAATTTCACATTGTACTTTCAAAATGTACCTGAATCCTCACCAACAAACTGTCCTTTTTGGATGAAAACACACATAGGAGAGTATAATTTTACCAAAAAATTAATTTATTAAGGGCTCACAACTAAACTAAGAGGGAGAAACAGCAGAAATGGGTGAAGCCTTGGACCCCCAGGGCACACAACAACTATTTTCAAGAAAAATTGGTGGCCTGAGGGAGTGCAGTCTGGTCCAGAAGTCCCAGAGATCTGGAAAGCAGCAGATGACATCTGTGTTCCCAGGCTGTGGTCATACAAGAGACTGCAGCTTTTGTCAGACCAGACTGAACCCAGGGCCATCACTCTCTGGTCTTCCTTCCACACTTCCTTCCATGCTGTGGCTCTGGTGGTGGAGATGTGGCAGCAGGAGGAGGAGGAGGATGGTCCAACTCAATCACGTCGGTCTTGGGTGTGATTTTGCCACTCACCCCCTTAGTTAGGACTTTATAAATAAGTTGCTCACACATGAGGCGTTGACCCTCCTGCATGCCCTGCAGTTTTGTGGCAGCCATGCAGGCAAAGGCCTCTTCAGGAGTGGGTAAGGCTCGGAGGGACGCAGAAGCCTCCTGAATAAGCCTGAGTGCAGAATTCTGAACGTGACTCCCCTTCCTGGGTCTTTTGTATGGAAGGCGCGGGGGAGGAACCTGCGATTCTGTCAGGCTGCGACTGGTCCCAGGCTTCTCCTGGCTGACACTTAGCCCCGCCTCCTCCTGGCTGTCACTAACCCCCGCCTCCTCCTGGCTGCCACATTCCGCAGCCTCCTCCTGGCTGAGGTTTTCCTGTGTATGAAAAAGGGACATAGTTTTAGTTTTTTAGTCATCATTCACACACAATTTTCACCTCCTGACTGTTGCAAATTGGATGTTAACAAATATAACAGACTATCATTCTGAGCCCAGCATTTTTCATTCTTGTCCCAATTTTGGGTGCCCACTACTGTCTATTGATATGTAAAACACTTTTTTCAATCAGCAATTAGTGATCAATAATAACATCTAGTAAAGATCATTTCTTTATTGACAAGAAATCTGTAGAAGAATGCTATACCTGAGTCCAGCTGGGCTCCTCCACTTCTTCCTGGCTGGAAGGCCCAGGTTGGACATCGGAAGCCTCAGCTGGGGTGAAAGGAAGAGTGGAAGGAAGAGTAGAGAGGGATTCCCTGACTTCAGTGTGGTCTGACAGAAATCGCAGTCTCTCATAGTACCACAGCCTGGGGACATAAATATCATCTGCTGCAGCTCCGGATCTCTGGGAATCCGTGACCTTCTTGCGCTCCCTAAGATAAGTGCTCCTCAGGCCACCAATTTTGGTTTTTAAATAAGGAATGGTTGCTGTGGGGACCACCGGCTTCACCAACTCCAGCAGTTTCTCCAGCGCTGCCTGCCTCTTTTGTTTATTATTATAATGGGGATGTCTCACCTGCCACAGACAGGGCAGCTCCCTGTATTTGTCTATGAACAGGGGGAGGAAGTTGTGGTCATTGAAGCCATCCATTTTCTCTGCAAGACACAACACAAGACAAACCCTAAGGTCAGGCCAAACTCTCCTAATCTTGTTACAATATAGGCTTCAATTTCGAAGCAGTATAGGCCCAAGTTTAGATCTTACCTTCGGTATCACGATTGGCTCCTCCGATGCTCCTTCCTCCGCTCACAGATCGTACGTAATACACACGCGTGTTACGCTTTATACACACTGCGCATGCGTGTAACTCCGCCCGCCCCTGAAGTTCTTTCTAGTCTATTCCCCACCCCTTTTCGTTCTGCGCAGTGGGGGAAGAGCACTCGGCGGATACACAGCAGGTGCGTGCTAATTAGAGGAACGAGGAGGAGGAGGAGGAAAGCCCGGATCCGGAGACGTCCCGATCCAGAAGGAGATTTAAGGTCTCAAATATGTCCTTTGGGGAGATGTTGGAGACGGTGGGCATCCTGAAGAAGGCCGACTATGATGGAAAGTAGGGATGAGCCGAACACCCCCCGGTTCGGTTCGCACCAGAACCCGCGAACGGACCGCAAGTTCGCACGAACGTTAGAACCCCATTGACGTCTATGGGACTCGAACGTTCGAAATCAAAAGTGCTCATTTTAAAGGCTAATTTGCATGGTATTGTCCTAAAAAGGGTTTGGGGACCCGGGTCCTACCCCAGGGGACATGTATCAATGCAAAAAAAACTTTTAAAAACGGCCGTTTTTTCGGGAGCAGTGATTTTAATGATGCTTAAAGTAAAAAAAAAAAAGTGAAATATTCCTTTAAATATCGTACCTGGGGGGTGTCTATAGTATGCCTGTAAAGTGACGCGTGTTTCCCATGTTTAGAACAGTCCCTGCACCAAATGTCATTTTTAAAGGAAAAAATCTCATTTAAAACTGCTTGCGGGTTTAATGTCGTGTCGGGTCATGGCAATATGGATGAAAATCAGTGAGACAAACGGCATGGGTACCCCCCAGTCCATTACCAGGCCCTTTGGGTCTTGTATGGATATTAAGGGGAACCCCGCACCCAAATTAAAATAAGGAAAGGTCCCTATATACTCTGAACAGCAGTATTCAGGCGGTGCAAACAAGACAGGGACTGTAGGTTTGTTGTTAAGTAGAATCTGTTTGTAATTTTGAACATTTTTAATGTGTTTAGCTCCAGCCAAAAAATCTTTTCTAAGCTTTTTGGAAAACATAGGGAAGGGTTATCACCCCTGTGACATTTGTTTTGCGTCTTTCCTCCTCTTCAGCAGATTTCACCTCACTTTTTTGTCCCAATGAAAAATGTTTTTGGAAAATTTGGGTTTTTTTGTGGAACAAGGATTGGAAAGCATCAGTGGAAAGGAGAAATTGTTTTCCCATATTAACTCTTACAGGAGAGAATTTCCCTTCCTTAGGGGTAGATTTCATCTCACTTCCTGTTGTCTCCTTCCGTTTGCAAGTAGGAGTCGTTTGTAAGTTAGATGTTTGAAAGTAGGGTCCTGCCCTATATACTCAGCAGAAATTTGGGCCTTAGGTGTTGCTGTGGCCAAAACACTGTAAGCCCTCACAGGGCCCTGCTGTGAAATATTAGATCAAGAATTGTAATTACATGCCCCTGTTGAACAGGAGCTGAAAAATTAGGCCTTAGGCACTGGTGCTGGTGCCACAACACTGCAACCCCTCACAGACACTCTAGTTGGAACGCAGGAACGAGCCCTGCTGCAAAGTATTGCATCAAAAATTGTAATTACACGCCCCTGTTAGACAGGGGCAGAAAAATTGGGTCTTAGGCACTGGTGCTGGTGCCACAACACTGCAACCCCTCACAGACACTCTAGTTGAAACGCAGGAACAAGCCCTGCTGCAAAGTATTGCATCAAAAATTGTAATTACACGCCCCTGTTAGACAGGGGCTGAAAAATTGGGTCTTAGGCACTGGTGCTGGTGCCACAACACTGCAACCCCTCACAGACACTCTAGTTGGAATGCAGGAACGAGCCCTGCTGCAAAGTATTGCATCAAAAATTGTAATTACACGCCCCTGTTAGACAGGGGCAGAAAAATTGGGTCTTAGGCACTGGTGCTGGTGCCACAACACTGCAACCCCTCACAGACACTCTAGTTGAAACGCAGGAACAAGCCCTGCTGCAAAGTATTGCATCAAAAATTGTAATTACACGCCCCTGTTAGACAGGGGCTGAAAAATTGGGTCTTAGGCACTGGTGCTGGTGCCACAACACTGCAACCCCTCACAGACACTCTAGTTGGAATGCAGGAACGAGCCCTGCTGCAAAGTATTACATCAAAAATTGTAATTACACGCCCCTGTTAAACAGGGGCTGAAAAATTGTGCCTTAGGCACTGGTGGTGGCGCCCAGAACCAAAAATGTTCTTACAAGCTATCAGCGTGATGATTGAGGAGGAAGAGGATAATTACTCAGGGATAGTCACTCAGCATCAGCATAGGCAGTCTTTGAAGGGATCTGAGATTTCAAAAAAAATTATTCGGTTACATCTGCATCAGGTGCTTGGTAGCTGGTGGTGATCCAAGACTGATTCATTTTTATGAAGGTCAGCCGATCGACCGAGTCGGTGGACAGACGCACCCTGTGATCGGTTACCACGCCTCCAGCAGCACTGAATGTGCGTTCCGAAAGAACGCTGGATGCAGGACAGGCCAGTAGCTCAATTGCATACTGTGCAAGCTCTGGCCAGTGATCCATCCTCAAGACCCAGTAACCCAGAGGATTTTCGGTGGGAAAGGTGTCCAAGTCTGATCTTGCCCCTAGGTATTCCTGCACCATGTAAAACAGACGCTGGCGATGGTTGCTGGAACCGATCATACCTTGGGGCTGCGGACCAAAAAATTGTCTGAACGCATCGGTCAGACGGCCACCTTCTCCACCGCTCCTTCTTTGACTGACCGAAGCCTCAGCAACACGTTGTCCAGAAACAGGAGTTTGTAACCTCCCAGTCTCTGGGAACGCGTTGCACAGACCTTTCTGCAAGGCCTCCCGAAGATGTTTCATCCTCTGCTCCCTCTGCGATGGCAAGATAAGGTCCGCAACCTTACCCTTGTAACGTGGATCAAGGAGGGTTGCCAGCCAGTATTGGTCCTTCTCCTTGATACCACGAATACGAGGATCCTTACGCAGGCTTTGCAGGATCAGGGAGGCCATGCAGCGTAGGTTTGCTGAGGCATTCGGTCCGGAGTCCTCTGGGTCACTAAGGACAACAACGTCCGCAGCCACCTCCTCCCAGCCACGTACAAGTCCATGTGTTCCTTGGGACTGATCCCTTAAAGACTGCTGATGCTGAGTGCCAGGCTCCACCTCCATACTGACACAATCTTCCTCCTCCTCCTCCTCCTCCTCCTCGTCCTCTTCCTGTGTGATCGGCGGGCACGCAGGAACACTGTCTGGATAAAGGGGGCCTTGAGAGCTAAGGAAGTCCTCCTCTTCCTGCCTCTGTTCTGCCTCAAGTGCCCTGTCCATTATTCCACGCAGCGTGTGCTCCAACAGGTGGACAAGGGGGACAGTGTCACTGATGCATGCACTGTCAGTGCTCACCATCCTCGTGGCCTCCTCGAATGGTGACAGGACAGTGCATGCATCCCTGATCATGGCCCACTGGCGTGGGGAAAAAAAACCAAGGTCCCCTGACCCTGTCCTGGTGCCATAGTCGCACAGGTACTCATTGATGGCCCTCTGCTGCGTGTGCAGCCGCTGCAGCATGGCCAACGTCGAGTTCCACCTGGTGGGCATGTCACAGATTAGGCGGTTCTTGGGCAGGTTAAACTCCTTTTGGAGGTCCGTCAGCCGAGCACTGGCATTATATGACCGGCGGAAATGCACACAGACTTTCCTGGCCTGCCTCAGGACATCCTGTAAGCCCGGGTACCTGCCCAAGAACCGCTGCACCACCAAGTTAAGGACGTGAGCCAAACAGGGCACATGGGTCAGTTGTCCCTGTCGGAGGGCAGAGAGGAGGTTGGTGCCATTGTCGCAAACCACCATTCCTGCCTTAAGTTGGCGTGGCGTCAACCACCTCTGAACCTGCCCCTGCAGAGCTGACAGAACCTCTGCCCCAGTGTGGCTCCTGTCCCCCAAGCACACCAGCTCAAGCACCGCATGGCATCTTTTGGCCTGCGTACTTGCATAGCCCCTTGAACGCCTACGGAGCACCGCTGGTTCCGAGGAAGAGGCCATGGAGGAAGAAGAAGAGGAGGGGGTGGAGGAGAGAGGTGTGTCACAATCAGCATTTTGGAGGCGTGGTGGCGGAACAACCTCCAACACTACTGCACCTTGTCCTGCATCCTTCCCAGCTGCCAGCAGAGTCACCCAATGCGCCGTGAAACTTAAGTAACGTCCCTGTCCATGCCTGCTGGACCATGAGTCAGCGGTAATATGCACCTTACCGCTGACCGCCCTGTCCAGCGAGGCATGGACATTGCCTTCCACATGCCGGTAGAGAGCCGGAATCGCCTTCCGTGAGAAAAAGTGGCGTTTGGGTACCTGCCACTGAGGAACCGCACATTCCACAAACTCACGGAAGGGGGCAGAGTCTACCAACTGAAAAGGCAGCAGTTGAAGTGCTAGCAATTTTGCCAAGCTAGCATTCAACCGCTGGGCATGTGGATGGCTGGGAGCAAACTTCTTTCGGCGGTGCAGCAGCTGGGGCAGGGAAATTTGCCTGGTACAATCTGACGTCGGTGTACCAAAAGCAGATTGCCCATAAGTACTTGGCTGTGACACACCTAATTCTACACCTTCATTCCTCTCACTGCAGGTCGCAGAGAGGACTGAAGGTCTAGTGGGGTTGGAAATCTCAGCTGATGAGGAGCAAGGAGAGATCGTCTTTGTTCTTTGGTGTGGGTCTTTTAGATACGCTTGCCAACGAACTGCATGGCAGGTCAACATATGTCTGGTCAAGCATGTGGTACCCAAGCGGGAGATGTTTTGGCCACGCGAGATGCGCTTAAGACATATGTTGCAAATAGCAGCGGTGCGATCTGATGCACTCGTCTCAAAAAAGGCCCACACCAAAGAACTTTTTGAATAACGCGCAGAGACTGCAGCGCCCTGCACATGTGGAGCTTTGGGGTGTGATGCAGTCAATGTGCTGCCCTTAGGCTGGCCCCTGGAGGGCATCCTGCCTAGTTGGTGATGTGCCACCTCCTCCTCCTCCTCCTCCTCCTCCTCCTCTCTCCTATCAGGCACCCACGTTGAGTCAGTGACCTCATCATCCCCTCCCTCCTCATCACTGGAGCAAACCTGGCAGTATGCTGCAGCAGGGGGAGCATGACTGCCAGATTGCTGTCCTTCTTGGGCACCCCCTCTGTCCGTGCTCATGTTACTGCCTTCATTGAGCTCAGTATCATCATCAGAGCCTTCCAAACGCTGGGCATCCTCCTGGAGCATGTACCCAACACTGTGGTCAAACAGTTCGAGGGAATCCTCATGAGGACATGGTGGAGCTAGGGAAGGAGTCACTGATGACATTGAGCTGAGGGAAGAGGCCGCTGCTTTGCCAGACAAAGCACCCTGGGCATGGGTGAGAGAGGATGAGGAGGATGAGGACGGCTTGGTCATCCACTCGACCAAGTCTTCCGCATGTTGCGGCTCAACACGGCCAGCTGCCGAAAAAAAGGCCAAGCGTGTCCCATGGCCACGTGCTGATGAGGATGCACCGTCTCCACGACCAGCACTAGACACAGAACCTGCTTGCCCTCTCTTATTGGCTTGTGACTGTCTGCCTCTCCTTCTTGGCCTTCCAGACATACTAATGGCCTGTAGCTGCACTAAGCTGGGATAGAACACCTGTAATTTTCTTCAGGTAGCTTTATATACTGTAACCAGACAAGCCTGCCTGTCAGTAGGAAGATAACAGGAACGGATCTAGCTGAACACTGTGAGCAGGACGTACTGCACTAAATGTATATAGCAGGAACGGATCTAGCTGAACACTGTGAGCAGGACGCACTGCACTGAATGTAAATAGCAGGAACGGATCTAGCTGAACACTGTGAGCAGGACGCACTGCACTAAATGTAAATAGCAGGAACGGATCTAGCTGAACACTGTGAGCAGGACGCACTGCACTGAATGTAAATAGCAGGAACGGATCTAGCTGAACACTGTGAGCAGGACGCACTGCACTGAATGTAAATAGCAGGAACGGATCTAGCTGAACACTGTGAGCAGGACGCACTGCACTGAATGTAAATAGCAGGAACGGATCTAGCTGAACACTGTGAGCAGGACGCACTGCACTAAATGTAAATACCAGGAACGGATCTAGCTGAACACTGTGAGCAGGACGCACTGCACTGAATGTAAATAGCAGGAACGGATCTAGCTGAACACTGTGAGCAGGACGCACTGCACTAAATGTAAATACCAGGAACGGATCTAGCTGAACACTGTGAGCAGGACGCACTGCACTGAATGTAAATAGCAGGAACGGATCTAGCTGAACACTGTGAGCAGGACGCACTGCACTAAATGTAAATACCAGGAACGGATCTAGCTGAACACTGTGAGCAGGACGCACTGCACTGAATGTAAATAGCAGGAACGGATGTAGCTGAACACTGTGAGCAGGACGCACTGCACTAAATGTAAATACCAGGAACGGATCTAGCTGAACACTGTGAGCAGGACGCACTGCACTGAATGTAAATACCAGGAACGGATCTAGCTGAACACTGTGAGCAGGACGCACTGCACTGAATGTAAATAGTCTAGCTGCCTGACCGTGGTACTAATAGGATCAAAAAGAACACCTGTAATTTTCTTAAGGTAGCTTTATATACTGTAACCAGACAAGCCTGCCTGTCAGTAGGAAGATAACAGGAACGGATCTAGCTGAACACTGTGAGCAGGACACACTGTACTAAATGTAAATAGTCTAGCTGCCTGACCGTGGTACTAATAGGATCAAAAAGAACACCTGTAATTTTCTTCAGGTAGCTTTATATACTGTAACCAGACAAGCCTGCCTGTCAGTAGGAAGATAACAGGAACGGATCTAGCTGAACACTGTGAGCAGGACACACTGTACTAAATGTAAATAGTTTAGCTGCCTGACCGTGGTACTAATAGGATCAAAAAGAACACCTGTAATTTTCTTAAGGTAGCTTTATATACTGTAACCAGACAAGCCTGCCTGTCAGTAGGAAGATAACAGGAACGGATCTAGCTGAACACTGTGAGCAGGACACACTGTACTAAATGTAAATAGTCTAGCTGCCTGACCGTGGTACTAATAGGATCAAAAAGAACACCTGTAATTTTCTTCAGGTAGCTTTATATACTGTAACCAGACAAGCCTGCCTGTCAGTAGGAAGATAACAGGAACGGATCTAGCTGAACACTGTGAGCAGGACGTACTGCACTAAATGTATATAGCAGGAACGGATCTAGCTGAACACTGTGAGCAGGACGCACTGCACTGAATGTAAATAGCAGGAACGGATCTAGCTGAACACTGTGAGCAGGACGCACTGCACTGAATGTAAATAGCAGGAACGGATCTAGCTGAACACTGTGAGCAGGACGCACTGCACTGAATGTAAATAGCAGGAACGGATCTAGCTGAACACTGTGAGCAGGACGCACTGCACTGAATGTAAATAGCAGGAACGGATCTAGCTGAACACTGTGAGCAGGACACACTGCACTAAATGTAAATAGTCTAGATAGAAGATAACAGGAACGGATCTAGCTAAACTGAATACAGTGTATATATATATATGCAACACCTGGGATGCATATATATACACAATACACTGTAAGTGCAGCTAACTGACTGACTGTTCTGCCTAATCTATCTAACTCAAATCAAATGACACTGTCTCTCTCTCTCTCTATCTCTCAGCACACCGGAACACACACTACACAGGGCCGCCGTGCAGGCGGCCTTATATAGTGTGGGGTGTGTACTAAATCCCCTGAGCCATAATTGGCCAAAGCCACCCTGGCTTTGGCCAATTACAGCTCTCTCTACTGACGGCGCTGTGATTGGCCAAGCATGCGGGTCATAGTGCATGCTTGGCCAATCATCAGCCAGCAATGCACTGCGATGCCGCAGTGAATTATGGGCCGTGACGCGCCACACGAATTTGGCGCGAACGGCCCATATCGTTCGCAATTCGACGGACGGTCGAACAGCCGATGTTCGAGTCGAACATGGGTTCGACTCGAACACGAAGCTCATCCCTAATGGAAAGTATGGACCTTACCCCAACCCCAATGTCAGAAAGGCCAAGATCATGGCGAAAGTGGTCAAAAGTCTGCACCGGAATTTCGGGGTACGTTGATCAAAAGATCAGCTCAGGAAGCGGTGGTCGGACCTCAAATTACGAGAACACAAGCAGTACAGAAAGATCCGGAGAGTGCTGCAAAAAAGTAAGTAGTTGTGCTGTGTTCCTATTCTTTTTGTGCTTATTACGTTCGTGCTGCTCCATGTGCTTTTCTTAAAAGTGTACATTTTAAAATGGCTTTCATGTTCATGGGCACATTATTAGTTCGTATCAAACATTTTTCTTTCGGCCTATAAAACACCATTGTTTTGGCCATATGCATTTGGCCACATTTTTTACATCCTACTTCTATGAAACTAATTTGGTTGTGTAGATGTGTTTGTTACTAGAATGAAATGCAAACTAGATTCTGTGTAAGGAGAGGACACTGAGCAGCTGTTTTCACATCTGGACACTGGAGCACTAGTGTGGGACCCCAGAACACCATTTTTATTAGGGGGGCCACACAGGTGCTCCAGTGTATACTATAGGGGGGTCTCCATCTGTGAAGCTTGTACCAAACAGGTAAAGTATTGCAGCTTGACAAAGGACACTGAAAATGCTACATTTTTGATCTCTGCCAAAATAGACAATTGTACCCCACTTCCAAGCAATGCTTCCTATTTATAGTTCTGCCATCAAATATCTATGTGCTAAGTATACCATTTTTGTTTTACATAGGGGAGAAAAGACTCGGAGGACACCCCTCATCGGAGGAGACAACAGACCCCCCACCTCTGGAAGAAGGGGAAATACCCCCAACCCAAGAAGAGCAGGAGGAGGAAGAAGATATGGTGGAAATTGTCACCACAACAGGTGAGTGTCTGCGACCACAGGCTCAGGTAAGAGATGGATGCCGGCATATTTTTGATACCTGTTTTTGATCGTGATGTTGTGGATCCAGATCCTTTCACATCAGAAAGTGCCCAGATCCTGATCGTGGAGATCATGGGGTGTAATTTAGAATTGGAAAACCTCAAGAAAAACATCAATGATGTTATTCAAAAAAATAAAAACATCATTGATGTTTTGGGGCGAGTTTAAAACCCCTCCAAATCCCTTTGTTTTTTTGTGTGCTACAATGTTAAAAATGTTTTAGCGATTTTTCGAAAAGCAAAATTTGGAGGATGCACACAGTGTGCCAACATGTGCTATCTGCCATCACGGGAGATCAATGGAACCCCTTCCTCAATAATAAAGTAGCTGAGAGGAAGGGGTTTCTCCCCCGAAACAAGTCCCTTGATCCCCCATGATGGCAGCTAGCACATGTTGACATTGGCAAATTTGTGTGCGTCTTCCAAATTTTGCTTTTCCTGGGGTGACTTCACCCCATCTGAACGCAATATCAAACACAGTTCCTAAATACTCATGTCTGATATTGCCTTCAAGTTCTACCTAATGTGAACTTTGTAAGTTCAAGATTTGTGTCTTTCTTGTTGGTTTTACACATGCCCTTTATCTTAAATGGACATTTCTATTTTTTAGAATGCCACCCTAAAAATTGTTATACAACAAATATGTTGGTTTGTTTTAAAAACCTTTTCTAAATGCACATGTGATTGTGCAGGTATTAAAAAGATTGTTAAGAAAGAATGTGTGGATTATTGTCTCAACCCTACAACACTTTTGTGGTGATGTAATTGCTGCTTTCTGTGAAAATGGGGGTTATTTCCTAAGGGCAAATCTTCTTTGCACTACAAGTGCAGTTTCAGTGCAGTTTCAAGTGCACTTGTAGTGCAAAGTGTCTTTGCCTTTAGTAAATAACACCCAACAGTGCTTTGTATAAGGTTACACAATCACGCCATTTTCAGGACTCCCCGCATTTCTGTCAGGGTCAGCTAAAACAAACACAAGCAGTAAATGTCACCAAAGATTTGCTTTTTTTTGTTTTTATTTGATAAAGGCTTTACAAATTGTCTGGCATATTGATGGCCCCCCTACCAGCAAAGAACTCAAGGTATCTTAACCAGACATCACGGGCACTCAGGGAGGGCAAGCCAGGACGGCCACTTTCAAGCGCCGTCAGGATTGTTTCATTTAGAATTCCGGCCTCAGGCCCAACTGAGCCAGCATAGTTGGCAGAATGTTGCCGTAAAAAGTTATGTAGAACACAGCACGCCAGGATTATATGATTACGTTTATACTCCGCCATATGGATGGGTGTCAGAAATAGGCAGAACCGGCTGGCCATGATTCCAAATGTGTTCTCCACCACTCTTCTGGCTCTGGCCAGCCGGTAATTAAAAACCCTCTGTTCTGGGGTGAGGGTCCTCATCGGGAATGGCCGCATAAGATGGTCCCCCAGCGCAAATGCTTCATCTGCAACGAAGACGAATGGGAGTCCTTCCGCATTCTCTTCTTGAGGTGGCAAGTCCAAGCTGCCATTCTGGAGATGCCTGTAAAACTCTGTCTGGGTGATGACTCCACCATCGGACATCCGGCCATTCTTCCCTACGTCCACATACAGGAAGTCTTAATTAGCCGACACGACCGCCAACATCACAATACTATTGAATCCCTTGTAATTATAATAGTACGACCCCGAGTTGGGTGGTGGGACGATGTGGAGGGTGTTTCCCATCAATTGCCCCTCCGCAGTTAGGAAAGTCCCACCGCTGGGCAAAGTGGGAGGCCACAGTCTGCCATTCTTGTGGCGTGGAAGGAAACTGTTGAAGAAAACAAAAAAAAACTTAGTATTTTAGCACATAAACATGGAAAGCAGATTAGACACAAACATTCTTGGCCAACATCCAGGTAACATTTATTAAGGGGAATTTTACAACACCAAAGTATAAGGTACACCTATCATATCCCCCCCCCCCTCATGGGCCATTTCTAACATTATAGGGGGGGGATCTTGGACAGGTAACCCTCTTCACTTCATTGAGAGATGAATGCCTAAATACAGGGTATTACTTGGAACAGCCCCTCCTTAGTTACACTGTTGGCAGCCCACTGGACAGGTAAGAAGTGTCAGAATACAAAGATATAAATACACACTGTACACATTAGAGCACATTTGGACATTCTGCTATTACCTATCAAGATAATAATAGGATACAAAAACTTTAAACAGTACCATTTGAAAGTATACAGGCAGGCCCTTGCACTACATGCTTTGGGGAATTCATCCATACATCTGACCACAAAAGAGGTGGGTATAGTGTGTATGGGCTTGGCAAAGTCAGCAGATAGATGATTGAGGATAGATAGAGAATTGGTATCAGCTGACTTAGCAGTTGGGGGAGGGAGGGTTCCAAATGATTTTGGAACCCCCCAAAAAAAGCCTCTGGCACTCTGCCTGAATTTAAAGCACAAATCACATTTCTAAACGGGGGTGTTTGGGGTAAAGCACTACTATGGAGCTGATAAAATACATTGTTAAGTGACTACATGAGGTGAATATAGGGCCAGGAGACCATGCTGGGGAGGTAAGTGAAGGCAAATATGTATGAAAGACTAAAAAAATAATTACATAAAAATCCAGCATGCATGAGAACAAAGGGGACATTCACAGCATATTACAATCATGGTAATTAGGGAATGAGGAAAGAAATGCAATATATTAGCAAACATTCAATACAATAAAATGTGATATTTAAGGATAAATCTTACCTTTATATACTCCTTCTGCAGGACCTGGATGATGGCAGAACAGGTCTCTGGGATAATGGTCCCCAGAGCCTGGGGGGAGATGCCTGTCGAGAACTTCAAGTCCTGCAGACTTCTCTCCGTCGCCAAGTACCGCAGGGTAGCGATGAGCCTCTGCTCCGGAGTGATGGCTTGCCTCATGCAGGTATCCTGCCTGCTGATATAGGGGGTCAGTGAAGCCAACAAACGGTGAAATACAGGGTCCGTCATCCTGAGAAAGTTCCTGAAATCATCAGGATTATTCTCACGGATCTCACGGAGCAAAGGCATATGAGAGAACTGGTCACGCTGAAGCAACCAATTCTTGGTCCATGAACTCCTCCCCACCCTGTTCATGAACTGGACTTGTGTCAAGGTCAGGACCCCAACACCAAGCCCCCCGCACAGCACGAACTCTACGAGTAGTACGTATACGCAACATGGCTAGAAAATGGTCGGCTGCTCAGAACGAAGTAACAGAACGCACTGAAGAACAGCAAGGCCTGTGAAGAGCGACCTGAAAAACAGTAACGAACGAACAAGAACACAATGACAAAGTCACGCGTAGCTTGCTTGCACGCACTGAAGAGCAGATACAAACCCACAAGCACAAACTGAACCCCAGAAAACGATCTGAAAGCCACGAGTCTGAAAAAGCGCGAATCGTCTCTCACCAAACTTTTACTAACACGAGATTAGCAAAAGGAGCCCAAAGGGTGCCGCGCTTGGTTCTGAACTGGCCTTTTCTAGTCTCGTCGTACGTGGTTGACGTCACCGCGTTGTTGGCGATTGGAAATTCCGACAACTTGGTGCGACCGTGTGTACGCAAAACAAGTTTGAGCCAACATCCGTCGGAAAAAATCCTAGGATTTTGTTGTTGGAATGTCCGATCAATGTCCGACCGTGTGTACGGGGCATTAGGCAGGCAATAGATTATGCATTTTTCTTTCCTGCAAAGAAAATAGCCTGATTCCCCCATGAACACAGTCAGTAGTGCAGGCAGCTATCCCTGCCACTGGCAATAATAGCAAGCTATAAATATGACGTGCTGGTTATACATCGACTTGGGTACAATCAGCCTGCCCACAGACAGATCAAATCTCAGTTGCTCCCTGCAGAACCGAACAAGATTCGAACCATCTATGGCCAGCTTTAGGCTATGCAAATAAATACTTTGAGTAGCACTATCCCCCCAAAAATTAGTTGGTAGTTGTTTCTGATCTAGGACTGGTTCATTTAAGCTGTAGTGTTGGGAACAGATGGACATTTTTATCTGTCACAAATCCCCCTGCAGCTCTAAATGTACGTTCAAAGAGGATACTGGCCAGAGGTGCAAAACTTTGGACAAAGATAGTTGTTTGCAATGCATTATGGAACCTTCAGCAAGCCATTCCTTATACAAACATCTAAACAGCAAAAATTTGGTCATAACTTGGTCAGGTTCTGACTAGGGATGAGCTTCGAGTTCGAGTCGAACTCATGTTCTACTCGAACATTGGCTGTTCGCAAGTTCGCCGAACAGCGAACAATTTGGGGTGTTCGCGGCAAATTCGAATGCCGCGGAACACCCTTTAAAAGTCTATGGGAGAAATCAAAAGTGCTAATTTTAAAGGCTTATATGCAAGTTATTGTCATAAAAAGTGTTTGGGGACCCGGGTCCTGCCCCAGGGGACATGGATCAATGCAAAAAAAAGTTTTAAAAACGGACGTTTTTTCAGGAGCAGTGATTTTATTAATGCTTAAAGTCAAACAATAAAAGTGTAATATCCCTTTAAATTTCGTACCTGGGGGGTGTCTATAGTATGCCTGTAAAGGGGCGCATGTTTCCCGTGTTTAGAACAGTCTGACAGCAAAATGACATTTGGAAGGAAAAAACTCATTTAAAACTACCCGCGGCTATTGCATTGCCGACAATACACATAGAAGTTCATTGATAAAAACGGCATGGGAATTCCCCACAGGGGAACCCCGAACCAAAATAAAAAAAAAAAAATTGATGTGGGGGTCCCCCTAAATTCCATACAAGGCCCTTCAGGTCTGGTATGGATATTAAGGGGAACCCCAGCCAAAATTTAAAAAAAAAATTGACGTGGGGTTCCCCCTAAATTCCATACCAGACCCTTCAGGTCTGGTATGGATTTTAAGGGGAACCCCGCGCCAAAAAAAAAAAAAAAAACGGCGTGGGGTCCCCCTAAAAATCCATACCAGACCCTTATCCGAGCACGCAACCTGGCAGGCCGCAGGAAAAGAGGGGGGGACGAGAGTGCGGCCCCCCCCCCTCCTGAACCGTACCAGGCCACATGCCCTCAACATTGGGAGGGTGCTTTGGGGTAGCCCCCCAAAACACCTTGTCCCCATGTTGATGAGGACAAGGGCCTCATCCTCACAACCCTGGCCGGTGGTTGTGAGGGTCTGCGGGCGGGGGGCTTATCGGAATCTGGAAGCCCCCTTTAACAAGGGGACCCCCAGATCCCGGCCCCCCCCCTGTGTGAAATGGTAAGGGGGTACTTACCCCTACCATTTCACTAAAAAACTGTCAAAAATGTTAAAAATGACAAGAGACAGTTTTTGACAATTCCTTTATTTAAATGCTTCTTCTTTCTTCCTTCATCTTCTTCTTCTTCTGGTTCTTCTGGCTCTTCTGGTTCTTCCTCCGGCGTTCTCGTCCAGCATCTTCTCCGCGGCGTCTTCTATCTTCTTCTCCTCGGGCCGCTCCGCACCCATGGCATGGGGGGGAGGCTCCCGCTCTTCTCTTCATCTTCTTCTCTTCTTCATCTTCTTCTTCATCTTCTTCTTCTTCTTCTTCTTCTTCCTTCTTCTCTTCTTCCTGTCTTCTCCGGGCCGCTCCGCAGCCATGCTGGCATGGTGGGAGGCTCCCGCTGTGTGACGGCGTCTCTTCGTCTGACGGTTCTTAAATAACGGGGGGCGGGGCCATCCGGTGACCCCGCCCCCCTCTGACGCACGGTGACTTGAGGGACTTCCCTGTGACGTCACGGGGAATGCCACAGGGAAGTCCCGTCATGTCACCGTGCGTCAGAGGGGGGCGGGGTCACCGGGTGGCCCCGCCCCCCGTTATTTAAGAACCGTCAGACGAAGAGACGCCGTCACACAGCGGGAGCCTCCCTCCATGCCACAGCATGGATTGCGGAGCGGCCCGGAGAAGACAGGAAGAAGAGAAGAAGAGAAGAAGGAAGAAGAAGAAGAAGAAGAAGATGAAGAAGAAGATGAAGAAGAGAAGAAGATGAAGAGAAGAGCGGGAGCCTCCCCCCTCATGCATGGGTGCGGAGCGGCCCGAGGAGAAGAAGATAGAAGACGCCGCGGAGAAGATGCTGGACGAGAACGCCGGAGGAAGAACCAGAAGAGCCAGAAGAACCAGAAGAAGAAGAAGATGAAGGAAGAAAGAAGAAGCATTTAAATAAAGGAATTGTCAAAAACTGTCTCTTGTCATTTTTAACATTTTTGACAGTTTTTTAGTGAAATGGTAGGGGAAAGTACCCCCTTACCATTTCACACAGGGGGGGGGCCGGGATCTGGGGGTCCCCTTGTTAAAGGGGGCTTCCAGATTCCGATAAGCCCCCCGCCCGCAGACCCTCACAACCACCGGCCACGGTTGTGAGGATGAGGCCCTTGTCCTCATCAACATGGGGACAAGGTGTTTTGGGGGGCTACCCCAAAGCACCCTCCCAATGTTGAGGGCATGTGGCCTGGTACGGTTCAGGAGGGGGGGGGGGCCGCACTCTCGTCCCCCCCTCTTTTCCTGCGGCCTGCCAGGTTGCGTGCTCGGATAAGGGTCTGGTATGGATTTTTAGGGGGACCCCACGCCGTTTTTTTTTTTTTTTTTGGCGCGGGGTTCCCCTTAAAATCCATACCAGACCTGAAGGGTCTGGTATGGAATTTAGGGGGAACCCCACGTCAATTTTTTTTTTTAATTTTGGCTGGGGTTCCCCTTAATATCCATACCAGACCTGAAGGGCCTTGTATGGAATTTAGGGGGACCCCCACATCAATTTTTTTTTTTTTATTTTGGTTCGGGGTTCCCCTGTGGGGAATTCCCATGCCGTTTTTATCAATGAACTTCTATGTGTATTGTCGGCAATGCAATAGCCGCGGTAGTTTTAAATGTGTTTTTTCCTTCAAAATGTCACTTTGCTGTCAGACTGTTCTAAACACGGGAAACATGCGCCCTTTTACAGGCATACTATAGACACCCCCCAGGTATGAAATTTAAAGGGATATTACACTTTTATTGTTTGACTTTAAGCATTATTAAAATCACTGCTCCTGAAAAAACGGCCGTTTTTAAAACTTTTTTTTGCATTGATTCATGTCCCCTGGGGGAGGACCCGGGTCCCCAAACACTTTTTATGACAATAACTTGCATATTAGCCTTTAAAATTAGCACTTTTGATTATTCATGTTCGTGTCCCATAGACTTTAACGGCGTTCGCGTGTTCGAACGAATTTTTTTCCTGTTCGCATGTTCTGGTGCGAACCGAACAGGGGGGTGTTCGGCTCATCCCTAGTTCTGACAGAAATCTCAGCTCATCCCTACTTATTAAAGGATAAGTTCACCTTTGGGAACATGTTACATGTTCCACCCGATTTTAGGGTGGAACATATAACATCTTTCCAGTGCTGCAGCCAGGGCCTGCTGCCCCACCTACCTGTGGCAGCAGTATGGGGAGAAGTTCCCCATACTAACTGTCATTGTTTGAAAACCCTGCACAGCCGCATCATTCACACATACAGCTCTGAGTATCTGAATGAGCTACGAGTCCTAACATCCTTAGCAGCTGTCGGCTTGTAGTTTACCATGGTGCTGTGGAGTGCTGTGATAGTTCATGGAATTTTCCTGTCAGGGGGTGTCAGCTTACCCATATGGGTTGTACGGGCAAACAGATACACTGACAGTGTGCAGGAGACCTGCATGGCATCAGCGATCTGCTAATTGCTGGTGCAATGCTTTACAGGCACCTACTACAAAAGATAATAAATGCACATTTTTTTACCTGCAAAAAACTGTGCATTCAATTTTCTTTTTTTTAAAGTGAACTTATCCTTTAAGGTTTTGGTCCACTAAAAATGGGTTACAATATGGTAGCTCTTAAGTCAGCTAATGTGTATTGTGATATTTAGGGGGTTTCGCTCAGATGTAGTGTTTTCAGTAAATTCAACCAAACCAGGAAATAGTTTCAGGCCTTGGTGGATCACATTTTTTTTTGTTTAAACTTTCTTTATTGCGTTCGGTCACAGCTTAATAAACATAGTACAGTATGTGCTTAATAGTGACAGACATTTTCTCATTTCAACAGTAGTAATAGGAATGAAAACATGTAAATAAAATAAATAATAAAAAAAAAAATTAAATATAAAAAGGAAAAAAAAGAAGAAAAAGAGTAGAGGAGATAATGTGATACTAAGAAGGCAATGCATACATTAAGAATATGCGGTTTTAGTGTTCTGTTGACCAGCTTTGGTTGAAATTAGGCCCCAGTCGCCACCAGAGTAGCGGCCAGCCAGGCCCACCATCCTTCTGTGGGTTTCATCACTTGAGCCATGTCGGTCCCCCTCACTGGGGAAAAGAAATCCGAGGAAGCACAACACCACCCCAGCCCAGAG
Organism: Lithobates clamitans; assembly: GCA_037952925.1. Taxonomy (NCBI): domain Eukaryota; kingdom Metazoa; phylum Chordata; class Amphibia; order Anura; family Ranidae; genus Lithobates; species Lithobates clamitans. The sequence continues at coordinate 7,001,103 of JBBGZY010000451.1, forward strand.
ACCAATCCAGAAGAGGGGGGCAACCAAGGCCACCTACTATCCTCTCCCAACGCACCCCCCGGCCCATGGGCACACCCCGGCCCCCGCAGCCTCCCCAGCAGGGGGCACAGCCCCACTCCTCTCCCACCTTAATAGGGTGATCGTCAACCTTGTTATCATTAATTGCCTACATTCTGATCATTCAACATATAAATCTTCCAGTTACAGTAACTATTTGAGATAGGAAATAGTAGAGAGAAGGAAAGGAGAAAAAGAGGAGGGGAAGTGGGTAAGTTAGGAGGGGAAAAAGGGGTAATGGGATGAAGAAAAGAACAGGATCGCACCTTAAATCCGTGTAAGTCTCCTGTGTTCCGCTCCGGACTGTCCACCGCCAGGTATCTGCCATTTCTTGGTAGGAACATATAGTATGTGTTATGTACGTGGGTTGTGCATCGGTCTAGGGGATCACAGTGGTGGCTATTACTTAGGAAGATCACGATGTCCCAATGTTGGGTCTGCCAGCTTTAATAACGACACCTCCAGACTGGAGGACACATGAATAGTGTCATGGAAGTGTTGTATCCATATTAACCATATGGCTGTATGCTTGTCTGTAGTACCCTTACTTTTTGCTACCCATTCCTCTGCTTCTCTAATTTACCTTATGTATCCACTCCTCCTTGCTCTGTATTTGTGCCTTCTTAGTAAGTGGGGCAGTGCACATTTCTTGTAGCGACTGACTGGCATGGGAGGGATATGTAAGAGGAAATTGATCTGGAGAGAAAGGAACATTTATCCCAAGGATATATTTAATCTGATCTCTGGTCTCTAATATTACGCCAATATGTCTCTATTCGAGGGCATTCCCACCACAGGTGTAGTAGGGTACCTCGGCCTCCGCATCCCCACCAGCACACATCTGAGCTGGCCGGGTATATCCATGCTAAGTCAGAGGGGACTCTGTACCAGCGTGTCAACAACTTATAATTTGTCTCCTGCATCTTCGAGTCCACTGAGCTGGAGTGCCTGAGTTGGTTGGTGGCCCACTTTTAATAAAGTGGATCTCCACTCTCCCCACCCTTCTCTTTTTTCAGCCAGATGCAAACTTTCTGGCGAGTTGTCACTATTTCAAATATTCAAACACCCAGCGAATCCAACTGTGTCCTGCAGAATCTTCTCTGAATTCCTCCCACTCGGCCCCATGCCACCATCTTCTTATATGGCGTCATCATGAGGCCCACCTGGTCTTCCGGCCTCACGATGATATGCCTCTAGGCCTGCTCCCCTCCTTTGTCTTCAAGGAACGTCACATATCACAGGAGGCACAATGAGCATAATTCACATCATTTGCCTAGGCGAATGATGTGCGTGGGAGGGCAGGCCGGAAGTTTTCACACAAAAAAAAGTAAACAAGAAGTAGCTGCATACTCTGCATACCTCACAGTTCCCTGCTGCACTGGCCTCGCACTGGCCCCTGCCCTGGCCTCCAGATGGATTCCTGAACTGCAGTCAGCCTTTTGATTATAAAGGCTTTATTCTTCCCAAAACTCCTTGAAGTCTTCCAACTCCAGAAAACAATCCAGGAATAATCAGTTTTCTCTCCAATCAGAGTTGACATTCTAGAGCTCCTCAATATGCATCCTTGAGAAGCCTGTGTGCCTTAGACCTCTTATAACACAGTGGCAGGGCCCAGCACTGTCAAAATATACACATATGTGCACAGAAATGTAGCAATAAATAATAATTAATAGGATAAAAGAAATCCTACGTTCCTTGTAAATTAATAACCACTAATAACCTGTAATTCACTGTGACACTGCATTTATGTGTGAATGGACCTTTTACTAGGCAACCGGGAGCTTACTAATCTTTTTACATTCCAGCAAAGCCAGAAAGGCAAGAATACCACTGATGGATCCTGGTTAACAAACTCTGGTCTGCAGAATCTCCCATTTTAACATGGCTGTGGTTGCTAGGATCCTGGCAGCCACCTGCATATAGCAACCAGTGATGCATCCCTAGTCCTATTTAGCTGAATGCAAATAGTGGGGCTAGGGATACTGGCTGGTGTCAATAGCAAAAATGCTCATATGACCATATTTAACCATGTTTATCTGTAGCTGCCAGCCAGGGAACCCCCTGCCTAGTAGTTGATAGGGTCAGGAATGCAATCTTTGGTTGCTAGGATGCCACTGGTCTTGGGACATTTGAGGGACATTATTTTTGAACATTGTAGAATATTATTTTTTGGTCAGTGTGGGACAGTTTTATCAATTTAATAAAGGACTTCATATAGGTGCGTGTGCTTATTTACTATTTTACTTTGCCTACTCATTCACCTAAGATATCAGATATCTGATAAGCATCTGGTAAGGGTATTGAAAGGACTCCCTGGCTGCTTTGTTTATAAAGAGAATAAAGTTACTTGAACTGTCATTTACCAGAAAGTTTAAATGTCATTTTTTTGTCTTTGTAATCGCCACTTTTGCTTTCACACATCAAGCATGCGATTTGAAGAATTGTGTATTTTAATGTTGCCCTTAAAGCATTTTAAAGGTGCTGAAGTTAAAAGACTTTAAAGCAGAAGTAAACGCTGCCTCTTTTTTTTTTTTTTTGCTGACCTGCAAAGTAAAGGCATAATATATGCATCAAATACTACAATATGTGCCTGCAAGCAAAGCCCTCGTTGTCAACGCTGGAGGCCACATCCATCTTCCCCGTCTTCGTTCGGGGTCCGTGGACTCCAGCTGTGTGACTGGCCGGAGCTGCATGACGTCACTCCCGTGCATGCTTAAGGGAGCCACTGGCCACGGCACAGGGCTCTGAAGAAACGGCAAGGGTGGCTTGCCTGGTGGCTTGAAGATGCTGATAACGTCTTCAGCGGTATGTACAGCAAATATCTCTTAAACGGGGCAAGTTTAGGAGACATTTACAGTACCTATAGGTAAGTCTTATTATAGGCTTTTCCTATAGATACGGGAAAAAACAATCTAGGGAAGTTTACTTCCTCTTTAAAGGTACCAATTCTAAGCACACTATATAGAAAATCAAACATTTTTTTTTTCTTAAAAGTATTCAAGATTAAATGTGTATTTCTTGCTGTTCCTTATACATATGCTGTTTATTTACAGTTGTTCACCGCAGACATCCCAATACATAGAGTATAACTACATATAGTTATTTCATAATCCACGATTCCATTGTTAGTTCAGGTCAACTCTTGGATATCAGAGAATTTTGAAGGTAAAAACCACGTGGGTTTAGCTTGCACTTTACTTTATTTTATTTTGTTGCTTCTTTACTTTCTATTTTTGCGCCCTTGATGAAGCTCTGTCTTTGAGCGAAATAGGTTGGGTCTTTTTGTTGAGAACTTTTTCATTTATTTGGGGGCACACATGGTTTTATTGGGAATAGGGCTGGAGACTCCATTTGATTTATTGGTGGTTATAGCATAGTCTAGGTCACTCTGATGGAGAGAGCACAATGTGTAGGCAGATTATGAACTATTTCCCCCTAAGATCACTGTTCCCACATCTCTTTGATATTCTCATCAAAGTGATTGATAATATATTTTGCATGTAGTGGGATCAGTGTGCAGGGAGTGTTACATCTGTACTTATTTCCTTCCTGGAAATCATTGAGGGACCATCTACACCTCCATCTGAGATTAATTGTCAGGGACACAGGCCCTTTTGTGGTCTCCTGCTTATATCGCCACTCTGTGGCAAGCTCCTAATATTGAGCTGAAGTTGGAGATTTAGTTTCTGGATAGCTATGCTGAATAGACCACCAGTTGACTGGAAAAGATCATTTTATCTATTTTTGGAGTCCATGTGCCCCTCCCCATTAGTAATAAGTGTATACACAGTCTTTGATATACATTTTTAATAAAGTCCTAATAAAGGTTACATTGTATCCTAGTGACCATCGGTATGTTGGTAGACCTCTATCCTGTAGTTAGAACTATGAGAAGATTGGATGATTGATCATCTGATTTTCCACAAAGGTGCGTATCATGATGTAACTGAAAATTATATTAACTTGTACGAAAATTATCAAACGACAAAGGCAAGCATAGGCAAGTGTAGGCAGAGGTAGCTACATACTAGCGTCTTCCTGGTTGTTCTTTGCTTCTGATCGTGCACAGTATTTTCCACTCGATTATTTTTGTACTATTACTGTACACATTGAATGAAAATCAGACATTGTGTTCACTTGCAATAAAAATGTTTTAGCTTGCACCTTTGTTTGTTTTTTTTCCGAACAGTCAGAATCGGCTGTCACTATACTAATGAACAGATAATCGACCAATTGTTCTTCACACTAAAATTTTAAAATGATGTTCTTATCTTGTGTGTGGGCTCTAAAGCAATACTGACATTACAATGATTTAAGGAATTGATAGGGGCATGGATTGAATTGTGAACATGAGGCCAGATAAGCACCTTATATAAAAAAAGGTACCAAATCTGACTGAATAGAGATAAACTGTAGCGCTAAGATGAAACACATATAATTACACACCAAGAAGTGATAATGTGCAATATAAGAAAAAAGTCATAAATAAAACTTGATGCAGCAAAATCTATGGGCCAACAGTTGATATCTTGATCCGACACCACACCGCATGAACAAGCATGTCTCTGCTCCCCAGTTAGATGTAAATTCACCAGAAAGTATTGCCTAACACTCTCACTCTCATGTTTTGGCAAACAAGCAGTTAACCACCTCAGGGTTCAAATAGATTCCGTAGTGCACGTTCCCCAGCGGATAATATATATAGGAGAAATGAGACTCCAGATAGTGTGATATCGTCAAACCAAAAACATTTATTAAAGCACAGCCCGATGAAAATATACTCACAAACAGGCACAATAAAATTGCATTCAAATGGTAGAGATGCCAGAAATACCCCGTTGCGATGGACATAGGGTATGTGTCACTTCCGGTTGCCGTACAGCCACGTTTCATCATACCGACTTCGTCCTGGGATTGGCTGTACGGCACGGCAACCATCTTAAATACTCCCACAAATGACAGGAAATTACTTATCCACCTTCTCAGTGTCCCCATGGCAATGATATGTCTAACATCCACCACGTATCAACTCACTCTACAATCCATGTAACTTAAGCATGATCTAAAATTAGCCAATATTAGTTAATATAATACATAACTACCATACAATCAGTACATTGTTAGTGTGCCTCAACCAAACATTGGATATATTTTAAATCCACATTTAAAATTCCTATAATCATAATAAAATCACAAATAACATACGGTATATTGTAATAACTAAACATATGCTGCATGTTTAAAATGCCAAACCTTGATCCGCAAATAATTAATCAATCAATCCAAATTAATTAACTCATAAGTGTTTTTTAAAAAATCATTTATAAAGCAATTTAAATCAAGTTCTATATTCATACCATTAGGTGAAAGACATTTCATTAGAAATATCCATTTGGTCTCTCTCTGGGAGAGATCCCTCACCCGATTAGAACCCCTCCAAGAGGGAAACAAACAGTCAATTCCACAAAATTGCAACAAAGTGGGATTTCTGTTGTGTTTCTCCCTAAAGTGTAATGCCCCGTACACACAGTTGGATTTTCCGATGGAAAATGTCAGATCGGAGCGTGTTGTCGGAAATTCCGACCGTGTGTGGGCTCCATCTGACATTTTCCATCGGATTTTCTGACACACAAAGTTGGAGAGCAGGAGATAAAATTTTCTGACAACAAAATCCGTTGTCGGAAATTCCGATCGTGTGTACACAAATCCGACGGACAAAGTGCCATGCATGCTCAGAATAAATAAAGAGATGAAAGCTATTGGCCACTGCCCTGTTTATAGTCCCGACGTACATGTTTTACGTCACCGCGTTTAAAACGATCAGATTTTCCGACAACTTTGTGTGACCATGTGTATGCAAGACAAGTTTGAGCCAACATCCGTCGGAAAAAATCCTAGGATTTTGTTATCGGAATGTCCGAACAAAGTCCGACCGTGTGTACACCCTATAAGAATACGCTGTGTTTTTTGAAACCGTTCTTTATAATAATCAAATGTTCTGCTGTATGTATCCTCAACAATCATTTTGTCCTTCCTATATAGAATAGGCCACATGGACACCACAATACATATACAACATATGACGTAATGCATGTAATGAATTCATCTATTTGGAAGGTCTTTCCCTCTAAATTATTGAAATTGGTACATCCCCTCTTACTGGTGCGTACGGTCCTGCAAGTCATGCATTTCCTACATGTAAAGATGCCTTTTTTATCTATATGCAACTTTTGTTGTCCTGGTGCATCTAAAATTTTCATTACTACATGATCCTATCCACCTCACTAATAATGCTACCCAAAGTTTCATTCCTATAACCTTTTTGGACAAATGTATTTTTAAGGAAATTAGCTTGTATGGTAAAATCCTCCTGTCTACTGCAGTTGCGCTTTACCTTCATTATTTTTCCTTTTGGAATATTTCTAATCCATGTGGGATGATGCCCACTCTTCACTGATAGGTAACTGATCCTATCCATCGGTTTGAAATAAACGTTTTTTTTCCAGACTGACTCCTACCTTCTCAGTATCCACATCCAGAAAGTGTATATTAGTATCATTAATCTCATAATCCAATTTGATTGATACTGCGAGGTTGGGGGAATTTTTGGATACATTTTTACAACCTAGTGTACAGATGACAAAAGCTTATTTAAAGTACACAAAAGATCTTTTGAACGCTCTTGGTGATATCAAATTGGATTCTGAGGATCCAATATTTCTTGTCACCGCTGATGTAGCATCGCTATACACCAATATACAACATGAAGATGTGCTACTTGCCCTGAATTGGGCTTAGAGTAAGCGTGATGATATCCCACATGTGCAGAAATGTTTTTTGGGAAAGGCACTAGATTTCTGTATTTCCTATAACTATTTTTGGTATCAGGGTCTGTTCTTTGCCCAACAGGTTGATGTTGCTATGGGCGCAAAATTCGCGCTGAGCATAGCAATCTGTTTATGGCAGAGTGGGAAGACAGACATGTCTTCAATACCTATAGAGCACGGTTATTATTTTACCATAAGTTTATAGATGATTTTTTGCTGATTTGGAGGGGCCCTAGACATACTGCAGAGGAATTTCTTGCCTATCTGAACCAGAACAACAATAACATCAAATCGGATTATGAGATTGGTGATACTAATATACACTTTCTGGATGTGGGTATTGAGAAGGTAGGAGTCAGTCTGAAAACAAAAGTTTATTTCAAACCGACGGATAGGAACAGTTACCTATCAGTGAAGAGTGGGCATCATCCCACATGGATTAGAAATATTCCAAAAGGACAAATAATAAGGGTAAAACGCAACTGCAGTAGACAGGAGGATTTTACCATACAAGCTAATTTCCTTAAAAATACATTTGTCCAAAAAGGTTATAGGAATGAAACTTTGGATAGCATTATTAGTGAGGTGGATAGGATCCCGAGAGGCCAATGCCTTACAAATAAAGATCCGAAAGTACAGTCTAATCAACAACAATGGGGATTTATTTCAGATTTTCATTGTCAGTACAGGGAAGTGGAGGATATTTTTAGAAAGTACTGGCATATTCTCTCTATGGATAGGGATTTAGGGCGGGTGTTGCCTGACAGCCCTAGGTTAATTTATAGGAAAGCACCGAATTTTGGGGACCATGTAGTAAAGAAAAATGTAGATGCACCAGGACAACAAAAGTTGCATATAGATAAAAAGGCTTCTTTACGTGTAGGAAATGCGTGGCTTGTAGGACCGTACACACCAGTAATAGGGGATGTACATATTTTACTAATTAAGAGGGAAAAATCTTCCAAATAGATTAATTCATTACATGTAATACGTCATATATTGTGGTGTCCATGTGGCCTATTCTATATAGGAAGGACAAAAAGATTGTTGAGAATACGTATAGCGGAACATTTGACTAGTATAAAGAATGGTTTCAAAAAACACAGCGTATCCTTACACATTAGGGAGAAATGCAACAGAGATCCAACTTTGTTGCAATTTTGTAGAATTGACTGTGTGTTTTCCTCTTGAAGGGGTTCTAATCGGGTGAGGGATCTCTCCCAGAGGGAGACCAAATGGATATTTCTAAAGAAATGTCTTTCACCTAATGGTATGATTATAGAACTTGATTTAAATTGCTTTATAAATTATTTTTAAAAAACACTTATGAGCTAATTAATTTGGATTGATTGATTAATTATTTGCGGATCAGGGGTTGGCATTTTAAACATGCAACATATGTTTAGTTATTACAATATATGTTATTTGTGATTTTATTATGATTATAGGAATTTTAAATGTGGATTTAAAATATATCCAAGGTTCGGTTGAGGCATACTAACTACTGATACTACTGATATAATACATAACTGCCATACTGATTGTATGGTAGTTATGTATTATATTAACTAATATTGGCTGATTTTAGATCATGCTTAAGTTACATGGATTGTAGAGTGAGTTATACGTGGTGCATGCTAGACATATTATTGCCATGGGGACACTGTGAGGGCGGATAAGTAATTTCCTGTCCTTTACATAAGTGGGAGTATTTAAGATGGTTGCCGTGCCATACAGCCAATCCCAGGACGAAGTCGGTATGACGAAAGCGCATCGGGACTGGGCTGTACGGCAACCAGAAGTGGCAATCATGCACCCCTGGAAGTGACGATCCGTGTGTTTTGAACTATTAGGTCAGGTGCGAAGTGACACATACCCTATGTCCGCCGTGACAGGGTATTTCTGGCATCTCTACCATTTGAATGCGGTTTTATTGTGCTTGTTTGTGAGTATATTTTCATCGGGCTGTGCTTTAATAAATGTTTTTAATTAATTTGATGATATCACACTATTTGGAGTTTCATTTCTCCTATATATTATCCGCTGGGGAACGTGCACTAACTGAATCTATTTGAACCCTGATGTGGTTAAATGCTTGTTTGCAGAGAGAGTGTTAGGCAATACTTTCTGGTGAGTTTACAACTAACTGGGGAGCGGAGACATGTTTGTTCACGGGGTGTGGTGTCGGATCAAGATATCAACTGTTGGCCCATAGATTTTGCTGCATCAAGTTTTATTTATGGACTTTTTTCATACAGGTATATTGCACATTATCACTTTTTGGTGTGTAATTATACGTGTTTCATCTTAGTGCTACTGTTTACCTCTATTTAGTCACATTTGGTACCTTTTTTTATATACTGTGTTCTTTTAAAGTGGCTGCTGACTTATATTCAATTTTATTTATTTAAAAACATGAACAGAGTACCTTGTGAAACCCTGGCTTCCATTTATATTCTTATAACATTCTTGTTTAGCTGTATTTCTGCACATTGCCTCCAGCATCCCCAACGAAGGGGTAAGAAAAGAAAGAAAGAAGAAATATTTTTTGTGGGAAAGAAGGAGAAAAAAAAAGGGGGGGGGGAGAGAGAACAGAGGGAAAGAAAGCAAAACAGCATGCCCCCACCTAAAGAATATCCCTCTTAATCAATTCTAGGCAATCTGCTCCTTCCCTCTTAACCTTTTTAACTTTATCCCCCTACACAGGCATGTCCTTCTAAAACCAAATTATAGTCCTGTCTTTCCACATCGATCTTCGGTCGACCTTTAACCGGCACCTGTTGCCATCATTCTGGTTGTTGTAGTGATGGTTTACAATTATTCAGTCTCCAATCCAGAAAGTCCACCGGAGGGAGCTCCAGCACCTCTGTGAAGTGTCGTAAATCATCTTTAGTTTTAAGTGTTGCTGTTTCCCAATTCCATGTTGCTATGACCTTAAAGGGATATCCCCATTGATATTTAACCTCAGCTGCTCGTAAAACTTTCAACAAAGGTTTAATCATTCTTCGTTGCATAAGAGTTCAATATGATAAATCTGGAAATAGAGCAATTTGTGCACCTTCAAAATCAAACGTAGGTTTATTGCGGACTGCTTTTGTGATGGCTTCTTTCACTGGATATCTATGTAATTTACAAAGACATGTCTTAAATCAGGAAGTTCATGGGAAGAGTTCAAGGTTCATGAGAAACAAAACATAAGGTAAGGTTGTCTAAGCAATCAGGCAGGGAGCTGTCTGGCATCTCAGGTGGCTCAGCAGGAAGAGTTACTGCCAGACACAGCAGAGGTCTTGAGTAGAGGTCCAGGCCCTGAAAGTACTCCCCTCTTCCCAGGAAGTTTCCTGTATTTTTTACAGCCAGGTTTGAGAGGAAACCTCTGTTGGAATTCTCTTGTTAATCTAGGGGCATGAACGTTCTCCCCAGGCTCGCAATAATTTTTTGTTTCTGGCCCATATCCTTCCCATTTGATCAAATATTCTAATTTGAATAAAATCAATGTATGGTGCTGCGCTCCAAAATAAATAAGTGTGATAAATAAAATACCATAACACTAAATACTATACAACAGCAAATAAAATACACAAAGTGAGCGTATAAACAAAAGAGTTATTACAACTACAAATAAATTTCAATATGCATCACGTGAAGTCTTGTGGCACGTGACGACATGCATAGGAACGATCGGACATGGGAAGTGACGTTAAACATGAGCTCGCCGCTCATTTATTTGTACTTTGCTACACTTGTTTCTATGTGAGTACCATAGATGATTCTGCTGTTCAATAAATTTAATACCTAAACTTATTTCACCATTGGAGTCTCCCTTGTCTCTCCTTCCTCCTACACTGGCCCATAAACATTTATCCCGGGAGGAAAATATAGGACAAGTGCATAGGCCATTCATAGGGGGCTATAGGTAATCAGGAACCAAGCAGGATACATATCCAGAGAGATTGCTTATAGGACACATCATTTGGATAACTCTTGGCTCTCCATTGAGATCGTTTATAGGACAAAACATTTGGATAATCCCTGGCTATTTTCTATATGCTGTTTACCTTAGAGCAGTAAGGTAAGGGGCCATCACACCCACAGGTGTAATTACACTGAAGACCTATCCACTACAGTCACTTTGTCACTTTATTTGCCAGATGCAAAGTCACTTTGTCACGGCTATTAGATGCGATTCTCAGCACTTAACTCACCAGTATGGATGAGCCGAACACCCTCCGGTTCGGTTTGCACCAGAATCTGCGAGCGGACCGAAAGTTTGTGCGAACTTTAGAACACTGTTAAAGTCTATGGGACTCGAATGTTCAAAATCAAAAGTGCTAATTTTAAAGGCTAATATGCAAGTTATTGTCCAAAAAAGGGTTTAGGTCCTGCCCCAGGGGACATGTAAAAATTTTTTAAAAACAGATGGTTTTTTCGGGAGCAGTGAATTTAATGATTCTTAAAGTGAAAAAAAAAAGTTAAATATTCCTTTAAATATCCTACCTGGGGGGTGTCTATAGTATGACTGTAAAGTGGCACATGTTTCCCGTGCTTAGAACAGTCCCTACACAAAATGACATTTGTAAAGGAATAAAAGACATTTAAAACTGCTTGCGGCTTTAATGTAATTTAGGGTTGCGGCAATACGGATGAAAATCAGTGAGACAAACGGCATGGGTACCCCCCCCCCAGTCCATTACCAGGCCCTTTAGGTCTTGTATGGATATTAAGGGGAACCCCGCACCCAAATTAAAAAAAGGAAAGCCGTTGGGCCCCCAGGCCCTATATACTCTGAACAGCAGTATACAGGCGATGCAAACAAGACAGGGACTGTAGGTTTGTTGTTAAGTAGAATCTGTTTGTAATTTTGAACTGGTACATTTTTAAAAAGTGTAGCTCCAGCCAAAAAATCTATTTTTAAGCTTTTTGGAAAACATAGGGAAGGGTTATCACCCCTGTAACAATTGTTTTGCTGTCTTTGCATCTCTTCGGAAGATTTCACCTCACTTTATGTCCCAATGACAAATGTTTTTTGAAAATTAGGGGTTTTTAGTGAAACAAGGATTGGTGATAAAGCATCAGTGGAGAGGAGACACGTTTTTCCCATATTAACTCTTACAGGAGAGAATTTCCCTTCCGAGGGGAAGATTTAATCTCACTTCCTGATGTCTCCTTTCGTTTTCAAGTAGGAGTCATTTGTAAGTTGGATGTTTGAAAGTAAGGGCCTGCCCTATATACTCTGCAGAAATTGGGGCCTTAGGTGTTGGTGTTGCCACAACACTGTAAGCCCTCACAGTTACTCTTGGTGGGCGCATGAACGGGCCCTGCTGTGAAATATTAGATCAAGAATTGTAATTACATGCCATTGTTGAACAGTGGTAGAAAAATTGGGCCTTTGGTGGTGGTGGTGGTGCTGGTGCCACAACACTGTAAGAGCTCACAGTTATTCTTGGTGGGTGCTGGAACTGGCCCTGCTGTGAAGTATTAGATTAAGAATTGTAATTACATGTCCCTGTTGAACAGGGGCAGAAAAATCGGACCTTAGGCACTGGTGCAACAACACTGCAACCCCTCAAAGATGCTATAGTTGGAGCGCAGGAATGAGCCCTGCTGCAAAGTATTGCATCAAAAATTGTAATTATACAGGGGCAGAAAAATTGGCCTTAGCCACTGGTGGCGGTGCCCAGAACCAAAAATGTTCTTACAAGCTATCAGCATGAAAATTGAGGAGGAAGAGGATTGTCACTCAGCATAACAGGATAGTCACTCAGCATCAGCATAGGCAGTCTTGAAGGGATTTTACATTAAAAAAAAAAAAAAATTATTTGGTTACATCAGCATCAGGTGCTTGGTAGCTGGTGATCCAAAACTGATTCATTTTTATGAAGATCAGCCAATCGACAGATTCAGTGGACAGGCGCACCCTGTGATCGGTTACAAAGCCTCCATCAGCACTGAATGTACGTTCTGAAAGAATGCTGGATGCAGGACAGGCCAGTAGCTCAATTGCATACTGTGCAAGCTCTGGCCAGTGATCCATCCTCAAGACCCAGTAACCCAGAGGATTTTCGGTGGGAAAGGTGTCCAAGTCTGATCTTGCCCCTAGGTAATCCTGCACCATGTGAATCAGACGCTAGCGATGGTTGCTGGAACCGATCTGAACTTGGGGCTGCAGACTAAAACATTGTCTGAACGCATCGGCCAGACGGCCACCTTCTCCACTGCTCCTTCTGTGACTGACTGAAGCCTCAGCAACACGTCCAGGAGGACCAGGAAATTGCAACTTTCCAGGCTCTGGAAACGCGTTGCACAAACCTTTCTGCAAGGCCTCCCGAAGATGTTTCATCCTCTGCTCCCTCTGCGATGGCAAGATAAGGTCCGCAACCTTACCCTTGTAACGTGGATCAAGGAGGGTTGCCAGCCAGTAATCATCCCTCCCGTTGATACCACGAATACGTGGATCCTTCCGCAGGCTTTGCAGGATCAGGGAGGCCATGCAGCATAGGTTTGCTGAGGCATTAGGTCCAGAGTCCTCTGGGTCACTAAGGATGACATAATTCGCAGCCACCTTCTCCCAGCTACGTACAAGTCCATGGGTTTCTTCGGACTGTAAATGATCCCTTGAAGACTGCTGCTGATGCTGAGTGCCAGGCTCCACCTCCATGCTGACACAATCCTCCTCCTCTTCCTGTGTGATTGGCAGGCATGCAGGAACACTGTCTGGATAAAGGGGGCCTTGAGAGGTAAGGAAGTCCTCCTCTTCCTCCCTCTGTTCTGCCTCAAATGCCCTGTCCATTATTCCACGCAGCGTGTGCTTCAACAGGTGGACAAGAGGGACACTGATGCATGCACTGTCACTGCTCACCATCCCCGTGGCCTCCTCAAATGGTGACAGAACAGTGCATGCATCCCTGATCATAGCCCACTGGTGTGGGGAAAAAAAACAAGCTCCCCTGACCCTGTCCTGGTGCTATAGTCGCATAGGTAGTTATTGATAGTTATTGATATTGATTGGTAGTTAAGCCCGGGTACCTGCCCAAGAACCGCTGCACCAGCAAGTTAAGGACTTGAGCCGAACAGGGCACATGGGTCAGTTGTCCCTGTCGGAGGGCGGAGAGGAGGTTGATGCCATTGTCGCAAACCACCATTCCTGGCTTAAGCTGGCATGGCGTCAACCACCTCTGAACCTGCCCCTGCAGAGCTGACAGAATCTCTGCCCCAGTGTGGCTCCTGTCCCCCAAGCACACCAGCTCAAGCACCGCATGGCATCTTTTTGCCTGCGTGCTTGCGTAGCCCCTTGAACGCCTACGGAGCATCGCTGGTTCTGAGGACAAATCAGCAAAGGAAGAGGCCATGGAGGAAGAAGAAGAGGAGGGGGTGGAGGAGAGAGGTATGGCAGAATCACCACTAGTAGAATTTTGGAGGCGTGGTGGCGGAACAACCTCCAACACTACTGCATCCTGTCCTTCATCCTTCCCAGCTGCCAGAAGAGTCACCCAGTGCGCGGTGAAAGATAGGTAACATCCCTGTCCATGCCTACTGGACCATGATTCAGCGGTAATATGCACCTTGCACTTACGTCCAGCGAGGCCAAGACATTACCTTCCACGTGCCGGTAGAGAACCGGAATCGCCTTCCGTGAGAAAAAGTGGCCTGCCACTGAGGAACCGCACATTCCACAAACTCACAGAAGGGAGCAGAGTCTACCAACTGAAAAGGCAACAGTTGAAGTGCTAGCAATTTAACCAAGCTAGCATCCAACCGCTGGGCATGTGGATGGCTAGGAGCAAACTTCTTTCGGCAGTGCAGCAGCTGGGGCAGAGAAATTTGCCTTGTACAATCGGACGTTGGTGTACCGATAGCAGATTGCCCACTATACTTGGCTGTGACACACCTAATCCTACACCTTTGTTCCTCTCAGTGCAGGTTTCAGAGAGGACTGAAGGTATAGTGGGGTTGGAGATCCCAGATCCCAAGGAGAGGTCCTCTTTGTTCTTTGGTGTGGGTCTTTTAGGTACGCTTGCCAACGAACTGCATGGCAGGTCGACATATGTCTGGTCAAGCATGTGGTGCCCAAGCAGGTGATGTTTTGGCCACGCGAGATACGCTTGCGACATATGTTGCAAATAGCAGCGGTGCGATCTGATGCACTCGTCTCAAAAAAGGCCCACACCAAAGAACTTTTGGAATAACGTGCAGAGACAGCAGCGCCCTGCACATGCAGAGCTCTGTGGTGTGATGCAGTCGGTGTGCTGCCCTTAAGCTGGGCCCTGGAGGGCATCCTGCCTCGTTGGAGATGTGCCTCCTCCTCCTCCTCTCTCCTATCAGGCACCGACGTGGAATCAGTGACTTCCTCATCATTTCCTCCCTCCTCATCACTGGAGCAAAGCTGGCAGTATGCTGCAGCTGGGGGAACATGATTGCCAGATTGCTGTCATTCTTGGGTACCCCCTCTCTCTGTGCTCACGTTGCTGCCTTCCTCTAGCTGGGTACCATCATAACTGTGGGCATCCTTCTGGAGCAGGTACCCAACACTGTGGTCAAAAAGTTTGGGGGACTCCTCAGGAGGACATGGTGGGGCTAGGGAAGGAGTGACTGATGCCATTGAGCTGAGGGAAGAGGCAAAGTACCCTGAGCCTGGGTGAGAGAGGAGGAGGAGGATGAGGCGGATGAGGAGGATGAGGAGGATGAGGAGGGCTTGTTCATCCACTCTACCAAGTCTTCCGCATGTTGTGGCTCAACACGGCCAGCTGCCGAAAAAAAGGAGAAGCGTGTCCAATGGCCACGTGCTGATAAGGATGCACCGTGTCCACGGCCAGCACTGTTGCCTCTAGACACAGAGCCTGCTTGCCTTCTTTTATTGGGTTGTGACTGTCTGCCTCTCCTTGTTGGCCTTCCAGACTTACTAATGGCCTGCGGTGAGATGTAGCTGCGCAAAGCTGGGATGTGTGTAATATATATATATATATATATATATATATATATATATATATATATATATATGTTAGAAGGCCAGTGTGCTGGCCTGAATTTATGGGAGGAGCCCGGAGGGTATTTAAGCTGACCACTTCCCCTTCCTCTTTGTCAGTTTCAGTGCACGATACTACATGTCACTGTGCTGACTCTTCCCAGCTTACCTTGTGTTCATAAGTCTGTGCGTTCGATTACAAGTGGGTTGCGGCGTCTTCGTCGGCGGTTCTCGCTTGCTGTTGCAGGTAGGGTTCAAACCTTTTTGTTCATATACAATGTTACCATTGGATATGTTTCCTATACCTTCAAACTTAGATTTGCAGGCTCGCTCTGCCTTGCTTGTCATCCTATCCACAAACATACGATTCGTTTGTAGATCCAAGGCTCTGAGCCATTGTCGGTTGTTCTCTGATATCACTCGATACAGGCTTCATTTTCTCATAGGATTCACTGTCTATGGGGTTGCCATCTCATCCATTTGGAGAGTATTATTTGCATGGGTTTTGTGTCTGATTGAGGTGGTAATTAGACCCACATGGGGCCTTGTCTGCACTTTGATTAGCCTGGGGGGCTGGGTGGTTGGAATGTGTTCGGTTTTAGAAGTAAGGTGTGGTATACACGCTGCAACCGATTTGTATTGGATTCACTTCATACATCTTACAACCGATTTGTATCAGTGCCATCTCTTTACAACCGATTCATATTGCATACCTGCTACAATCTGATTAGAATCTAGTCGCATCGGCAGCACAACGGTTCGCATCAGATGCATCCCGCTCACTGATTCTTATTAGTCCCTGTTGTACCCCACAAATGGTTCGTTGTTTTATGTAATTTTCTACTGACTGTTTCGTATTGCTTTCATGTCATACGAATCAGTCGGATTCAAGCCTAGTCGCCTCGGCGGCACAACGGTTTGCATCGGTCTTATCCTGCACACCAATTTGTAGTGGTTCTTACCATACCCTACGATTCATTATTTATTTTTGTCCGATTCACATCACCTCAGCAGCTACATGCATCACAGTCCACTCCGAACCTAGTCGCACAAGCGGCACAGCGGTTCGCGTCACGAGTATCCACACACCAATACGTAACAGTCCCTATAACAAATCTACGATTCGTTACGTATGCCACTTCGCAGTTCCTTCCTACATATACAATTTCTGCTATCCTTTTCTTTTTCGCCTATCAGTAGGTGACCTTTCTTGCAATCGCTGCAAGCTACGCATCTCATCATAACTCCTTGCAATCGCTGCAAGAACACGCATCTCAACATTTACCCATTTGCAATCGCTGCAACATGCATCTCAGTATAAACTCCATGCAATCGCTGCAAGAACACGCATCTCAACATTTACCCATTTGCTATCGCTGCAAAAACATGCATCTCAGTATAATCTCCTTGCAATCATTGCAAGATCACGCATCTCAACATTTACCCATTTGCTATCGCTGCAAAAAACATGCATCTCAGTATAATCTCCTTGCAATCATTGCAAGATCACGCATCTCAACATTTACCCATTTTGCAATTGCTGCAACATGCATCTCAGTATAAACTCCTTGCAATTGCTGCAAGATACGCATCTCATGATAACTCCTTGCAATTGCTGCAAAAAACACGCATCTCAGCATATACCCATTTTGCAATCTCTGCAAAACATGCATCTCAGTACAAACTCCTTGCAGTTGCTGCAAATACACACATCTCAGCATATACCCATTTTGCAATCACTGCAAGAACACGCATCTCATCATAGCTCCTTGCAATCGCTGCAAGACACGCATCCCATCATAGCTCCTTGCAATCGCTGCAAGACACGCATCCCATCATAGCTCCTTGCAATCGCTGCAAGACACGCATCTCATCATAACTCCTTGAAATCGCTGCAAGACACGCATCTCATCATAACTCCTTGCAATCGCTGCAAGACACGCATCTCATCATAACTCCTTGCAATCGCTGCAAGACACGCATCTCATCATAACTCCTTGCAATCGCTGCAAGACACGCATCTCATCATAACTCCTTGCAATCGCTGCAAGACACGCATCTCATCATAACTCCTTGCAATCGCTGCAAGACACGCATCTCATCATAACTCCTTGCAATCGCTGCAAGACACGCATCTCATCATAACTCCTTGCAATCGCTGCAAGACACGCATCTCTTCATAACTCCTTGCATTTGCTGCAAAAAACACACATCTTGGCATATACCCATTTTGCAATCTCTGTAAAATTATGCATCTCAGTACAAACTCCTTGCAATTGCTACAAATACACGCATCTTACCATTTACCCCTATACAATCACTGCAAAACATGCATCTCAGTATAAACTCCTTGCAATTGCTGCAAATACACGCATCTTAGTGTTTACCCACTTGCAATCACTGCAAAACACGCATCTAAGTATAAACTCCTTGCAATCGCTACAAAACACGCAGTTCAGCATTTACCCTTTTTTGCAATCACTGCAAAACACGCATCTCAGTATATACTCCTTGCAATCGCTGCAAAAACACGCATCTCAGCATATACCCATTTGAAATCGCTGCAAACATGCATCTCAACATATACTCCTTGCAATCCCTGCAAGCACACTCAGTGGTGCTCATACAGCCCACTTCATTTTTTAGTGGCACTTAATCGGTCACTCGTCTCCAGTGGCATTCATACGAGCCACTCATTGTTTTCGTCTATCTTTTCTCCCTCAGGTCAGTCGAGTTCAGGTTCCATCCTGTACCAGGTTGGACGTTATTTCCCAGGTAAAAAAAAAACAAAAAACAAAAAAAAAAAAAAAACGCTATGTTTGCATCTTCACCAGGGCCAGTCGCATACAAGGGGGACACATAAAAAAAGAAAAAAAAAAAGGAAAAAAAAAAAAAAAAGTAAAGAAATCTTGTTGCACTCATGTCACCCCTACTGCAGGTGTTCCCGGTCGACCGAGTTTCGATCATAAACAGGACCTCGCTACTAGAGCGTCAGTCAGGGTCTAGTTCATGGGCTTTTCTATCACATCATTCTGCAGCACCCTTTCACTATACTGTTACTTCACATACATCATTGGACGTGATCTCCAGGCGTTAGTTCTGTCACATATGTCTATACATGACACTCTGTTTTCGAAGGGCGACCCTTCACCTCGCAGACAAGGCCGTTTAACAGTAGACTTGCTGGTAGGGCAAGTGTTAGCAGGCCGAGCACACGTCACCCCCTACAGACCGCAACATTCCTACGTAGGCCGTACCAGACTTCTACTTCTCACCCCAGTACGCCCTGGCTTCTGGTCTTCAGGTTTGTGCTTGCCACAGACAGGCACCCGAGCTATCGGTTATCTGCCCAGTCACCTCCTGGCCCACCTCGGTCGCCACGCACTCTTCTGAGTTTTCTAAATTTCCACTCAACATAAGTTCTGCACAACAGAACTCTGTCAGCTCCTGTCTATGCCTATCATTCCTTTTTCTGTACTTCTTCCTTTTTCCTCCTCTCTGAGTTTTCTCTTTACCACTCTGCTCTCTATCCTATGGCTATGACTCCTCTTAAATATGAGCACCCAGCCCCCTTTTTGTCTTCTGGCAGCGAGGACTTCACACCCGCCCCTCTGTTACCCCCCCAAACGGCTCAGAGCGCGGCTGCCTGCAGTCCCTCAGGGGACGGAACATCCCCAAACTCATAGCTGAGTCGCAGGGATATTCCCTTTCCTGCTAACGGCCAGGAAGGCAAAGCTTTTCAGGCTCCTCTTCCCGCCTCCAGCTGCAGCTGGGCCCAACAGGCATCCCTACAATCCATCCACGGGGCCCAGCTGCACTCTTTGGTCTCCCCCTTAGCCGCAACAGTTCGGACGTCCAGACCAGAGTCACACCTTTGAAAGTTCACCCATCCATGGCCCTCCTGGACCTGGTCATGGTCCCGATGACAGCTTCTCCTTCTGCAGGTACACCAGGCTCTGCACCTATCGTCCTCCCCGTTCATCTTGTCCCGACCAGCATCAGGGAGGATATATTGGAGGGCAAAGATGTCATTTGGCATCCCTGCTCATCTCAGTCCATGACTTGGCGGACAACAAATCATACGCCTGGGGGGATGTCTCAGTGGTTGTCAAGTCGAGAGACCCCAGCCTCAGTCGTAAGCTGTCAGCCACTGAGTTCTCCCTGGCCTTCGGGATGTTCAGAATTGTACTTTGTTCAGCCACCCTCAGCAGGAAGGAGGAGCGGGACTTATACCTTCATGCAGTGACAGATCTTGCTTACAAATATGGAGGTTTTTCCGTCTACGACCATCGGCCATTTTTCAGCCAAAGCAGCAGCGAGACTTGCCCAGTTCCAGATAAACTCTGACTAGAGCCTCACAGACACGGGACTCTTTTGCCGCCACTTTGCCCACAAAGCTGACGGTTTCGCCCAATCCCTCACTTGAACCTGTCACACCAGGCCCAATGTCACAGGGTTATCCATAATCAGGACGATTTTCTGCTTATCGAACACCTAGACATACCCCCCCCCGGTAGATCTAGACAAGCTAAGAGGTCTTCAACAATCTCAATGGACACATAGTGAAAGGCCCAACACATTTCATAAGTTTCTCAGGCATCGTCCTGGATACGCATGCCATGCAGCCTAGCCTGCCTTCTAACAAATTAGCTTGTGTTAGGTTGGTCATTCAAGAGTTTACCCGGTCACAGGAAAGTACTAAAAGACAGCTGCAGTCCTTGATAGGGATGCTCAATTTCACTATGAGAACAATTCCTCAGGGGCGGTCGTTCATCTCAAGGCTCTTAGTCTTTCTTGCCCGAGTGCAGGACCCGACCAAGTCCTCAGACTAGACCCAGCAGCAATAGCAGACTTGGCTTTGTGGGACGAGTTCCTCTTCAACTGGAATGACATATCAATGTTTTTCCCTCAGTATCAGCTCAGTCGCCCCAGGTAGTCACAGATGCTGCAGCCTCCACTGGCTTTGCTGCAATTTTTGGCCATCACTGGTTTTACAGACCTTGGCCCCCGGAAATCTGCCTGATTCCTGGCTTCCCTCGATCTTTGTCATTGTTCGAGCTGTACCCCATCGTGGCAGCAGCCCAAGTCTGGGGCCACACGTGGACAGATCAGACAGAGCTCTTCACCAGACAACCAGGTTACAGCTGACATCATTAATAAGGGTAGATCCAAGTCGCTCCTCGTCATGTCCTTCCTGCGCAGTCTGCTGCAATTGTCACTACATCACCAAATTTAACAGTTACTGTAAGCATATCCCTGGCAAGTGCAATACCGCAGCCGATGCACTGTCCCGCTCCAATTTTGTCTCATTCTTCCAGCAGGAACCCGGAGCCGACCCATCATCCACTCCTATCCCACCTTGGTCTCAACTAACAATGGATTGAAGCCACACCTTGCCAATGCAACCTGGCTCATCAACCACTCACTGTCTAGCAACACACTAAAGGCTTATCCCACGGCCTGGTACACCTACCGTAGGTTCCTTGCCACTTGTCCCGGAACCACAGTAGATGACGTCACTCATGTCCTAGCCTTTATATCTTATTGCCACACACAGCTGGCTCTCCCTCATACCCCTATCAGGCTGTACCTGGCCGGTATCCAAGCCACTATGTCCTTTATCTTACGGAAAACGCAACAAACCGGACCCAGAGTGGATATAAACTTCTTTCGAACCAGCAACGCCTGGTGCCCAGCAACGATCTTTTGACCGTCTGCTCTTTCACCTACCCAGCCAGTCTCCAGCCGGTTACTGCCTTTTCAGGTCAACCCCCTGAGTGGAAATCAGTTTATTAAACATGTTTGGGTCCTACTGGTCAACTTAGGCCTAGACCCCGGGCGGTATTCTGGATATTCCTTTGGATCGGCGCAGCCTCAGCCACATCTCAGCAAGGAGTACCAGACCATGTGACCAAGAAGCTAGGCAGGTGAAAGTCTGCTTGCTTTACCAGATATATATTCCCTCAAGATGGCCCTTTCTCCAAGCTCACTCAATGAGGTTAGAGGCAATAAAGATACTTCCCTACCTGGTTACTTTTGGCCCCTTTTCTTGCCATACCTACCAGACGACCAAAAGCCACACCTCAGGTCTATTTATGTTGTGAGTCTTGTCGCGTGTTTATGTGATCCACATTTGTCTCGGTCTTAGGGCCACGACCATAAATATATATATATAATATATATATATATATATATATATATATATATATATATATATATATATATATATATACTGATTATACTGCAGCAGTATCAACTGCCTGCCTATGGTATTAATAGGATCAGAACACCAGCAATTTTCTTCAGGTAGCTTTAGGTGCACACTGTGCAGAGGACACAGTACACTAACTGTAAATACTGCAGCTGCCAGCCTGTGGTATTAATAGGATCAGAACACCAGCAATTGTCTTCAGGTAGCTTTAGGTGCACACTGTGCAGAGGACACAGTACACTAACTGTAAATACTGCAGCTGCCTGCCTGTGGTATTAATAGGATCAGAACACCAGCAAATGTCTTCAGGTAGCTTTAGGTGCACACTGTGCAGAGGACACTGTACACTAACTGTAAATACTGCAGCTGCCTGCCTGTGGTATTAATAGGATCAGAACACCAGCAATTGTCTTCAGGTAGCTTTAGGTGCACACTGTGCAGAGGACACTGTACACTAACTGTAAATACTGCAGCTGCCTGCCCGTGGTAATAATAGGATCAGAAGAACAGCAGCAATTGTCTTCAGGTAGCTTTAGGTGCACACTGTGCAGAGGACACAGTACACTAACTGTAAATACTGCAGCTGCCTGCCTGTGGTACTAATAGGATCAGAAGAACAGCAGCAATTTTCTTCAGGTAGCTTTAGGTGCACACTGTGCAGAGGACTTAGTACACTAACTGTAAATACTGCAGCTGCCAGCCTGTGGTATTAATAGGATCAGAACACCAGCAATGGTCTTCAGGTAGCTTTAGGTGCACACTGTGCAGAAAACACAGTACACTAACTGTAAATACTGCAGCTGCCTGCCTGTGGTATTAATAGGATTAGGACACCAGCAATTGTCTTCAGGTAGCTTTAGGTGCACACTGTGCAGAGGACACAGTACACTAACTGTAAATACTGCAGCTGCCTGTGGTACTAATAGAATCAGAAGAACACCAGCAATTGTCTTCAGGTAGCTTTAGGTGCACACTGTGCAGAGGACACAGTACACTAACTGTAAATACTGCAGCTGCCTGCCTGTGGTATTAATAGGATCAGAACAACAGCAATTGTCTTCAGGTAGCTTTAAGTGCACACTGTGCTGAGGACACAGTACACTAACTGTAAATACTGCAGCTGCCTGCCTGTGGTATTAATAGGATCAGAACAGCAGCAATTGTCTTCAGGTAGCTTTAGGTGCACACTGTGCAGAGGACACAGTACACTAACAGTAAATACTGCAGCTGCCTGCCTGTGGTATTAATAGGATCAGAACAGCAGCAATTGTCTTCAGGTAGCTTTAGGTGCACACTGTGCAGAGGACACAGTACACTAATTGTAAATACTGTAGCTGCCTGCCTGTGGTATTAATAGGATCAGAAGAACAGCAGCAATTGTCTTCAGGTAGCTTTAGGTGCACACTGTGCAGATGACACAGTACACTAACTGTAAATACTGCAGCTGCCTGCCTGTGGTATTAATAGGATCAGAACACTAGCAATTTTCTTCAGGTAGCTTTAGGTGCACACTGTGCAGAGGACACGGTACACTAACTGTAAATACTGCAGCTGCCTGCCTGTGGTATTAATAGGATCAGAACACCAGCAATTGTCTTCAGGTAGCTTTAGGTGCACACTGTGCAGAGGACACAGTACACTAACTGTAAATACTGCAGCTGCCTGCCTATGATATTAATAGGATGAGAACACCAGCAATTGTATTCAGGTAGCTTTAGGTGCACACTGTGCAGAGGACACAGTAGACTAACTGTAAATACTGCAGCTGCCTGCCTGTGGTACTAATAGGATCAGAAGAACACCAGCAATTGTCTTCAGGTAGCTTTAGGTGCACACTGTGCAGATGACACAGTACACTAACTGTAAATACTGCAGCTGCCTGTCTGTGGTATTAATAGGATCAGAACACCAACAATTGTCTTCAGGTAGCTTTAGGTGCACACTGTGCAGAGGACACAGTGCACTAATTGTAAATACTGTAGCTGTCTGCCTGTGGTATTAATAGAATCAGAAGAACAGCAGAAATTGTCTTCAGGTAGCTTTAGGTGCACACTGTGCAGATTACACAGTACACTAACTGTAAATACTGCAGCTGCCTACCTGTGGTACTAATAGGATCAGAAGAACAGCAGCAATTTCCTTCAGGTAGCTTTAGGTGCACACTGTGCTGAGGACACAGTACACTAACTGTAAATACTGCAGCTGCCTGCCTGTGGTATTTATAAGATCAGAACACCAGCAATTGTCTTCAGGTAGCTTTAGGTGTACACTGTGCAGAGGACACAGTACACTAACTGTAAATACTGCAGGTGCCTGCCTGTGGTACTAATAGGATCAGAAGAACACCAGCAATTGTCTTCAGGTAGCTTTAGGTGCACACTGTCAGAGGACACAGTACACTAACTGTAAATACTGCAGCTGCCTGCCTGTGGTACTAATAGGATCAGAAGAACACCAGCAATTGTCTTCAGGTAGCTTTAGATGCACACTGTGCAAAGGACACAGTACACTAACTGTAAATACTGGAAAAGCACCTGCCTGCCTGTCAGAATATTAGGAGGAGAATAACAGGAATGGATCTAGCTAAACTGAATACAGTGTATATATATGTATACAACACGCTAACTTAAATCAAATGACACTGTCTCTCTGTCTATCTCTCTCCGCCACCGCAACACACTACATAAGGCCGCCTCCTAGGCGGCCTTATATAGTGTGGGGGTGTACTAAACCCCCTGAGTCATAATTGGCCAAAGCCAAAACAATCGAAACAGGCAATGTTCGAGTCGAACATGGGTTTGACTCGAACTCAAAGCTCATCCCTACTCACCAGCACTTTCTCTTTACAAAGACACCGTTCATCTGTGTTTGTGAACTGCCATTGTTTACAATCTTCACTTTTACTGCAATATTGATGTTAAAATATTTTTATTTATTCACGTTTGAATACTTTTTGTTTACAAACATTTTTATTAGGGTAAAACATAAAAACAAGGTGTACAGGCACCGAGAGAACAATAAGTACAATCGTGACATAGGATAACTCTGATGGCATGTACATCTCTCATGTTGCCTATGAACAGAATATAAGAATATTGGAATAAGCAGTCATCCCAATAATTAGGGAGGAAAAGAAACATGAAAAAAAAAAAAAAAGAGAGAGCTAGAAACCTTGATATTTAAACAACACAAAAGTAAGGGTTGTAACATCATTCGACCAGAATATAACTTTCAACACTGTAATGTGTCCGTCAAGGTGAGTATCATAAGCGTCTACTGTAGAAGTAATTTTCAAGCCACCTAATCCATCTGGGCAGCAGGAGCAAGGACCGAGGGATCCTCAAGTCCTGTGCTAAGTAGGTGAGCTGTCCATATGCAACATTTGTGGTCAAAGATGTGCATGGAGTCCAGGAGAGCATGGTGTATCCTTTCCATCAATCTAATGGACTCCATGCGTAAGACTACTTGCGGCCATGACACTGAGGGGCGTTTCCAATTCAGTGCGACTGCTCATTGGATGGCACTAAAGAGTGTGTGAGCTAATTTCTGTTGTGGAGGGGTAACTCCTGGGAGTTCAGCATACAACATACACAATTGGTAAGTCAGGGTAACAGACGCTCCAGTTAGCTGAGTTATCACTGTAGCAGTTTTATTCCAAATGGGTCCAAATACTTTGCAACTCCAGAATGTATGTAGGAGTGTGCCCCTGTCCCTCTAAAGCATGTGTCAGGAACCAGTGGGTACATCCTGTGTAGGTGATCCGGGGTATAGTACCAACGGGTATGAAGTTTGAGGACCGTTTCTTTAATGGATATAGAGCGTGTGCATTTGTGCATATTGTCAATCATGTCTTGCCAGTCTTCCTCTGGGAATACCTGAGCCATTTCAGCCTCCCAGCCCAGCATTGCTATGGATTTAAGAGTGGTATTATAGTCATTGAGGTATCTGTATAGAGTTGAGATAGTCCCCCTATCCCTAGAAGCCTCTCCACATAGGTATTCAAATAGTGTTTTTGTCAATTCTACTCCGCCCCTCAGGGCAGGAGAGAAAAAATGCCTTATCTGTAGGTATTGGTAAGAATCTCATTTGCCAAGGGCAAATGTTTGCTGTGTGTGAATGAGCAAAAAGATGTGTCCTGTAGCAAAGATTCTAAGTTTACCAACCCATGTTCATTCCAATTATGAAACGCTGCACCTGTGTTAAAGGCAGGGGGGAATGAGGGTTCACCAATGAAGGAAGACAGGATTTCTTCCAGTAGAGGGACTAGAGATAGAGGGACTGGCCCACAACATTATTTAGTGGGGTGATATCTTTAGGGGATATTGAGACCTGGGAGATAGTATGGAGCCACTGAGATCTGCTCAAATTGCAGCCATGGTATGGATGTAGGAGAAGCGTGCCATTGCGCCATTTGGACAAGGCGGGATGCCAGGAAGTATTTCCATAGATCCGGACATCCCAAGCCGCCCTTCACTCGGGCCCTATACATCATTGGGCGACTTAGTCAGAGCTTCTCATTTTGCCAAAGAAATTTGAGCAGATCCGATTGGATTGTTTGTAAAGTAGAACGGGATACATATAGAGGTAGGAATCTAAAGAAGAACAAGAGCTTTGGGAGGATAGACATTTTGACTGCTTGAATGCGGCCTAAAGATGATATGCGGTACGAGGACCATTGTTTAAGAAGGCGTTTAACATTGGAAAAGGCTTGTGGGTACTTTAATGAGTATATCTGTTTAAGTGAGGGAGCTAGTTTTATTCCTAAGTATTGCAGTGAGCTGTGGTTCCAGGAGAATTTGTATTTCTCTTTAAGGGTGGTCAGTAAAGTTTGGGGGAGGTGGATAGGCAGTTCTGTACATTTGGAAGGGTTCACTCCTAATCCTGTAACATGATAGAAGGAATCTAGGGAAGTCATAACGTTGGGAAGGGAAATGAGGGGGTCAGAGATAAATAAGAGGACATCGTCAGCATATAGGCTAATTTTAAATTCTTGATCACCTTTTTATATCGCTTTATATTAGGGTTATTGGAGATGGATCAGGCCAGGGGTTCCATAGCGAGGGCAAATAAAATGGGGGAGAGGGGGCAACCCTGTCCGGTTCCACGGTTTAGTGGGAAGTAATCAGAATTACACCCTGGGAGCTTAATGCGTTTATGGGGGTGGTGGTACAGGACCTTAAATCCGTGTATGAATTTGCCGTCAATCCAAATTTAGATAAAACTGTGTCTAAATAGGGCCAAAGGACACTGTCGAAGGCCTTATTAATATCCAGGCTCAGAAGCAATACTTTATTGGAGTGAGTATCAGGATCTTGGAGAGTGTTTGTTGCTAAGCGAATGTTATCGGTGATTTGTCTAGATGGTATTAAGCCCGTTTGGTCAGGGGATATCAGGGTGGTAATAACTGAGGTTAGGCGGTCTGCTAAGATCTGCCCAAAGATTTTTAAGTCATTATTAATGACAGAGATGGGGCGGAAATTTTTGGGGAGGGCATGGTCTTTTGTGGGTTTAGTCATAAGGGAGATATTAGCCAATAGCATTTCTTTGGGGAAGTGTTTTACTTTCAGGATATAGTTATAGAGTTTGGTCAATTTGGGGATTAAGGATTCTGCAAATTTTTTGTAATAAGTGGCGGAGAATCCATCGGGGCCTGGGGTTTTAGAGGGTTTAAGAGAAGAAATGATGGAGACAACTTCCTCCGTTGTGCATGGGGCACTAAGGATTTGCAACTGCTCCACTGAGTGCTGGTGAAGTGCAAGGGCGTCTAACCAGGTTTGGGGGGAGGAAGGAAGTGGGGGGCTGGAGTCTGAAAAAAGCTTTTGGTAGAAGGAGGAAAAGATGCTCAGGATGTCTTTGGGATAGGTGGTAAGGTTACCATTATGGTCCCTTTATTTGTAGAGCTGTGTCAGTTGGGTAGTCTGCTTGAGTTTCCGTGCAAACATTGTAGAGGCCGAATTGCTGTGAAGGAGGAAGCGGGCCTTAGCCCAACTAAGGGACTTTTATGTGTGTTCTGAGAGTAGGGTGTCTAGGGCCCTTCTTTTTTCATTAATTAGGAGCAGTAAGTCTTGTGACGGAATCTGATTATGCTTGTGGTAACGTTTCTTGAGGTCATAAGTGAGCCTTCGAGTTTCCTGTAGTTTTTGGCGTTTACTAGTGGTGGAGATTTCTATTAAGTGTCCCCTCATCACGGCTTTATGAGCTGCCCAAAAGGATGTGGGGGATCTTTTTCTATGTCATTGTGTCTAAAGTAGTCTGTAAGGTGCTCAGACAGTTGGGTCAATACTATGGGGTCCGTAAGTAGTGTGTCATTGAGTCGCCAGGTTCTGGTAGCGTATGGAAGGCCTATACAGGAAAAGTGGCTGGATACCATGTTGTGGTCCGACCATGGGCAAACATATATGTTTGCTGAGGTAGAATTAGCAATTAGGGAGGGAGTGCAGAAAATATAATCTAGGTGAGAGTAACTGTCATGAGGATGTGAATAGAAGGTGTATTCCCGAGAGCCTATGTTGTGAGCCCTCCAAGCATCTCCAAGCATCTATCAGTTGATAAGACTTTAAGGAGTGTTGAAGGGATTTAGGGAAGGCATTAGAGGAGGAACCCGTACGAGTTCTATCCATAACGGAGTGGGCAACTAGATTAAAATCCCCCCCGATCAGTATGTGGGGTGAGTGGAATCTAAAACCTGAAAGAAGTTCTTAAAAAAAGTGGCCTGAGGTGCATTAGGGGCGTACACTGAGGCCAAGGTTATCATTTTGTCCAGAATTTTTAATAAGGACAGCCGCCCCTCTAGATCTGGACTCAATGGTGGAAAAGTAACATTGTTTAAATGATTTATCCAAATAGGATGGGTGGTAACTGGTGGAGAAATATGTCTCCTGCAGTAGGAGGATGTCAGCACCCAGGGATTTATATGCCCTAAAAGCTTTTCTCCTCTTATGAGGGGCGTTAAATCCCTTAATGTTTTGGGAGATTACCTTAAGACCCATGGTTTGTTAAGAGTGAGAGATTGAAGGTCAGTGGAGAGTCCAGGCCTAGAGGGGCGTTTTACATAATAGTCTGCAAAACCTTTGAGAAAAAGTACAGTAGATGTAATAAATTTGCGTGGGGGTATCTCCCCATTCGGTGGACATATCTGGTACAATATCAATAATTATAGCACAATTGCGGTAAGATGACAAGGTTAGTAACTTAAAAAAGGAAAAAAAAGTAAGAAAAAATAGAAAAACCTGTAACTTTGAAACTGGGCCAAAAAATGGCAATGCATAGTATTGGCCCAAAGAACAACGTCAATGTGCACCATAGGGTCCAATACTCTATGCCCGTAGGTCCGTGGACTCAGTACGCACATTAAATCGTTATGTTCAAATACCGGCAGGTGGTCCACCAGCCCGGGCATCATTGAGCAGATGAGAGACCCACAGGCCCCAACTGGTGTAGAGTAGGGGGACAAACAAGCGGACGCCACTGGAATTCAGCTTCGAGCCGGGAGTGTACTATTGCTGTAAGGCATGACGGGAGTTCTCCATTATCTGTAACCTTAAAAAAACAGAAATCAAAGAGGGGAAGAAAAAATAAAGTTAGTTTCGGTGTCAATTCCGGCAATCTCTTCTGGGAGGTGGGGTGGCCCAAATGGCAGAATGACGAGGAGTGGATGGCATCCTGGGTGAGGCCGCCGCATCGAGAAGGCCTAGTTTCACCAATAGTTCCTTGTCCTCTGTGAGTGTGGTAACAGTGTAAGTCATGCCATTATGAGGGACCTGAAGCTTGAATGGGAACCCCCAACGATAGCGGATATTGGGCGTCTGGAGGACTGATGTGACTTCCTTCATTTTCCTGCACTTATCCAGGGTGGTGGGGGAGATATCCGGGTATATTTGAATGGGAGTGCTCTCCAAGCGTATGTTAGGGATATTCCTTGAGGCCCGAAGGATGTCCGCTTTAATTAAAAAATCCTTGAGGCATAGCACTATGTCCCTAGGGGGCTTCTCCGGTGGGGGGGGTAGGCGCAGGGCTCCCTGGATCCTGTCGCAGGAAAATGCTGAAAGAGGGGAGTCAGGCAGGAGTGACTGAAACAGCTTCTGGATCCTTGGCAGTAAGTCATATACAGACTCAGGGACCCCCTGTACCCTAAGATTGTTTCGTCTGTTCCTATTGTCCAGGTCCTCGATGTGGGCTTGGAGCAGTCTCAGAAAGGGATTCTTGCTCTTTTCTGAGATCTGAACAGACAAGGGCAAGCTCATCATGTTTAGTTTCTAATAGGTCCGTTCTGCTGCCCAGGGCTGCAATTTCCAGGGATAAAGTTTTGGTGTATTTGTGCAGCTCAGATTGAAACTTCTGGGCAATTTTGTCATACATCAGGGTGAGACTCTCATCTAAATCCGCTTTAGTGAGTTGCAAGAGAATACTCAGTCTCCCAGGGAGTGTGCTGGTGAGGAGGCTGCAGCATGTGGATGTGCCTGCGTCTGATTCATCTGGGTGCTATCTTGGGACATAATGCTCTGCTCCCTTACTCTCAACAAGTAAGTTGTTAGGGACTTTTGGGCCGGTTTACTGTCGCGATTTTTTGGTCATTTTTCGGAACACTCATGCGCTGAGTGTTCCGCCAGTGGTGCAGGGAGGAATCAGAGAGAAAAGGCGTGTTTGTAGCCCTGTGGAAGTGCCGTTCGTCTCCGTGGCTCACGGAGCTCTCAGCGCTTGCTTCTATCCAGGTTCACGCCGCGCATGCCCCCCCACGTTTGAATATTTTTTCAGCACTTTATTCATGGACTTTTTTCATGGTTTATCCCCTTCCCGCCGAGTGTACACAGATGTGCAGCCTCGGCTTTCGGGGGTTATACCGGGATGATGCCCACAGCTTCAGGCATCATCCCGGTACCGTTTTTTAGAGCGGGCAATTGGCTTTCCAGGGATAACAACTAATGTGGCTAAAATCTGCTCAGCTGTTATCCCGGAGAAGCGGGATTGGACGTCTCCCCCTCCCGTTGCCTCCCGCCGCTCTGAACGGGCCTCCCGTCCCACTGGGAGATCCGATTGGCGATCCGCCACTTCCGGCGGCTAGGGACAGACTGTCACGAAGCCAGAAATGGCTTCGTTCCAGTCTCCTGATTGTAAACATGGAAGCGACGTCACTTCCTGTTTACTCGGTTGCCAATGGCACTGGTTTTAAAAAAATATACAGTATTTACAGTATACAGTAACAGCGATCTGAATACTTTGAAGTGCAAAGGAGGGATCGGGGGTCTTTTAGACCCCCGATCCCTCCATAAAGAGTACCTGTCACCATCTTTTACTGTCACAAGGGATGTTTACATTCCTTGTGACAGCAATAAAAGTGATCATTTTTTTTTTTTTTAAACACAATTTAATAATATAAAAAAAATTAAAAAAATAAGAAAAAAATTTTTTTTAAAGCACCCCCGTCCCCGTGAATCGCGCCCACATATGTAAACGGTGTTCAAATCACACATGTGAGGTATTGGCGCGATTGTCGGAGCGAGAGCAATAATTCTAGCACTAGACCTCCTCTGTAACTCTAACCTGTTAACCGTAAAAAAAATTTTAAGCGTCGCCTATGGAGAGTTTTAGGTACCGTAGTTTGTGGCCATTCCACGAGTGCTTGCAATTATAAAGCGTGACATGTTTGGTATCTATTTACTCTACGTAACATCATCTTTCACATTATACAAAAAAATTGGGCTAACTTTACTGTTTCATTTTTTTTAAATTCATGAAAGTGTTCCTTTTCCCAAAAAGTTGCATCTAAAACACCTCTGCACAAATACCGTGTGACATAAAATATTGCAACAATCGCTTTTTTATTCTCTAGATTCTCTGCTAAAAAATATATATAATGTTTGGGGGCTCTAAGTAATTTTCTAGTAAAAAATATGGATTTTAACTTGTAAACACCAAATATCAGAAATAGGCTTAGTCATGCAAGGGTTAAACATGCAATTTGCACATTGAAATGTACAGTATTTATAGTTGTAATATCTCTTTTGTTTATACACTCACTTTGCGTATTTTATTTACTGTTGTATAGCATTTGGTGTTATGGTATTTTATTTATCACACTAGTATTTACCTTGGAGCACAGCACCGTACATTGATTTTATTCATTTGATTTTCTTGGGTTGTGTTTGACCCCTGTCGGTGTTTGCTGGAACCAAACATCTTTATTTTACAATCTTAGTAAGCGCGGGAATACCCTCTTGTTTTTAAAAATCCAAATTTTTTCCTAAAGATCCTGGAATCAAGAATTTTCTCCGCAACAAATTATTTTTCACCCTGTACCTCAACAAGTGGTGGAGGTGGAAGAATTCTTCTAGAAAAAGGATTTTCGTTAAACAGTTTGAGTAGCGATATGTGAAAAACAGGGTGAATCTTCATACTGTCAAGAAGTTTTAAGTGAAAGGTGACTGGCTAGATTTGAACATCTGGAAAGGTCTCACAAACCCTTGGCCAAATTTAGCAGACGAAAGTTGTTCACTCTTTTTTTGCATATATCGCAAAAAAACAAAAAACAAAAAACAAAAATCCAGTGGTGAATAAATACAACCAAAAGAAAACTCTATTTGTGTGATATAAATAATAATAATTTTATTTGGGTACATTGTAGCATGACTGAGTAATTGTCATTCAAAGTGCAAGAACACGGAAAGCTGAATATTGGTCTGGGAAGGAAGGGGGTGAAAGTGCTCAGTATTGAGGTAGTTAATAGTGCTTTTATACAAATCCCTGTAATCGATGCATGGACACAGGTGGAGTCCTTTTTAACAAAAGAACAGTGCTGCCCCTGCAGGAGACATTGAGTGTCCAATAAAGCCCTTCTATAATTTTCTCATCAAGCCACTCCTTGGGCATTTTTTATTCAGGTTCAGACAGCATGAAAAGACTGCCAAAAGGTATTTACGCCCCTTTAATCAAGGCATAAGGACAATCGCATAGGCAATGAGGAGGTCAATAAACAGCATTCTTTTTATCACAGACATTTCAGAACTATTGGTATTGTGGAGGCAGGTTGTCATCAAAATAATATGGGGTTCTTTACTGTAAGAGCGGCAAAGATGTGGAATTCCCTTCCACAGGCGGTGGATAGTTTAAAAAAACTTTTAGATAAGCACCTGAATGACCACAACATACAGGGATATACAATGTAATACTGACATATAATCACACACATAGGTTGGACTTGATGGATATTTTTCAACCTCACCCACTATATATGTAACTATGATTTGATCCTGAAAGAAAATTACAATGAAACTTTCTTAGATTGTTTAAAAAATATAGAAAAATGAATCAACTCAGAAAACAAAAACTTGATATTAAAGACTCTATAGAGAAATAACTGCATTAATTTAACTAGTTGCCGCCCGCCCACCGTCAAATGCCGGCGGGATGGTGTTTCTCTTGTTCTGGGATGACGTGATATGACGGTGTCCCAGAATGGCCACTCTCACGCGCCCGCGGGGGCACCCAGTGCGGTGATACAGGCCACGCCGTGTTGCTGGGACACGGCATGACCCCGATCTCTGTAAAGAGCCGCTTCCATGGCTCTCTAACCATGTGATCAGCTGTGTCCAATCATAGCCGGCCACATGTAAACACGGAAATGCTGGTTATCGGTGCTCCTCGCCTCACACTGACAGAGTGTGTGACAAAGAAAGCTGATCAGCGGCATCTCCACGCAGGGGGACATCTTCCCTGATTACAATATAGTACCAACAGTGTCACCAATCAATGCCCACCATTGCCCACCAGTGGCAGCAGTCAGTGCCCATCAGTGGCAGCAATCAGTGCCCACCACTGCCCACAAGTCCCACCAATCAGTGCCCATTAGCGATGCCAGTCAGTGCTGGCTATCAGTGCCCCCTATCAGTGCTGCCTGTCAATGCCCATCACTGCTGTCGATCAATGCCCATTAGTGTCACCCATCAATGCCCAACAGTGCCCATCAGTGCCACCTATCAGTGCTCATCAGTACCACATATCAGTGCCACCTATCGGTGCCCGAAAGTGTGGCATATTAGTGCTTCCTCATCAGTGCCACCTAGTCAGTGCCCATAAGTGCTGCCTCATCAGTGCCTATAAGTGCCACCTCATCAATATCCACCAGTTCAGCCTATCAGTGCCCATCAGTGCCGCCTCATCAGTGCACATCAGTGAAGGAGAAAAATTACTTAGTTACAAAATTAACTGACAGAAACTAAGTAAACAACATTTCTTTTTCAAAATGTTTGGTCTTTTTTTGAGTAAAAAATAGAAAACCCAGCAGTGATTAAATACCACCAAAAGAAAGCTCTATTTGTGTGAAGAAAATGATAAAAAATTTGTTTGGGTACAGTGTAGCATGGCCGCGAAAATGTCATTCAAAGTGCGTCAGCGCTAAAAGCTGAAAAATGGCTTGGGCAGAAAGGGGGTCTAAGTGCCCTGTAGGCAATTGGTTAATGTACCCAATAACAACTTAAAGTACATAAACTATAGACATCAGGTTCACTATGGAGGTCTCTGTGTAGCATCTTATGGGGGCCATTAAGGCCAACCTGTTTTATTTGTGGTCCTTATTCCCCAGGATGGTAGGTTTATGGTAGAAAATTTTGCTCAGCTTTCACTGGCGTGGGACGAGGAATCACAAAGCAGTGGACAAGGCTTGTATACAAGTCAATAGGGCCACATCCAAATTTTTTAGAATGTGGCGGTTTGGTTGCGCGCCATGTTGAATTAAAGTATCAGAGGATGTACTGTAGGCAGGATGGTGTGCATTTGAATGATATGAATCCTGTTTTGTTCACTTTGCGCTTGCAGAAGTCACTTACGGGAGGTGGCTTGTGTGCTTTGGCAGTCAGGCTGGTAATGAAATATCATTGTCAGCCTAAGTTGGTGGTGTCCCTTGGCTAACTGAGATGGCAGTAAAAAGTCTAGTGGAGTGGCCCAGCTTGGAAACTATTAATGAGGGCTAGAAAAGCTGGTTGTTTTATCAATCCCACTAACACCAAGGGAATGAAAAATATTGTCTTCCTAGATATGTCTGTTATTTTTTTACTTTGATTGCAGGGTTTGGAATGGCTAAAGCCCAGGTAAGCTCCAGTCCTGAGCCAAAATAAGTGATTGTATTCAGGCTTCAGGCATAAATACGTTTTAGTGGTTTTCTTAGAATCAAGCAATTATCGATAAAATCTCAGATCAGCCAAAAATGGATTGTTTTTTGGTATTTGTATGTTTTGGACATCAGTGTCTATGGCAGGGTTTCTTAACTAGGGTTCCTCAAGAGGTTGCAAGGGGTTCTTTGAGCAATGAGCAATTTCTACCTTTCAGATAAGTGTTTACTAACACCACTGATCTTTTTAGCTATCTGTAAGGGGGTAATTCTTCCCAATAACCACAAGTGTAAGGAGCATACTTCCTACTGTCAATCACACTAATGTATCATGAGTTGTAGATATAGTCATTTTTAGTAGGGGTTCCCGGAGCCTGGAAAGTTATTTTAAGGGCTCCTCTGTGTTGAAAAGGTTGAGAAAGGCTGGCTTTGTAAATGTCATTTGGGTGTAAGGTCATTGGGTAGGGGTGATGGTTTTTGGGAGTAAGGATGACCACTACACCAGTCAAGGATCTTGCCGATAGGAGGATACAGCTCCTCAGTTCTCCACTTCTTCATTGTCCAACTACAAGCTGTGGGTAAGACTGTATTGCTGTAACTTCAAAAAAGTCAAATGTTGTTTGGTAGGGCTGTTCAAATCTTAGAACTGGCTGGAGATATCATACACACACATATATATATACAATACATACATATACAGTATATATATATTCAGCTGTGTATTAAGCTATTTGTCAAGTGTTCATCTGTATCTGCTTCTGTTGGTTTACTTTGTTTAACTTTTCTACAGCTTCATTAAGCAAAATAAGCTACAGTGGGATTCATATTCTGAAAGAGAAAGGCATCCTTGCATTATTCATAATGGATCTTGAAATGTATTTCTATCTCATTATGAACATTTCTTCAGGCTGAGATATGTTCTGCAGTGAATTTTGTGTTTGTGCGGAAGTAAGCGGGCTTGGCATGTTCAGAATGTTTGTGAGATATGTAAACAGTAGTGTTCCCTTACTAAATTGAGGAGACTTGTGCCTGTGTAATTTCAAGGCTGGGAGGAAGAACAAAGTACATTTCCATGCCAGAATTATCAATATACTAAGATCAACAATCTAAAAAGAATCTGCTGCTATTACTGGATAGTCCGCCTAACATAATGTTTTCATGGGAATCCTTTCAATTCTTAATTTAGTATTATAAGAGGTATAAATTACAAAGCTGTGCATTGTAAATGTGAAGGAAAAGACCATAACTATAAGAGAAATTTGTAATTCTTATACAGTGGGGACGGAAAGTATTCAGACCCCCTTAAATTTTTCACTCTTTGTTCTATTGCAGCCATTTGCTAAAATCATTTAAGTTCATTTTTTTTCCTCATTAATGTACACACAGCACCCCATATTGACAGAAAAACACAGAATTGTTGACATTTTTGCAGATTTATTAAAAAAGAAAAACTGAAATATCACATCGTCCAGGATATCCCTGTACTTGGCCGCATTCATCTTTCCCTTGATTGCAACCAGTCGTCCTGTCCCTGCAGCTGAAAAACACCCCCACAGCATGATGCTGCCACCATCATGCTTCACCGTTGGGACTGTATTGGACAGGTGATGAGCAGTGCCTGGTTTTCTCCACACATACTGCTTAGAATTAAGGCCAACAAGTTCCATCTTGGTCTCATCAGACCAGAGAATCTTATTTCTCACCATCTTGGGGTCCTTCAGCTGTTTTTAGCAAACTCCATGCGGGCTTTCATGTGTCTTGCACTGAGGAGAGGTATCCGTCGGGCCACTCTGACATAAAGCCCCGACTGGTGGAGGGCTGCAGTGATGGTTGACTTTCTACAACTTTCTCCAATCTCCTGACTGCATCTCTGGAGCTCAGCCACAGGGATCTTTGGGTTCTTCTTTACCTCTCTCACCAAGGCTCTTCTCCCCGGATAGCTCAGTTTGGCCGGACGACCAGCTCTAGGAAGGGTTCTGTTCCTCCCAAACGTCTTCCATTTAAGGATTATGGAGGCCACTGAGATCTTAGGAACCTTAAGTGCAGCAGAATTTTTTTGTAACCTTGGCCAAACCTGTGCCTTGCCACAATTCTGTCTCTGAGCTCTTCGGGTAGTTCCTTTGTCCTCATGATTCTCATTTTCTCTGACATGCACTGTGAGCTGTAAGGTCTTATATAGACAGGCGTGTGGCTTTCCTAATCAAGTCCAATCAGTATAATCAAACACATCTGGACTCAAATGAAGGTGTAGAACCATCTCAAGGATGATCAGAAGAAATGGACAGCACCTGAGTTAAATATATGAGTGTCACAGCAAAGGGTCTGAATACTTAGGACCATGTAATATTTCAGTTTTTCTTTTTTAACAAATCTGCAAAAATGTCAACAATTCTGTGTTTTTCTGTCAATATGGGATGCTGTGTGTACATTAATGAGGAAAAAATGAACTTAAATGATTTTAGCAAATGGCTGCAATATAACAAAGAGTGAAAAATGTAAGGGGGTCTGAATACTTTCCGTCCCCACTGTATATACTTTTTCTATTTTTGACTTTATTTTTTCAGAAAGAAAATAATAATCCACATGTTTCTAAGTCTGTATTACCCCCTCCAAGCCTTTTAATGACACCATCTTGGCTGTAATAAGGACATAACTAGGCAATGCAGATAAAGTAATTCAGAGTAATTTGCAACCTACCATAAAAACTCACGTTAACAATTAGAAATGATTATGACCTTTACTGTAGCTAATTCTGGAAATCAAATTAAAAATATATATCATTTGCACACCATTTTATATTACATTATTTCCTTATAATTTGTATTGCTGCCAACAAAGGCGACAGCTCCATTCCAATTAAAAAAAAAAATCTTGTTATTATAATTCTCTGTCTCAGGGGGTGGTGGAATTAGAATGCAGTTAGAAAGCCATGTTCAAGCTGATGATATTTGAATTCAGGGTTATGAGGGTTATGGGAAACTGTCCTCAAAATCGGATCCTTGCTATATCCAATCTGCACATTAGATACAAAAAACATTATCTACAAAGTAGAAGACAAAAAAGGTTTGACAGCGCTAAGGAACTAAGCTGGAATTGATGGCTAATGGCTGCCAAAAGGTTGCTGGCGATTTATTTCAAAGATTAATGCAGTACAAATTTGAATGACAACGGTACCACAAGGCTGTAAGGGTGGCTCAGGCACTGATGGATCACTAGAACCGACCGAGACAACCAACCAAGGGACACCAACCATTGGAAGCCACAAGGACACGCCAGCTGCAGTGTGTGGTGTGTTGAGCCCGACCCGCTGGCAAGGGAAGATAGTGTCACTGACACTGGCGATGTGAATAGAGCCAAGCAGCTGACTGTGTCCAGGGGAAAAAGCTCTGTGGTGAACATCGAAGGAGGGGGGCCTCACCAAAGACAAGCCAAAACTGAGGTGTCTGAGAAGGAACCAGCTGTGGCCAATGTGGTGCAGGACGTCTCTGTTGCCATGACTACCTGTTTCGCACGCTTGCATGCTTTGTCAATTCACTGGAAAACAGCTAACAGAGGCAATATAACCCCATTATTGGGGCAGGGCTAGGCATAGAGTGAATGGAGGTCTGGACTAATTGATCATTCAGTGTCCTTTACCCATTGAGAACAATTATGGACTGTTAACTCTTGTATTACAAGTCCCATTGACATTCTAAAAATAAGAACTGCAAGAACAAAAACTGTTAAAATAATGATGTGTAAATCTATATAATATATGCATCAACACACATGCAGACCTAAAATCCTGTGTCAATGTTGTATTAATTTAAACGCTATGCACAAAATATATATTACATATGAAATTGCTTAACATGAACCATTGGAAATTATAATTATAATTGAAAATAAATTAAAAATGTAATAAAATAAAAATTAAAATAATAATAAAAATAACAGTAAAAACAAAAATAAAAATAACAATACATAAATACAGATTTCAAATCAGATGGGGTCTATAAAGAAAAAAAAAGAAAACCATAATCGATATATAGAGGACAAGACATATACTGAAATCCAATATCAAATTACATTATGTACTTCTAGGTCCTCATTCAAGCCATTGGGTGACAAGGAACCAAAATGGTAAATCTAGTACACCTTTCTTTAACATAAAAGAAAAAATATTTCATTATCAGTAAGGGCACCTTTGGCAATGGCTTCAATTGTCAATACCTCCAGGCATCTAAAGTTTTTCTTGTGCGCCTGGAGGAAGTGGCGAGGAACACTGTTCTTGTCGCAGCCCTTGTGTATGAATCTACGGTGCTCCCCTATGCGCTTCCGCAAGGTGCGCATAGTTTGTCCCATGTAAAGCAAGCCGCATAGGCACCATAGAACATAAAGGACAAACTCAGTAGAGCATGTGATGAATTGTTTGTTGTGGGACATGTTACCTTTACATCACTTATTTCAACCCGTCCATGGGGAATGCATTGGCATGTGAAACATCCCCTTTTCCTACATTGATATATTCCATTCTGTTGTCGAAATAGGGTCTGATGTCTTATTGGGGTTTCTTGATTGCCGTCGTTAGTTTACTGGGGGCAAGAATATTTTTCAATGTACGTGCCCTCCTAAATGTAACCTGAGGGGCCGGAGGTAATACAGGGGCCAATCTCTGATTTAGCTTTAGGATTCCATAATATTTATTTAAGATTTTTGAAATAGACCTAAATTTGTCATTAAATGTGATGGTAAATCTTATTGCATTGGAATTGGAATATGACTGACTGTTCCTATCTTTATTAACTTTATTCTCCATATGCAGGGGATTTCATTTGTTATCAAATGATTCCTTAACCAATGCAAGAGGGTATCCTTTATCTCCAAATTTTTTGGACATCATGGCTCCCTGTGCAATATACTTCTCTGTTTTGGTACAATTTCTGCGTAACCTATTGAATTGATCACTAGGAATGTTCCGAATCCAAGTTGGATGGTGGCAGCTAGAATGATGGAGATAAGAATTACCACAGGTGGGTTTGGTATGGTTTTTACTGATGATGGTATCTCCTTCATGTCTAAAAAGACTATTTCACCAGGATCAATCACATGAGTAAAGGACAAACCCAAAGGATTTGCATTAGAGTGGGCCACAAAGGAGGAGAACACATCAAGGTTGCGCCAACCCAGATGAGAAGAATGTCATCAATGTATCGCCCATAAAACACGATGTGTTTGGTGAATGGGTTGTTGGCCCAGATGTGCCCTTCCTCCCGGTAGTCCATTGTAAGATTAGCATAGCATTGGGAATAATTTGCCCTTATGGCTGTGCCCCTGATTTGCAAGAAAAATTGGTCCAAAAACGAAAAGTAATTATGTCTTAAATAAAACTCTGTGTTGTCAACTATAAAGATGGCCTGTTTAGAATTGATATCACCTGCTTGTACCAAGAAATGTTGTAATGTAGCCAACCCTACACAATGAGGAACTGATGTGTAAAGGGAGGAGACGTACAATGAT
Source organism: Lithobates clamitans (assembly GCA_037952925.1). Lineage (NCBI taxonomy): Eukaryota > Metazoa > Chordata > Amphibia > Anura > Ranidae > Lithobates > Lithobates clamitans. Next base: position 7,041,758 of record JBBGZY010000451.1, read on the forward strand.
GCCCACATATAGCCCTCAACCCATGAATACTGTTTGAGAACTTCCAATACATGACTGGAGTCTCTTATGTAAGATGGAAGCTGACTTACAATAGGTTGGAGGAAATAATCAATGTATATTTACAGGCCCCTAGTGAAACTTTTGGTGCTGGCAACTATAAGTCTGCCTGGGGGATTAGGTAGAGACTTGTGTACCTTAAGGAGGTGATAAAAATACGATGTACAGCATAATGAAGAGAGTAAGAACTTCTTCTCCCTATCATCCAGCACACCTCCCCACCAAGCACCTTCAACCAGGCATTTTAGATCTGCCAAAAAACCTGGAAATGGATCAGAAGTCAGTTTCATATAGGTGTTGGTATCAGCTAACAATTGACACACCTCCTGGAGGTAGGCAATCCCTATTTTGTACCACCAGACTGCTCCACTTATTGGCCTGTTTGATATATATGTGCTGGTTAATTGTTAGCTCTTTGAGAGCTTGTCATTCAGACGGGGTCAGCTTGCAATGTGTATTCTTTTTAGAGGACTCACAGAGTTGTAAGAAGTCCTTGCAAACAGCTTGGTAATATGTTTCTATATATGGTCCTTTCGACTGAACAGGGTTAAATGTGGACTTTGGTCTAAGGTTGGTATGTTTCATTTCAGAATCCAGAAAGAGGACCATGTATTGACTTTTAGCATTCTCTAGCCATAAGTCCTCCAAGATGTCCAAAGTTCTGGTCATTCTGTGAGGGAGAACCTTGTAATGGTGAGGCTGAAATGGGGGGAGGAGGGTGAAAAGGATTAGTCTTACTAAGATTGTCATTGTTGGTAAGATGTCTCTTCATGGTAAGTAGACGTATAAAGTTGTTTAAATCTTTAAAGAGACCAAAACTATTTGGTCCTATAGAGGGAGAGAACCCTAATGCCTGGTTGAAGGTGCTTGGTGGGGAGGTGTGCTGGATGATAGGGAGAAGAAGTTCTTACTCCCTTCATTATGCAGCACACTGTATTTTTTTACACGTCTCTAACTAATCCCCCAGGCAGACCTATAGTTGCCAGCACCAATAGTTTCATTAGCAACCTGTCAATATACATTGATTATTTTCTCCAACCCATTTTAAGTCCGCTTCCATCTTACATAAGAGACTCCAGTCATGTACTGGAAGTTCTCAAACAGTATTCATGGATTGAGGCCTATATGTGGGCATCATTGGATGTCTCCTACCTTTTACACGTCAATTCCTCATCATGTAGGGAAAGGGGATGTCTCACATGCCAACTCATCCCCCATGGACCGGTTGAAATAAGTGATTTTAAAGCTAATATATTCCACAGCAAACAATTCATCACATGCTCTACTGAGTTTGTCATTTATGTTCTATGGTGCCTATGTGGCTTTATTTATGTGGGATGAAATATGCGCACCTTGCGGAAGTGCATAGGGGAGCTCCGTCGATTCATACACAAGGGCTGCAACAAGCACAGTGTTCCTCGCCACTTCCTTCAGGCACACAAGAAAAACTTTAGATGCCTGGAGGTAATGGTGATTGAAGCCATTGCCAAAGGTACCTTTACTGATAATGAAAGGTCCTCTCTTTTATGTAAAAGAGAAGTGTACTGGATTTACCATTTTGGTTCCTTGTCACCCAAAGGATTGAATGAGGACCTAGAAGTACATAATGTCGTTTGATATTAGCGTTCAGTATATGTCTTGTCCTCTATATATCCATTATGGTTTTCTTCTTTTTCCTTTTTTCTTTATAGACCCCATATGATTCGAATTCTGTATTTATGTATTTATTCTAATTTCTATTTTATTTTTGCTGTTATTTTTGTTTTTATTATTATTTTCATTTTTATTTTTTTACATTTTAAATTTATTTTAAATTATAATTATAATTTCCAATGGTTCATGTTAAGTGTCATACGTTGGCTGCGACTGGTTCCTTCTCCTTCTCTGATACCTCAGTTCCGGCTTGTCTTCGGTGATGCCTCCTTCCTTTGACGCTCACCACAGAGCTTTTTCCCCTGAACACAGTCAGCTGCTTGGGTCTATTCACATCGCCAGTGTCAGTGACACCATCTTCCCTTGCCGGCGGGTCCGGCTCTACACACCACACACTGCAGCTGGCGTGTCCTTGTGGCTTCCCATGGTTGGTGTTCCTTGGTTGGTTGTCCTGTTTGGTTCTAGTGATCCATCAGTGCCTGAGCCAGCCTTACAGCCTTGTGGTAATGTTACCATTCAAATTTATACTGTTTTAAGCTTTGGCATACCTTATTGAGTATACATGTGGTTCATTGCAGCCATTACCCATCAATTCCAGCTTAGTTCCTGAGCGCTGTCAACCCTTTTTGTCTTCAGTATCGCAGAATCTGATCCTTTGTCATTAGACAGCAGCACGATTCAACTGAACTTATATTGCATTATGTGGTTTTTCCTGTGATTAGCGTCTGGTATTCAACATTTCATCTACAAAGTAGAGAATTCCATTTCTGTATCAATTTCATTTTGGAGGAGAGACCATTGTTGTACAAGTCTTGAAACCAGGTTCCCTGTGATTCACATCCTTATTATTCTTCCTCATTTTTTCAGTGAGGGTTCATTTTCAACGTTTTTTTTATTTCAGAAAGATTGTCCCCTCTCCTTAGAGGTTTTAGAACAAATGTAGGGATATCTTTTTTGTTTGAAGTGTTTGCAAACCCTTACAATTAACTATTCTTTTTTGCTTCCATCCGGTCTGTTTAACCTACCTGTTCAATAAATGCCAAAATTACCAGTTAATCCCACCATAAATCCACTGTTGTCCTGTGTCCTGTGCACCATCCACAGTGTCATCTTAAATTAAAATCCTGGGAAAACCCTAACTACCCTTTAAACTATCCTCGCTCCATCATCACATCTACACTTGCTAACATTTGTAGGAAAAAATCATATACTTTCCATTTTTCATGCTATTCCCATGATCATATGATCAGCTCCCCTGTTTTATCCAGCAGTGACTGCTGCAATCCACTATGACCCATATTATGGTCATACCAGCAGATAGGGGTAGATCTATGATAAATGACAATCTTAATGAAAATGCCAAAATATTTAGTAATGGGGCACCACATCCAAAAATGTATGCAAAGAGCAAAAGCATGTGTAGGATGATGGAAAAAAGGGACTTTCTCAGTACCCCCAAGGAATGACTCCACAACATTACCAATATTTTTGAGTATTTTAAAAATATACATTTTTATTTAACCATATGGGATTAAAAACATAAACACATATTATGCCTCTTCAAAAGACTCCCATATAGTTGGGACTAGTCCTCATGCAATAGGAAAATAAAGCTATTCAAACCAACTGACTTTAGACAACGTATCAACAAATGAGCAATATCAGAGAAATGCATATAAATGCATGGGAGATGATTCCACATTTGTAGTTCTTCTACAGGTTTCATGGCACAAAGCTGCTTCCTCGGGAGGTATGGGGGTCACAATGTCTATAAAAAATAAATAAATATAAAATACAATAATAAGAAGCTATAGCAGTATGAAAAAAAAAAAAAACACCCGAGCCCCCAATCCCTCTCTCGGCAGGTATGGAAGCAAACAAGAGCCAGATAGCAGGCAGTTAAGAACTAAGGATCTAACGTACAGAAGTTCCCAATTAGCCCGATATAACTATAGTGTCTAGGCTAGATGGACACATATTGCAAAAACAGATGCTAAAGAAAGGTTAGCACACCCACCAATAGAAATATATAATTGGCTCTTAGGAGACAGCCCATGAGCGATGAGGGCAGTTAATATCTGAATATTTGAGATGAATATTACAGTACTTGAGTAAAAGGAGCATCAAAATATGCATCCATGTGTACAAACACAACGGCCATCTTGAGCAATCTATAACAGAAAAAGGAGAGAGTAATTTGCTCACATGATTGCAAAGGAGTTCACATTTCAAATTATTAGGGACAATCTGGGCAGCAAACTGAGGGGTATAGACCTCAGAAGGATAACACTGGTCTACAAATTTTGGGAAATTATCGACCTCCGAGATAAAATTCTTACCCCCCCGGTATCTAATTCTTACCCCCCTTTTCGGTTCGCGCCAGAACTCTTGAACATCTCAAAAGTTTAGACCCAAACCCCATTGAAGTCTATGGGACCCGAATTTGAAAAATCAAAAGTCCCCATTTTGAAGGATTATATGCAAGTTATTGGCTATAAAAAGGGTATGGGGCCTGGATACTGCCCTGGGGGACATGTACCAAGGCAAAAAAACTTTTTAAAAAGGTAATTTTTAAAGAAGCAGTGATTTTAATGATGGCGCCTGTCAATGCCCATCACTGCTGTTGATCAATGCCCATTAGTGTCACCCATCAATGCCCATCAGTGCCCACCAGTGCCACCTATTAGTGCCCATCAGTGCCACCTAACAGTGCCCATCAGTGCCACCTATGAGTGCTCATCAGTGTCACATATCAGTGCCACCTATCAGTGCCCATAAGAGCAACATATTAGTGCCTCCTCATCAGTGCCACCTCATCAGTGCACATAAGGGCTGCCTCATCAGTGCCCATAAGTGCCACCTCATCAATGCCCACCAGTTCAGACTATCAGTGCCCATCAGTGCTGCTTCATCAGCGCACATCAGTGAAGGCGAAAAATTACTTAGTTACAAAATTTACTTACAGAAAAAAAGTAAAAAACATTTTTTTCTCAAAATTTTTGGTCTTTTTTTTTGTGTAAATAATAAAAAACCCAGCAGTGATTAAATACCACCAAAAGAAAGCTCTATTTCTGTGAAGAAAATGATAAAAAATTTGTTTGGGTACAGTGTAGCGCGACCGCGCAATTGTCATTCAAAGTGCAACAGCGCTGAAAGCTGAAAAATGGCTTGGGCAGGAAGGGGGTGTAAGTGCCTGGTAGGCAAGTGGTTAACAATAGTGCCTGTGGGTTTCCCTTAGTCTGCCTGTAAAGTGACACATCTGTACCATGTATAGAACCTGCTGCAGCAAAACTGACATTTATAAAGAAAAAAATGACATTTAAATTGCTACCAATACAATACCTTTGCCAGCAATACAAAAATGTTTAAAAAAAAGGTGTGGGGGTCCCAAACAATCCATACCAGGCCCTTTGGGTCTGGTATTGATCTTAAGGTGAACCCCATGCTAAAATGTAAAAAACAAATTACGTGGGGTCCCCCCCAAAATCCATACCAGACCCTTATCCAAGCATACAGCCCAGCAGTTCAGCAAAGGGGGAGGACAAGCAAGCGCTCCACCCTGAACCATAACAGGCCCTACGCCCTTAACATGGGGGATGCTTTGAGGCAGGAGGGGCTCTGCCCCCCCACCTCAAAGCACCTTGTCCCCATATTGATGGGGACAAGGGCCTCTTCCCCACATCTCAGGGCTGTGGTTGTAGGGGTCTGTGGGCAGAGGGTTTATCGGAATCTGTAACCCCCCATTAACAAGGGGACTACCAGATCCTGCCCCCCCCCATGTGAATGAATCATCAAAACAAAGGGTAGACAAGTCAAAAAACAAAATTTCCAATCCCACTGAAAAAACTGCACCTCTCCATACTGTATGTCTCATCCATACAATGAAAAAACAAACAAACTGCGCTATAAGTGAAAATTGTGTACCCGCACTGGGCACAGTTAGTACCCTATAGGGGTGCCCAGGGATATGGTTAGCTCTACTGCCGTCGGTCCAGATCATTTATAGTACAAATACCTTATATCACGCTACTATTTAAAAACTACCTTATAACCTCTTGCGGTTAATAAAGATTTTACCTCACCCATGATATGCTCACTACACATAACCAGAAAATTCCATGTAAAATAGAGGAAGTGTTCTTGTTATTTCTCATTTTTGCCTTTGTAGCATGGAATGTATTTGCCAATGCATTATTACTGTAGGTCTCTGTAATTTTGTTTGAAATTATCAGCTACTTGACACCGTTTAGTTTACTCTTTTTATGAAACTATATGTTGAATGTGGACTACTCCCTCTTGTAAAAGTCTACCACTGTACTGAGATTTGTAATCTGTGAAAACCCAATAAAATGTTTAAAAAAAAAAAAATAAGTGAAAATTGTGAAGAGATGGTATATGCAATACACACATATATAGGACAATGATATCAAATTAGTGTTGTAGATTAATAGTAAAGTTCATTAATGTAAAGGAAACAGGAGGAGTCCCCTGGTAGTTCTCCGTAAGATTCCAGTGAGAAATGGAAAGCAAGTATACCCTGCACAGTGAACCTCCACCACCAAACATATGCACTTACCAGATGGAAAGCGCAAATAAGCACATCTCAGGACAACGTCCAGGTAGGACTGCAAGACAATGGAGACAATCCTCTGGATACCCGCATGGATGGTGAGCATATGAGCCAGATCCTGGTATGCTGTCTACGATCCTCTCTCCGTGCAGCGTGGCTCCGACCAACCAGCAACCAATTATTAACATAAGAGTGGAAGAAGGGCAGCCATATCGTAAATCTGGTAAAGAGATTTATTAAGAATACGGTAAAAAACACTTACAGAATATCTGTTGTAAAAAGAGCAAACGCCGGCTGGCAAGCGAGCGTGCGTTCGTGGTGAGTTGCGATGACGTCAGAGCGTCACCCTCCCGACGTACGTTTCGACTGTCACTGACGTTGTCTGGGGAATGCCGATGCTCTGACACATCGCACTATAAAACAAAGAAAGGACACGCCCCATTGCAACATCTCGGAGGCGTCAGGCATGGAAAGCCAATCGGCTATAAGAATAAAACCCGGAAGTACCCAGACCATGGGAGGTTATCCCACGGCCAATTACTTACTACACAGGTATAAACAAACATATGTAAATTGACTGAGACTACAAGACCCATATCATTAGACCCTGCGGACCTAAATAAGAATCAAATAGACTACACAGATCTTACATACGTAAGTGGGAACTTACAAAAGTATGTACTCTTGCAAATCAGATTAACATAAAAACGGTTTAAGTCCATCCAATGAGAGAGGTAATTATAGACTATATTCAGTTACGGTATAGCACCATCTAGTGGGGGGAAAAGATACTACACAAAAGATTTTTTTATTAATAATTTTCAATGCAAAATTATAAAGATACATATGAAGATCGTAAAAAATATAATATATTAGATTACGGTCTAACGCCATCCAATAAACAAAGAGAAAATTGTGTTGAAAAAAAGGTTGTATAGGATGAGTGAAGCCTGAAGTGGCCATATCTACATTTAATATAAGGGCCTAAAAAATTCCCGATGCTAAACTCCCAAGCTATGGGAGACAACCGCATATCACTAACCAGGTGAGTGAGGGACTGCCATACAACCGCAGTAGTACAATCAAGTATAAAAAAATGTTGTTATATATTGATAATCAATAACACAATAACAACAACATATACTCCTCAAACGGCCCATATGCACACTAATATAGTGTACACATACATCCTCATAAACCCCAAGCAAAAAGGGGGAGTAAACTAATTGCCAAACAAAAATTGTGCACAATATGTATGCTGACAATAAATATTATCAATAAATGCTTAGTATAAGATATAAAGATGGTAAATATATACATCAATGTAGACCCACAAATGGGAAGTGTACGCACTCAAACGGATGCATGCATGAAAGATCATTATGTATAAACTCATGCATACATCCCAGCCCATTATGTCCCCGGGATGTTGCAACAGGTTCACAGAGGCATACAGAAATGATATCAGCATAAAAATTGTACCCATAAATTGAAAGCTACATGATTGAATCCAGCTCCAAGGTCATAAGCCAAATATATTTGAACATACAAAGTAGTAACCACCAACAGAGAAAAAAGACAAAAGAAAAGGGAAAAGAAAAACCTCAAAAAATTGCATGTGCTGTGGAGACCAACAATACTATGCGTTATCAATAAACGCATTTTGGTCCACCTCTATGTTTAACCCAAATGGTGTGTAGCTCTTGATTTTGTAAATCCAAGCCATTTCAAGGCGCGAAATACCACGAACCAAAGAGCCTCCCCTCCAAGGACAGACAAACTTATCCATCCCCAAGAATATAGTTTTATCAGGATTTTTGTTATGAGCTTCCAAGTAGTGCCTAGACACCGGATGCTTAGGAAAGCCATTAATGATGTTTGTCACATGCTCATTGAGTCTAACCATAAGGGGTAGTTTAGTCTTGCCCACATACTGTAGCCCGCATGGGCACTGGAGCAGGTACACGACCCCCTTAGTAGAGCATGTGATAAAGGGCTTGATCTCGAACTCAACCTGAGTACTATTAGATCTAAAAAGAGTTCTCCTATGAGTGCAACCATTCAGTGAGCAGATTCTACATTTTCTACACTGATAGAATCCAGTAAGGTTATCAAAAAATCCTTTCCTAAAAATGGGGGGGGGGTCAATGATATTGTTGGCAATAGTATCTCTGAGAGAGGGAACCCTCCTATAGACGACCTGGGGTTTGGCCGGGAGAATGGTATTGAGAGTAGGGTCACTTATAAGGATATGCCAGTGTTTTTTAATCAGTTGGCTAACCGTCCTATGCTGGATAGAGTATGTTGTAATGAACGGAATGGAAGGCCCCCTGTTGGTGTTGGGTGTCTTCTCTTTAAGCAATTCACTTCTATCAATACGTGATAACTCATCAAAGGTACTCATTAGGAGGGTATCCGAGTAACCCTTCTCCAGAAAGCGCTTAGTCAGGATATCCGCCTGCAGAAGAAACTTTCCTCTGAACAATTACATTTCAAGTGGATATATTGACTTTTTGGTACCGACCTAATCCAAGCCTCATGATGGCAACTGTTGGTAGGAATATAGGAATTACGGTCGGTACTTTTAAAGTATGTGGCAGTGGAAAATTGACCCTCTTTGATCCGAATGGTAAGATTTAGAAAATAGATCTCATGTTGGCTGGCTTCATAATTCAAAAAGATTCCCCTTTCATTGGTATTAAGTCCTCCAAGAAAAGAATCAAGGTCAGACTTATCTCCATCCCAAAGGAGGAGGATGTCGTCTAATTGAAGCAATTCCATTATGTAGGATATTTGTTCATCAAAGAGACCAGAATCACGCCTCAAGAAGTACTCAACCACAAAGAGACCCAGGTTATGTGGTATAATAGTGTAGAGGGATGTGACGTCAGCTGTCACCATCCATAAACCTGGTCTCGGGGTCTGAGCGGCCAATAAGTTAATCACATGGCGTGAGTCTTTTATATAGGAGGGCATCCTTCTTACCGTCTTACCATGGGCCCCCACAGCGGGCTAGGGGTACTAGAGGTCCCCCCGGTCGTGGCCGTGGTAGGGGCTACATGGGTTTGGGGCATAATCAGAACTATCTCCCCCTTATACAATCCAAGAACGTCAAGGTTACCACTATAATAATGGTGGAGCTTTCCCGTACTACCGTGATACTGGCTATGGGGATAATTCTCACTATGCTTATGATATGTAATATGAATCCAGACAAGACTATCAAAATAGACATGGGACTCAAGTTCGGCATTTTGATTCCAACGAGCTTTATGAGAGGTGGGATGAGGTTCATTTCAACATAAGTACACCTAATAGCTTCTACCCACTACGGGACCTAGAAGGCCCCTATGATAATCCCGGTAGCAAAATAGGTTCTATTAATCCATCCCAGTATTTGAAACCTGGTATTAGTGATAATTTTGTCAGTCCTGGCCCTTCTAGCCAGACCCAGCATTGGGGTTTTCAGAGACCTACCCAGGGCACAAAAAGGCCTATAGACCCAAAAGAGGATGCCGGGGAGGGAGAAAATTATGAACAAAAATGGAAAAAACCATAACGGATAGCAGAATATTTAATTTGAGCACTGTTGTCTTAACGGACACCGAAAAACTTGTGTTGAATAAAGGTTTAAAATTTGCCCCCCCCCCCACGTAGGCTGAATAAATTTCAGACCTACATTGATATACATAAGTTTATTAGAAAACTTAGTATTAAGCGGTATTTGACCTCCAATCCCATTTCGGGCAGCCAGCCCCCTACTAACAGCTTCAGGCATTCCGTGCTTACCAGTGCTTCCCTCTTCAATCCTCCCGGAGCTTTGGCTCCCTCCCTTAAGGTTTTCAGGGATGTGGTTCTTAGGGACTTGGACCAGGTGCCGGTTAACAGGGTGAAAACTGATAGAGAGTTGGTTGCTGGACTTGACTCCCTATGTGAGAAGAAGGATCTGGTAATCAGACCGGCTGACAAGGGGGGCAGGATCATCATTCTTGATAAAAAGGATTACCTCACAGAAATGTATAAAATACTGAACGATAGGGATACCTACAACCCCCTTAGTTTTGACCCAAAGATTAGATATAAGAAGGAATTGGAAGTCCTCATACAAAAGGCCTTCGAATTGGGTATACTCAATAAAAAAGAAAGGTTACACCTAATACCAAGAGCACCGCGTACACCGGTGATCTATTATTTGCCCAAGGTCCATACACATACTACTTGCCCCCCGGGTCCTCCCATTGTCAGTGGCATTGACTCTGTTACGTCCCGGGTGGGCAAGTATATTGATTTCTTTCTCCAGCCAATAATTAATAGGATGCCCTCCTATATAAAAGACTCACGCCATGTGATTAACTTATTGGCGGCTCAGACCCCGAGACCAGGTTTATGGATGGTGACAGCTGACGTCACATCCCTCTACACTAGTATACCACATAACCTGGGTCTCTTTGCGGTTGAGTACTTCTTTGCGGCATGATTCTGGTCTTTTTGATGAACAAATATCCTACATAATGGAATTGCTTCAAATAGACGACATCCTCCTCCTTTGGGATGGAGATAAGTCCGACCTTGATTCTTTTCTTGGAGGACTTAATACCAATGAAAGGGGAATCGATAATGGAATTGCTTCAATTTACCGCATCCCAAAACTATTTTTGGTTTGGGGGGCAATTCTATAAACAAGATAGAGGAGTCGCCATGGGGGCTAAATATACCCCCAGTTTGGCGAACCTCTTTATGGCCCTGTGGGAGGAGGATGTTGTCTATGCCCAACGGAAGCCTCAGGTAGTTCTGTGGGCCAGGTATATAGACAACATCCTCCTCCTTTGGGATGGAGATAAGTCCGACCTTGATTCTATTCTTGGAGGACTTAATACCAATGATAGGGGAATCTTTTTGAATTATGAAGTCAGCCAACATGAGATCAATTTTCTAGATCTTACTATTCGGATCAAAGTGGGTCAATTTTCCACTGCCACATACTTTAAAAGTACCGACCGTAATTCCTATATTCCTACCAACAGCTGCCATCATGAGGCTTGGATTAGGTCGGTACCAAAAAGTCAATATATCCGCTTGAGACGTAATTGTTCAGACAGAGCAGAGTTTCTTCTGCAGGCGGATATCCTGACTAAGCGCTTTCTGGAGAAGGGTTACTCGGATACCCTCCTAATGAGTACCATTGATGAGGTATCACGTATTGATAGAAGTGAATTGCTTAAAGAGGAGACACCCAACACCAACAGGGGGCCTTCCATTCCGTTCATTACAACATACTCTATCCAGCATAGGATGGTTAGCCAACTGATTAAAAAACACTGGCATATCCTTACAAGTGACCCTACTCTCAATACCATTCTCCCGGCCAATCCCTAGGTCTTCTATAGGGGGGTTCCCTCTCTCAGAGATACTATTTCCAACAATATCATTGGCCCCCCCATTTTTAGGAAAGGATTTTTTGATAGCCTTTCCGCATTCTATCAGTGTAGAAAATGTAGAATCTGCTCACTGAATGGTTGCACTCATAGGAGAACTCATCTTTTTAGATCTAATAGTACTCAGGTTGAGTTCGAGATCAAGCCCTTTATCACGTGCTCTACTAAGGGGGTCGTGTACCTGCTCCAGTGCCCATGCGGGCTACAGTATGTGGGCAGGACTAAACGACCCCTTATGGTTAGACTCAATGAGCATGTGACAAACATCATTATTGGCTTTCCTAAGCATCCTGTGTCTAGGCACTACTTGGAAGCTCATAATAAAAATCCTGATAAAACTATATTCTTGGGGATAGATCATCTGTCCTTGGAGAGGAGGCTCTTTGGTTCGTGGTATTTCGCGCCATTGAAATGGCTTGGATTTACAAAATCAAGAGCTACACACCATTTGGGTTAAACGTAGAGGTGGACCTAAATGCGTTTATTGATAACCCATAGTATTGTTGGTCTCCACAGCACATGCAATTTTTTGAGGTTTTTCTCTTTGTAGGTGTCAACAATATATGGTATAGCTTTTATTTTTTTAATTTTTAAATTTTTTCCTTTATTGGATGGCGTTAGACCGTAATCTAATATATTATATTTTTTATGATCTTCATATGTATCTTTATAATTTTGCATTGAAAATTAATAATAAAAAAATCTTTTGGGTAGTATTTTTTCCCCCCACTAGATGGTGCTATACCGTAACTGAATATAGTCTATAATTACCTCTCTCATTGGATGGACTTAAACCGTTTTATGTTAATCTGATTTGCAAGAGTACATACTTTTGTAAGTTCCCACTTAGGTATGTAAGATCTGTGTAGTCTATTTGCTTTTTAAATTGGATTCTTATTTAGGTTCGCAGGGTCTAATGATATGGGTCTTGTAGTCTCAGTCAAATTACATATGTTTGTTTATACCTGTGTAGTAAGTATTTGGCCGTGGGATAACCTCCCATGGTCTGGTTACTTCCGGGTTTTATTCTTATAGCCAATTGGCTTTCCATGCCTGACGCCCCCGAGATGTTGCAATAGGGCGTGTCCTTTCTTTGTTTTATAGTGCGATGTGTCAGAGCGTCACCCGCTCCCCAGACGACGTCAGTGACAGATGAAACGTACATCGGGAGGGTGATGCTCTGACTTCATCGCAACTCACCACGAACGGGTGCTCGCTTGCCGGCCGGCATTTGCTCTTTTTACAACAGATATTCTGTAAGTGTTTTTTACCGTATTCTTAATAAATCTCTTTACCGGATTTACGCTATGGCTGCCCTTCTTCCACTCTTATGTTCATAATTGGTTGCTGGTTGGTCGGAGCCACGCTGCACGGAGAGAGATCGTAGACAGCATACCGGGATCTGGCTCATATGCTCACCATCCACGGGGGTATCCAGAGGATTGTCTCCATTGTCTTGCAGTCCTACCCAGACGTTGTCCTGAGATGTGCTTATTTGCGCTTTCCATCTGGTAAGCGCATATGTTTGGTGGTGGAGGTTCACTGTGCAGGGTGTACTTGCTTTCCATTCCTCACTGAAATCTTACGGAGAACTACCAGGGGACTCCTCCTGTCGTTTTCCTTAATAGACTTCATTAGCAACAAACTATTTACATATTGCACTTGTCGGCTTGCTTTTACAGATTTGTAGATTACACCGTCTGCTGTGGTATGCTTTTGAACCTGTTGGAACTGCTCCAAGTCCACGGGTTGGTCAGACATGTATGTATTTACCTGCATATGAAGACAGTGGAAAGGGACAAATAGTTATTGTTGCTGGAGCTAATCCTGGCTGCTGCTTTTCTGATGCTCACGTTATAAATCTAGATACCTATGAATGGTATGGCCTGAACTGGGATGGTTTGTCACCACGTTATGAGCATGCCAGCTTTATCTCAACTGGAAATCCAGGGAGCATGTGGATGTTTGGAGGAGCAACACAGGCAGAAAATCAAAATAGTGTTCAAGTAATAAACCTAGCATCTTGTCAGCCCTTGGACTTCATCCCTACTACTCTTCTGGAACATCTATCATCACCCACCACCCAAGCCTGATTTGACCCAGTTGGGCGTATGCCCTTTTGGGTCTATGTGATCCGGTAAGCCTTCCTATTGTTGGTGGTGGTGTGTCTCTTCTCTGTTTACTCCAGATGTCACACATTTGATATGTTCCTCACATGAAGTCACTGAAATCATATTGACCACTTTAAGAGCCCTATATGCATGGAGGACTTCTCTTCTAGTTTTTTTCCTTGATACCATTTAACATTGGTTGAACATTGTTTTTACGTTGGACTTTTAGCGCTACACATATTTTCTGTTTTATCACTATATGCCTTCATCATATTGGTCGTGTTAGCTGCTTACCCCCCTTTTTTTTGGCAGCGCAGAATTATTTGTTACCTTTTCTTCAGAGGGAGAGCTATAGACTGGGGGGGGGGACAGTCACAAAGGGCCATAAAACTGTTGGATAATGGGTGAGAAAACCCATATCTAAATTCAGGCCTTAATTTTTAGTGTCAAATAGAGCTATCATTCTTAGTAGGAATGAGCTTCGTGTTCGAATCGAACGCATGTTCGACTCGAACATCGGCTGTTCGACCGTCCGTCGAATTGCGAACGTTATGGGCCGTTCGCGCCAAATTCGTGTGGCGCGTCACGGCCCATAATTCACTGCGGCATCGCAGTGCATTGCTGGCTGATGATTGGCCAAGCATGCACTATGACCCGCATGCTTGGCCAATCACAGCGCCGTCTGTACAGAGAGCTGTAATTGGCCAAAGCCAGGGTGGCTTTGGCCAATTATGGCTCAGGGGGTTTAGTACACGCCCCACACTATGTAAGGCCGCCTGCACGTCGGCCCTGTGTAGTGTGTTCCGGCATTGAGAGAGAGATAGAGAGAGAGACAGTGTCATTTGATTTAAGTTAGATAGAGTAGGCAGGCGAGTCAGTTAGCTGCACTTACAGTGTATTGTGTATATATATGCATCCTAGGTGTTGTGTGTGTATATATATATATATATATATATATATATATATATATATATATATATATATATATGTATACACACACTGTATTCAGTTTAGCTAGATCCGTTCCTGTTATTCTCTTCCTACTGACAGGGAGGCAGGTGTTTTTACAGTATTTACAGCTACCTGAAGAAAATTGCTGGTGTTTAGGGATGAGCTTTGAGTTCGAGTCGAACTCATGTTCAACTCGAACATTGGCTGTTCGCAAGTTCGCCGAACAGCGAACAATTTGGGGTGTTCGTGGCAAATTTGAATGCCGCAGAACACCCTTTAAAAGTCTATGGGAGAAATCAATAGTGCCAATTTAAAAGACTTATATGCAAGTTATTGTTATACAAAGTGTTTGGGGACCCGGGTCCTGCCCCAGGGGACATGGATCAATGCAAAAAAAAGTTTTAAAAACGTCCGTTTTTTCAGGAGCAGTGATTTTAATAATGCTTAAAGTCAAACAATAAAAGTGTAATATCCCTTTAAATTTCATACCTGGGGGGTGTCTATAGTATGCCTGTAAAGGGGCGCATGTTTCCCGTGTTTAGAACAGTCTGACAGCAAAATGACATTTCCTCATTCCCGAATTACCATGATTGTAATATGCTGTGAATATCCCCTTTGTCCTCATGCATGCTGTTTTTTTTAACAAAATTTTTTGTCCTTCATACATATTTGCCTTCACTTACCTCCCCAGCATGCTCTCCTGGCCATATTTTCACCTCGTGTAGTCACTTAACAATGTATTTTGTCAGCTCCATAGTAGTGCTTTACCCCAAACACCCCCTAAAATGTGTAAAAATGTGATTTGTGCTTTAAATTCGGGCAGAGTGGCAGAGGCTTTTTTTTTTGTGTTCCAAAATTATTTGGAACACTCCCCCCCAACTGCTAACTCAGCTGATAACAATCCTCTATCTGCTGACTTTGCCAAACCCATACACACTATACCCACCTTTTTTGTGGTCAGATTTATGGATGAATTCCCCAAAGCATGTAGTGCAATGGCCTGCCTGAATACTTTCAAATGGTACTGTTTAAAGTTTTTGTATCCTATTGTTATATTGATAGGTAATAGCAGAATGTAAAAATGTGCTAAAATGTGTACAGTGTGTATTTATCCCTTTGTATTATGACACTTCTTACCTGTCCAGTGGGTTGCCAATAGTGTAAAGTAAGGAGGGGCTGGCCAAAGTAATACACATTATTTAGGCATTCATCTCTCAATGAAGTGGAGAGTGTTACCTGTCCAAAATATCTCCCCCCCATAAAATTTTACAAATGACCCATGGGGGGGGGGGGGGGAATCTGATAGGTGGACCTTTTACCTTTGTCTTTAAATACTACCTAAAATAAATGTTATACTGATGTTGGCCAAGAATGTTTGTGTCTAATCTGCTTTCCCTGTTTATGTGCAAAATGATTAATTTCTTTTTCTTGTTTGACTCCACAGTTTCCTTCCAACCCACAGGAATGGCAGACTGTGGCCTCCCACTTTGCCCAGCGGTGGGACTTTCCTAACTGTGGAGGAGCAATTGATGGGGAACACGTCCACATCGTCCCACCACCCAACTCGGGGTCATAATATTATAATTATAAGGGGTTCAATAGTATTGTGATGTTGGCAGTGGTGTCAGCTACTTATGAGTTCCTGTATGTGGACTTGGGGAAGAATGGCCGGATGTCCGATGGTGGAGTCATCGCCCAGACGGAGTTCTACAGGCGTCTCCAGAATGGCAGCTTGGACTTGCCACCTCCAGAAGACAATGTGGAAGGACTCCCATTCGTCTTCGTTGCTGATGAAGCGTTTGTGCTGGGGGACCATCTTATGCGGCCATTCCCGATGAGGACCCTCACCCCGGACCAGAGGGTTTTTAATTGCCGGCTGGCCAGAGCCAGGAAAGTGGTGGAAAACACGTTTGGAATCATGGCCAGCCAGTTCTGCCTATTTCTTACACCCATACACAAGGCGGAGTATAAACTGAATCATATCATCCTGGCGTGCTGTGTTCTACACAACTTTTTAAGGCGAAATTCTGCCAACTATTCTACCTCAGTTGAGCCTGAGGCCGGAATTCAAGTAAATGAACCAACCCTGGCAGCGCTTGAAAGTGGCCATCCTGGCTTGCCCCCCCCTGAGTGCCCGCGAGGTCCGTCTTAGATACCTTGATTACTTTGCGGGTAGAGGGGCCATCAATATGCCAGACAATGTCTGATACATTTTTCAAATAAAAAAAAACTTAACTACTAAAATCTTTGCTGACATTTACTGCTTGTGTTTCTTTTAACTGACCCTGACAGAAATGTGGGGAGTCCTGAAAATGTTGTGATTGTGTAACCTTAAAAAGCACTGTTGGGTGTTATTTACTAAAGGAAAATACACTTTGCACTACAAGTGCACTTGAGCCAGCACTGAAACTGCACTTGTAGTGCAAAGTGGATTTGCCCTAAGGAAATAACCCCCATTGTCACTGAAAACACCAATTTTACCTTAACAAAATTTTAGGAGCATTGAAACAATAATCCACACATTCTTGAGTATCAATCTTTTTTTAAGATTGAGCACAATCACATGTGCATTTCTAAAAGGTTTTTTAAAACAAACCAACATGTTTGTTGTATGACAATTTTTGGGGTCACATTAATAAAAGAAGAAATGTCCATTTAAAGTAAAACAGGCATGTTTCCTTGTCAAAAGAAGTTTATTGAGTATACAATATTATAAAGATAGATAAAGTAAGTTTACAAGGATCTATAAAGTAAGCTCATTGTTTTACAGTAGGGTTTATATAGGTAAATATCATGAAATTTCAAATATTAAACATTGGGTTCACGTAAACCTAAATTAAAGATATATATCATTTCCTTAGTTACTTTTATAGGTATTTAAATGATTTATACCTACTATACATATTGTTTACAGGTAGAGTGTATATAGGTCAAATAAATTCTGATAATGAGCTTTAGTCATAAGGTGGAGAAAAGGAAAGAGAAAGAAGAAAAAGGGTAGAAAGGCAGAGGTATGGTCCACAAGGTTGTCCCGCTCGTCAGTTTATTATACTTTTTAGTTCTCTTTGAAGCCTTAGAATGAGTGTCTCTGTAAGTCATTTAATCTGTTACCATGGCAACAGGACAGAGTCATTGAAGTTTGACCGGAACTGTTGTTTTATCAAAGGATGCCAAAGTTTTTCAAATTTTGGAATTTGATTTTGATCGATGGCTATCATCTTAGCATGGGACATTGTATTATTCATTCTGTGAATTGTTTCTGCTAGTACCAATGTAGGAGATTTCCATGCCTTGGCCACTGTTTGTTTTGCAGCCGTTATTAGTTGGATCATAAGTTTGAATTGAGATAGTGTTAACCATTCCGGTTTTAGATTAAGTAAAGTTATATATGGATCTGGTTGTATTATTTTTTTAAATATTTTAGATGCAATCATGAAGACTTCCTTCCAGAAGGTTTGGATTACTGGGCACGTCCACCATATGTGTAAATGTGTGCCTATTTCTGGGCATCCTCGAAAACAAAGAGCTGAGGTATTAGGTGAATATTTTGCCACTCTAGCGGGTACAAGGTACCAGCGAGTTAGGACTTTATAATTTGTCTCCAGTGCTAAGATGTTGGGTGAAGATGACTTAGATGTGAGCCATATGTTAGACCAGTCCGTGTCTTCTAAAGTTCGTCCCAGGTCTTCCTCCCACCTCTGAACGTAAGAGGGTCTATTAAGATTTGCTACTCCATATAATTGATTATAAAGTGATGAAATTGTACCTTTAGCAAATGGATCTTTTGTACAGATTGATTCAAAAATGGATAATTGGGATAATGGTGTATCCCCCTTTAGGAATGGTGTATAGAAATTTTTGATTTGGAGATATCTAAATATCTCAGAGTTTGGTAGATCATATTTTTCTCTAAGCGATGGGAATGAAAGGAATGATTTAGATGCTATGAAGTCATTTAGTGTCTGAATGCCTGATGTTGTCCAAGCTTTAAAAGAATTTGGGTAGATCCATGCCGGATAAAAGGCTGGATTTCTGATAAAAGAAAGGAGAGGATTGTGTGGAGATTGTAACTGATATTTGGTTTTTAGTTTATCCCAGAGAGATAAGAAGTGTTTAGTTATGGGATTATGAATTTTAAAGCGGTCTTTAGGATCAAGCCATAATAAGTTTGATATTAATAGAGGGTCATTTTCTGAAGCCTCTATAAATACCCATAATGGGATTTCCTGTTTTGCATGGTATTTGGACAGACTGGCCAAATGTGCTGCTCTGTAGTAGTTAGTAAAATTAGGGTATCCCAGGCCTCCTTTATTTTTGGGAAGATGTAGTGTGTGTATAGGTATACGTGGTTTAGAAGAGCCCCATATAAACGAAGTTGCTCTTTTTTGTACTATTCTCAAAAAATAGGAAGGAATTGGAATAGGGAGTACTCTGAATAGATAAAGCAATTTGGGTAGAATAGTCATTTTGATTGCATTAATCTTCCCTATCCAGGATAAAGGAAGTTGCGACCATTGTTTTATTAGATTTGTGATCTGTCTTAATACAGGAGGATAGTTGGTTGAGAATAAGTCAGAATGAGATGCTGTTAAATGAATTCCAAGATATGGGATTGATTTTTCTGCCCATGTGAATGGAAGTACAGCCCTAGCCGGGATCAATTCCATGTTTGTGAGTGAAATATTAAGCACTAGGCATTTCTTAGGATTAATCATAAGGCCGGATAGGGCTGCAAATCCATCAAGAGCTGGTATTAAGTTAGGACGAGAGACCTGTGGTGATGATAGAAAAAGTAATATATCATCTGCAAATATACATAATTTGTGTGTAATACCTCCTACTTCAATGCCAGTTATAGTTTGGTTTGTTCTGATGTATTGGGCCATGGGTTCGAGTATAAGGGCAAATAATAAGGGAGATAATGGGCAACCCTGTCGGGTACCTCTTTCGATATTAAAGGCATCAGATTTGTATCCAGCATATTTTATATAGGTTTTGGGTTTATTATATAATGCTTTGATCCATGTTAAAAAGTGGGGTCCAAAACCCCATTTTTGTAATGAATATTGCATATATTGCCAGGATACTGTGTCAAATGCCCTCTTAATATCGAGAGATAGAAAACATAAAGGGATTTTCCGTTTTTTAGCAATATGTGCCAATAACACTGCCCTGCGTATATTATGGCCTGCCTGTCTATTTGGCATGAAGCCTACTTGATCTCTATGTATTAATTTTCCTATAATGCTATTGAGGCATTTTGCTATTATTTTTGCTAATAATTTAATATCAAGGTTTAACAGAGAGATAGGCCGATAATTCACACAGGAAGTATCATCAGAAAGGGGTTTTGGGATCATACAAACAATTGCCATTAGTGTTTCTTGCCGAAAAGAATGTCAATCTAGAAGTTTGTTAAAAGTTTCAGTGAGAATGGGAGAGAGTATTTCTGAGAATGTTTTATAGTATAAAGCCGAGTAGCCGTCTGGGCCTGGTCTTTTGTTAAGTTTTAGGTCTTTTATGGCGTTAGCAACTTCATCTATAGTTATAGGCTCATCCAAACTGCTTTTTTGATTCTGAGATAACTCAGGTAAGGTTATTTTTAAGAAGAAGGATTCAGCCTCTGTAGGATTAAATTCACTGTTTGTCTTGTATGAAGTTGCGAGATGTGAGTGAAATTTATGGACTATTTTAACTGGATTACAAGTATAAACATTTTTTGATAATTTCAAACGTATTGGTTTGAAAGATTTGTTAGTTGAATTTAATGCCCGAGCCCAATATGTACCTGGTTTGTTTGTATTCATGTAGAAATTGTGTTTGGAGCGTTTGAGGGATTTATCAACTGACTCAGTGAGAAATAGATCGTATTCCAATCTAGATTTTTCCAGATGAGATTTTGTACTCTGAGATGGATTATCTTGGAATGATATGTAGGCTGCATTAAAATTGAGTTCTAGTTTTTTTGCTAGATTTTTGCGTTCCCGTTTAAATAGTGCCATTTGTCTTTGTATTGTACCACGCAAGACAGGTTTATGAGCTTCCCACAGTATTATTGGGGAGATGTCTGTTGTATTATTAATTGATATGTATTCCTTTAAAGCTTGTTCAATGGCCATCTGATGTAGTGGGTGTTTGAGCATTATGTCCGGTAAGTACCACGTTGGGTCATGCGCTTTTGGTATGGCTGAGGCTATAGTAGTGTATACTGCATTATGGTCAGACCACGGAATCGGAATTATATCTGATGCAATAATTTCTGGTATCTAGAAATGGGAGGAGGACCTGGTTCGAATCCCCACACATTATCACTGTTCCTATTTTGTGTGTATTAATCACTTGTAATATATGTGAGAGGAATGGTGTAGGTTGTTTGTTAGGAGCGTAGTAGGAAATCACCGTTATTGCTGTATCCATTATATAACCCATGAGTATCAGGTATCTACCTTCTGGGTCTTTAATTTCTGATGATAAGGTGAATGGTGTGGATCGGTGAAATGCAATTAGAGTTCCCCTTTGCTTGGTACAGGCAGAAGTCGTGTAAATTTGTTGATAAAAAGGAGAAATATATTTTGGAGTAGAATCTTTGGTGAAGTGTGTTTCTTGGAGGCATACTATGTGAGCCTTCTTGTTATGGAAAGTACGGAAGGCTTTGGTCCTTTTTTGAGGGACATTTATTCCCTGAACATTCAGGGAAAGTATATTCAGTGGTGCCATGGCAACAGATCAAATAGTTTTGACTTACTTTTTGTTATGCAGAGCTGACTGCGCAGATCAACCTGTGTGGACTGAAGAGATGAAAAGATAGAAAAGAATCCAGTGAATTTTGGAGTAAAGAGTAAACAAAAAACACATGAGATTAGATGATACATTGTATAAATTATTTTTTGCAAGTAATCACAATTTACCCGTGAAAGAGAATAAATATCTCTCTCAGGGGAATAAGTGCCTTCGTCACACTCCCACATAATATGGTTGGGAGAATGAGGAGGGCTAATGGGGGTACACGGATCTTCCGCTTACAGGAGAGAAGTGCTATGTCAAAAGACGTCAAAATGATGTTTCATTAATTGGAGTGCAGAATATAATTTTTGTTGAAATTATTTATTCCAGGGTGGTTGTATATGGTTAGTCTTGCCCTAGGCTAAATAATTCAGTTAGAAAGGTACTGTTAATAACTTTGGTATTGATGAAGATAGTTTGAATTATTTTGGGATTTTAATCCTTTTAGAGTAAACAATTACATATTTTATTCATATGTAACTGTTTAGATATGTTAACTCATAAAATTGAGGTTGTATTGCTTCAGATTAGAATAAACAAAAACATAATTCTAGGAACTAGTTAGGTAATAATATATTTGTTTTAAGAAAAGAAAGAAAAAGCTTCCATTACTTCTGGATTATCGAACATATTTGTCCTAAAAAGTAATAAATCTATCGTTATTACCTGATAATATATAACTGAACAAGAATTTCCTTATTTCACTTATATATTCTAAGGCTATATGAATCAGAAGTAATAAGAAATATAACTGGAATGTAACATGATCCCACACAGTGTGTGACTATCAGAATGCAGTTACATTCAGTTATAAATACAGGTTTTTTATAGAGAACCATCTCTTAGTATAATAAATGAAGAGATATCAGGAATTAGGATGTCAGTCCATTGAATCTTCTTGGTCCATGGATGATGTGGCATAACGGTCTCTTTTGTGAGAATGATGATTCTCATTTTGTTCTGAAATTTTCTGGGTGCTGCCTGAAGGTGAAGATGATGCCATTCTTCTGCATGTGGGAGAGTTGCTGCTTGTGGGTTCTGTAAGATTTAATTTTAAAAGGGTTTGTTGTAGTTCATCTGCTGATCTGCTGCTGTAAATTGTACCTTGGTAGTTAAATCTGACTGAAAAGGGGAAGCCCCATTGATACATAATGTTGTGGCGTTGCAGTTCCATTAGTTGGGGTTTCATGGATCGTCTTTTAGTAATAGTAAGTTGGGATAGGTGAGCAAAAATTTGATAAT
The DNA here is from genome assembly GCA_037952925.1 of Lithobates clamitans. NCBI lineage: Eukaryota > Metazoa > Chordata > Amphibia > Anura > Ranidae > Lithobates > Lithobates clamitans. The sequence continues at coordinate 7,064,560 of JBBGZY010000451.1, forward strand.
TGTGTCCTTGAAAATTAAGTTCCTTTTTTTCTCTTGCAGCAATTAGTATTTGTTCTTTCGTTCTGTAATAATGAAATTTTGTGATTATATCACGTGGGGGTCCATCTTTCTTTTTGGCTGTGAGGGCTCTGTGTACTCTGTCCAGTTCTAAACGTTCAATAGGGATATCTGGCTTTAGTTCTTGTAATAGAGCAGTAATAGTAGATTGCAGGTCTGTCACAGTTTCAGGTATTCCCCTTATGCGCAAGTTTGAACGTCTGGCTCTATTTTCGTAATCTTCGAGCTTAGTTTGAAGTATTGAATTCTCTTCTTTTAATTGTTCCAATTCTGTTATATTTTCTTGGGTTATAATTTCAATTTCATCCATTTTTATTTCTAAGGCTGCGGTGCGGTTTCCCAGCTCTCTTATTTCTTTGGTTAGGCTTTTTGTTATTTGGTCTGAGGTTTGTTTTAAAGCCTTATGAAGCATCTTTTCAAATTGTAATAATATTACTGGGGATGTTGAGGAGGCTTGTGGAGAAGTTTGTGAGAGGATTTGTTCTGTATCTGACTCAAATGGAGAGTCTTGCTGTGACATTTTCTGTCTGTGAGAGCACCCTGATGCTGTATATTGTAAGGTGACTGGAGCTGCTTTAGTTGCAGTGAGTGCCTGTGAGCTCTTTGTGAGGTGATTTTTATTTCTACCACGGTTTCCTCCCAGTACCATATTTCCTGCCCAAACTTTCACAGTTTGTTCCCTGGGGCAAAAAGGTTCAAATGGATACCTTTTGAGCCTGCAGGCTCCGCTTTGTCCTTCTCTTCTCTCCTCAGCGGTGCGGAGCTCTAACAATGCATGTCTGCTCCGCTAGGCTCCGCCCATCTCCCCCCCAAAACAGGTATGTTTCAAACAAACAAGAAATACACAAATCTGCAACTTACAAAGTTCAACTTTTGTAGAAATTGAAGGCAATATCAGACATGAGTATTTATAAACTCTGTTTGATATTGCGTTCAGATGGGGTGAAGTCACCCCTGGAAAAGCCAAATTTTGAAGATGCACACAAATTGCCGAATGTCAACATGTGCTAGCTGCCATCACGAGGGATCAAGGGACGTGTTTTGTGGGTGCAACCCCTTCCTCACAGCTACTTTATTATTGAGGAAGGGGTTGCACGCACAAAACGCCTACATTGATCTCCAGTGATGGCAGATAGCACATGTTGACACACTGTGTGCATCTTCAAAATTTGGATTTTCTATAAAATTGCAAACAATGATAAAAAATTTGAAATTACAAATACCACAAAAAAGGAAGGGATTTGGAGGTGTTTTAAACTCTCCCTAAAACATCAATGATGTTATTCATTTTGTTTTTAACATCATTGATGTTTTTCTGGATGTTTTCCAAGTCCCTATTACACCCCATGACCTCCCCGATCAGGATCTGTGCACTTTCACTGGTGAAATGACCTGGATTCACAACATCACGATCACCTAAAAATATAGAAACAAAAACACACCATATATTATAAATATGCCGGCATCCAGTGAGCCTGTGGTCACAGACACTCACCTGTTGTGGTGACAATTTCCACCACGTCTCCCTCGTCCTCCTCTTGGCTTTGGGGGATTTCACCTTCTTCATGAAGTGGAGGGTCTGTTGTCTCTTCTGCTAAGTGGTGTCCTCCGAGTCTTTTCCCCCCTATGTAAAAAAAAACAGGTATACTTAGCACACAGATATTTGATGACAGAAATAGGAATATGAAACATTGCTTGGAAGTGGGGTACAATTGTCTGTTTTGGCAGAGTTCCAAGATGAAGAAACATTTTTTTCCTTTGTCAAGCTTGAATACTTACCTGTTTTGTACAAGCTTCACAGATGGAGTCACCCCTATAGTATACACTGGAGCACCTGTGTGGGACCCCCTAATAAAAAGGGTGTTCTGTTGTCCCACACTAGTGCTCCAGCGTTCAGATGTGTAAACAGCTGCTGAGTGTCCTCTCCTTACACAGAATCTAGTTTGCATTACATTCTAGTTACAAACCCATCTAGACAACAACATTATTTTAAGAGAAGTAGGCTAGAAAAAATGTATTCAAATGCATATGGCCAAAACAATGGTGTTTTCTATGCTGAACGAACAATGTTTCATACAAACGAACAATGTGCCCATGAACATGAAAGTTGCCATTTTAAACTGTACAACAGTAAAGAAAAGCACATGGAGCAACACGAACGTAATAAAAATAAAGAATAGGAACACAGGACAACTACTTACTTTTTTGCAGCACTCTCCTGATCTTTCCGTACTGCTCGTGCTCCCTTAATTTGAGGTCCGACCACCGCTTCATGAGCTGATACTTGGATCGTCGTACCCCAAAATTCTTCTGCAGACTTTTGACCACTTTCTCCATGATCTTGGCCTTTCTGACATTGGGGTTTGGGTAAGGTCCATATTTCCCATCCTAGACGGCCCTCTTCAAGATGTCGACCATCTCCAACATCTCCACAAAGGACATATTTGAGGCCTTAAATCGTCTCTTCCGGGATCGGGACGTTTCTGGCTCCGGGCTTTCCTCCTCCTCGTTGCTGTAATTAGCACGCACCTGCTGTGTCTCCGCCATGTGCTCTTCCCCCACTGCGCCGAATGAGAAGGGGCGGGGAATAGACTAGAAAGAACATCAGGGGCCGGCGGAGTTCCTCGCATGCGCAGTGTATATAAAGCGCAACACGCGTGCGTAGTACGTACGATCTGTGAGTGGAGGAAGGAGTATCGGAGGCGCCGATCGTGATAACGAAGGTAAGATCTAAACTTGGGCCTATACTGCTTCTAGATTGAGGCCTATATTGTAACAAGATTAGGAGAGTTATGCCTGACATTAGGGTTTGTCTTGTGTTGTGTCTTGCAGATAAAATTGATGGCTTCAATGACCACAACTTCCTCCTCCTGTTCATAGACAAGTACAGGGAGCTGCCCTGTCTGTGGCAGGGAAACACCCCCAATACAACAATAAACAAAAGAGCAGGCAGCGCTGGAGAAACTGCTGGAGTTGGTGAAGCCGGTGGTCCCCACAGCAACCATCCCCTATTTAAAAGCCAAAACTGGTGGCCTGAGGAGCACTTATCTTAGGGAGCGCAAGAAGGACACGGATTCCCAGAGATCCGGAGCTGCAGCAGATGACGTTTATGTCCCCAGGCTGTGGTACTATGAGAGGCTGCGATTTCTGTCAGACCACACTGATGTCAGGGAATCCCTCTCAACCCTTCCTTCCACTCTTCCTTCCACCCTATCTTCCACCCCAGCTGAGGCTTCCAATGTCCAACCTGGGACTTCCAGCCAGGAAGAAGTGGAGGAGCCCAGCTGGAGCCAGGTATAGCGTTCTTCTACAGATTTCTGATAAAAAAATAAATGATTTTTATTAGATGTTATAATTGATCACTAATTGCTGATTTAATAAAGTGTTTTACATATCAATAGATAGTAGTGGGCAAAAATGATTTGGACAAAAATGAAAAATGCTGGGCTCAGAATGATCATCAGTTAAATTTCTTAATATGCAACAGTCATGAGGTAAAAATTGTATGTGATTGATGAATAAAAAACTAAAACGATGTCCCTTTTTCATACACAGGAAGACCTCAGCCAGGAGGAGGCTCTGGAATGTAGCACACAGGAGGAGGCTGTGGAATGTGGCAGCCAGGAGGAGGCGGGGGTTAGTGGCAGCCAGGAGGAGGCGGGGCTAAGTGGCAGCCAGGAAAACGCCGGGCCCAGTAGGAGCCTGACAGAATTGCAGGTCCCTCCCCTCCGCCTTCCAAACAAAAGACCCAGGAAGGGGAGTAACGTGCAGGATTCAGCACTCAGGCTGATTCAGGAGGCTTCTGCGTCCCTCAGAGCCTCCCCCACTCCTGAAGAGGCCTTTGCCTGCATGGCTGCCACAAAACTGCAGGGCATGCAGGAGGGTCAACGCCTCCTGTGTGAGGACCTTCTTTACAAAACACTAACTAAGGGGCTGAGGGGTGAAATCACACACAAAACCCACCTGTGTGAGTTGGACCATCCTCCTCCTCCTCCTCCTGCCACTACTCCACCACCAGAGCCACAGCGTGGAAGGAAGCATGGAAGGAAGACCAGAGAGTGATGACCTGGGTTCAGTCTGGTCTGACAAAAGATGCAGGCTCTTGTATGACCACAGCTTGGGGACATACATGTCATCTGCTGCTGTTCAGGATCTCTTGGACTTCTGGACCAGATTGAACTCCCTTAGATATGGACTCCTGAGGCCACCAATTTTGCAGTAAAATAATGATGTGTACCCTGGGGGCCAAAGGCTTCGCCAATTTCTGCTGTTTCTCCAGGGTTGCCTCCCTCTTTGTTTGGTTCTGATCCCTTAATAAAGGATTTTGTGTTTCAATTATAATTGCCTATTTATGTTCTCCTTCAAAAAGGACATTTTGTTTGTGAGGAGGCAGGTACATTTCAAAAATACAATGTGAAATTAACAAGAGACACCAACACCAAGCAACCTCCTTGAGATTAAATAATACAAGATAATAATGGTGTTGTGGTAACTTGACACACAAAACACACTCAAAAATATTCAAGATGTAAAATAAAAAAATTAAAAAAATTAAAAACATGATCAGGCTTGAAAACAATACAAACCAAAAAAAAAAAAATCTTTTTTGTCAGATGTGACAAATCAAAATATATTGATGAAATCACGATAAATAATAAAGAAAGAAGTTTGTGAGAACTCTGTGTGAATATCAGCAGCAAAACTACTTCATTCTTCTAGCATTATAAAGAAGGTAATGTTGGGTTGAAAGAGCGAGCAGCAAGGACCTCTCCAATAGGATCCTATCTCTTTCGAAAATATTAGGACTATTACGGTACCAAAGGGATATAGACAAAAGTATAAAAAAGTTATTTAGTTTATTCAAAAAAGGATAAAAAGTCCTACAAGGGACACAGTGTGAACAATAACATAATAACACAATCATACATTAATTGTTACAGCAATGTTGACAGTCAGGTTATATAAATAATGCCTACACAGACACATAAAGGCAGGTGTGTAAAGAAGAAGAGAGTGCGCTGTATTAAAAAATGTTAAACATTGCAGCCTGACGAAAGTGCTATATCCAATCTGATCGCTAATTTTACCAGACCGAGCCGTTCCGTCTCGGAATTTCTTCTGAGCATGCGTGGCACTTTGTGCGTCGGAATTGTCCACACACGGTCGGAATTGACGCGATCGGATTCTGTTGTCGGAAAATTGTATAGCCTGCTCTAAAACTTTGTGTGTCAGAAAATCAGATGGAAAATGTCCGATGGAGCCCACACACGGTCGGAATTTCCGACAACACGCTCCGATCGCACATTTTCCGTTGGAAAATCCGACCGTGTGTACAGGGCATTAGTGTACTGCGTCCTCTACACAGTGTGTACCTAAAGCTACCTGAAGACAATTGCTGTTGTTCTACTCCTATTAATACCACAGGCAGGCAGCTACAGTATTTACAGTTATGCCACGTACACACGATCGGACTTTTCGACCGGACTTGTCCGACTGATGCCGACGGACCACATCCGGCGGACAATCCGATCGTGTGTGGGCTTCACCGGACCTTCAGCGGACTTTTCCAGTCGCAAATCTGACAGACTTTAGATTTGGAACATGCTTCAAATCTTTATATTGTAACTCTGCCGGATCCAGAGTCTGTATGCTAGTCCGACGGACAAAAACCCACGCTAGGGCAGCTATTGGCTACTGGCTATCAACTTCCTTATTTTAGTCCGGTGTACATCATCATGTACAAATCCGTCGAACTTTGGTGTGATTGTGTGTAGGCAAGTCCGGTCGTTAGAAAGCCTGTTGAAAGTCCCCCAAAAGTCCGTTGAATGTCTGTCGAAAGTCTGTCGGACGGGCTGTCGGACTTTTGTAGCTGAAAAGTCCAACCGTGTGTACGCGGCATTAGTGTACTGTGTCCTCTGCACAGTGTACACCTAAACCTACCTGAAGAAAATTGGTGGTGTTCTTCTGATCCTATTAGTACCACAGGCAGGCAGCTGCAGTATTTACAGTTAGTGTACTGCATCCTCTGCACAGTGTGCACCTAAAGCTACCTGAAGACAATTGCTGCTGTTCTGCTCCTATTAATACCACAGGCAGGCAGCTACAGTATTTACAGTTAGTGTACTGTGTCCTCTGCACAGTGTGCACCTAAAGCTACCTGAAGAAAATTTGTGGTGTTCTTCTGATCCTATTAGTACCAAAGGCAGACAGTTGATTCTGCTAGCTGCAGTATCAGTTTATATATACATCCCAGCTTTGTGCAGCTACATCTCACTGCAGGCCATTAGTATGTCTGGAAGGTCAACAAGGAGAGGCAGACAGTCACAAGCCAATAAAAGAGGGCAAGCAGGCTCTGTGTCTAGAGACAACAGTGCTGGTCGTGGAGACTGTGTATCCTCATCAGCACGTGGCTGTGGGACACGCTTGCCCTTTTTTTCGGCAGCTGGCCGTGTTGAGCAGCAACATGCGGAAGACTTGGTAGAGTGGATGACAAAGCCGTCCTCATCCTCCTCATTCTCTCTCACCCAGGCTCAGGGTACTTTGTCTGGCAAAGCAGCTGCCAACGCTGCCTCTTCCCTCGGCTCAATGGCATCAGTCACTCCTTCCCTAGCCCCACCATGTCCTCCTCAGGAGTCCCCCGAACTGTTTGACTACAGTGTTGGGTACATGCTCCAGGAGGATGCCCAGTGTTTTGAAGGCTCCAAAGATGGTACCCAGCTAGAGGAAGGCAGTAACGTGAGCCCAGAGAGAGGGGGTGCCCAAGAAGGACAGCAATCTGGCAGTCATGTTCCCCCAGCTGCAGCATACTGCCAGCTTTGCTCCAGTGATGAGGAGGAAGGGGATGATGAGGTCACTGACTCCACATGGTGCCTGATAGGAGAGAGGAGGAGGAGCAGGAGGCACATCTCCAACGAGGCAGGATGCCCTCCAGGGGCCAGCTTAAGGGCAGCACACCGACTGCATCACACCGCAGAGCTCCGCATGTGCAGGGTGCTGCTGTCTCTGTGCGTTATTCCAAATCGCCTTTTTTGAGACAAGTGCATCAGATCCCACCGCTGCTATTTGCAACATATGTCTCAAGAGTATCTTGCGTGGCCAAAACATCACCCGCTTGGGCACCACTTGCTTGACCAGACATGTGTCGACCTGCCATGCAGTTCATTGGCAAGCGTACCTAAAAGACCAACACCAAAGAACAAAGCGGACCTCTCCTTGCTCCTCATCAGCTGGGATCTCCAACCCCACTATACCTTCAGTCCTCTCTGAAACCTGCACTGAGAGGAATGAAGGTGTAGAATTAGATGTATCACAGCCAAGTACTTGCGGGAAATCTGCTATCGGTACATCGACGTCAGACTGCACCAGGCAAATTTCCCTGCCCCAGCTGCTGCACCGCCGAAAGAAGTTCGCTCCCAGCCATCCACATGCCCAGCGGTTGAATGCTAGCTTAGCTAAATTGCTAGCACTTCAACTGCTGCCTTTTCAGTTGGTAGATTCTGTCCCCTTCCGTGAGTTTGTGGAATGTGCGATTCCTCAGTGGCAGGTTCCCAAACGCCACTTTTTCTCACGGAAGGCGATTCCGGCTCTGTGCCGGCATGTGGAAGGCAATGTCTTGGCCTTGCTGGACAGGGGGGTCAGCGGTAAGGTGCATATTACCGCTGAATCATGGTCCAGCAGGCATGGACAGGAATGTTACCTATCTTTCACCGCGCACTGGGTGACTCTTCTGGCAGCTGGGAAGGATGCAGGACAGGGTGCAGTAGTGTTCGAGGTTTTTCCGCCACCACGCCTCCAAAATTCTACTAGTGGTGATTCTGCCACACCTCTCTCCTCCACCCCCTCCTTATCTTCTTCCTCCATGGCCTCTTCCTTTGCTGATTTGTCCTCGGAACCAGCGGTGCTCCGTAGGCATTCAAGGGGCTACGCAAGCACGCAGGCAAAAATATGCCACGTGGTGCTTGAGCTGGTGGGCTTGGGGCACAGGAGCCACACTGGGGCAGATATTCTGTCAGCTCTGCAGGGGCAGGTTCAAAGGTGGTTGATACCACGCCAGCTTAAGGCGGGTATGGTGGTTTGCGACAATGGCACCAACCTCCTCTCCGCCCTCCGACAGGGACAACTGACCCATGTGCCCTGTTTGGCTCACGTCCTTAACTTGGTGGTGCAGCAGTTCTTGGGCAGGTACCCGGGCTTACAGGATGTCCTGAGGTAGGCCAAGAAAGTCTGTGTGTATTTCTGCAGGTCATATAATGCCAATGCTCGGCTAGCTGACCTCCAAAAGGAATTTAATCTGCCCAAGAACCGCCTAATCTGTGACATGCCCACCAGGTGGAACTCAACGTTGGCCATGCTGCAGCGGCTGCACATGCATGAGTACCTATGCGACTATGGCACCAGGACAGGGTCAGGGGACTTTGTTTTTTTCCCCACGCCAGTGGGCTATGATCAGGGATGCATGCACTGTCCTGTCACCATTTGAGGAGGCCACGAGGATGGTGAGCAGTGACAGTGCATGCATCAGTGACACTGTCCCTCTTGTCCACCTGTTGGAGCACACGCTGCATGGAATAATGAACAGGGCACTTGAGGCAGAACAGAGGGAGGAAGAGGAGGACTTCCTTAGCTCTCAAGGCCCCCTTTATCCAGACAGTGTTCCTGCATGCCCGCCGATCACAGAGGAGGAGGAGGAGGATTGTGTCAGCATGGAGTTGGAGCTTGGCACTCAGCATCAGCAGCAGTCTTCAAGGGATCATTTACTATCCGAAGAAACCCATGGACTTGTACGCGGCCGGGAGGAGGTGGCTGCAGATCATGTCGTCCTTAGTGACCCAGAGGACTCTGGACCGAATGTCTCAGCAAACCTACGCTACATGGCCTCCCTGATCCTGCAAAGCCTGCAGAAGGATCCTCGTCTTCGTGGTATCAAGGGGAGGGATGATTACTGGCTGGCAACCCTCCTTGATCCACGTTACAAGGGTAAGGTTGCGGACCTTATCTTGCTGTCGCAGAGGGAGCAGAGGATGAAACATCTTCGGGAGGCCTTGCAGAAAGGTTTGTGCAACGCATTTCCAGAGCCTGGGAGGTTACAACTTCCTGGTCCTCCTGGACAACGTGTTGCTGAGGCTTTGGTCAGTCACAGAAGGAGCGGTGGAGAAGGTGGCCGTCTGACCGATGCATTCAGACAATTTTTTAGTTTGCAGCCCCAAGGTCTGATCGGTTCCAGCAACCATCGCCAGCGTCTGATTCACATGGTGCAGCATTACCTAGGGGCAAGATCAGACTTGGACACTTTTCCCCCTGAAAATCCTTTGGGTTACTGGGTCTTGAGGATGGATCACTGGCCAGAGCTTGCACAGTATGCAATTGAGCTACTGGCCTGTCCTGCATCCAGCGTTCTTTCGGAACGCACATTCAGTTCTGCTGGAGGCTTTATAACCGATCACAGGGTGTGCCCGTCCACCGAATCGGTCGATCGGCTGACCTTCATAAAAATGAATCAGTCTTGGATCACCAGCTACCAAGCACCTGATGCTGATGTAACCGATTGATTTGTTTTTAATGTGAGATCCCTTCAATACTGCCTATGCTGATGCTGAGTGACTATCCTGTTATGCTGAGTCACAATCCTCTTCCTCTTCAATTTTTATGCTGATAGCTTGTAAGAACATTTTTGTTTCTGGGCACCGCCACCAGTGGCCAAGGCCAAGACCAATTTTCTGCCCCTGTTTAACAGGGGCGTGTAATTACAATTTTTGATGCAATACTTTGCAGCGGGGCTCATTCCTGCACTCCAACTATAGCATCTGTGAGGGGTTGCAGTGTTGTGGCAATTTTTCTGCCCCTGTTTAACAGGGGCATGTAATTACAATTTTTGATGCAATACTTTGCAGCAGGGCTCATTCCTGTGCTCCAACTAGAGTATCTGTGAGGGGTTGCAGTGTTGTGGTACCAGCACCAGTGCCCAAGGCCCAAATTCTCAGCCCCTGTTTAACAGGGGCGTATAATTACAATTTTTGATCCAATACTTTGCAGCAGGGCTCATTCCTGCGCTCCAACTATATCATCTGTGAGGGGTTGCAGTGTTTTGGCACCAGTGCCTAAGGCTCAATTTTTCTGCCCCTGTTCAACAGTGACATGTAATTACAATTCTTGATCTAATATTTCACAGCAGGGCCCATTCCTGCGCCCACCAAGAGTAACTGTAAAGACTTACAGTGTTGTGGCACCAGCACCACTACCACCAGTACCAAAGGCCCAATTTTTCTACCACTGTTCAACAATGGCATGTAATTACAATTCTTGATCTAATATTTCACAGCAGGGCCTGTTCCTGCGCCCACCAAGAATAAATGTGAGGGCTTACAGTGTTGTGGCAACACCAACACCTAAGGCCCCAGTTTCTACAGAGTATATAGGGCAGGCCCCTACTTTCAAACATCCAACTTACAAACGACTCCTACTTGCAAACGGAAGGAGACAGCAGGAAGTGAGGTGAAATCTACCCCTAGCAAGGGAAATTCTCTCCTTTTATAGGGCGTACACACGGTCGGACTTTGTTCGGACATTCCGACAACAAAATCCTAGGATTTTTTTCCGACGGATGTTGGCTCAAACTTGTTTTGCCTACACACGGCCGCACAAAGTTGTCGGAATTTCCGATCGCCAACCACGCGGTCACGTACACCACGTACGACGAGACTATAAAAGGCCGGTTCAGAACCAAGCGCGGCACCCTTTGGGCTCCTTTTGCTAATCTCGTGTTAGTAAAAGTTTGGTGAGAGACGATTCGCGCTTTTTCAGACTCGTGGCTTTCAGATCGTTTTCTGCCATTCAGTTTGTGCTTGTGGGTTTGTATCTGCTCTTCAGTGCGTGCAGCAAGTTCCGCGTGACTTTAGGTAGTCATTGTATTCTTGTTCGTTCGTTACTGTTTTTCAGGTCGCTCTTCACAGGCCTTGCTGTTCTTCAGTGCGTTCTGTTACTTCGTTCTGAGCAGCCGACCGTTTTCTAACCATGTTTCGTATGCGTACTCCTCGTAGCGTTCGTGCTGTGTGGGGGCTTAGTGTTGAGGTCCTGACCTTGACACAAGTCCAGTCCATGAACAGGGTGGGGAGGAGTTCATGGACCAAGAATTGGTTGCTTCAGCGTGACCAGTTCTCTCATATGCCTTTGCTCCGTGAGATCCGTGAGAATAATCCTGATGATTTCAGGAACTTTCTCAGGATGACGGACCCCGTGTTTCACCGTTTGTTGGCTTCGCTGACCCCCTATATCAGCAGGCAGGATACCTGCATGAGGCAAGCCATCACTCCGGAGCAGAGGTTGGTCGCTACCTTGCGGTATTTGGCCACAGGGAGAAGTCTGCAGGACTTGAAGTTCTCGAAAGGCATCTCCCCCAGGCTCTGGGGATCATTATCCCAGAGACCTGTTCTGCCATCATCCAGGTCCTGCAGAAGGAGTATATGAAGGTAAGATTTTTTTCCTTTTATATAACATTTTATTGTATTGAATGTTTGATGATATCTTGTATTTCTTTCCTCATTCCCTAATTACCATGATTGTAATATGCTGTGAATGTCCCCTTTGTTCTCATGCATGCTGTATTTTTATGTAATTATTATTTTAGGTCCTTCATACATATTTGCCCTTCAATAACCTCCCCAGCATAGTATCTCCTGCCCTATATTCACCTCATGTAGTCACTTAACAATGTATTTTATCAGCTCCATAGTAGTGCTTTACCCCAAACACCCCCTAAAATGTTTGGAAATGTTATTTTAGCTTTAAATTCAGGCAGAGTGCCAGAGGCTTTTTTTGTGGTGTCCCCAAATCATTTTTAGTAACCCTTCCTCCCCCAACTGCTAAGTCAGCTGATCCCAATTCTCTATCTATCCTCAATCATCTATCTGCTGACTTTGCCAAACCCATACACACTATACCCACCTCTTTGGTGCTCAGATTTATGGATGAATTCCCCAAAGCATGTAGTGCAAGGGCCTACCTGAATACTTTACAATGGTACTGTTTAAAGTTTTTGTATCCTATTATTATCTTGATAGGTAATAGCAGAATGTCCAAATGTCCTCAAATGTGTACAATGTGTATTTATATCTTTGTATTATGACACTTCTTACCTGTCCAGTGGTCTGCCAATAGTGTAACTAAGGAGGGTCTGTTCCAAGTAATACCCATTATTTAGGCATTCATCTCTCAATGAAGTGAAGAGGGTTACCTTTCCAAGATTTCCACACACCCCATAATGTTAGAAATGGCCCATGAGAGGGGGGGGGGAATACGATAGGTGTACCTTATATTTTGGCCTTGTTAAATGTTTGTGTCTAATCTGCTTGCCATGTTTCAGAGTAAAAATAGTAATGTTTATTGTTTTTTTCCTCAACAGTTTCCTTCCACGCCACAGGAATGGCAGACTGTGGCCTCCCACTTTGCCGAGCGGTGGGACTTTCCTAACTGCGGAGGGGCAATTGATGGGAAACAGGTCCACGTCGTCCCACCACCCAACTCGGGGTCGTACTATTATAATTTCAAGGGGTTTAATAGTATAGTGATGTTGGTGGTGGTGTCGGCTAATTACGACTTCTTGTATGTGGACGTGGGGAAGAATGGCCGGATGTCCGATGGTGGAGCTATCGCCCAGACGGAGTTCTACAGGCATCTCCAGAATGGCAGCTTGGACTTGCCAGCTCCAGAGGACAATGTGGAAGGACTCCCATTTTGTGTTCGTTGCTGATGAAGCATTTGCGCTGGGGGACCACCTGATGCGGCCATTCCCAATGAGGTCCCTCACCCCGGAACAGAGGGTTTTTAATTACCGGATGGCCAGAGCCCGAAGAGTGGTGGAGAACACATTTGGAATCCTGGCCAGCCGGTTCCGCCTATTTCTGACACTTATCCATATGGCGGAGTATAAACTGAACCATATAATACTTGCGTGCTGTGTTCTCCATAACTTTTTACGGAAACATTCAGCCAACTATGCTGGCTCAGTTGGGCCTGAGGCCGGAATCCTACATCAAACCACACTGACGGCGCTTGAAAGTGGCCGTCCTGGCTTGCCCTCCCTGAGTGCCCGTGATGTCCGGTTACGCTACCTGGAGTTCTTTGCGGGTAGGGGGGCTATCAATATGCCAGACAATATGTGAAGCCTTTTTATAATAAAAAAAAAAGAAATTCTTTGTGGACATTTACTGCTTGTGTTTGTTTTAGCTGACCCTGACATAAATGTTTTGAGTGCAGAAAATGTCGTGATTGGGTAACCTTATACAAAGCACTGTTGGCTGGTATTTCCTAAATGCAAAAACACATTTCACTACAAGTGCACTTGCAACTGCACTGAAACTGCACTTGTAGTGCAAAGAGGATTTGCCCTTAGGAAATAACCCCCATTTTTGCATAAAACAGCTATTACATCACCCCAAAAGTGTTGTAGTGTTGAGACAATAAGCCACTTTTTTATACCTGCACAATCACATGTGCATTTACCAAAGGTTTTTAAAACAAACCAACATGTTTGTTGTATAACAATTTTTAGCATTGTCAAAATTCGAAATGTCCATTTCATATAAAACAGGCCTGTGTAAAACCAACAAGAAAGCCAAAAAACTTGAACTTACAAAGTTCCACATGTACCACATGTGGTAAAACCTGAAGGCTATGTCAGACATCAGTATTTAGGAACTAGGTTTGATATAGCGTTCAGATGGGGGGAAATCACCCCAGGAAAAGCCAAATTTGGAAGATGCACCCCAATTTACGAATGTTAACATGTGCTATCTGCCATCAGGGGGGATCAAGGGACGTGTTTTGGGGGAGCAAGCCCTTCAACGCGACTTTATAATTGAGGAAGGGGTTGCACCCCCAAAACGCGTCCATTGATCTCCCGTGATGGCAGATAGCACATGTTGGCACACTGTGTGCATCCTCCAAATTTGGCTTTTCAAAACATTGCAAAAAAATTTAAAAGATTGGACCACAATCCAAAAAGTGATTTTGTGGGGTTTTAAATTCGCCCCAAAACATCAATGATGTTATTATTTTTTTTAATAACATCATGGATTTTTTGCTGGATGTTTTGCAGTTCGGCATTACACCCCATGATCTCCCCGATCAGGATCTGGGCACTTTCTGAAGTAAAGCGTTCTCTATCCCTCACATCACGATCACCTAAAAAGAGATAAAGAAAAAAAAAACAGGTCTCAAAAATCTGCCACCATCCATCTCTTTTACCTGAGTCTGTGGTTGCAGACAGTCACCTGTTGTGGTGCCAATCTCCACCACATCTTCTTCTTCCTCCTGCTCAGCTTGGGTTTGGGGTATTTCACCTTCTTCCAGAGGTGGGGGGTCTCTGGTCTCCTCGGATGACGGGTGTCCTCCGAGTCTTTTTTCCCCTATGTAAAACAAAAATGGTATAATTAGCACACAGATTTTGATGGCCGAACTAGAAATAGGAAACATTGCTTGGAAGTGGGGTACAATTGTCAATTTTAGCCGAGTTCCAAGATGTCTTTTTTTTATTGCCCTTTGTCAAGCTGCAATACTTTACCTGTTTTGTACAAGCTTCACAGATGTAGCCCCTCCTATAGTATACACTGGAGCACCTGTGTGCCCCCCTAATAAAAATGTTGTTCTGGTGTCCCACACTAGTGCTCCAGTGTCCAGATGTGAAAACAGCTGCTCAGTGTCCTCTCCTTACACACAATCTAGTTGGCATTTCATTCTAGTAACAAACCCATCTACAGAAACAAATATTTGGCATCCAAGTAGGCCCAAAAAAAAATGTGGGAAAATGCATATGGCCTAAACAATGGTGTTGTAGAGGCCGAAAGAAAAATGTTTGATACGAACGAATAATGGGCCCATGAACATTCAAGTTGCCCTTTTAAACGTTACAATTAATAAAAGCACATGGAGCAGCACGAACGTAATAAAGACAGAAAGAATAGGAACACAGCACAACTACTTACTTTTTTGCAGCACTCTCCGGATCTTTCGGTACTGCTCTGGCTCTCTCAACTCACGTCCGACCACTGCTTCCTGAGCTGATCTTTCGATCTTCGGACCCCAAAATTCCTGTGAAGGCTTTTGATCACTTTCGCCATGATCTTGGCCTTTCTGATGTTGGGGTTGGGGTAAGACCCATATTTCCTGTCATAGTCAGACTTCCTCATGATGTCGACCATCTCCAACATCTCCCCAAAGGACATATTTGTGGCCTTAAAACGTCTCCTTCTGGATCGGGACGTGTCCAGATCCGGGCTTTCCTCCTCCTCCTCCTCCTCGTTGCTATAATTAGCACACACCTGCTCTAACTCCGCCATCATGCTCTTCACCCACTGCGCCGAACGAAAAGGGGTTGGGAATAGACTAGAAAGAACGTCAGGGGCGGGCGGAGTTACACGAATGCGCAGTGTGTATAAAGCGTAACACGCGTGCGTATTACGTACGATCTGTGAGCGGAGGAAAGAGCATTGGACGCGCCGATCGTAAGAACGAAGGTAAGAGACAAACTTGTGCCTATACTGCTTCTAGATTGAGGCCTATATTGTAACAAGATTAGGAGAGTTTTGTCTGACATTAGGCTTTGTCTTGTATTGTGTCTTGCAGTGAACATGGATATGCTACTCAAAGATAATGACTTCATGTCAGTATTCCTAGAGATGCTAAGGGAGCTGCCCTGTCTGTGGGAGATTAACCACCCCCATTTCAAGAACCAAGCAAAGAGGAAGGCAGCACTGGTGTAATTGTGTGAAATTGTGAAGCAGGTGATCCCCACGGCAGACATCACCTATTTAAAGATATTAATTGGTTGCATGAGGAGTACATATCTGAGGGAGCGCAAGAAAGTCCTGGATTCACAGAGATCCGAAGCAGCAGATGACATCTATGCCCCCAGGATGTTGTACCACGACAGGCTGCACTTTCTGGCAGGCCAGACTGAACCCAGGTCATCCCTATCCAGTCTTCCTTCCAGGCTTCCTTCCCCCCCGGCTGAGGCTTCTGACGCCCAACCTGGGCCTTCCAGGCCACATGTGGAGGAGCCCAGATTGAGCCAGATATAGCATTCCTCTAAATATTTCTGCTTGTCAAATCAATGATGTTAACTAGATGTTAGTTGGGAGTACTAATTTAGGATTGTGATTGATGAAGCAACAACTAAAACCATGTCCCTTTTTCATACACAGGGAAGTCGCAGCCAGGAGGTGGCCGGGCCGAGCCGGCTGGATGATTTGCAGGTCCCTCCACCCCCCCTGAATAGAGGGGTAGTAGGAGGAGTGCCCTAGAGGAGGCTGCTATAGAATTCTTTTGGAGGGCTACAGAGGTCCTGGGAGCACCCCACACCATGGAGGAGAACATTGCTGCCTTCATTGCATATAAAATGCAGAGGATGGAGGAGGGCCAACAAGTCATGTGTGAGGCGCTCATATTGGAGGCTCTTGAGAAAGGTATGAGGGGCCAAATGACACCTCAGACACACCTTTGTAATGGTCCTCCTCCTCCTCCTGCAGGTCCTCCTCCTCCTCCCTCTCCTCCAGGTCCCCCCAGTCCTCCTCCAGGTCTTCCCAGTTCTCTTCCTCCTCCAGGTCCTACTCCTCCTCCTGCCACATCTCCAACTGCACAGCCACAGCCCGGAAGGAAGCGTGGAAGGAAGACCAGACAGTGATTGCCCTGGGTTCAGTCTGGTCAGCCAAAAGATGCAGCCTCTTGTGGTACCACAGCCTCGGGACACACATGTCATCTGCTGCTATCCGGATCTCTGCGAATTCTGGACCAGACTGCCCTCCCTTACATATGGACTCCTCAGGCCACAAATTTTGATGTTGAAGAATTGATGTCTGCCGTGGGGGTCCCAGGCTTCGCTAATTTCTCTTGTTGATCCAGTGTTGCCTTCCTTTTTGGTTCTGATCCCTTAATAAAAGAATTTTTTTTTGAATTATACTCTCCTATGTGTTTTACTTCAAAAATGACAGTTTGTTTGTGAGGATTCAGGTACATTTCAAATATACAATGTGAAATGAACAAGGGACACCAACACCAAACAATCTCCTTGAGATTAAATAATACAAGATATCAATGGTGTTGGGGTAACTTGACACACAAAACACACACAAAAATATTCTGGAGTAAAAATAAAAATAACATTGAACAAAGATCAGCCTTGGAAAAAATCCAAACATTAAAGAAAAAAAAAGGCTGAAAATCCCAAAAAAAAAAAAAATAATAATATAAAACTGTCAGATGTGACAACTAATAACAATATATTCAGGGAATCCCACTAAAAAAACACAAATAAAAGTTTGTGAGAAGTGTGTGTGAATATGAGCAGCAAAACTACTTAATTCATGTCACATTAAAAAGAAGAAGAGAGTGCGCTGTATTAAACCATTTTGAACATTGCAGCGTGACGAAAGTGCTGTATCTATTGCGAACGCTAAGTTTACCAGAATGAGCTGTCCCGTCTCGGAATTTCTTCTGAGCATGCGTGGCACTTTGTGTGTCTGAACAGGCCACACACGGTCGGAATTGACGCGATCGGATTTTGTTGTCGGAAAATTTTATCTCCTGCTCTCCAACTTCGTGTGTCGGAAAATCCGATGGAAAATGTCCGATGGAGCCCACACACGGTCGGAATTTCCGACAACACGCTCCGATTGGACATTTTCCATCGGAAAATCCGACCGTGTGTACGGGGCATAAGAGTTAATATGGGAAAAACGTGTCTCCTCTTCACTGATGCTTTATCACCAATCCTTGTTTCACTAAAAACCCCAAATATTCAAAAAACATTTGTCATTGGGACAGAAAGTGAGGTGATATCTTCTGAAGAGGTGCACAGACAGCAAAACAAATGTTACAGGGGTGATAACCCTTCCCTATGTTTTCCAAAAAGCTTAAAAATAGAGTTTTTGGCTGGAGCTACACTTTAAAAATGTACCAGTTCAAAATTACAAACAGATTCTACTTAACAACAAACTTACAGTCCCTGTCTTGTTTGCACCGCCTGTATACTGCTGTTCAGAGAACATAGGGCCTCGGGGCCCCACTCCTTTCCTTTTTTTAATTTGGGTGCGGGGTTCCCCTTAATATCTACACAAGACCCAAAGGGCCTGGTAATGGACTGGGGGGTACCCATGCCGTTTGTCTCACTGATTTTCATCCATATTGCCGGGACCCGACATTACATTAAAGCTGCAAGCAGTTTTAAATGACTTTTATTCCTTTAAAAATGTCATTTTGTGCAGGGACTGTTCTAAGCACGGGAAACACGTGCCACTTTACAGGCATACTATAGACACCCCCCAGGTATGGTGGATGCAAACCCGAATTTTTTTTTTTTATCATACTGTATAGTACAAGATTTCCTATCATTTGAGCTCAGTCTTGCCACACAGAGTTAATCCATCTCTGAGCAATCCTCTTTTATTGTTCAGTGAGAGAAATCTTGACAAACTGACAAAAAGTTTGTCAAATACTCCCCCTTGCTGTGAGTAACAACCTAAGACACAGGCATGATTTTTTAATTCCCACCCCCACTCCTTTCTTCAGCAGCTCTGCAAGGATTGGCTGTTCCACACCTAAGCATGATTTGGCATGCTGAAGTCATGTAGTTACTTTCCAGTCTTTTCACTGTATGTTAGAGATCATAGCAGAAGTTCAGTTAGAAATACACAGGAGAAAATGCATATTGACAAGGGGAGTGTAGAGGTACTGACATCACAACTCCACCCACCGAGCTCCAGACAACAGACCCACCCACAGAATCTGCAGTTTTTCAGCTCTCATAACAGACAGAGGGGAGACATTTGACAGGTAAAGATACATGCAGGAGGCATGTATATCCTTATAGATAACCCCTATGGCAGTAGTTTAGAAAGGATGACATTGGGATTACATCCACTTTAAGCATCATTAAATTAATGCTTCCGAAAAAACGTTTTTAAAACTTTTTTTTGCATTGATACATGTCCCCTGGGGCAGGACCCGGGTCCCCAAACCCTTTTTAGGACAATAACTTACTAGGCATACTAGCCTTTAAAATTAGCACTTATGATTTCGAACGCTCGAGTCCCATAGACTTTAATGGGATTCTAAAGTTTGCGCAAACTTTCGGTCCGTTCACAGGTTCCGGTGCGAACCGAACTGGGGGGTGTTCGGTTCATCCCTAATACTTAGTTCCAAAGTTTTCCTTTTCTAAATAGTTTTGAAATTCACCTTTAGGAACTAAGACACATTGAGTTCTTCTTAGTGTGGTCCGGTTGTGAGAAATGATGCCCCATAGGTGTGCAGAACTCTTCTTCTTTATGTTCCTTGATGGTATGTCTGTGCAAATCCAGCCTAGCTTGCAACTTCTATCCTGTTTCACCAACATAAGATTCTTTGCTACATCTTTTGCATTGGATGAGGTACACAACATTACTGGAGGTGCAGTTGTATGATCCTGGGATATTGAAGATCCCTTTTGTGTGTGTGACACTTTTTTAGATGGATTGATTTGGTTGCACAGTTTGCAGCAATTTTTTTATTGCAGGGTTTGCTTCCATTATTTGTGACTTCATAATCAGAATAAAGTTTCCTACTTATTAGTTTATGTTTGGGGTTGGGTGGTTGTCTGAAAGCCTGTATTGGGGGTTGTAGGAATACTTATTTCAGAGTTTTATTCTCGGTTATGATGGGTTGTACATTTTTGATCATCTTTCTTATCCTTTCCAGTGCTGGATTATATGTGGTTACAAGAGGTACATGTTTTTTTTTCTTTGTATTGAAGTAGATTTTCTCTTCTGGTTTTCAAGCCCGTGTTTATATGATGGAAGAGAAAAAACTGCGCTGCTAGCAAAGGAGATCAAGCTGCAACTCAGGACGTTATATAACATCAATCAAATATGTAAAAAAGTAGGGGAGCTGCGCTAAATGGCTTGACCTATAAAGCAATTAGCTAGTGAGTGTGCTCTCACAGTGAATATGGCAAGTGTAAAGAAATATTGTGAAATAACACAGTATAGGGCATATAAAAAACTGCCACAATGAGTGAAAACAAATGTGCCAGTGAAAAAAAAAACAAATAAAGTGATAATTACAAAAAATTTGGCACACCTAAATCATTTACACATACTGTCAGTAAACCCAACTGACTAATAATATAAAGTGCTAAACCATATACATTGGGTAGTTGATAGCAAAAAGTCAATATGAAATAGTAATGACCATGCAAAAATGAAATAAAATAAATAAATGTTTGATTAAGAAATTATAAATAATCAAAAAATTGAATGATGTAAAAAGTCAAAAATTAGATGAAGCAAAAGTCCATAAGTGACTCATTGAAGGTGACACCAAACGCAGCACCACAGAAAACATGAAAGGATAAGAAATGCTTCCAACACTGCCGCTTACCAGATCACTATGGTCCCCTATCAAGGGGGACCACAGAGCGCAGATGGCCAATACCCCGGCCCGGCATCTCTGTGTAAACACTGGACTCCGGAGTCCAGTGTTTACACAGAGATCCCTTGCGGGGCCAAGTCCAGCATTGTGTGTGAATGCACGCAAAAGCAGGACTCTGGAGCGCACCCGCATAGGTGTCCTCCAAGGAGAGCGCTTCTCCAACGTGGACACGTGATGCGGGGAGGAGCTTTCAGAGCCGCCAGGGTAAATGACACTTCATCCCTGTAGCTTGTATACTTATAATGATGCTGATACATTTAACCAATTTCATCAGGACAGTATCATTTTACTTCCATATCCACATTGATCTTCTGTCCCTGTGAGGTTTCCTTGTTTTGTGTTCACTTGTTTAGATGCAGAGAGCCATAAGGAAACTCATACTCAGTATGGTAAAGAAAAAGCTTAAGGGTTGGAACAAATCAATGAATATCATCTACACTAAAGACCAACACAGCATGCAAGCAGTCTATTTTTTTTCATATGCTCTCCATAGCATGCATGATTAGCCAAGGGATCCATATAAATTGAAACATTATTCTGCAGGATTCTGCTTAACTTTCAGGTAAGGTGAGAGAGAAAACAAAAGCAAATATATATATATATATATATATATATATATATATATATATATATATATATATATAGTATGTAAAATGATTAATCATCATCTACTGGAAAATGAGTTTATTACTACAATGTGGGATATTCGGCAATGTGACAAGTTTAATTAAACTAATCATCCTGTTTGGTATATACCTAATAATATGATTTTTATATTGAGAAAACCATTTAGTGTATGAGGGACTGTTTGAAAGAACACAGGTGACAGCAAAGTATTCCCTTGCCTCAGACATTCGCCTATTGCCTGTGGTTAAATGCTGCTTGCCTCTCATTTCGCCAGTTTGGAATTTGCCATGGCAAAGGGCAGTCGTAATTAGGTCTGGAGGTCCTACATTGCTCTTTCAGGCAGAGGCAACTTACTGTTTATTACATTAATGTTTTTCTGGAGTGACCTCTTTTTTTCTTCATATGTGTGGTTGACCGTGTTCATTACGTGCTTGATAATTTTAGGGGGACCATAAGAAACATGCCCCCAATGATAATGGTTACAAAGTACAGTCTTATGCCCCATACACACGATCAGACATTGATCAGACATTGCGACAACAAAATCCATGGATTTTTTCGAGGGATGTTGGCTCAAACTTGTCTTGTATACACACGGTCACACAAAGTTGTCGGAATTTCCAAACGTCAAGAACACGGTGATGTACAACACGTACGATGGGACTAGAAAAGGGAAGTTCAATACCAAGTACGCCAACCTTAGGGCTCCTTCTGCTAATCTCGTGTTAGTAGAAGTTTGGTGAGAGAAGATTCAGGCTTTTCAAATTTGTGCTTTTTAGTCCGTTACTGCTCTTCAGTTTGTGCTTGTGGGTTTGTACCCTGTTTCCCCGAAAATAAGACCTAGCGTGATTGTCGGTGATGGCTGCAATATAAGCCCTACCCCCCAAATAAGCCCTAGTTAAAGTCCTTGAAGGTCTTATTTTCAGGGTAGGGCTTATTTTCGGGGAAATAGGGTAGGGCTTATTTGGGGGGTAGGGCTTATATTGCAGCCATCACCGACAATCACGCTAGGTCTTATTTTCGGGGAAACAGGGTATCTGGCTTTCAGTGCGTGTAGTCAGTTCGTAGCTGTTTTTTCAGTGCGTTTTAGCGCTCGTATCTGATTTTCAGCTCGCTCTTCTCAGGCTTTGCTATTTTTCAGTGCGTTCTGTTCATTCGTTCTGACCAGCCGACCGTTTTGAAGCCATGTTGTGGTTACATACTCGTCGTAGAGTTTGTGCTATGCAGGGGCTTGGTGTTGGGGCTCTTACTTTGACCCAAGCCCAGTCCATGAACAGGGCGGGGAGGATGAGTTCATGGACCAAGAATTGGTTACTCCAGGGTGACCAATTCTCTCATATGCCTTTGTTGCAGGAGATCCGTGAGAATATGTCAGAAACCATGAACCAGACAGAAGTACAGTAAAATTACACTTGTTTATTAAAAAAAAAAATAAGGTGGTAAATAGAGTAAGCGTAGTCAAAGCATATCCAGAGTCCAGCAACCGGATCGGGTAGTCAGCCAAGCCAGAGTTCAGTAACCAGATCGGGTAGTCAGCCAGGCCAGAAGTCAGGGATCCAAGTAGAGGAACAGCAAGCAGGATAAGGAGCCAGAAGGGATGTAAGCAAAGCCAGTCTTTAAACAGGAATGCAGGAGATGGTTTCTTATGATGTGACCAAGGCGAAGGCAGAGATGAAGACGAGCAGGATCAGGAACAGCTGGGTAACTGTGGAGAGAGATAAGAGCTGGCAATTAGCTGACAGCTGAGCGGCTAGCTCAGAGAAGGAAGGGCTGAGCCAGCCCTTACAGAATAATCCTGATGATATCAGGAATTATCTCCAGATGACGGACCTCGTTTTTCACCGTCTGTTGGCTTTGCTGCCCCCTTATATTACGAAGCAGGACACCTGCATGCGGCAAGCCATCACTCCTGAACAGAGGCTAGTCACCACGTTGCGGTACTTGGCAACGGGGAGAAGTCTGCAGGACATCAAGTTCTCGACAGGCATCTCCCCCCAGGCTCTGGGGATCATTATTCCAGAGACCTGTTCTGTCATCATTCAAGTCCTGCAGAAGGACTATATTAGGGTAAGTTTTATCCTTTAACACCACATTCTATGTATTTAATGTTTGCTAATGTATTGTATTTCTTTCCTCATTCCCTAATTACCATGATTGTAATATGCTGTGAATGTCCCCTTTGTTCTCATGCATGCTTGAATTTTTTAAACTTCCTTTTTTGTCCTTCATGCATATTTGCCTTTACTAATCTCCCCAGCATGCTATCCTGGGCCCATACACACCTAGCCTAGTCACTTAACAATGTATTTTGGCAGCTTCATTGTAGTGCTTACCTTAAACACCCCCTAAAATGTGTCCAAATGTTATTTATGTGCTTATATTCCTGCAGAGTGCCGCTAAGTCAACTGATACCAATCCTCTATCTGCTGACTTTGCCAAACCCATACACACTATACCTACCTCTTTTGTGTTCATATTTATGGATGAATTCACCAAAGCATGTAGTGAAAGGGCCTGCCTGAATACTTTCAAATGGTACTGTTTAAAGTGTTGTTCTCCTATTATCTTGATAGGTAATTGCAGAATGTAAAAACGTGTTTCCATATGTACAGTGTGTATTTCTATTTTTGTATTATGACACTTCTTACCTGTCCAGTGGGTTGCTAATAGTGTAAGTAAGGAGGGGCTGGCCAAAGCAACACACATTATGTATGCATTCAGCTCTCAATGAAGTGGAGAGGGTTACCTGTCCAAAACATCTCCCCCCCTCAAATTTATACAATGCGCCATCAGGGGGGGGGGAATCTGATAATTGGACCTTATACTTTTGTCTTTAAATACTCCTTCAAATAAATGTTATACTGATGTTGGCCAAGAATGTTTGTGTTTAATCTGCTTGCAATGTTTATGTGCAAAATTACTATTTTTTTCTTGTTTGACTCCACAGTTTCCTTCAATGCCACAGGATGGCAGACTGTGGCATCCCACTTTGTCGATCGTTTGGACTTTCCCAACTGTGGAGGGGCAATTGATGGGAAACACGTCCATATAGTTCCACCCCCCCCAACTCGGGGTCATACTATTATAACTATAAGGGGGTTAATAGTATTATGATGTTGGCGGTGGTGTCGGCGACATATGACTTCCTCTATGTGGATGTAGGGAAGAATGGCCAGATGTCAGATGGTGGAGTCATCGCCCAGATGGAGTTCTACAAGTGTCTCCAGAGTGGTGGCTTGGGATTGCCACATCCGGAAGAGAACATGGAAGGACTCCTGTTTGTCTATGTTGCTGATGAAGCATTTGGGTGGGGAGAACATCTGATGAGACCATTTCCCATGAGAACCCTCACCCCAGACCAGAGGGTTTTTAATTACCAGCTGGCCAGAGCCAGGAGAGTAGTGGAGAACTTTTTTGGGATACGGTTCCACCTATTTCTGACACCAATCTACATGGCAGAATATAAACTGAACCATATTGTGCTTGCTTGCTGCATTCTGCACAATTTTCTTCCAAAAAAATGCAACAAACTATGTGGCCTCAGTTGGGACTGAGGCTGGCTTTCCTGATACTTCAACCCTGTTGGCACTTGAAGCTGGACGTCCTGGCTTGCCCCCCCCAAAGCGCCCACGAAGTGAGACAAAAATATCTGGAATAGTTTGCGGTAGGGGGGCCATTGATATGCCAGCAAATGTCTGAGACATTTTTTCAATAAATATTTTTTAGAATCTAAACTAATATTTCATTTGTTTTACTGCTTGGGCTTTTTTTTGGCCATTTTCTTCAATAGTGCAAACATAATTTCTTTGATACAAGAGGTGACAATCTCTTCTTCAGCTAACTATTATGTTACACACACACCTTGTTTTTGTTGTTAATGTATGTAATGCATTAATTATAAAAATATTCATAATTGTAAGCTCTAGGGATTAGGGATGAGCCGAACACCCCCCTGTTCGATTCACGCCAGAACATGGGAACAGGCAAAAAATTTGTTCAAACATGCGAACACCGTTAAAGTCTATGGGACTCGAACATGAATAATCAAAAGTGCTAATTTTAAAGGCTTATATGCAAGTTATTGCCATAAAAAGTGTTTGGGGACCTGGGTCCTGCCCCAAAGGACATGGATCAATGCAAAAAAAAAGTTTTAAAAATGGCCGTTTTTTCAGGAGCAGTGATTTTAATAATGCTTAAAGTGAAACAATAAAAGTGTAATATTCCTTTAAATTTCATACCTGGGGGGTGTCTATAGTATGCCTGTAAAGGGGCGCATGTTTCCCGTGTTTAGAACAGTCTGACAGCAAAATTACATTTCAAAGGAAAAAAGTCATTTAAAAGTACTTGCGGCTATAATAAATTGCTGGTCCGACAATACACATAAAAGTTCATTGAAAAAAACAGCATGGGATTTCCCCACAGGGGAACCCCGAACCAAAATTTTTTAAAAAATGGCATGGGGTCCCCCTAAATTCCATACCAGGCCCTTCAGGTGAACCCCGCACCAAAATTTAAAAAAAATGGCGTGGGGCCCCCCCAAAAATCCATACGAGACCCTTATACGAGCACACAACCTGGCAGGCCGCAGGAAAAGAGGGGGGACAAGAGAGCGGCCCCCCCTCCTGAACATACCAGGCCACATGCCCTCAACATTGGGAGGGTGCTTTGGGGTCCCCCCAAAGCACCTTGTCCCCATGTTGATGAGGACAAGGGCTTCATCCCCACAACCCTTGCCCGGTGGTTGTGGGGGTCTGCGGGTTGGGGGCTTATCGGAATCTGGAAGCCCTCTTTAACAAGGGGACCCCCAGATCCCGGCCCCCCCTGTGTGAAATGGTAAAGGGGTACAAAAGTACCCCTACCATTTCACCAAAAAAGTGTCAAAAATGGTAAAAATGACAAGAGACAGTTTTGACAATTCCTTTATTTAAATGCTTCTCCTTTCCATCTTCTTTCTTCTACCTTCTATCCTCTGCTTCTTGCTCTGGTGTTCTCGTTCGGCATCTTCCTCCGTGGCGTCTTCCTCCCTTCTTCGTTCTGGGGCCGCTCCGCATCCATGATGGGAGGCTCCCGCTGTGTGACTTTTCTCATCTTCTGACTGTTCTTAAATAACGGAGGGCGGGGCCACCCGGTAACCCCGCCCCCTCTGACGCACGGAGACTTGACGGGGACTTCCCCGAGGCTTTACCCGTGACGTCAGAGGGGGGCAGGGTCACCCGTTATGTAACGGGTGATTCCGACCACTCTGACATCACAGGGAAAGCCTCAGGGAAATCCCCGTGCCTCAGAGGGGGGCGGGGTCACCGGGTGGCCCCGCCCTCCATTATTTAAGAACCATCAGAAGACAAGAAGCATCATACAGCGGGAGCCTCCCATCATGGATGCGGAGCGGCCCGAGAACGAAGAAGGGAAGAAGATGCCGCGGAGGAAGATGCTGGACGAGAACACCGGAGCAAGAAACAGAGGATTGGATGAAGAACCAGAAGAAGAAGAAGAAGATGGAGGAAGAAACTGAAGGAAGATAGAAGAAAGATGATAGAAGAAAGAAGATGGAAAGAAGAAGAATTTAAATAAAGTAATTGTCAATAACTGTCTCTTGTCATTTTTAACATTTTTGACACTTTTTTTGTGAAATGGTAGGGGTACTTTTGTACCCCCTTACCATTTCACACAGGGGGGGCCGGGATCTGGGGGTCCCCTTGTTAAAGAGGGCTTCCAGATTCCGATAAGCCCCCCGTCCGCAGACCCCCACAACCACCGGGCAAGGGTTGTGGGGATGAGGCCCTTTTCCTCATCAACATGGGGACAAGGTGCTTTGGGGGGACCCCAAAGCACCCTCCCAATGTTGAGGGCATATGGCCTGGTATGTTCAGGAGGGGGGGCCACTCTCTTGTCCCCCCTCTTTTCCTGTGGCCTGCCAGGTTGTGTGCTCGTATAAGGGTCTCGTATGGATTTTTGGGGGGACCCCACGCCATTTTTTTAAAATTTTGGTGCAGGGTTCCCCTTAAAATCCATTTTGAGGGGGACCCCCACGCCTTTTTTTTTAAACTTTGGTACGGGGTTCCCCTTAATATCCATACCAGACCTGAAGGGCCCGGCATGGAATTTAGGGGGACCCACGCCATTTTTTTTTACATTTTGGTTCCGGGTTCCCCTGTGGGGAAATCCCATGCCATTTTTATCAATGAACTTATATGTGTATTGTCGGACCAACAATTCATTAATAGCCGCAAGTACTTTTAAATGACTTTTTTTCCTTTAAAATGTCATTTTGCTGTCAGACTGTTCTAAAAAGGGGAAACATGCGCCCCTTTACAGGCATACTATAGACACCCCCCAGGTACGAAATTTAAAGGAATATTGCAGTTTTATTCCACTTTAAGCATTATTAAAATCACTGCTCCTGAAAAAACTGCATTGATCCATGTCCCCTGGGGTAGGACCCAGGTCCCCAAACACTTTTTATGACAATACCATGCATATAAGCCTTTAAAATTAGCACTTTTCATTTCTCCCATAGACTTTTAAAGGGTGTCCCGCGGCTTTCGAATTTGCTGCGAACACCCCAAATTGTTCGCTGTTCGGCAAACTTGCGAACAGCCGATGTTCGAGTCGAACATGAGTTGGACTCGAGCTTGAAGCTCATCCCTACTAGGGATGCACTGATGCCACTTTTTTGACACCGAGTACGAGTACCGATATTTGACATCATGTACTCGCCTATACCAATTACCGATACCTGATTTTGGTCACGTGACCATTTTTAAAAAAAATAATGAAAAATTACACATTTTCGCCATAATATGAGGAATTGAAACACAGTCAAAAGACATTATGAAAGAAAACATGTTTATTTGCTGGTCACAAAGCTGTTAAAGCTCAAATTGCACAGAACATGTTATATAAAAAATAATCTCAATGTCATCAATGACATGTACATTGCAAGTTCATAATGTTTAGGCATGAGGAGAAGCAAGAACAGTACAGTACCTCAGTCAACTCAAAACATAAGACATTATTTATAAAATTTCAAAAACCAAAAAAACACAACATGTGTTTGTTTCCAGTTCAACTTACATGTGTAAGAGAAACACTTTTCACAGACAGAACATTCCAGGATGGCAAGTATGTGTTAGGTTGGCAAGTAGGCTGCAATAAGGCCTCATGCACAGCTCAAAGCAGTTGCTTCTCCAGGTGTTTTAGCTCTTTTGAGCTTTTTTTTTCTCTACCTGTTACCTCTTCCCCTCCATGTTACCCTATGTGTTCATTCATGGCCATTGGCCAAGGAACACTATGCGGTTTCAGAAGTTTAGTGGCAGGGCAACTTATAGGTAGCAGGCAGAAAAAAAATTCCAAAGAAATTGGAAATGGAAATCTTTGGATTTTTTTTCTGCCTGTAAACTTTCCTGTCACTAAACTCCTGAAATTAGTGTGCAATGAGCTGACATGGAAGGGAGGCGTTAACAGGCAGGAAAAAAGCTCAAACTCCTTGAGGAGCAGATGCTTTTAGCTGCTTTGTACAGGCATTATGCCTTGAAAATGAAAAGCTCAAATGTCACACAGAACATGAAATATGATCATTGTTGATGACGCCACGTATAAAACAAACATCACAAGTTCACATCATCACATCAACCAACCCAAGTGCAATACAGTTAAATAATGTTAGGCCTGAGAAGGAGCAACTGAACAGTACCTCAAAACTAACATTATTTTGTAAACATTTTTTAAATAATAAAAAAAGTGCTAGCTTCTAGTTCAACTTCTTATGAAACTCATGAAAAAACATTTTTCACAGACCAAAATTAGGGTCATTCCAGGCTGGCAAGGCCAAGGAGCCAATGACTTAGCAGCAGCTGCTCCTACAGGCGTTTGAGCTCCCTGTTTTTGAGCCTTTCGTTTGCCCGTAGTGTTAACTCTATGCCGCTCCATATTAGGCTATGTGTCCCCAATGCATTGCACGTTGAATCACCTATAGTGTGCAATGTGCACACCATAGGTGATTCACTTTTTCACTTAAGGAAAAAGGTTGTGGCATATTTATTTTTATTTTTTTTAATTTTTTTTTAAAGGCCAACATGGAGGGGAGTTAACAGGCAGAAGAAACGCTAAAAAAAAACGCTCAAATGCCAGGTGGAGCAGTTGCTTTGAGCTGCAGCGTGCAACTGTGCATGATGCCTTACAGTTGGACAGTAACAGGCGGTAGATTACTTTTCCAATTCAAACGCAAGTGGCAAGTTTTTTTAAGAAACAGAAGAATCTCTGCATGTTCAGTTAGAAGTCGGTTTCTGGTGTCAGTCAGAATGTGTGACGCTGCACTGAGCAATCTCTCACTTTCCACACTACTGCAAGGAGCTGATAGATATTTTTGTGCCAATTGGGCTAGAGTGGGAAATCGCAGTTTATTGACTGCCCAATACTCAAGAGGTTTGTCCGAATGAGGCATAGTGACCTCTCCAAGATATGCTTCTAGTTGTATGGTAGCAGCTGTGGGAGCACTGTTCTCAAATGTAGATGAATAAGCAATTTCTTTAAAAACACTGTCCACAGTCACACCGGTACCTGGCTGTTGCTCAGTGCGAGGCATTTTGGTAGCTGGTTTCTCAAGCACCTCAGGTATAGCTGCCTGTGCCTGTTGTACCTGTACAGAAGATATTTGTTGCATTTCCAGCACGAACATCTTTGGCCTGCCTGCCAGCATCTGCATTTGAGAAGAACTGATCTTTATACCTAGAAGAAGAAAAATACAAGACATTAGACAACGTCATGCAAGCAAAGCAACAACTGTGGAAGCTTGCTGTGGGGACACTGCTAGAAGGAAAGGTGATATCAGGGGACACAGCAAAAACAGTTGTCTGGCCTGCTCTGTGCAAAACCATTACACAGAGGCAGAGCAGGTAAGTGTGTTTGTTATTATCGATTTTGTTTTGTGTTTTTTATGAAGGTGAGATTTACAATGTTATCACTTGCATTACAATTTATTTTTTTAATGCAAGCAAGTGATAATAACACTGTAAAACATCACCTTCATCCAAAAAACAAAAAACAAAATCATATAATCAATATTCAAATAAAAACAATGCAAACAATGCAAAATAATGCTAATGTCTGTAATTAGCTTAATTGCACAGTGGATTGATGCCAATTTTACTCTGCACCAAGTCATTCTGCATGCAAAGAAATTTCAAGGCTCTCACACAGACCAAGCTATAAGAAGCATACTTTACACTTGGGCGATTCCCAAAAGTTCTGTCCATGTGGTAGTCCGTGATAAAGGAGAAATATGATAAAAGTTGTTAAGATGCTGTTCTTCAGAGTCTTTCATGTGTGGCACATACACTGTAGCTGGCTGTCTCAGAGGGGCTTTTATCACAGCGCAGCATTACGGAGGCTGTGGGAGTTTGGCGCAAAATAGTTGGGCACTTTAAACATTTAAACCTGGCATATTCTCGGCTGCAAGATATTCAGATCCAGCTTGGTCAACCCATTAAAAGACTTTAACAAGATGTTCAGACTCGCTGGAACAGCACTTTTTACATGCTGCAGTCTCTTATAGAGCAAAAATGGGCCATTGGAGTATATGTGTCAGGACATGAGCTGCCTGCAACGATCACTGCAAAACAGTGGAATCTCATTGAGAAGATGATCAACATCTTGGCTCCCTTTGAAGAGATGACTCGGCATGTGAGTTGTTCAGATTCTTTTGCCTCGGATGTAATTCCTGCAGCGACTGTGCTACTGCGATTATTATCTAAAGAAGTGGATGAGGACCACAGTGTTAAAATGATGAAGAACACATTGACTGGTGCTTTGCACAAACGGTTCTCTGACATGGAGTAAAATCCACTTTACTGCATCGCTACCTTACTCGATCCAAGGTAATCAATAAAAAACGTATACTTAGCACACAGATATTTGGGGGCAGAAATAGGAATATGAAACATTGCTTGGAAGTGTCGTACAATTGTATGTTTTGGCAGAGTTCCAAGCTGAAGACATTTTTATTTCCTTTCCAATGCTGGAATACTTCCCTTTTTTGGACAAGTTTCACACATGGAGACACCCCAAGTATCCACTGGAGCACCTGTGTGGGACACCCTAAAAAGTTTGTTCTGGTGTCCCACGCTAGTGCTCCTGCGTCCAGATGTATAAACAGCTGCTGAGTGTGCTCTCCTTTACACTAAATCAAGTTTGCATTTCATTCTAGTTACAAACCCATCTAGAAAACAAACTTCTTTTAATACAAATAGGCCTGAACAAATGTAGTTAACTTGCATGTGCCCAAAACATCGTGTTTTGGGCCAACGAACAATGTTTCCTATGACAGATTTATGTGCCCATGACCATGAAAGTTGCCATTTTAAACTGTACAACAGTAAAGAAAAGCACATGGAGCAGCATGCAAGTAATAATAATAATAATAATAGGAACACATGACAACTACATACTTTTTAGAGGCACTCTCTTGATCCTTCTGTACTGATCGTGCTCCCTCAATTTGAGGTTTGACCAGCATTTTCTCAGTTGATCCTTGGATCGCCAGACTCTTCACAACTTTAGTCATGATCTTGGCCTTTCTTAAATTTGTGTTTGGGTAAGGTCCATGCTTCCCATTAGGGATGGGCCGAACAGACCCCTGTTCGGTTTGGACCAGAACTCCCGAACACCGCAAACGTTCAGACCCTGAACACTGAACCCATTAAAGTCAATGGGACCTGAACATTAAATATCAAAAGTGCCCATTTTGAAGGCTTAAATGCAAGTAATTAGGCATACAATGGTTATAGGGGTCTGGGTCCTGCTCTGGGGGACATGGATCAATAAAAAAAGAAGTTTGTTAAAAATGCCATTTTTAAATGAGTAGTGATTTTTTGATTTTTAAAGTGAAAGCCTAAAAATGAAAAAATCCTTCCAATATAGTGCCAGAGGGGTCCCCTTAGTCTAACTGTAAAGCGGCAGATCTGTACCATGTCTAGAATCTGCTGCAGCAATAATTGAATTTATAAAGCCAAAAAAAATGAAATTTTTCCTGCAAGCTGCCCTTATTTTGCTCAGCAACAGCTGGGGAGCCAGTGTGTATGATGAGACCACAATGTAGTGCACTGGGAACAAGATTAAAGATTTTTTAGATACATTCTGGTGTCACTTTGACTTTGGATAGAAGTAACGGGTGCGTTAAAATTGGTCTTTGGGTGTCGGTGGCGCCTTCCCACTGTAACTCTATAGAGATAATCTTGATGAAAGCAAGAATTTGCCTTGCTGTAAAAATTTGCAATGATATGCACCTGTCAAACAGGTGCAGAAAAAATGGTCTTTGAGTGTTAATTGTGCCCATGAAACCTATACCAAATACATTCTTCCAGATGAAATGATTAAACACCCTCAAAGCTAGGCAGCCTCGAAGTCCTGCAGAGATTCCACATCCCAAAAAGACTTAATTAGTGACATCGGCATCAGGGGCTTTATAGCTGGTAATCCAGGACTGATTCATTTTTAAAAAAGTCAAACGGGGGGGCGCATGCGCGGCGCTGAGCGTGATGGACGTCTGAGTCGGTAGCTCCGTTCGGCCCGGGTAGATAACGGCTTCAGGAGGGCTCATATCACCTAATTCCACAGCGCTTTTATCACCCCTCGAGCCCCTTATACCTGGTGCATGCCTGGGAGAAAGAAAAAACCCAGAGGATCGGCTCAACATACCTTAACGCACTATCTCCTCCGCGCCCGTGATCAAGGCAGCATGTCCCAAAATGGCGCTGCGGGAAGAAACATACCTCCGTCTCCGGTCTCCTCTCCTGGACGTCCCACAGACCAGACACCACTTCTGGATCCTAGCCGTGAGTACACTGCATCTCTCACTAAATCTGACCTAGAAAGCAGTCTGGAGGCCATGTATGCAAGGCTTGCAACTAAATTCCAAACGGAGCTCCATAAAACATCTCATACACTTTCCCAAGAGATAGCCTCACTGGGCTCTAGGACAGAAAGGCTAGAAACAAAGCACGATGAGCTGGCTCTGGCCTACAGTGACCTCTCCAGAGAACACGAGTCTCTAGCCACAGCTTGCTCCCTGATGCAATCCCAAATCGAAGACCTCGATAACCGCAACAGACGCAACAATTTGCGCGTAAGAGGTATACCAGAATCTGTCACGGATCTCATCCCCACAATAATCCGCCTATTTAAATCTCTGCTCCCAGACACTGATGCCGGAGCGTTCACTTGTGATCGTATCCACAGAGCCCTCAGGCCTAAACCTCCTGAAGATAAACCTCCCAGGGATATTGTTCTTTGCATGAAGGACTTTCTAACTAAGGAGGAGATACTCAGAGCTGCTCGCAATCAACAACGCATCACTCTGGACGATCGCATCATCCAAATATACCCTGATATCTCTCCCGCCACCTTGGATAGGAGACGTGGCATGAAGGAAATAACATCTGCCCTTCAAGCAGCTCGCATTCGCTACAAATGGGGCTTTCCATTTAAGCTAGTAATTCCCCACAATGGCACCACTTACTCTGCCACGTCACTCCTGGAAGGTCAAGAAGTCCTTGTAAAATTGGGCCTTTTGGATTCGGCCGTCATTCGCCGACCACCTTCTACTCCTAGACCATCACCCATCTGGCAGACCCCCCCAACCAGGAGAGACAGACGGAGGATCAGATATGACATCGGAGATAGATTTGATGAACCCTTTCCTTGATCGTCTCAACACAGTTGACCACCACAAGATCCCCAAGCAACTTGCATCATCCTTCTGATTTCAAGATCCCGGACGTCGGTCCCTTGGAGCTGCGACATGCACACCCCACCCAGCAGAAGCTTGCAGTTTCTGACCTTTTTTATTTTTTGTTTGAGTCATTGCTGCAGGCCTGTTCTCTTTTTGTTTTGTTTTTTCTTATATGTGTTTTTGGGTTTATACCCACTTGATCTACAAAGTTCAGAACATTTTTCACGCTGGGTTCGAGACCTTGCAGTCTCGGGAGTAGGTATTTTTCTTATCAGGTTTTCTACAATTACCTGATCCAGTTTCTAGTTATGATGACTTTTGGGTTACTATCAGTCCTATGTTTTTTTTTCTTATCCTTCTCTCCTTTTATTTTTTTGTTTCTCTTTTCTACCCACAGGTTTTGGACTTTCGGTAGTCTATGTTTACATCGACTCTATATTGCATTATTGTCTTGCAGGATACATGCTTCATTAGGCCATTATGGCTTGCATATTTGTATGTTATGCTTCACTACCCTCCTGTGCATGAGTGTGTCGGCCCTCAGCTTGACCCTTGAAATGATAGATACTGGTCATAAAACACATTTGGCTCCTATCTATCTTCAGACGATAGCGAATAAAAACATTTACCATGGTAATTAAATGTGTATCACACAATGTTAAGGGATTTAATTCCCCACCTAAAAGGAAGAAGGCTTTTGCCTTTTACAAACAACTAGGAGCTCAAATTCTCCTATTACAGGAGACACATTTTGCACACTCCTCACACCCCAAATTCCTCCACAGAAGCTTTCCTCAGACTTTCTGCTCCCTACACCAGACTAAAAGTAGAGGAGCCGCCATACTCTTGCACAGATCCTTCCCAATGGAAGTCAAACAGGTATTTAAAGACAAAGACAGCAGATATGTCATAATCAAAGGCCAGATCCACAACAGAGAACTCACTATTGCCAGTATTTATGCTCCAAATGACTCCCCCGCCTCTTTTTTCCACTCATTCTTTGACCGCCTCTCTCATTTCCATTCACCACACATGATTATTGGAGGGGACTTCAATATGGTGGCCAACCCCAACCTGGATAGATCCAACTTGTCCCCATCAGCCAAATCATTTCCCCGCTCCCTCTCCAGTGGCTTGCTAGAACATCAGCTGGTAGACTCCTGGAGAGCCCTCAATATTGGTTCTAGAGAATACACATTCTACTCCTATCCTCATAAAAGTTATGCAAGATTGGATTATATTTACACCACCCCAATAATTCTCGCCAACACCACAGATGCTAGCATCCACCCCTGCTCCTGGTCTGACCATCATGCCACTGCCTTCACCACTACTTACATTAGGCTTGCGCCTACCTCTTACTCTTGGCGTCTAAATGAAGCCCTCCTCTCAGATGCAGTGGTGGAGGCAGAAATCGCACGAGCCATTGAAGAATATTTTAATTTTAATGCCATCCCAGAAACCCCCCCTGCCGTAGTCTGGTCAGCACATAAGGCAGTCCTTAGGGGCAAATTAATTAGTCTAGCCTCAGCCCAGAACAAAATAGACAAACAAAACATCTTAACCCTCACTAAAGAACTAGATGATCTATATAAAAATACTAATCTCTTACACCTAGACTCCACCAGACAGTTGATTGATCAAAAGAGATTAGAGCTGGATGGCATCCTGTCGAAGAGGGTGGAAAAATCTCTGCGATGGTCTAAAGCCAAATTCCTCCTTCACGAGAGCTCTGCCTCTACCCTCTTCGCCAGAAAATTAAATCACTCATCTCGCCCACCCCACATTTATAGATTAGCGACCCCTTCAGGACATCTCACTTCCCATCCCATAGAGGTCCTACATATCTTTGAACAATTTTACTCCTCCCTGCTGGCCCCCTCTCAATTAAAACCCTCACCAGATGATGAGGCCTGGTTTCAGAATATTCCTCTTCCACATCTTACTCCTACACATCTTGACAAACTGAACGCCCCCATCACTTCTGCTGAGGTTTTGAACGTAATCAAATCCTTAAAAT
Source organism: Lithobates clamitans (assembly GCA_037952925.1). Lineage (NCBI taxonomy): Eukaryota > Metazoa > Chordata > Amphibia > Anura > Ranidae > Lithobates > Lithobates clamitans. The sequence continues at coordinate 7,100,445 of JBBGZY010000451.1, forward strand.
CAACCTCAGCCCCAGGCCCCGACGGATTTTCCTCCCTATACTATAAAAAATTTTCATCCCTCCTCACCACTAGGTTGACCCATTTATTTAATTATATTCTACAAGGTGGTAGTTTCCCTGAAGAGATGTTACTAGCCAATATGTCCCTGATACCGAAACCCCACAAAAACCACACTCTACCACAAAACTACCGACCTATTTCGGTCATTAATAATGATTTGAAAATATTTAGCAGGATCATGGCAGACAGACTAGCAGGTGTTATCCCCTATTTGATTTCCCCTTTTCAATCGGGTTTTATACCCCATAGACTTATCACCGATAATATCCGGCTAGCGGCTAATATAATACAAGATGCCAACCTTTTTTCACGTAAACTCCTCATGCTTAGCCTGGACATACAGAAGGCATTTGATAGCGTCTCATGGTCATACATCACCACACTCTTGCAGAGGATGGGTTTCCAGGGAGCATTTCTTCAAGCTTTCTTGGCCCTTTACCGTAACCCGAAAACCCGGATCAGGCTCCCTGGCTGTAACTCTGGGTTTTTTGACCTAGGCAAGGGTACGAGACAAGGGTGCCCGTTGTCGCCCTTAATTTTTGCGTTAGCCCTTGAGCCATTAGCCATAGCTATACTCCAAGACCCTGATATCTCGGGTTATGTTAAGGGACATTCCACATACAAATTTGGAATGTATGCTGATGACGTACTAATGTTTCTCACTAACCCCCTGATCTCTCTGCCGAACTTATTTCAAACTCTCTCTAGGTTTGCAGAGATCTCAGGTCTATCCATCAACATGGCTAAATCAAGCGCCCTTCCTATTGGCTACTCTCCTGGAGAACTGCGACATCTTCAGTCAGTCTACCCTTTTATTTGGGCAGATTCTCACCTTCAATATCTGGGAATCAACCTGACTAAGGATTACCGCAGACTCTTTGAAGTAAATCTCCCACCTATGGTTTCCAAAATAAAAGGTATCCTTAAACTATGGTCACACCTCCACATTTCATTTCTGGGCAGAATCACTGCTCTTAAGATGACTATTCTTCCCAAACTCCTCTACCTTTTTAGATCCCTACCACTTAAAATTTCTAAAACATACCTCCACACTATTCAGGTGTTGCTTAACAGATTTATATGGAAAGACAAACCCCCACGCTTCGCCAAAGAAGTCCTTTACCGTTCTTCCAAAAGGGGTGGTCTAGGCGTTCCTCAAATATGGCTTTACTACCTAGCCAGTAGATATACCCAACAAGCACAATGGAATATTCATAACTCCAGAGTCCCTTGGGTGCAATTTGAAAACGAATCCATTGCTCCTCTATATCTCCCTGCCCTTATGTGGTCAAACAACCAAAACAGACCAGAAGTAGGCACTAAAAATCTGATCACACATGACAGTCTTCAACTTTGGGACACATATAAAAAAACATACAACCTCATTTCAGCTGTCCCTCTAGGTGCCTCATTCCTAGGCGATTCTAGATTCCCATTGGCCTTTGACAGACCCTCCTCCTTTCAACTCTGGATTGACCTAAAACTAATTACGTTAGATAAATTTTTTATAAACTCAAACTTTATTTCTTTTTCTCAGCTACAATCCACATACCAGATTCCAAACACTGAATTCTATCACTTCTTACAAATACGTCACTTCTTCCAAAAACACTACATTGGACCTGTGGCGACCTCCACCACTCTATATGAAGACATATGTCATAACTCACCCCGCCAAAAAGGTCTGATCTCACTAGTCTATATCAATCTAGAAGCTAATTCAGAGGGAACAACCCCTAAATATAGAGCTCAATGGGAATCGGAACTAGACCCTGAGGTAGATGACATTGACTGGGTGAAGGGCTGGCAGAACCTACGTAAATGCACTAAATCCATCATGGTCCGCGAAACTGCCATTAAATTAATAACACGCTGGTACTACACCCCAATGCGAATTCACAAGATCTACCCACAATCATCTCCTCTCTGCTTTAGAGGTTGTCTGCAACAAGGCTCATTTCTCCATATATTTTGGGACTGTGAGAAACTACGTCCAACTTGGAATGAGATCCTTAAAGTTATGGATAAATTAGCAGGCAAACCTCTTAATATCTCATACCAACACTGCTTATTATTTCAATCCCCTTCAGACACCCCAAAACCTTTGGTTAAACTGATCCACTCTATCTGTATAGCTTTTCATTGGATGGTCGCTCTACATTGGAAATCGGCTTCAGTACCATACTCTCAAGTTATCGCAAGAATAGACCAAATGATGTTGGCGGATAAAATCTACCACACCCTACATGACACTATACCTAAACATGACGCTATCTGGAACCCTTGGTTCTTATTTAGGCTCCAAACCTGACAAACCTATGGTTTTCTTTTCTTTTCATTTTAATTTTGGAATTTTCATTTTCCTGCATTGGACTTTCTTTGTTTTTTTTTCTCATTTTCTTTTCCTTTGATTTAGTTTTTAGATATGTCTCTTCTACTTAGCTAAATCTCAGACTTTCAGAATAGCTCAATAGCTCTAACAGATATGTATAACTCAACAGTTTATATTTGTACTCTGTCTTTGCATATAATTTGTATCCTCACACCCCTGTATTCAATCTACTGATGGTCTTGGATTTGTAACCCTCTCTCTGTTATTCTTTAAAAATAAAATAAAAAACTTTTTGAAAACAAAAAAAAAAGTCAAACGGTCCAGACGCGTTCTATGATCAGTAACAAAACCTCCTGCAGCACTGAATGCCCGATCTGAACGCACACTGGATGCAGGGCAGCCCAACAACTCAATAGCATACTGGACAAGTTCTGGCCAGTGGTCTATTCTCATGACCCAGTAAGCCAGTGGATCGTCAGTGGAAAGCTCTCCGTCTCTGTTTTGGCCCCGAGGTAATCGTCCACCATGTGATGCAGACGCTGCCGATGGGATGTGAAACCTGACATCCCTGGGCGGTAAGGACTAAAAAAATTCTGAAATGCCTCACTTAGGCAGATGCCTTCTCCAACGCTCCTTTCTTGACCAACGGAAGACTGAAAACGATGTTTTCCACCACACTGTAACCTACTAGAGTCAGGAAAAACGTTCAATAAAATCCTCTTTAATGTGTCCTCAAGAGATTTTATCCTCTGCACTCTCTGTGGGGACGGGATGAGTTCGGAGACCTTCCCCTTATAACGGTGGTCAAGGAGGGTTGCCTACCAGTAATCATCCTTCTCCTTTATGCCACGTATTCTTGTGTTCTTTCGCAGGCTTTGAAGCATGAGGTTGCCCATGCGCCTCAAATTTGCAGAGGCTTGAGAAGCAGACTCCTGGGGGTCACTCAGGATGAATTATTAATAAAATAAAGTCAGCGCAAAAAATCCAATATTTAAAAATACAAGCAGCTGAATACTGAAGGTAAACATAAAAAACCTCAAAGTACATAGGATGAATAAAGCAGTGCAGCGCTATACCCAGAAGTTCAAATATTACTAATAAAAGTCCCTTTAAATTTAAATCCAAAAGTTGATAGAGAAAAGGTCTCCTCTGTAGTGGTCTAAGGGCTCATGACAGTCCATGCAGTGCTATACATCCGTGATTCCACCACCAGCTAGCCAAACCGCTCACCTCAGCATATGGACCCCTGAGCTAACAGACGGGTCAAAACAGCATTTACCACTCTCAGTGGATAAAGATGGAGACTTGCATGGGCAGATGGTCACACGATATAAAGGCAGCACTCAGTATTTGATGATCATGTTCACATGCAATAAAAATTAGAGTACATAGTGCACACTGTGTGACTAAGAAGATCACATTTATTAAAAGTCAAGTACTCACATACACAGCACTACACCCTAGTGCTGGGATAAAGGTAAAATAGCATCAAAGGATAACGTCAAGTAGTAATGGTGGCTGCAGTGATGTCCAAGGAACTCCGGCACTCGTATCGTCCACATCTGGACTTCGTCAGCGGTAGTGGAGTCCAAGACATCCGATCTATATATATATAGAGCCCCAATAACTGTTTCCTATGTGATAAAAAACCTCCCACGGGCACCATCCAACCAGCTCTGGCCACTATGGGGTCAAGGGGATTACTTTCTGCCGAAGCTTATAGGTCACTATAGCAACCAAGGCATCTACCTCATGACACCCGGTCATGTGACCCTACGATCAGGAAGTAAAACCCCTATTAGCATAAAACTATGGTCATGTAACCTTACACTCATGTTACCAGCAGAAGCTGGAACACAAACAACTATAGAACTCCGCCCCTCATAACCAAGCCTCCTCCTCAAGCCATTGCTATGGTGATCAGCTTTGCGAAATTTAAATGTCACAACTATATGCCACTGTTTGTATGGCTGCTACCGGACCACAAACTAAAAAATGCTTATACCGATCGCCACACCTGCATATAAAAGGCTAAGAAGGCTGAGGGGGATTTCAAATAAAAAGGTTAAAATAAAAATAAAATTAAATAAGCCGCAAATGGAAAATTCCCTATATACTATATAAAAAACAACATCACTGCAGCCACCTGACAGCCATACCATGAGCATAACATCTATTCCAAATCTCAATGTATAAGATAAACAAAATACAAATATACATATCGATATTCCAGAGGGAAAATATACCATGCATATAATTAACGATCTGAGATGATACACCATGCAAATTGTTTATCGATCGGAAATGAAACAATTCAAGTCGAATTCGACATTGAGTCCCATGGTTACCCCCACTTGGGTCTCGTAAACCCAAAACGACTCACGGCGGCTCAATTGTCGAATAAAGTTCCCCCCCTCCAATGGGGGGTCACTTTTTCAACCCCCCAGAATTTTAATTTGGCGGGGCTTCGAGCATGGAATAATCGAAAATGCTTGGAAACGTTGTGAGTGACCAAACCTTTTTTAATATTATTCACATGTTCTCCTATTCTAATATGTAAAGGTCTAAAAGTTCTCCCTACATATTGGAGGCCACATTCACACTCCATCATGTACACTACCCCTGTAGTGGAACATGTGATGAAATCCTTTATTTTGTAAACTTTCTTGGTTCCTGTGGCAACAAACTCCTTACGTTTTTTAATATTACCTTTAGCCTGTTTACATGGTGGACAGTGTCCACAGGCAGCTTGTAGATCAAGCTGCGGTGGAACGCAAACCTCACTTCCGGCCGTCGTGTAAGCCACGCCCTGACGCGTTTCGTCATATCCTGACTTCGACAGAGGGAGACGCCCTCTGTCGAAGTCAGGATATGACGAAACGCGTCAGGCGTGGCTTACACGACGCCGGAAGTGAGGTTTGCGTTCCACCACAGCTCGATCTACAACCAGGAAGTGATCCGTTCCCCTGGACGCCGAGCCGGCTGATCTTTGGAATGGTGACACGCAACCCTTTTATTTTGCTTGATTGACTGTTTATACTGTGTACGTATATAGATTGAGGTTTTTTTTTGAAGATTGTGGGTTTGACTTCAATAAACAGAATTACGCTATGTGCACACTTTTTTTCTTTCTGGTATTCATCTGTTTGGAGTTGTGACCCCCCCTGAAACCCCCCGGAGTGGTATTGAGAGAGAGGTGTTGAGGAGATCTTTTTGCTCTTGGAGGCTTATATAATTTGCAGATCTGGTGAGTCTGACCCCCTAGGGGGAGAGTGTCAACACAGGGTGAAATTCTACTGACCGGTGGAAGGCGCACACTGGGATACGGCTGTATTGTCACTTATGGACATTCCTCTGACCACTTCACGGACTCTCTACCTTTCTGTTTGATTTCTTTTATGCGTAGTTGGCCGCATGATTTTCTACACATTTTTGCTCAACATTAGCGCTGTTTTGTAGTGTATGTTTACTCCTATAGTTTATGTATACTATTATTAACATTATCATTTTACAGTCTTATGATTTTTAAAACGGCTGCTTTCTTTTGGAGCACTCAGTTTAGATACTGAGTGTTTTTTATCTCTCCCAGTCTTTAGTTTTGCCTCTTTTTTTACATTGATCTATCCATTTGGCACTGAGCGGTGTGCTGCAGGCCCGAGCAAACCTTATCCAGTATATTAAATATCCTATTCTCAAACAGGACTGGTGGATCAATAACCCCAGGGGCCAACTTATCTCTCAAAGAAGGGGCCTTTTTATAGACAAACTGGGGAAACTGAGGAAGAGCTGAACCAAGCACCTTATCCTTATCCTTATCTTACGCATGAGAATAGGCCAATGTTTGCGAACCACTCTTTCAAATTGTTTATACTGAACATTGAAATCAAGAACCATTTTAATATTCCCTGATGTATCCTGTTGAATTTTAGGGCAATTAGACACCAACGTGTTTCTATCAAGCATCCGGACACTTTCAATATCTCTATCAATACTGGTCCTGTCATACCCCTTTTGAATAAAGCGGGCCAACAGAACCTGTGATTGTGAGATGTAATCACTCTCTAGTGAACAATTTCGCCTAATGCGCACAAATTGTCCCTTCGGGATGTTGCACAACCACCGAGAGTGGTGGCAGCTTCCTAGGGGGATGAACGCATTGTGATCGGTTGGCTTGAAATGATTCATCAGCTTAAATCGATTCCCCTCCATAGAAATATCCAAATCAAGGAAGGCAATCCGTTCGTTACTGATGTTCCAAGACATGACTATGTTCCTGGTATTCCTATCCAATTTCTGCATAAACAAATCAAGATTGGTCATATCCCCTGTCCAAATCATAATAATGTCATCAATATATCTTTGGGCGTATTTTTGTAGATGGCGTCTTCCTCCCAGTGTGCCATAAATAAATTGGCAACACTGGGAGCGAATCGGGCCCCCATGGCTACGCCTCTAGTTTGGAGGTAAAATTGTCTGTTGTACCAAAAGTAATTTTTTGATAGACAAAAATTCAAACAAACGAGAACGAAGCTCTTATGTCTTCTCGTAAGATCGGATGTCCACTGTACGGACTTCAAAGCGTCCTCATGACTGATAATTGTGTACAGTGAGCTAACATTCCCTGTTATTAAAAAACAAGAAGACAAATCAGGTAAGGCTTCTATGATCTGAATGATGTGTTTGGTATCACTCAGGATGAAAGCATCTGGAACTTCCTCCTCCCAGCCACGTACTACTCCCAAGGGTCCTGGGATTGGAAAGCCATCGCTTACAGATTGACGCATGTCTTCCTCTTATTCAAAGCCTATGAAAGTGCCAGAATCCTCCTCCTCATCCTCCTCCCCTCTCTTCTCCTGTGTGTTCTGTGACATAGGAATGATGGTGTCTGCATAAAGTGGGCCTTGAGAGGAAAGGAACTCCTCCTCTTCCTCCTGCTGCTCTGCCTCCAGTGCCCTGTCCATAATGCCATGCAGAGTCTGCTCCAGCAGGAACACAACAGGGATTGTGTCACTGATGCATGCACTGTCACTGCTCACCATCCTTGTGGCCTCCTCAAATGGTGACAATACAGTGCATGCATCCCTAATGATCAGCCATTGGCGTGGGGAAAAAAGCAGAGGCTGCCTGAGCCTGTCGTTGTGTCGTACTGACACAAGTACTCATTGACGGCCCTCTGCTGCATGTATAGCAGCTGCAACATTCCCAAAGTTGAGGTCCACCTGGTGGGCATGTCACAAATCAGGCGGTTTACGGACGGGTGGAATTCCTGCTGAATTTTGGCCAACCGAGCACTGGCTATTTATGACCGCCTGAAATGGCTACAGATTCTTCTGGCCTGCTTTAGTACATCTTGCAACCCTGGGTACGTACTTAGGAAACGTTGCACCACCAAATTGAGGACATGTGCCAGTTATGGCACATGTGTCAACTTTCCCTGTCTAAGGGCGGACAGGAGGTTTGAGCCATTATCGGACACCACCATTCCTGGCTCCAGCTGGCGTGGTGTGAACCACCTCTGGGCCTGTCCTTGCAGAGCTGCAGGAATCTCTGCTCCGGTGTGGTTCCTGTCCCCTAAACACACCAGCTGAAGCACTGCATGGTACCTTTTAGCCTGACTCTGGGAAAAGCCCTTTGAACGTTTATGGGGTACCTGATGTTCATAGGACAATTCTGCAGAGGAGGGCATGGAGGTGGCAGGGGAGGACGAGGAGGAGGAGGGGGTAGAGCTCACAGGTCTGGCATCATCCCCACCAGCTGTATGGAGACGTGGGGGCACAACAAGCTGCAGCACTGAGCCCTGTCCTGCATCCTTTCGATTTGCAAGCAGCATTACCCAGTGTGCTGTGAACAAAATATATCATCCCTGCCCATGCTTGCTGGACCACGTTTCAGCAGTAAGGTGGATTTTACGGCTGACTGCCTTGCCCAACGATGCCAGAACATTCCCTTCCACATGATGGTGGAGAGATGGAATGGCCTTACGTGAAAAGTAGTATCGACTGGGAACCTGCCATTGAGGTACAGCACGGAAGGGGGCAAAATTCACCAGGCTGAAAGGCAGAAGTTGGAGAGCCAACAGCTTTGACAAGCTTGCATTCAGGAGCTGGGCATGTGGGTGGCAGGGACTGTTTTTTTTTTTTTCACTGCAGAAGATGGGGCAGAGAAATTTGCCAGCTACAGTCTACAGTTGGTGGTGTGCTGCTGGTAGATGAGCTGCTAGGACCTTGGACACCCTGTGCTATACCATCATCCCTGTCAGTGGAGGCTGCTGAAAGGTCACTTGGTATCGCAGGGGCAGACTGAAGTGGGTAAGGAGGAAGAGGAGGGACAGATTTGTACCTCTTTTGTGTGGCTTTTAGGTGCTCTTGCCAATGGGCTGAGTGGTTGGATGTTAAATGCCTTGTTAGGCATGTGGTACCCAAATGGTTTGTTTTTGCCACGTTTGATGTGCCTGTGACACTGTTTGCAGATAGCAACAGTGCGATCTGCTGCAGATGTGCTGAAAAAGGCCCAGACGGCTGAGCTGTGGGAAGTGGCCCGGAAGATAACAGCTGCAGCATGTGATGGAATAGGGTGGCTGCTCTCTACTCTTTCTTGATGCCGACCTCCTTGGGGTTGTACCCCCTCACCTTCAGTTTCCTCCTCTGCTCTGTTTGCCATTATTATTGTTTATTTTCACATTGATGTCTTTAGGCATGTGACAGCGCCAGATCCGATCATGTGATCGGGACTTGAGCTGAGGAGATTCGGTTTCCGTGACTACCCTCTCCCATCCTGTGCACCTTTTGGTGGTTGTTGATTGGGTCAGGGAGCGGGGACACCGCCCCTTCACACAACATTACATTACCAGGAAGTGATGCATTACCAGGAAGTGATGTCCACTATTGTTTGCCATGCGGTGGGGAGGTCTCCAGGCGTCAGTCTCACTATTAGACTGCGCTATTGGGTCCTACACTCACCGGCTGTTTTATTCATGATTCTGATTGGTCTAGCGATCAACAGGATCCAGTTCCTGATTACTTGACCTTTGTAGCTCCACTGTGATTGGCTATAGGGGTTATCTTATTGGCTTAGATATTTATATATAGGAGCAGCGTGAAGGGGGAAGCTCATGCCCCTGTTAAAGACCCTCTTGGTCGAAACGCGTCGGGCGATCTCCCCTTCCTTACGCTGCTTAGATTTTATTTCAATTGTGATCACTTTTATCCATTTTTTGTATGGTATTTTTAGAAATAAAAATCCCTGGTTTACCTGCACTATGCAGAAGCTTTTTATTTTTTATTTGCATATTACCCCGATGCAAGAAACTGCCTTCCAGTAGCCCTACTTCCATCACGGGGTCTGGATCAAATCTGTCCCCGGCTTCTCCTTGGAACACATCCTTGAGGTCTATTGGCTGATATCCAGTTGGCAGCCCTTCCTGATGTTTCTTCACCCCACCAGAGAAGTCGAGAAGTGAGACAGAGGTTCCACCATTCCGGATATCGTTTTTCAGCCTAGGTTTGGCTCCATGCACCATTGACTCCATGTCATACGACAGTGGAGTCCACGTCATCTGGTAAGAGTACCCATCTTATCTTACTTCCTGATGTTTTCATTCTGATGCCCCATATCGAGATGTTGGTTTACAGCTACGGAAGTTCTGTACCCCGTTGTTGACTCACAGTCACAGATCCACACCGTGCACCATTGACTTTAATTTCCAGTCTCACATCATTTTTTGGTCCATACCAGTTCCTCTTATTAATTTGAGTTTGGAATCATCCATTTACCATATGTGGACACTTTATACTGTGTTTGTTCATTTCACTTCACTTATGTTTTTTGCACATATGCTTTACTGTTCAGTACAGCATCTCTTACTTAATTGTTTCACTATACACTAACTTCCCAATATTTCTTAGCGCTGCATTTTTTTCCCAGTCCTCCTCTGCTCTATCTGGCACCCAAGTCGCATCAGTGACCTCATCATCATCATCATCATCTCCACCTCCTCTATCTTCATCATTAGAACTGGAGACAACTTGGCAATACGCTGCGGCTTGGGGAACATGAATGCCAGTTTGTCTACCAGTGTTCCTCCCTCTCTCTAGGCTGATGTTTCTGTCATTCTCAACCTCAGAACCAGCATCTGAATCCAGTAATGGCTGGGCAACATCACGGAGCAAGTGGCTGACGCTGTGGTCAAATAACTCAGCTGACTCCTCAATGGCTGATGTTAGGGCTATGGCAAGAATAGATGTGGACAAGGAGGCAGGTTCATCCACTCTGGCAACTGCAGGGGACTGCACACTTGTCTCTGCTTGTGTGACAGAGAATGAGCAGGATGAGGAAGGTTTAGTAAGCAAGTCCACCACCTCCTCTGCATGCTGTGGCTGGATAGCACGGGCAAACTCACTAAACAGAGGAAACGATGCCCTGCCTGAGGACTGACCACCACGTCCACCTTTGCCTGTGGACACATTTGTTGCTGGCCCCCTTACATTGACAAGGGAATGTCTGCCTCTTCTTGTTGTTCTCCCAGACATTATTGGGAGGGAGGGGACGGTGCTTATAAGCAAATGTAAAGGAGAAGTTGAAATCTGTGTGTAGATGCGCTTTAATCAATGTAAAGAGGTGTTTGGTGCCCTTTAATTTGAGTACTCACACTACACAGAAACCCTCCATGGATACAATATAATATACTGCAATATAATGCGCCAAACGTACAGTGATGCGCAGAACTATATGGCGTTAAACTGGCAGTAACGCACACAGAAGTAAATGACGTTAAATAGGCAGTAACGCACAAAACTATATGGCGTTAAACTTGTAGTAACGCACACAGAACTATATGGCGTTAAACTGCTAGTAACGCACACAAAACAATATGGCGGTAAACTGGCAGTAACGCACGCAAGACTATATGGCGTTAAACTGGCATTAACGCACAAAACTATATGGCATTAAACTTTTAGTAACACACACAGAACTATATGGCGTTAAACTGGCAGTAACACATGCAAAACTATATAGCGTTAAACTGGCAGTAACGCACGCAATACAATATGGCGTTAAACTGGCAGTAACACAATCAAATAGACGGTGTTCAACCATCACTACACTGAAGCTATCTGAACTGTCCCTACTCTAGCTATATACTAATGTGAAGATTACTGACACGGTCTCACTACACTACACTGAAACTATATGAGCTGTCCCTACTCTAGCTGCACACTATGAAAAGCTGAATGATGGTCCTCCTCACTACACTCACACTATCCCTAGACTGACACTAAACTAATATTCTACACTGACAATTGAAGCAAATTATCACAGTATAGCACACTAACTAATAGCACTGAACAGAGCCCTGTTCTTTCTCTCTCCACACCAAAATAACACTGAAAATGGCTGCCATTGAAAGAATACTTTTATACTGTGGGGCTGGAATGAGCCATGATTGGATAAAGTCTGTACCCTGATTGGCTAAAGCTTTCATTGCTTCAGCCAATCAGGGCTTGCAATGCACTGTTCAATACCACAATGCATTGTGGTTGGTTCGGGGGGCCGAACAAACGGTCGAACATCCTGTTTGTTCGTCTGTTCTCAGAACGCCCGAACAACGAAAGTTCGGCCCGAACTTATGCTCGGGCCGTGCCGTTCGCCCATCCCTACTTCCCATCATAGTTGGCCCTCTTCAAGATGTCCACCATCTCCAGCATCTCACCAAAGGACATATTTGGGGCCTTTAATCTCCTCCTGGATCGGGACGTTTGTGGCTCCGGACTTTCGTCGTCCTCATTGCTGAGATTAACATGCACCTGTTGTGTCTCCGCCATGTGCTCTCTCTCCCCACTGCGGCAAAAGACAAGGGGCGAGGAATAGACCAGAAAGAACATCAGGGGCGGGCAGAGTTTCATGCATGCGCAGTGTATATAAAGCGTAACGCGCGTGCATCGTACGTACGATCTGTGAGCTGAGGACGGGGTAACGGAAGCGACGATCGTTCGAACAAAGGTACAATTTTAACTTGGTGTATCACTGGCCCTATACTACTTATAGATTGAGGCCTATATTGGGTCAAGATTAGGAGAGTTTAGCCTGACATTGGGGTTTGTCTTGTGTTGTGTCTTGCAGAGAAAATGGATGGGTTCAAAGACCACAGCTTTCTCCCAATCTTCATAGACAAGTACAGGGAGCTGCCCTGTCTGTGGCAGGTCAAACATCCACATTATAATAACAAAATAAAGAGGCAGGCAGCAATGGAGAAACTACTGGAGTTGGTGAAGCCGCACATCCCCACGGCAAACATCCCCTATTTAAAAACAAAAATTGGTGGCCTGAGGAGCACATATCTTAGGGAGCGCAAGAAGGTCCAGGATTCCCAGAGATCAGGAGCAGCAGCAGATGACATTTATGTACCCAGGCTGTGGTACTATGAGAGACTGAATTTTCTGTCAGACCAGACTGAAGTCAGGCCATCACTCTCCACTCTCCCTTCCTCCCTTCCTTCCACGCTTCCTTCCACCTCAGCTGAGGCTTTCCAGCCAGGAAGAAGTGGAGGAGCCCAGCTTGAGCCAGGTATAGCATTGTTCAACATATTTCTTGTCAAAAAATGAATGATGTTAACGAGATGTTATTATTGATCACTAATTGCTGATTTAATAAAGTGTTTTACATATCAATAGACAGTAGTGGCCAAAAATGATTGTGACAAGAATGAAAAATGCTGGGTCAGAATGATAGTCTTTTATATTTGTTAACATTCAATTCGCAACAGTCATGAGTTGAAAATTGTGTGTGATTGATGACCAAAAAACTAAAACTATGTTCCTTTTTCATACACAGGAAAGCCTCAGCCAGGAGGAGGGCATGGAATGTGGCAGCCAGGAGGAGGCTGTGGAATGTGGCAGCCAGGAGGAGGCTGTGGAATGGGGCAGCCAGGAGGTGGCAGGGGTTAGTGGCAGCCAGGAGGTGGCAGGGGTTAGTGGCAGCCAGGAGGTGGCCGGACCCAGTAGAATGACAGAATCACAGGTCTCTCCCCTCCATCTTTCACCAAAAAGGCCCAGGAAGGGGAGGAACGTGGAGGAGTTAGCGCTCAAGCTGATTGGGAAGGCTTCTGAGGCCCTCAGAACCACTCTTCAAGAGTTGGAATGGGTTAAAAAAGTTATTAGTTCTGATGAAGGAATGTGTACGAGGTAATTGTGCCACTATGGATGATGACTGTATTATCTCTGTTTACCATGTGGGGGAGTTGTAGTGGGAGGGAATGTGGATTGTCACCTGGGATCCAGGTGCACTACTATGTTGGCTGGTTGTGCCATGGCGTACTAATTTTTACTTTCAAATATGGCCCCTTTAACAATTATATCGTGGAACGTCCGACTTAATTCCCGGATAAAGCGCTCTCTGGTGTTTAACTTTCTGAAAACACACCGCCCTGACATATGTATTTTTCAGGAAACCCACCTAACAGGGAGTAGTATTCTTGGGCTTAAAAAACGCCGTGGGTGGGGCACTATTATCATGCCACCTACTCCTCTTATGCCAGAGGGGTGAGTGTGCTTATCCACAAATCCCTGTCATTTAACTTAATTGATCTGCATCTGGATCCCGGGGGAAAATTTGTAATTATGAATGCTGTCATTGCAAATACACCTATGGCGGTGGTGGGATTGTATATCCCCCCTCCGGCATCTTTAACAATTTTGAACACAATTACCCAAAGGTTAGCTAACATGTCAGTGAATAATGTGGTGATAGCAGGGGATTTCAATATGCCTCCATGCCCTGCATTAGATAAGTTGACGCCGGGAGGGGCTAGTGATTCCCCGCTGTCTCGATGGGCTGACACATTCGGACTCACTGATGTTTGGCGGTGGAAGCACCCCCTCCTGAGGAGGTATACATGCCAGTCCGCCACCTATGCAGCTATGTCTAGAATAGATTTAGTGTTTGTCAGTAGTTCGGTTTTGCCAAAAGTCCAAGAGATATCCATTTTACCAAGGGGGATATCTGATCACACTCCTATCCTGCTCCGCTTAAACGTGTACCAGGCCCCCGTCGACTGTCTGTGGCACCTGTCCCACTTCTGGATCTCTGATGAGAGGGTGGCCCCGGAGGTGGAGGAACACATTGCTGACCTCTGGGATGTGAACCCCCCTGCCACTGACCCACCATCTGGCTGGGACGCTTTCAAAGTGCAGGTGCGCAGTTATTATCAGCGGAAGATAGGGCGGGTTAGGCGGCAGGCAGGAGAGGACTTGGTGGTCGCGGAAAGGAGGGCGGTTGAACTCGAGCAAACCTATGTGAATACCAAAGATGAGGTGGCACGGAGGGACTTACAGTGTGCCCTCCGAGAGGTAATGCTATTAAGGACCATGTCAGCCAAGAAATTGTTACTACACCAGTCACAGAGAGTGTTTGAACAGGGTGAGCGGACAGGCCGACTTCTTGCGTGGTTGTCTAAAGAGCACTCGGCCATGCCAGGTATTGCTAACATTAAAAACTCACAAGGGCAAATAGTCTCTGATCCTGGAGGCATTAATGCCTGCTTTGCCTCCTTCTATAGAGACCTATATTCCTCCAGAGTCGGATATTCTACAGACAAACTCCAAACTTATTTGGAGGGAGTTGAACTTCCTGTGCTGACGGAGGAGACCCGCGGGAGCCTGGACGCTCCGCTCACTCTCAAGGAACTACAACAGGCTATTGCTCTATGCAGGCCAGAAAAACGCCAGGCGACGATGGTCTGCCGGCGGAGTTCTATAAGGCCCATGTAGATACATTGGCCTGCAGACTGTTGGAAGTGCTGGAGGCCTCATTTGAATCCTCTTCTCTCCCTCCCTTGATGTTAGCAGCAGTTATAGTGGTCATCCACAAGCCTGGAAAGGACCCAGAGCTGTGTTCCTCATATAGACCCATCTCGCTGCTTAATGTGGACGCGAAGATCCTCGCGAAGGTGCTGGCCAATCATCTCAATAGAGTTATCCTAGCCCTGGTTCACAGGGACCAAAGTGGTTTCATGCCAGGGAAAGGCACAGATATTAATCTGAGAAGGTTATACACTGTGTTGGCGGGGGTCCTGGTCGGGGAGGATGCTGCGGCGGTTGCCTCGTTAGACACAGAGAAGGCCTTCGACTCGGTGGAGTGGGAATATCTATGGCTTGTTCTTCAAAAATTTGGATTTGGGCCCAAATTTATAGCCTGGCTGAGGATGCTATATTCGGGCCCCTCGGCTAGAGTCCGTACAGGTGGTATACTCTCACCGGCCTTCCCACTTCACCGAGGAATGAGGCAGGTCTGCCCTCTGTCTCCGGCTCTCTTCGCATTGGCGGTTGAGCCGTTGGCAGAGCTTCTGCGGTCCGCTGATGAGGTTCGGGGCATTTCTTTCACCCCCCCGGTCGAGAAGATATCTCTATATGCGGATGATATGCTGCTATACTTGCAAGATATCCACCGCTCACTGCCCGCAGCTTTAGCCATTATAGATAGATTTGGATACTTTTCTGGGATAAGAGTAAATTGGGATAAATCGCTCCTCTTCCCGTTGGCGACGGGAAAACAAATAGTAGCCCCTCAAATTCCTTTACAAGTAGCGACTAGATTTAAATATCTAGGCATTTATGTTCAACGTGATCTCAAAAAATATCTAGAAGATAATTTATACCCGGCTCTCACTTAAATGCGGGGTGTGGAAGAATCTTCCCCTTACTCCGGTTGGTAGAGTCAACCTTATCAAAATGACCTTTCTCCCTAAATTTCTGTATGTGTTCCGACAAGCCCCGATTCCTATTCCCAATGCCTTTTTTGCTAAATTAGATCGCATAATCTCTACATTTATTTGGGCGGGCTTGGTTCCCCAAGTGGCCAAATCAAAACTCCAACTCTCCCTTACTGAGGGGGGATTGTCTTTGCCGAATTTTAAAAAATATTACTGGGCTGCACAATTGGTTACTGTAAGATGGTGGTTCACTCAGGACACGTCAAACCCGGCGGTGAATTTAGAGGCGGCCATCTTGGGATCTTATTCAGAACTCAGCAACCTAGTATACCGCGGTCCCAAATATAGCCCACAAGTGACTGCTCCCATGAAAACAACACTATTAGCCTGGAAACAAGTTACCAACTGTTTAGTAGAGGGGGGCGCTGTGTCCCCTCACACTCCGCTCTGGGGAAATCCTAATCTGCAACATCTTGGATCTGTTCCGGACCCACAAGTCTGGGCTAGGTTTCAGATAACTAAATTAAAACACATTATATCTGGGGGAAGGCTTCTATCTCTAGCGGAGCTCAGGAGACAGTTTCGTCTACCGCCGTGGATGTACTTTAGATATATCCAGCTTAGGCACGCTGTGAGGGCTCAGTTCCCGGCTGGGATTGTTATTGCTGTCAACTCGGTCGAGTCCCTCCTAATGGCGGAAGAGACTGATCGCACACTATCCTCTATATATCTGAGGCTCACGTGCAGGGAAGATGCTAACACAGTTAAACTCTTTGAGGCCTGGCAAAAAGATATACCTGCCTTAACGGAGGAGGACTGGTCGGAGGGTCTACAGCAATGCATTCTGCTTATGATATCAGCCAGAGATCGTTTTGTCCAATTAAAATTTTTACACAGAGTATATTATACTCCTGCTAGGCTTTCCAAAATATATCCGGCTGTGACAGAGACGTGCCCCAAATGTAGACAGTCGGTGGGTAAACATATGGTGTGGGAGTGCCCCCTCATTCGGATATTCTGGCGGGCAGTGATTGCTGATGTGAACAGTGTGGCAGGACCTTATCTGGAGGGAGACCCCTTGATATTTTTACTGGGTATCACTGATAACCTTAAAACCTTTGAAAAAATATGGGCGCCCTGGGTGCAAGCCAGGCATATCACAGTGTAGATGGATAGATCAGGACACATGGGGTATGGACTTAGAAGATAAAGGACGCTGGAATATATAGATGGTGGCGGTACATGGCATGGGTCTCTCCTGGGGTCTAAGAAAGGTTCAACCTGGTGTATAGATTGTGTTCTCTCCCCCCCTCCTCCATGTTCTTTTCGCATTTTTTCCTTATTTTCCTCCTTTACTCTTCTTCGTGTACATGTCTGCACCCCCTTCTCTCTGTCCCCTTCCCTCCTCTCATTTATATTGGTATGAGAACTAAACCAAGTAGGTACATCCTATACAGGTGTTGATATACCTATTAAAAATAATGTGGGCATTGTCCTAGCGAGGGTTGGGGGAAGGTTTGGGGAAGATTGTGGTAGATGTGCTGTAAGAGAGGAAACTTGATTATGATTAATGAACTCAGAGAAACAAGAAAGTCATTGTTGGTTTTGTCATGTGGATATTTACTAATGTGATAATTACTGATCTCATGTATAATGTCTAAATACTTCAATAAACATTCCGTCTGTTAAAAAAAAAAAAAAAAAAATACAAGATAATAATGGTGTTGTGGTAACTTGACACACAAAACCCACAAAAAAATTAGGGAGATCACCAAAAAAACAAACAAAAATAAAACAGGAGATCACCAAAAAAACGAATTCTTCTGGAGATCTGACGAAAATAAAAAAAAATTATATTCATGAAATCACCAGAAATAATAAAGAAATCAGTTTGTGAGAACTCTGTGGGAATATGAGCAGCAAAACAACTTCATTCTTATAGCATTATAAAGAAGAGAATGCACTGCTTTAAAAGATTTTAAAATTTGCAGCGTGACGAATGTGCTACCTCAATTACGAACGGTAGTTTTGCCAGACCGAGCGCTTCCATCTCGTAATTTATTCTGAGCATGCGTGACACTTTTTACGTCAGAATTGTGTAGAGTCTGTCAGCAGATCCCAGCCAATGATTTATGGCCGGGACCTACTGACTGGCTGTTTCCAATCACAGCCCAGAGCCCTGTGTTGACAATCAACACAGGGCTCTGTACAGAGGGAATGTTCGCTTGCAAGGCAGGGAAAATAAACAAATCAGTCTATGGTAAAAATCAGTACATAGTACACACATTACACATTGTTAGGCACACAATTAACCCCTTGGATGCCCCTAGATATTAACTCCTTCTCAGCTATTGTCATCAGTTTGGAATTAGATTAGATTGGAATTTGCGCAAACGGCTTTTGTTGTCGGAAAATTTGAGAACCAGATCTCAAATTTTGAGCAACCGAAATTCCGATGGAAACTGTCCGATGGAGCTTACACACAGTCGGAATTTCTGACAACAAGCTCCGATCGCACATTTTACGTCGGAAAGTCCGACCGTTTGTAGGCGGCATTACAGCTATATAGCTCTGTCGTGGTAATAGCTCTTTCTACTAGGATTTCAAATCCGTTTGATGCTTATGCGTTCATTTAAGTTAGGAATAAAGTCCTTTTTATGGTGCAACTCCATGGTGCAAATAGTAATCAGCATTGTTTACTTTGCCCTGGGGAAAATTTTCATTTTTTCCTGGCCTCGGCCAGCTACCTTGCACTTCCCCTCTCCCCATGACTACATTTGCCCCCACCTCCATCCACACACATATAACATGAGCAAATAGTATACTGACACACAGTGCCAGGACAAGGTCATCAGATGCCCAGGGTGAAGATGGCAAACTGCGCCCTCCCCCCCGGTTGTAAAGAAGGAGCAACTTACAGTGGGAACCAGTGACACTAAGGCTCAGTTCACACCTAGGTATTCTGGATTGTGGGTGGAATTGCTGTGGTTCTGCTCGCAATTCCCAAATCGACACACAGACAAGCTTGAGATCCCATTACTTTTAATGACACCCCAATGGCGGTGCGGTTTTGTGACAATTGTCCCCTGACAAATCACAACAAAATTGCAGGACGCCTGTTGCCCAAAAGAAGCTCTGGAATGCCTGAAAGGTCCTGAATGCAGCCTTATACACTGATCAGTGCCAATAATATGCACTGACACTGTACTAATGACAATAGCTGAGAAGGGGTTATTATCTAGGGGCATCCAAGGGGTTAATTGTGTGCCTAGCAATGTGTAATGTGTGTACTATGTACTGATTTTTACCATAGACTGATTTGTTTATTTTCCCTGCTTTGCAAGCAAACATTCCCTCTGTACAGAGCCCTGTGTTGATTGTCAACACAGGGCTCTGGGCTGTGATTGGAAACAGCCAGTCAGTAGGTCCCGGCCATGAATCGTTGGCTGGGATCTGCTGACAGACTCCCACTGTGTCAAATCACAGGGGAGTAGGTGGGCAGGGGCATGCACCTGAAACCATAAGCATGGGTTCACACTGTAGCGATGGGAGAATCAGTGTGATTCAAGTGCTGGCATCCCTCTTGCATCTCTCCGGCAGGCAGTTCACATTGCCCTCTGCTACCTGCTGTAGGTGTCAATACAATGTTCATGACACAGATCGGTTCTGAGATCGCAGTGCAAACTGTGAATTTCAGACAGGAATCGGATCGCATGAGTGAGAACAAAACTCGCATTGCACAGACATCGCATGTGATCGGCACTGCAGTGTGGGTGTGAATCACATGTGATGTCTGTGTTCGCTACAATGTGACCCTAGGCTGAAACAGACAGTGGTGTATGGGTAGATCACGGTGCTTGTAGCTGCCATGGGTTGGCAAGTGGTTAATTACCAATGGTATTTGTAATATGCAACATGAAGGGGTTAATGTGTATTGTCACTGCTGCATTAGTGACAAGTGGCAGTTAACCCCTTTGGGCTGCATTAGTGGCATCAGTGTTAATTAACCCCTTCATGCTGCAGCATGAAGGGGTTATTTAACACTGACACTGGTGTCACTAATGCAGCCCAAAGGGGTTAATTGACAATAAATTGACAGTATCAATACACATTAACCCCTTCATGCATATTACAAAAATACCATGGGTAATTTATTAACCGTCCCCCAAAAAAGAAGTTAACAAATTCATCTGCAGATGGTTTAATATTGCTTGGTTCCTCCTCCTCTAGATCACACTCGCAGCTCCGGTAGCACTCTATAGTCCTCTCCACTCCCGCCTCCCAGCCGGCCTCTCAGGCACGTCACGCAGGGATAGGACTAGGAGACGCCTGTCGGGCGGAGATTGCTCCACCTGAAGGGCTTGTCCTCTCTTGTGCCGGGTGCAGGAGCACACTCAGCACATCATTGCAGCTCTCACTGGCTGTGCGGTATACTAGCGCAGCCTGTGTGTACAGTCCAGCCACCGCCAGCACTTCACCTGTGCCCCCCTTCCTGTAGTAAATTGTCCCACCCAGGGCATCTGCCCCTTCCACCCTGTCTTGTACCGGCTCTGCTGACACAGCCTGAATAATGTCCACAGAGATAAAATAGTACCTTACTGACAGAACCAGAAAATGTCTGCAGAGACACAATCATTACCTTACTGACAGAACCAGAAAATGTCCGCAGAGACACAATCATTACCTTACGAACAGAACCAGAAAATGTCCACAGAGACACAATCATTACTTTACTAACAGAACCAGAAAATGGCCGCAGTAGGGATGAGCTTCATGTTCGAGTCGAACCCATGTTCGACTCGAACATTGTCTGTTCGCCCGTTTGCCGAATTGCGAATGATATGGGCTGTTCGAGCCAAATTCGCGTGGCGCGTCACGGCCCATAATTCACTGCAGCATCGCAGTGCATTGCTGGCTGATGATTGGTCAAGAATGCACTATGACGTACATGCTTGGCCAATCACAGCGCCGTCTGTAGAGAGAGCTGTAATTGGCCAAAGCCAGGGTGGCTTTGGCCAATTATTGCTCAGGGGGTTTTGTACACGCTCCACACTATATAAGGCCGCCTGCACAGCGGCCCAGTGTAGTGTGTGTTCCGGTGTTGAGAGACAGAGAGACAGTGTCATTTGATTTAAGTTAGATAGATTAGGCAGGACAGTCAGTCAGTTAGCTGCACTTACAGTGTATTGTGTATATATGCATCCCAGGTGTTGTATATATACACTGTATTCAGTTTAGCTAGGTTCGTTCCTGTTATTATTTTCCTACTGACAGGCAGGCTTGTGTTGTTACAGTATTTACAGCTACCTGAAGAAAATTGCTGGTGTTCTTCTGATCCTATTAGTACCACAGTCAGGCAGCTAGACTATTTACAGTTAGTGTAGTGCGTCCTCCTCACAGTGTTCAGCTAAAGCTACAAGTTAGTTTAGTGTGACCTCTGCACAGTGTTCAGCTAAAGCTACAAGTTAGTGTAGTGCAACCTCTGCACAGTGTTCAGCTAAAGCTACAAGTTAGTGTTGTGCATCCTCCTCACAGTGTCCAGCTAAAGCTACAAGTTAGTGTAGTGCGTCCTCCTCACAGTGTTCAGCTAAAGCTACAAGTTAATGTAGTGCATCCTCCTCACAGTGTTCAGCTAAAGCTACAAGTTAGTGTAGTGCGTCCTCCTCACAGTGTTCAGCTAAAGCTACAAGTTAGTGTAGTGCGTCCTCCTCAGTGTTCAGCTAAAGCTACAAGTTAGTGTAGTGCGACCTCTGCACAGTGTTCAGCTAAAGCTACAAGTTAGTAAAGTGCGTCCTCTGAACAGTGTTCAGCTAAAGCTACAAGTTAGTGTACTGCGTCCTCTGAACAGTGTTCAGCTAAAGCTACAAGTTAGTGTAGTGCACAGTGTTCAGCTAAAGCTACAAGTTAGTGTAGTGCGTCCTGCTCACAGTGTTCAGCTAAAGCTACAAGTTAGTGTAGTGCATCCTCCTCACAGTGTTCAGCTAAAGCTACAAATTAGTGTAGTGCGTCCTCCTCACAGTGTTCAGCTAAAGCTACAAGTTAGTGTAGTGCAACCTCTGCACAGTGTTCAGCTAAAGCTACAAGTTAGTGTAGTGCGTCCTCCTCACAGTGTTCAGCTAAAGCTACAAGTTAGTGTAGTGTGTCCTCCTCATAGTGTTCAGCTAAAGCTACAAGTTAGTGTAGTGCGACCTCTGCACAGTGTTCAGCTAAAGCTACAAGTTAGTGTAGTGCGACCTCTGCACAGTGTTCAGCTAAAGCTACAAGTTAGTGTGGTGCGTCCTCCTCACAGTGTTCAGCTAAAGCTACAAGTTAGTGTAGTGCGTCCTCCTCACAGTGTTCAGCTAAAGCTACAAGATAGTGTAGTGCGACCTCTGCACAGTATTCAGCTAAAGCTACAATTTAGTGTAGTGCGTCCTCTGAACAGTGTTCAGCTAAAGCTACAAGTTAGTGTAGTGCACAGTGTTCAGCTAAAGCTACAAGTTAGTGTAGTGCGTCCTCCTCACAGTGTTCAGCTAAAGCTACAAGTTAGTGTAGTGCGTCCACTGAACAGTGTTCATCTAAAGCTACAAGTTAGTGTAGTGCACAGTGTTCAGCTAAAGCTACAAATTCCAATGTTGTGGCACCAGCACCAGTGCCTAAGGCCCAATTTTTCAGCCCCTGTTCAACAGGGATATGTAATTACAATTCTTGATCTAATATTTCACAGCAGGGCCCTGTGAGGGCTTACAGTTTTGTGGCCACAACAACACCTAAGGCCCAAATTTCTGCTGAGTATATAGGGCAGGCCTCTACTTTCAAACATCCAACTTACAAACGACTCCTACTTGCAAACAGAAGGAGATAACAGGAAGTGAGATGAAATCTACCCCAGGAAGGAAAATTCTCTCCTGTAAGAGTTACTCCTTTCCACTGATGCTTTATCACCAATCCTTGTTTCACAAAAAAACCCACATTTTCAAAAAACATTTGTCATTGGGACAGAAAGTGAGGTGAAATCTTCTGAAGAGGAGCACAGACAGCAAAACAAATGTCACAGGGGTGATATCCCTTCCCTAGGTTTTCCAAAAAGCTTAAAATAGTTTTTTTTTGGCTGGAGCTAAACACATTAAAAATGTACCAGTTCAAAATTACAAACAGATTCTACTTAACAACAAACCTACAGTTCCTGTCTTGTTTGCACCGCCTGTATACTGCTGTTCAGAGTATATAGGGCCTGGGGGCCCCACACCTTTCCTTTTTTAATTTGGGTGCGGGGTTCCCCTTAATAACCATACAAGACCCAAAGGGCCTGGTAATGGACTTGGGGGTACCCATGCCGTTTGTCTCACTGATTTTCATCCATATTGCCAGGACCCGACATTACATTAAAGCCGCAAGCAGTTTTAAATGACTTTTTCCTTTAAAAATGACATTTTGTGCAGGGACTGTTCTAAGCACGGGAAACACGCGGCACTTTACAGGCATACTATAGACACCCCCCAGGTACGATATTTAAAGTAATATTTCACTTTTTTTTTTTTTTACTTTAAGCATCATTAAAATCACTGCTCCCGAAAAAACATCAGTTTTTAAAACTTTTTTTCCATTGATACATGTCCCCTGGGGCAGGACCCGGGTCCCCAAACCCTTTTTAGGACAATACCATGCAAATTAGACTTTAAAATGAGCACTTTTGGTTTCGAACATTCGAGTCCCATAGACGTCAATGGGGTTCTAACGCTCGTGCGAATTTTCGGTCTGTTCGCAGGTTCTGGTGTGAACCGAACCGGGGGGTGTTCGGCTCATCCCTAGTCCGCAGAGACACAATCATTACCTTACTGACAGAACCAGAAAATGTCCGCAGAGACACAATCATTACCTTACTAATATTTCAAATTTTGGCTCATCAGTCCAGAACACCTGCTGCCATTTTTCTTCACCCCAGTTCCTATGTTTTTATGCATAGTTGAGTCGCTTAGCCTTGTTTCTACATTGTAGGTATGGCTTTTTGGCTGCAATTCTTCCACAAAGGCCACTTCTGGCCAGACTTCTTCTGACAGTGGATGGGTGTCCCTGGGTCCTACTGGTTTCCACCAGTTCTGTGCTGATGTCACCACTGGGCATCTTCCAGTGTCGAAGGGAAGTAAGCATGATATGTCTTTCATCTGTTGCATTAAAGTTTCTTGGCCGACCACTGCATCTGAGCGCCTCAACATTGCCCATTTCTTTGTGCTTGTGCTTGAATACTAATGAGACAGGGTACCAGACCCCAGGAGAAGAAAGAGAAGAAGACACTCAGCGTATTCCAACCCAACATAATTAGGAGGTACTCATTGTTAGATAATTTTCTCATTTGTCTCAAATGGCAGAAAACTGTTAAAGTGTTACGTAATCTAGCTGTTAGGTATTCCATATATCTCACCTAACATGGTGTATTAAGTGATGAAGTGTTGAGGGGATGTCTTTTTCTACCTGGCGGTGATTAAACATCTAGCCACCGTAAGAATGTCATTAATTTTTAAAGATTCTTCCCTAGGTCTTGAACAGGGAGAGCCAGAAGATGAGTTTGGGTTCAAGGGGAATAGACCTTTCTGCTACTAGTAATGAGTTGACTTCTTCCCAAAAAGGTACCATTTTGGAGCAGTTCCAAAGAACATGAAACAGGGATCCCACCGCCAAGCTAAATCTCTAGCACGTATTACTCTAGCACGTATTAGAAAATGAGGGTAGATAATGTGAAGAAGCTCTGGAGTATAATACTACAACAACAGTATCCTATAAGCATTTTCCTTATAGAGTGTACATATTGAGTGTTTGTGAGCCTGTAACCAAAGTGCCTGCCAGGTTTCCATGGAGAGTTTCCAGCCCAAGAACGCTTCCTAATTCAGCATGTAAGAATGTTTGGGAAATGGTTCCGCTGTTATAGCAGCCAGAATTTGATATATGTCAGAGATCAAGGCTTTTCTAGAAGGGCCTTCTGCACACAATCTTTCAAAAGAAGTTAAATGGGCAAAAACAAGATCTCTCGTAAGTACATAGTGACGGATCTGTAGATAGCTATAGAAAGCAGAGTATTGACCGAATTTCCTGGTTGGAAACATCTTCCCTCCCCTGTTCTATGATTTAGAGCAGTGTTTCTCAACCTTTTTTCAGTCAAGGCACCCTTTAAAAATTATGGACAATCTTGAAGCACCCTTCAAAAATTATAGACAGTCTTGAGGCACAGCATTCTACAATGTAAAAACTATTCGAATAGGTTTACATAATGTAGCAACATCCACACAAGTAGGACACCCAATGTTAGAGGGGATTTATTCTTCCAAAGCAAATAAACTTTTGCAAACTGGTACTACTGACTAGTATTCCAATGTTTCTCTTCTGCCTCAGTTTTTCTCAATCCATAATTTTACCCCAACGCTGATGGAGAGGGGCAGGAGAGGGGGATACCCTTCTGCTGTGCAGGCGACTTACATCCTGCATATCAACTGATGATGCCATTGGTCGTTAGGATACCAGCAGCTAGGAGGTTGTAATGGTGAACAATAGAAACATGTGGCTTTGTGTTACTAAAAGGCAGACTTCATCCACACGCTGGCTAGTATACAATGTTGGGGCAATTTTTTGGCATTTTGCCAAGGCACCCCTGATGACCCCAAGTGCTAAATAGATAAGGTTAGCTGAAACATGACAAGGCTGCAACATTTTCTACTTTAAATGATAAATTCCTTATGCCCTGTACACACGGTTGGATTTTTTGATGGAAAAAGTGCGATCGGATTGTGTTTTCGGAAATTCCAATCGTGTGTGGGCTCCATCGGACTTTTTCCGTCGGAACTTCCGACACACAAAGTTTGAGAGCAGGATATAAAATTTTCCAACAACAAAATTCGATCTTTTAAATTCCGATAGTGTGTACACAAATCTGACGCACAAAGTGCCACGCATGCTCAGTGTGTACAGGGCATTATACTCCATTATATTAAAAATAAAAGCTGCTAGCAGGTATTAGGTGTATTAAGTCAACCTAGGGGTATGTCATCTTAATAAGTTTGTAAGAAAATTTGGGTAATTTACAAAACAAATAATACAATTTGAAAAGATTGCTGTATTGCTATAGGTTAGAAAGAAACCATATCCCTGGACAGGGCCGGCGCTTCCGCTAGACGAACTAGGCAGCCGCCTAGGGCGCACTTCTGCCTAGGGGCGCAGCCACAGCCGATGTGTCCCCACCAGAGGATCAGTTCCTCCCTGGCAGATGGTGGCTGGTGCGGAGCTAAGCCGGCTTTCCGCGGCTCCATTTGGCTGGCTGCTGGTGCAGAGTCGCTGGTGGGGAGTAGAAGCAGGCAGACCCCCCTCCCCCTGGAGCCAGGGGTGACTATGCAGCTCTGTCAGAATTCTGCCTGTCTCCCTCCCTGGGCAATGTGCAGCCACTGGAGGAGCAGGGTGGCATCGTGGACAGAAACAGCCAGGATGAATGCACCCAGGCCTGGACTGGCCATAGGACACACGCCGGGCCACTTGTCCTGCAGGAGCCCAAAGCTCAGCTGCTCCTGCAGCCTGCCCCACTCAACCAGCCTCTCCGCGGTCGGCCACCAGAGCCCAGGGTAGAAGCAAGTGATCGGGTGATCTGTCATGGGGGGAGCTGGAGGAGGTCTCCCGTTGTGACTCACAGACTGTAGGAGGCCCCATCTCCTGATCTTGGGACAGGTGACAGACTGCCGCTGCCTGACATGTGGAGGGAGCTGGAAAAAAGTGCCAGTGTCCCAAGGTAAGAACTTGTAAGGTGGTGGGAGGAGCACTGGGGATAAAGGACTTCCATAGGAGGACCAGACCTTATCACTGGTGTTTGACCACTCCATCTGGCTGCACCCCCCTCTCGATCCTCCCCCCACCTGGCTGCACCCCCCTCTCCAGTCCACCTGGCTCCATCCTCCCTCCGCCTTTCTGCACCCCCCTCTCCAGTCCACAAGGATCCATCATCCCTCCACCTGGCTGCACCCCCCTCTTCATCCTCCCCCACCTGGCTGCACCCCCTCTCCAGTCCACCTGGCTTCATCCTCCCTACACGTGGCTGCACTCCCCTCTCCAGTCCACCTGGCTCCATCCTCCCCCCACCTAGCTGCACCCCCCTCTCCAGTCCACCTGGCTCCATCCTCCCCCCACCTGGCTGCACCCCCCTTTCCAGTCCACCTGGATCCATCCTCCCCCTCTCCAGTTCACCTGGCTCCATCCTCCCCCCACCTTGCTGCACCCCTCTCTCCAGTCCATCTGGCTCCATCCTCCCCCACCTGGCTGCACCCCCCTCTCCAGTCCACCTGAATCCATCCTCCCGCTCTTTCCAGTCCACCTGGCTCCATCCTCCCCCCACCTGGCCGCAATCCCCTCTCCAGTCTATCTGGCTCCATCCCCCCACCTGGCTACACCCCCTTACCATGCCACCTGGCTCCATCCTCCCCCACCTGGCTGCACCCCCTCTCTAGCCCACCTGGCTCCATCCTCCCCCACCTGGCTGCACCCCCCTCTCCAGTCTACCTGCCTCCATCCTCCCCCACCTGGCTGCACCCCCCTCTCCAGTCTACCTGGCTTCATCCTCCCCCTACCTGGCTACACCCCCTCTTCATTCCACCTGGCTACATCCTCCCCCCACTGTGCTGCACCCCCTCTCCAGTCCACCTGGCTCCATTCTCCCTCCACCTGGCTGCACCCCCTCTCCTGTCCACCTGGCTCTATCCTCCCCCCACCTGGCTGCACCGCCTCTCCTGTCCACCTGGCTCTATCCTCCCCCCACCTGGCTGCAACCCAGTCTCCAGTCCACCTGGCCTCATCCTCCCTTCACCTGGTTGTTCCCCCTCTCCAGTCCACCTGGCTCCATCCTCCCCCCCACCTGGCTTCTCTCCCCTCTCCAGTCCACCTGGCTGCATCCCCTCTCCTATCCATCTGGCTTTATCCTCCCCCCACCTGGCTGCACCCCCTCTCCAGTCCACCTGGATCCATCCTCCCTCCACCTGGCTGCACCCCTCTCTCCAGTCCACCTGGCTCCATCCTCCCCCTCACCTGGCTGCACCCCCCACTCCAGTCCACCTGGCACCATCCTCCCCCCACCTGGCTGCACCCGCCTCTCCAGTCCACCTGGATCTATCCTCCCGCTCTCTCCAGTCCACCTGGCTCCATCCTCCCCCCACTTGGCTGCACCCCCCTCTCCAGTCTACCTGGCTCCATCCTCCCCCCACCTGGCTACACCCCCTTACCATTCCACCTGGCTCCATCCTCCCCCACCTGGCCTGCACCCCCTCTCCAGTCCACCTGGCTCCATCCTCCCCCACCTGGCTGCACCCCCTCTCCAGTCTACCTGGCTCCATCCTCCCCCTACCTGGCTACACCCCCTCTTTATTCCCCCTGGCTCCATCCTCCCCACAATGTGCTGTACCCCCTCTCCAGTCCACCTGGCTCCATCCTCCCTCCACCTGGCTGCACCCCCTCTCCTGTCCACCTGGCTCTATCCTCCCCCCCACCTGGCTGTTCCCCCCTCTCCAGTCCACTTGGCCCCATCCTCCCCCATCTGGCTTCTCTCCTCTCTCCAGTCCACCTGGCTCCATCCTCCCTCCACTTAGCTACAACCCCTCTCCTGTCCACCTGGCCCCATCCTCCCTTCACCTAGCTGCACCCCCTCTCCTGTCCATCTGGCTCTATCCTCCCCCCACCTGGCTGCACCCCTCTCTCCAGCCCACCTTGTTCCATCCTCCCCCACCTGGCTGCTCCCCCCCTCTTCAGTCTACTTGGCTCTATCCTCCCCCCACTTGGCTGCACCCCCCACTCCAGTCCACCTGGCTCCATCCTCCCCCCACCTGGCTGCACCCCCCTCTCCAGTCTACCTGGATCCATCATCCTGCTCTCTCCAGTCCACCTGGCTCCATCCTCCCCCCACTTGGCTGCACCCCCCTCTCCAGTCTACCTGGCTCCATCCTCCCCCCCACCTGGCTACACCCCCTTACCATTCCACCTGGCTCTATCCTCCCCCACCTGGCTACACCCCCTCTCCAGTCCACCTGGCTCCATCCTCCCCCACCTGGCTGCACCCCCTCTCCAGTCTACCTGGCTCCATTCTCCCCCCACCTAGGCGCACCCCCCTCTCCAGTCTACCTGGCTCCATCCCCCCCTACCTGGCTACACCCCTTTTTCTTTCCCCCTGGCTCCATCCTCCCCACACCGTGCTGCACCCCCCTCTCCAGTCCACCTGGCTCCATCCTCCCTCCACCTGGCTGCACCCCCCTCTCCTGTCTACCTGGCTCTATCCTCCCCCCACCTTGCTGCACCCCTCTCTCCAGTCCACCTGGCCCCATCCTCCCTTCACCTGACTGTTCCCCTCTCTCCAGTCCATCTGGCCCCATCCTCCCCCATCTGGCGTCTCTCCCCTCTCCAGTCCACCTGGCTCCATCCTCCCTCCACTTGGCTGCACCCCCTCTCCAGTCCACCTGGCTCCATTCTCCCCCCACCTGGGCGCACCCCCCTCTCCAGTCTACCTGGCTCCATCCTCCCCCTACCTGGCTACACCCCTTTTTCATTCCCCCTGGCTCCATCCTCCCCACACCGTGCTGCACCCCCTCTCCAGTCCATCTGGCTCCATCCTCCCTCCACCTGGCTGCACCCCCTCTCCTGTCCACCTGGCTCTATCCTCCCCCCACCTTGCTGCACCCCTCTCTCCAGTCCACCTGGCCCCATCCTCCCTTCACCTGACTTTTCCTCTCTCTCCAGTCCATCTGGCCCCATCCTCCCCCATCTGGCTTCTCTCCCCTCTCCAGTCCACCTGGCTTCATCCTCCCTCCACTTGGCTGCAACCCCTCTCCTGTCCACCTGGCCCCATCCTCCCTTCACCTGGCTGCACCCCCTCTCCTGTCCATCTGGCTCTATCCTCCCCCCACCTGGCTGCTCCCCCCTCTCCAGTCCACTTGGCTCCATCCTCCCCCCATTTGGCTGCACCCCCTCTCCTGTCCACCTGGCTCTATCCTCCCCCCACCTGGCTGCACCCCCTCACCTGTCCACCTGGCTCTATCCTCCCCCCACCTTTCTGCACCCCTCTCTCCAGTCCACCTGGCCCCATCTTCCCTTCACCTTGCTGTTCCCCCTCTCTAGTCCACCTGGCTCCATCCTCCCCCATCTGGCTTCTCTCCCCTCTCCAGTCCAC